>OW052186.1:12054627-12755108 GCA_932526625.1 Rhingia campestris
AGGATTTGAAACAAAAAAATTTTCAGAATTTCTATGAAAAAAGTGTTGAAAAAAATTTTATTTTTGTACCAATTTTGTCACATTTTTGCAATTTTTTTTTGTTATTTTCAAAGTTTATAGAAATTTTTTGTAAACCATTTTAAAGAGTAACGCCTAATACACGTTTTAACCAAATTTCATTCAATTCGTGATAGTACTTTTTACGTTATTAGGTTCCGAATGAAGAATTGATTTAATACCCCTTACACCACCCCCCGCTGACAAATGCACCATGTCATTTTTGTCACATTTTTGCGATTTTTTTTGTTATTTTCAAAGTTTATAGAAATTTTTTGTATACCATTTTAAAGAGTAACGCCTAATACACGTTTTAACCAAATTTCATTCAATTCGTGATAGTACTTTTTACGTTATTAGGTTCCGAATGAAGAATTGATTTAATACCCCTTACACCACCCCCCGCTGACAAATGCACCATGTCATTTTAAAGAACGGTTTCCAATCTATCAATTTGCCAAATTTCATTGAAATCTATTAAGCGGTTTACGAATTATAAGGATTTGAAAAAAAAAAATTTCAGAATTTCTATGAAAAAAGTGTTGAAAGAAATTTTATTTTTGTACCAATTTTGTCACATTTTTGCGATTTTTTTTTGTTATTTTCAAAGTTTATAGAAATTTTTTGTATACCATTTTAAAGAGTAACGCCTAATACACGTTTTAACCAAATTTCATTCAATTCGTGATAGTACTTTTTACGTTATTAGGTTCCGAATGAAGAATTGATTTAATACCCCTTACACCACCCCCCGCTGACAAATGCACCATGTCATTTTAAAGAACGGTTTCCAATCTATCAATTTGCCAAATTTCATTGAAATCTATTAAGCGGTTTACGAATTATAAGGATTTGAAAAAAAAAAAATTTCAGAATTTCTATGAAAAAAGTGTTGAAAAAAATTTTATTTTTGTACCAATTTTGTCACATTTTTGCGATTTTTTTTTTGTTATTTTCAAAGTTTATAGAAATTTTTTGTATACCATTTTAAAGAGTAACGCCTAATACACGTTTTAACCAAATTTCATTCAATTCGTGATAGTACTTTTTACGTTATTAGGTTCCGAATGAAGAATTAATTTAAGACCCCTTACACCACCCCCCGCTGACAAATGCACCATGTCATTTTAAAGAACGGTTTCCAATCTATCAATTTGCCAAATTTCATTCAAATCTATTAAGCGGTTTACGAATTATAAGGATTTGAAAAAAAAAAATTTCAGAATTTCTATGAAAAAAGTGTTGAAAAAAATTTTATTTTTGTACCAATTTTGTCACATTTTTGCGATTTTTTTGTTATTTTCAAAGTTTATAGAAATTTTTTGTATACCATTTTAAAGAGTAACGCCTAATACACGTTTTAACCAAATTTCATTCAATTCGTGATAGTACTTTTTACGTTATTAGGTTCCGAATGAAGAATTGATTTAATACCCCTTACACCACCCCCCGCTGACAAATGCACCATGTCATTTTAAAGAACGGTTTCCAATCTATCAATTTGCCAAATTTCATTCAAATCTATTAAGCGGTTTACGAATTATAAGAATTTGAAAAAAAAAAATTCAGAATTTCTATGAAAAAAGTGCTGAAAAAAATTTTATTTTTGTACCAATTTTGTCACATTTTTGCGATTTTTTTTGTTATTTTCAAAGTTTATAGAAATTTTTTGTATACCATTTTAAAGAGTAACGCCTAATACACGTTTTAACCAAATTTCATTCAATTCGTGATAGTACTTTTTACGTTATTAGGTTCCGAATGAAGAATTGATTTAATACCCCTTACACCACCCCCGCTGACAAATGCACCATGTCATTTTAAAGAACGGTTTCCAATCTATCAATTTGCCAAATTTCATTCAAATCTATTAAGCGGTTTACGAATTATAAGGATTTGAAAAAAAAAATTTCAGAATTTCTATGAAAAAAGTGTTGAAAAAAATTTTATTTTTGTACCAATTTTGTCACATTTTTGCGATTTTTTTTTGTTATTTTCAAAGTTTATAGAAATTTTTTGTATACCATTTTAAAGAGTAACGCCTAATACACGTTTTAACCAAATTTCATTCAATTCGTGATAGTACTTTTTACGTTATTAGGTTCCGAATGAAGAATTGATTTAATACCCCTTACACCACCCCCCGCTGACAAATGCACCATGTCATTTTAAATAACGGTTTCCAATCTATCAATTTGCCAAATTTCATTCAAATCTATTAAGCGGTTTACGAATTATAAGAATTTGAAAAAAAAAAAATTCAGAATTTCTATGAAAAAAGTGCTGAAAAAAATTTTATTTTTGTACCAATTTTGTCACATTTTTGCGATTTTTTTTGTTATTTTCAAAGTTTATAGAAATTTTTTGTATACCATTTTAAAGATTAACGCCTAATACACGTTTTAACCAAATTTCATTCAATTCGTGATAGTACTTTTTACGTTATTAGGTTCCGAATGAAGAATTGATTTAATACCCCTTACACCACCCCCCGCTGACAAATGCACCATGTCATTTTAAAGAACGGTTTCCAATCTATCAATTTGCCAAATTTCATTCAAATCTATTAAGCGGTTTACGAATTATAAGGATTTGAAAAAAAAAATTTTTCAGAATTTCTATGAAAAAAGTGTTGAAAAAAATTTTATTTTTGTACCAATTTTGTCAAATTTTTGCGATTTTTTTTGTTATTTTCAAAGTTTATAGAAATTTTTTGTATACCATTTTAAAGAGTAACGCCTAATACACGTTGTAACCAAATTTCATTCAATTCGTGATAGTACTTTTTACGTTATTAGGTTCCGAATGAAGAATTGATTTAATACCCCTTACACCACCCCCCGCTGACAAATGCACCATGTCATTTTAAAGAACGGTTTCCAATCTATCAATTTGCCAAATTTCATTCAAATCTATTAAGCGGTTTACGAATTATAAGGATTTGAAAAAAAAAATTTCAGAATTTCTATGAAAAAAGTGTTGAAAAAAATTTTATTTTTGTACCAATTTTGTCACATTTTTGCAATTTTTTTTGTTATTTTCAAAGTTTATATAAATTTTTTGTATACCATTTTAAAGAGTAACGCCTAATACACGTTTTAACCAAATTTCATTCAATTCGTGATAGTACTTTTTACGCTATTAGGTTCCGAATGAAGAATTGATTTAATACCCCTTACACCGCCCCCGCTGACAAATGCACCATGTCATTTTAAAGAACGGTTTCCAATCTATCAATTTGCCAAATTTCATTGAAATCTATAAAGCGGTTTACGAATTATAAGGATTTGAAAAAAAAAATTTCAGAATTTCTATGAAAAAAGTGTTGAAAAAAATTTTATTTTTGTACCAATTTTGTCACATTTTTGCGATTTTTTTTTGTTGATTTCAAAGTTTATAGAAATTTTTTGTATACCATTTTAAAGAGTAACGCCTAATACACGTTTTAACCAAATTTCATTCAATTCGTGATAGTACTTTTTACGTTATTAGGTTCCGAATGAAGAATTGATTTAATACCCCTTACACCACCCCCGCTGACAAATGCACCATGTCATTTTAAAGAACGGTTTCCAATCTATCAATTTGCCAAATTTCATTCAAATCTATTAAGCGGTTTACGAATTATAAGGATTTGAAAAAAAAAATTTCAGAATTTCTATGAAAAAAGTGTTGAAAAAAATTTTATTTTTGTACCAATTTTGTCACATTTTTGCGATTTTTTTTTGTTATTTTCAAAGTTTATAGAAATTTTTTGTATACCATTTTAAAGAGTAACGCCTAATACACGTTTTAACCAAATTTCATTCAATTCGTGATAGTACTTTTTACGTTATTAGGTTCCGAATGAAGAATTGATTTAATACCCCTTACACCACCCCCCGCTGACAAATGCACCATGTCATTTTAAAGAACGGTTTCCAATCTATCAATTTGCCAAATTTCATTCAAATCTATTAAGCGGTTTACGAATTATAAGAATTTGAAAAAAAAAAATTCAGAATTTCTATGAAAAAAGTGCTGAAAAAAATTTTATTTTTGTACCAATTTTGTCACATTTTTGCGATTTTTTTTGTTATTTTCAAAGTTTATAGAAATTTTTTGTATACCATTTTAAAGATTAACGCCTAATACACGTTTTAACCAAATTTCATTCAATTCGTGATAGTACTTTTTACGTTATTAGGTTCCGAATGAAGAATTGATTTAATACCCCTTACACCACCCCCCGCTGACAAATGCACCATGTCATTTTAAAGAACGGTTTCCAATCTATCAATTTGCCAAATTTCATTCAAATCTATTAAGCGGTTTACGAATTATAAGGATTTGAAAAAAAAAAATTCAGAATTTCTATGAAAAAAGTGTTGAAAAAAATTTTATTTTTGTACCAATTTTGTCACATTTTTGCAATTTTTTTTGTTATTTTCAAAGTTTATAGAAATTTTTCGTATACCATTTTAAAGAGTAACGCCTAATACACGTTTTAACCAAATTTCATTCAATTCGTGATAGTACTTTTTACGCTATTAGGTTCCGAATGAAGAATTGATTTAATACCCCTTACACCACCCCCGCTGACAAATGCACCATGTCATTTTAAAGAACGGTTTCCAATCTATCAATTTGCCAAATTTCATTCAAATCTATTAAGCGGTTTACGAATTATAAGGATTTGAAAAAAAAAATTTTTCAGAATTTCTATGAAAAAAGTGTTGAAAAAAATTTTATTTTTGTACCAATTTTGTCACATTTTTGCGATTTTTTTTTTTGTTATTTTCAAAGTTTATAGAAATTTTTTGTATACCATTTTAAAGAGTAACGCCTAATACACGTTTTAACCAAATTTCATTCAATTCGTGATAGTACTTTTTATGTTATTAGGTTCCGAATGAAGAATTGATTTAATACCCCTTACACCACCCCCGCTGACAAATGCACCATGTCCTTTTAAAGAACGGTTTCCAATCTATCAATTTGCCAAATTTCATTCAAATCTATTAAGCGGTTTACGAATTATAAGGATTTGAAAAAAAAAATTTCAGAATTTCTATGAAAAAAGTGTTGAAAAAAATTTTATTTTTGTACCAATTTTGTCACATTTTTGCGATTTTTTTTGTTATTTTCAAAGTTTATAGAAATTTTTTGTATACCATTTTAAAGAGTAACGCCTAATACACGTTTTAACCAAATTTCATTCAATTCGTGATAGTACTTTTTACGTTATTAGGTTCCGAATGAAGAATTGATTTAATACCCCTTACACCACCCCCCGCTACAAATGCACCATGTCATTTTAAAGAACGGTTTCCAATCTATCAATTTGCCAAATTTCATTCAAATCTATTAAGCGGTTTACGAATTATAAGGATTTGAAAAAAAAAATTTCAGAATTTCTATGAAAAAAGTGTTGAAAAAAATTTTATTTTTGTACCAATTTTGTCACATTTTTGCGATTTTTTTTGTTATTTTCAAAGTTTATAGAAATTTTTTGTATACCATTTTAAAGAGTAACGCCTAATACACGTTTTAACCAAATTTCATTCAATTCGTGATAGTACTTTTTACGTTATTAGGTTCCGAATGAAGAATTGATTTAATACCCCTTACACCACCCCCCGCTGACAAATGCACCATGCCATTTTAAAGAACGGTTTCCAATCTATCAATTTGCCAAATTTCATTCAAATCTATTATGCGGTTTACGAATTATAAGGATTTGAAAAAAAAAAATTCTGAATTTCTATGAAAAAAGTGCTGAAAAAAATTTTATTTTTGTACCAATTTTGTCACATTTTTGCGATTTTTTTTGTTATTTTCAAAGTTTATAGAAATTTTTTGTATACCATTTTAAAGAGTAACGCCTAATACACGTTTTAACCAAATTTCATTCAATTCGTGATAGTACTTTTTACGTTATTAGGTTCCGAATGAAGAATTGATTTAATACCCCTTACACCACCCCCCGCTGACAAATGCACCATGTCATTTTAAAGAACGGTTTCCAATCTATCAATTTGCCAAATTTCATTCAAATCTATTAAGCGGTTTACGAATTATAAGGATTTGAAAAAAAAAAATTTCAGAATTTCTATGAAAAAAGTGTTGAAAAAAATTTTATTTTTGTACCAATTTTGTCACATTTTTGCGATTTTTTTTGTTATTTTCAAAGTTTATAGAAATTTTTTGTATACCATTTTAAAGAGTAACGCCTAATACACGTTTTAACCAAATTTCATTCAATTCGTGATAGTACTTTTTACGTTATTAGGTTCCGAATGAAGAATTAATTTAATAACCCTTACACCACCCCCGCTGACAAATGCACCATGTCATTTTAAAGAACGGTTTCGAATCTATCAATTTGCCAAATTTCATTCAAATCTATTAAGCGGTTTACGAATTATAAGGATTTGAAAAAAAAAAATTCAGAATTTCTATGAAAAAAGTGTTGAAAAAATTTTTATTTTAGTACCAATTTTGTCACATTTTTTGCGATTTTTTTTGTTATTTTCAAAGTTTATAGAAATTTTTTGTATACCATTTTAAAGAGTAACGCCTAATACACGTTTTAACCAAATTTCATTCAATTCGTGATAGTACTTTTTACGTTATTAGGTTCCGAATGAAGAATTGATTTAATAACCCTTACACCACCCCCCGCTGACAAATGCACCATGTCATTTTAAAGAACGGTTTCTAATCTATCAATTTGCCAAATTTCATTCAAATCTATTAAGCGGTTTACGAATTATAAGGATTTGAAAAAAAAAAATTTCAGAATTTCTATGAAAAAAGTGTTGAAAAAAATTTTATTTTAGTACCAATTTTGTCACATTTTTGCGATTTTTTTTGTTATTTTCAAAGTTTATAGAAATATTTTGTGTACCATTTTAAAGAGTAACGCCTAATACACGTTTTAACCAAATTTCATTCAATTCGTGATAGTACTTTTTACGTTATTAGGTTCCGAATGAAGAATTGAGTTAATACCCCTTACACCACCCCCCCGCTGACAAATGCACCATGTCATTTTAAAGAACGGTTTCCAATCTATCAATTTGCCAAATTTCATTCAAATCTATTAAGCGGTTTACGAATTATAAGGATTTGAAAAAAAAAAATTTCAGAATTTCTATGAAAAAAGTGTTGAAAAAAATTTTATTTTAGTACCAATTTTGTCACATTTTTGCGATTTTTTTTTTTATTTTCAAAGTTTATAGAAATTTTTTGTATACCATTTTAAAGAGTAACGCCTAATACACGTTTTAACCAAATTTCATTCAATTCGTGATAGTACTTTTTACGTTATTAGGTTCCGAATGAAGAATTGATTTAATAACCCTTACACCACCCCCCGCTGACAAATGCACCATGTCATTTTAAAGAACGGTTTCCAATCTATCAATTTGCCAAATTTCATTCAAATCTATTAAGCGGTTTACGAATTATAAGGATTTGAAAAAAAAAAATTTCAGAATTTCTATGAAAAAAGTGTTGAAAAAAATTTTATTTTAGTACCAATTTTGTCACATTTTTGCGATTTTTTTTGTTATTTTCAAAGTTTATAGAAATATTTTGTGTACCATTTTAAAGAGTAACGCCTAATACACGTTTTAACCAAATTTCATTCAATTCGTGATAGTACTTTTTACGTTATTAGGTTCCGAATGAAGAATTGAGTTAATACCCCTTACACCACCCCCCCGCTGACAAATGCACCATGTCATTTTAAAGAACGGTTTCCAATCTATCAATTTGCCAAATTTCATTCAAATCTATTAAGCGGTTTACGAATTATAAGGATTTGAAAAAAAAAAATTTCAGAATTTCTATGAAAAAAGTGTTGAAAAAAATTTTATTTTAGTACCAATTTTGTCACATTTTTGCGATTTTTTTTGTTATTTTCAAAGTTTATAGAAATTTTTTGTATACCATTTTAAAGAGTAACGCCTAATACACGTTTTAACCAAATTTCATTCAATTCGTGATAGTACTTTTTACGTTATTAGGTTCCGAATGAAGAATTGATTTAATAACCCTTACACCACCCCCGCTGACAAATGCACCATGTCATTTTAAAGAACGGTTTCCAATCTATCAATTTGCCAAATTTCATTCAAATCTATTAAGCGGTTTACGAATTATAAGGATTTGAAAAAAAAAAATTTCAGAATTTCTATGAAAAAAGTGTTGAAAAAAATTTTATTTTAGTACCAATTTTGTCACATTTTTACGATTTTTTTTGTTATGTTCAAAGTTTATAGAAATTTTTTGTATACCATTTTAAAGAGTAACGCCTAATACACGTTTTAACCAAATTTCATTCAATTCACGATAGTACTTTTTACGTTATTAGGTTCCGAATGAAGAATTGATTTAATAACCCTTACACCACCCCCCGCTGACAAATGCACCATGTCATTTCAAAGAATGGTTTCTAATCTATCAATTTGCCAAATTTCATTCAAATCTATTAAGTGGTTTACGAATTATAAGGATTTGAAAAAAAAAATTTCAGAATTTCTATGAAAAAGGTGTTGAAAAAAAATTTATTTTAGTACCAATTTTGTCACATTTTTGCGATTTTTTTTGTTATTTTCAAAGTTTATAGAAATATTTTGTATACCATTTTAAAGAGTAACGCCTAATACACGTTTTAACCAAATTTCATTCAATTCGTGATAGTACTTTTTACGTTATTAGGTTCCGAATGAAGAATTGAGTTAATACCCCTTACACCACCCCCCACTGACAAATGCACCATGTCATTTTAAAGAACGGTTTCCAATCTATCAATTTGCCAAATTTAATTCTAATCTATTAAGCGGTTTACGAATTATAAGGATTTGAAAAAAAAAATTTCAGATTTTCTATGGAAAAAGTGTTGAAAAAAATTTTATTTTAGTACCAATTTTGTCACATTTTTACGATTTTTTTTGCTATGTTCAAAGTTTATAGAAATTTTTTGTATACCATTTTAAAGAGTAACGCCTAATACACGTTTTAACCAAATTTCATTCAATTCGTGATAGTACTTTTTACGTTATTAGGTTCCGAATGAAGAATTGAGTTAATACCCCTTACACCACCCCCCGCTGACAAAGGCACCATGTCATTTAAAAGAACGGTTTCCAATCTATCAATTTGCCAAATTTCATTCAAATCTATTAAGCGGTTTACGAATTATAAGGATTTGAAAAAAAAAATTCAGAATTTCTATGAAAAAAGTGTTGAAAAAATTTTTATTTTAGTACCAATTTTGTCACATTTTTACGATTTTTTTTGTTATGTTCAAAGTTTATAGAAATTTTTTGTATACCATTTTAAAGAGTAACGCCTAATACACGTTTTAACCAAATTTCATTCAATTCGTGATAGTACTTTTTACGTTATTAGGCTCCGAGTGAAGAATTGAGTTAATACCCCTTACACCACCCCCCACTGACAAATGCACCATGTCATTTTAAAGAACGGATTCCAATCTATCAATTTGCCAAATTTAATTCTAATCTATTAAGCGGTTTACGAATTATAAGGATTTGAAAAAAAAAATTTCAGATTTTCTATGGAAAAAGTGTTGAAAAAAATTTTATTTTAGTACCAATTTTGTCACATTTTTACGATTTTTTTTGTTATGTTCAAAGTTTATAGAAATTTTTTGTATACCATTTTAAAGAGTAACGCTTAATACACGTTTTAACCAAATTTCATTCAATTCGTGATAGTATTTTTTACGTTATTAGGTTCCGAATGAAGAATTGAGTTAATACCCCTTACACCACCCCCCGCTGACAAATGCAACATGTCATTTTAAAGAACGGTTTCCAATCTATCAATTTGCCAAATTTCATTCTAATCTATTAAGCGGTTTACGAATTATAAGGATTTGAAAAAAAAAATTCAGAATTTCTATGGAAAAAGTGTTGAAAAAAAATTTTATTTTAGTACAATTTTGTCACATTTTTACGATTTTTTTTGTTATGTTCAAAGTTTATAGAAATTTTTTGTATACCATTTTAAAGAGTAGGTAACGCCTAATACACGTTTTAACCAAATTTCATTCAATTCGTGATAGTATTTTTTACGTTATTAGGTTCCGAATGAAGAATTGAGTTAATACCCCTTACACCACCCCCCGCTGACAAATGCAACATGTCATTTTAAAGAACGGTTTCCAATCTATCAATTTGCCAAATTTCATTCTAATCTATTAAGCGGTTTACGAATTATAAGGATTTGAAAAAAAAATTTCAGAATTTCTATGGAAAAAGTGTTGAAAAAAAATTTTATTTTAGTACCAATTTTGTCACATTTTTACGATTTTTTTTGTTATGTTCAAAGTTTATAGAAATTTTTTGTATCCCATTTTAAAGAGTAACGCCTAATACACGTTTTCAACAAATTTCATTCAATTCGTGATAGTACTTTTTACGTGATTAGGTTCCGAATGAAGAATTGAGTTAATACCCCTTAAACCACCCCCCGCTGACAAATGCGCCATGTCATTTTAAAGAACGGTTTCCAATCTATCAATTTGCCAAATTTCATTTTAATTTATTAAGCGGTTTACGAGTTATAAAGATTTGAAAAAAAAAATCAGGATTTCTATGGAAAAAGTTTTGGAAAAAATCCAATTTTAGTACCACTTTGGTCAATTTTTCACGATTATTTTTTTATGTTCAAAGTTTATAGAAAAATTTTTTATACCATTTTAAAGAGTAACGCCTAATACACTTTGTAACCAAATTTCATTCAATTCGTGATAGTACTTTTTGCGTTATGACGTTCCGAACGAAGAATTGAGTTAAAACCCCTTGAACCACCCCCCGCGAAAAAAAGTACCATGTCATTTTCAAGAACAGTTTCCAATCTATAAATTTGCCAAATTTCATTTTAATCTATTAAGCGGTTTACGAGTTATAAGGATTTGAAAAAAAAAATTCAGGATTTCTATAGAAAAAGTTTTGGAAAAAATCCAATTTTAGTACCAATTTGGTCAATTTTTCACGATTATTTTTTTATGTTCGAAGTTTATAGAAATTTTTTTATACCATTTTAAAGCCTAATACACTTTGTAACCAAATTTCATTCAATTCGTGATAGTTTGCGTTATGACGTTCCGAACGAAGAATTGAGTTAAAACCCCTTGAACCACCCCCGCGAAAAAAAGTACCATGTCATTTTCAAGAACAGTTTCCAATCTATCAATCTGACAAATTTCATTCAAATCTATTAAGCGGTTTACGAATTATAAGGATTTGAAAAAAAAAAATTTCAGAATTTCTATGAAAAAAGTGTTGAAAAAAAATTTATTTTTGTACCAATTTTGTCACATTTTTGCGATTTTTTTTGTTATTTTCAAAGTTTATAGAAATATTTTGTGTACCATTTTAAAGAGTAACGCCTAATACACGTT
The DNA here is from genome assembly GCA_932526625.1 of Rhingia campestris. Taxonomy (NCBI): domain Eukaryota; kingdom Metazoa; phylum Arthropoda; class Insecta; order Diptera; family Syrphidae; genus Rhingia; species Rhingia campestris. The sequence goes on from OW052186.1 coordinate 12,066,104, forward strand.
TTAACCAAATTTCATTCAATTCGTGATAGTACTTTTTACGTTATTAGGTTCCGAATGAAGAATTGAGTTAATACCCCTTACACCACCCCCCGCTACAAATGCACCATGTCATTTTAAAGAACGGTTTCCAATCTATCAATTTGCCAAATTTCATTCAAATCTATTAAGCGGTTTACGAATTATAAGGATTTGAAAAAAAAAATTTCAGAATTTCTATGAAAAAAGTGTTGAAAAAAATTTTATTTTTGTACCAATTTTGTCACATTTTTGCGATTTTTTTTGTTATTTTCAAAGTTTATAGAAATTTTTTGTATACCATTTTAAAGAGTAACGCCTAATACACGTTTTAACCAAATTTCATTCAATTCGTGATAGTACTTTTTACGTTATTAGGTTCCGAATGAAGAATTGATTTAAGACCCCTTACACCACCCCCCGCTGACAAATGCACCATGTCATTTTAAAGAACGGTTTCCAATCTATCAATTTGCCAAATTTCATTCAAATCTATTAAGCGGTTTACGAATTATAAGGATTTGAAAAAAAAAATTTCAGAATTTCTTTGAAAAAAGTGTTGAAAAAAATTTTATTTTTGTACCAATTTTGTCACATTTTTGCGATTTTTTTGTTATTTTCAAAGTTTATAGAAATTTTTTGTATACCATTTTAAAGAGTAACGCCTAATACACGTTTTAACCAAATTTCATTCGATTCGTGATAGTACTTTTTACGTTATTAGGTTCCGAATGAAGAATTGATTTAATACCCCTTACACCACCCCCCGCTGACAAATGCACCATGTCATTTTAAAGAACGGTTTCCAATCTATCAATTTGCCAAATTTCATTCAAATCTATTAAGCGGTTTACGAATTATAAGGATTTGAAAAAAAAAAATTCTGAATTTCTATGAAAAAAGTGCTGAAAAAAATTTTATTTTTGTACCAATTTTGTCACATTTTTGCGATTTTTTTTGTTATTTTCAAAGTTTATAGAAATTTTTTGTATACCATTTTAAAGAGTAACGCCTAATACACGTTTTAACCAAATTTCATTCAATTCGTGATAGTACTTTTTACGTTATTAGGTTCCGAATGAAGAATTGATTTAATACCCCTTACACCACCCCCGCTGACAAATGCACCATGTCATTTTAAAGAACGGTTTCCAATCTATCAATTTGCCAAATTTCATTCAAATCTATTAAGCGGTTTACGAATTATAAGGATTTGAAAAAAAAAAATTTCAGAATTTCTATGAAAAAAGTGTTGAAAAAAATTTTATTTTTGTACCAATTTTGTCACATTTTTGCGATTTTTTTTGTTATTTTCAAAGTTTATAGAAATTTTTTGTATACCATTTTAAAGAGTAACGCCTAATACACGTTTTAACCAAATTTCATTCAATTCGTGATAGTACTTTTTACGTTATTAGGTTCCGAATGAAGAATTGATTTAATAACCCTTACACCACCCCCGCTGACAAATGCACCATGTCATTGTAAAGAACGGTTTCCAATCTATCAATTTGCCAAATTTCATTCAAATCTATTAAGCGGTTTACGAATTATAAGGATTTGAAAAAAAAAAAATTCAGAATTTCTATGAAAAAAGTGTTGAAAAAATTTTTATTTTAGTACCAATTTTGTCACATTTTTTGCGATTTTTTTTGTTATTTTCAAAGTTTATAGAAATTTTTTGTATACCATTTTAAAGAGTAACGCCTAATACACGTTTTAACCAAATTTCATTCAATTCGTGATAGTACTTTTTACGTTATTAGGTTCCGAATGAAGAATTGATTTAATAACCCTTACACCACCCCCCGCTGACAAATGCACCATGTCATTTTAAAGAACGGTTTCTAATCTATCAATTTGCCAAATTTCATTCAAATCTATTAAGCGGTTTACGAATTATAAGGATTTGAAAAAAAAAAATTTCAGAATTTCTATGAAAAAAGTGTTGAAAAAAATTTTATTTTAGTACCAATTTTGTCACATTTTTGCGATTTTTTTTGTTATTTTCAAAGTTTATAGAAATATTTTGTGTACTATTTTAAAGAGTAACGCCTAATACACGTTTTAACCAAATTTCATTCAATTCGTGACAGTACTTTTTACGTTATTAGGTTCCGAATGAAGAATTGAGTTAATACCCCTTACACCACCCCCCGCTGACAAATGCACCATGTCATTTTAAAGAACGGTTTCCAATCTATCAATTTGCCAAATTTCATTCAAATCTATTAAGCGGTTTACGAATTATAAGGATTTGAAAAAAAAAATTTTCAGAATTTCTATGAAAAAAGTGTTGAAAAAATTTTTATTTTAGTACCAATTTTGTCACATTTTTGCGATTTTTTTTGTTATTTTCAAAGTTTATAGAAATTTTTTGTATACCATTTTAAAGAGTAACGCCTAATACACGTTTTAACCAAATTTCATTCAATTCGTGATAGTACTTTTTACGTTATTAGGTTCCGAATGAAGAATTGATTTAATACCCCTTACACCACCCCCCGCTGACAAATGCACCATGTCATTTTAAAGAACGGTTTCCAATCTATCAATTTGCCAAATTTCATTCAAATCTATTAAGCGGTTTACGAATTATAAGGATTTGAAAAAAAAAAAATTCAGAATTTCTATGAAAAAAGTGTTGAAAAAAATTTTATTTTAGTACCAATTTTGTCACATTTTTACGATTTTTTTTGTTATGTTCAAAGTTTATAGAAATTTTTTGTATACCATTTTAAAGAGTAACGCCTAATACACGTTTTAACCAAATTTCATTCAATTCACGATAGTACTTTTTACGTTATTAGGTTCCGAATGAAGAATTGATTTAATTACCCTTACACCACCCCCGCTGACAAATGCACCATGTCATTTCAAAGAATGGTTTCTAATCTATCAATTTGCCAAATTTCATTCAAATCTATTAAGTGGTTTACGAATTATAAGGATTTGAAAAAAAAAATTTCAGAATTTCTATGAAAAAGGTGTTGAAAAAAAATTTATTTTAGTACCAATTTTGTCACATTTTTGCGATTTTTTTTGTTATTTTCAAAGTTTATAGAAATATTTTGTATACCATTTTAAAGAGTAACGCCTAATACACGTTTTAACCAAATTTCATTCAATTCGTGATAGTACTTTTTACGTTATTAGGTTCCGAATGAAGAATTGAGTTAATACCCCTTACACCACCCCCCACTGACAAATGCACCATGTCATTTTAAAGAACGGTTTCCAATCTATCAATTTGCCAAATTTAATTCTAATCTATTAAGCGGTTTACGAATTATAAGGATTTGAAAAAAAAAATTTCAGATTTTCTATGGAAAAAGTGTTGAAAAAAATTTTATTTTAGTACCAATTTTGTCACATTTTTACGATTTTTTTTGTTATGTTCAAAGTTTATAGAAATTTTTTGTATACCATTTTAAAGAGTAACGCCTAATACACGTTTTAACCAAATTTCATTCAATTCGTGATAGTACTTTTTACGTTATTAGGTTCCGAATGAAGAATTGAGTTAATACCCCTTACACCACCCCCCGCTGACAAAGGCACCATGTCATTTTAAAGAACGGTTTCCAATCTATCAATTTGCCAAATTTCATTCAAATCTATTAAGCGGTTTACGAATTATAAGGATTTGAAAAAAAAAATTTTCAGAATTTCTATGAAAAAAGTGTTGAAAAAAATTTTATTTAGTACCAATTTTGTCACATTTTTGCGATTTTTTTTGTTATTTTCAAAGTTTATAGAAATATTTTGTATACCATTTTAAAGAGTAACGCCTAATACACGTTTTAACCAAATTTCATTCAATTCGTGATAGTACTTTTTACGTTATTAGGTTCCGAATGAAGAATTGATTTAATACCCCTTACACCACCCCCCGCTGACAAATGCACCATGTCATTTAAAAGAACGGTTTCCAATCTATCAATTTGCCAAATTTCATTCAAATCTATTAAGCGGTTTACGAATTATAAGGATTTGAAAAAAAAATTCAGAATTTCTATGAAAAAAGTGTTGAAAAAATTTTTATTTTAGTACCAATTTTGTCACTTTTTACGATTTTTTTTGTTATGTTCAAAGTTTATAGAAATTTTTTGTATACCATTTTAAAGAGTAACGCCTAATACACGTTTTAACCAAATTTCATTCAATTCGTGATAGTACTTTTTACGTTATTAGGTTCCGAGTGAAGAATTGAGTTAATACCCCTTACACCACCCCCCACTGACAAATGCACCATGTCATTTTAAAGAACGGATTCCAATCTATCAATTTGCCAAATTTAATTCTAATCTATTAAGCGGTTTACGAATTATAAGGATTTGAAAAAAAAAATTTCAGATTTTCTATGGAAAAAGTGTTGAAAAAAATTTTATTTTAGTACCAATTTTGTCACATTTTTACGATTTTTTTTGTTATGTTCAAAGTTTATAGAAATTTTTTGTATACCATTTTAAAGAGTAACGCTTAATACACGTTTTAACCAAATTTCATTCAATTCGTGATAGTATTTTTTACGTTATTAGGTTCCGAATGAAGAATTGAGTTAATACCCCTTACACCACCCCCCGCTGACAAATGCAACATGTCATTTTAAAGAACGGTTTCCAATCTATCAATTTGCCAAATTTCATTCTAATCTATTAAGCGGTTTACGAATTATAAGGATTTGAAAAAAAAAATTCAGAATTTCTATGGAAAAAGTGTTGAAAAAAAATTTTATTTTAGTACAATTTTGTCACATTTTTACGATTTTTTTTGTTATGTTCAAAGTTTATAGAAATTTTTTGTATACCATTTTAAAGAGTAGGTAACGCCTAATACACATTTTAACCAAATTTCATTCAATTCGTGATAGTATTTTTTACGTTATTAGGTTCCGAATGAAGAATTGAGTTAATACCCCTTACACCACCCCCCGCTGACAAATGCAACATGTCATTTTAAAGAACGGTTTCCAATCTATCAATTTGCCAAATTTCATTCTAATCTATTAAGCGGTTTACGAATTATAAGGATTTGAAAAAAAAATTTCAGAATTTCTATGGAAAAAGTGTTGAAAAAAAATTTTATTTTAGTACCAATTTTGTCACATTTTTACGATTTTTTTTGTTATGTTCAAAGTTTATAGAAATTTTTTGTATCCCATTTTAAAGAGTAACGCCTAATACACGTTTTCAACAAATTTCATTCAATTCGTGATAGTACTTTTTACGTGATTAGGTTCCGAATGAAGAATTGAGTTAATACCCCTTAAACCACCCCCCGCTGACAAATGCGCCATGTCATTTTAAAGAACGGTTTCCAATCTATCAATTTGCCAAATTTCATTTTAATTTATTAAGCGGTTTACGAGTTATAAAGATTTGAAAAAAAAATCAGGATTTCTATGGAAAAAGTTTTGGAAAAAATCCAATTTTAGTACCACTTTGGTCAATTTTTCACGATTATTTTTTTATGTTCAAAGTTTATAGAAAAATTTTTTATACCATTTTAAAGAGTAACGCCTAATACACTTTGTAACCAAATTTCATTCAATTCGTGATAGTACTTTTTGCGTTATGACGTTCCGAACGAAGAATTGAGTTAAAACCCCTTGAACCACCCCCCGCGAAAAAAAGTACCATGTCATTTTCAAGAACAGTTTCCAATCTATCAATTTGCCAAATTTCATTTTAATCTATTAAGCGGTTTACGAGTTATAAGGATTTGAAAAAAAAAATTCAGGATTTCTATAGAAAAAGTTTTGGAAAAAATCCAATTTTAGTACCAATTTGGTCAATTTTTCACGATTATTTTTTTATGTTCGAAGTTTATAGAAATTTTTTTATACCATTTTAAAGCCTAATACACTTTGTAACCAAATTTCATTCAATTCGTGATAGTTTGCGTTATGACGTTCCGAACGAAGAATTGAGTTAAAACCCCTTGAACCACCCCCGCGAAAAAAAGTACCATGTCATTTTCAAGAACAGTTTCCAATCTATCAATTTGACAAATTTCATTTTAATCTATTAAGCGGTTTACGTGTTATAAGCATTTGAAAAAAAAAATTCAGGATTTCTATGGAAAGTTTTGGAAAAAATCCAATTTTCAATTTGGTCAATTTTTCACGATAATTTTTTTATGTTCGAAGTTTATAGACATTTTTTTTATACCATTTTTAAGAGTAACGCCTAATACACTTTGTAACCAAATTTCATTCAATTCGTGATAGTACTTTTTGCGTTATGACGTTCCGAACGAAGAATTGAGTTAAAAACCCTTGAACAGAAGGCTACAATCCGCTGTGCGGATCGTTGAATACCCTATATCCCATCCTTAAAATCAATATCTCCAAAAAGTGGGTTTTATTAGCCTATAATATAGAAAATAACATTGTCACAACAATATATTGTTCAAACAGTTTATCAGAATATTTTGTTGTTTGACAAAACACATCGTTTTCCTCATGCATATACTAGGGTATACAAACGGTTTTTGTAAGAAAACCCAAAAAGTGGGCGTGGGCTAATATGATCTATGGAAGAAATGTTTATATTAATATTAATAATTATTCTGCATCAAAATTTTTTTCGAAAGTTTTAAAATTTGACTGTAAAACGTTTTTTATTAATAATGCCCCCAAAAGTGGGCGTGGCAAAAAACTTAATATGAACGATATATAGATATTACGATTGTGTATCTACGTTTCTCAGACACATTTTCAAAATTCCCTATGGTTTGGCCAAAAAGTACGTTTTTCTAAAAAGGGGGCGTGGCAGTGGGCGGATTTCAAAAATGTTTACACTTGTTCTGCTGGGAGCAACAAAGAGCACGTGTACCAAATTTTATCCTTCTAGCTCAAAATTTAAGGCCCAAAAACTGGTGACGTACAGACGGACGGACGGACAGGCATGGCTAAATCGACTAAGCTAGCGATTCTGAGTCGATCCATATACTTCGAGTTATATGTACCTGAATTATTTCTCTATGTTACAAACTATTTATCAAAACTAATATACACCTATGGGATAGGGTATAAAAACATATGAGAGGCTACAATCTGCTGTGCGAATCGTTGAATACCCTATCCCATCCCATCCATCCTATAGGCCTTATGGCGATGAAATACAGAAACACAATATATTGCTCAGACAGTTTATCAAAATCTTTTGTGGTTCGACAAAAAACAACGTATTTCTATTGCTAATGCACTGGGATGGGGTATACAAATGGTTTTTGTAAGAAAACAGCCCCAAAATGTATGCGTATGTGATAATGATCTATGGACAAAATGTTTATATTACCATTACGGAAGTATTTGCATCAAAATTTTTTTCGAAATCGTAAAATTTGGACAAAAAGCGTTTTTTTACTAAAAACGCCCCCAAAAAGTAGGCGTGGCAAAAAACTTTGTATGTACGAAATATAGATATTAGGATTGTCTAAATATGCTGCTCAGACACTTTTTTTTTGAAATTCCTTACGGTTTGGCTTAAAACTACGTTTTTCTTAAAGGGGGCGTGGCAGTGGGCGGATTTCAAAAATGTTTACACTTGTTCTGGTGACTCGGACAAGGATCCTATATACCCAATTTCATTATCCTAGCTCAAAATTTAAGGTCCAAAAATCGGTGACGAACAGACAGACGGACGGACGGACAGACAGACATGGCTAGTTCGACTCAGCTAGCGATTCTGAGGTATATGTAGCAAAATTTTTTCTCTATGTTACAAACTATGTATCAAAACTATCCCATAGGGGTATATTACCCTATGGGATAGGGTATAAAAACATATGGCGGGCTGTACCAGCACGACCCGCCATCGAACAATATTTCTTATATGGAGTGCGCCATCTGTATAGAATGTATAATCTTTGCTAAAAGGTAAGCGGGCCTTAAACTGCAGAATGAATGCAGAATGAAATATAGAAAGTGACATTGTCACCACATCTTGGTCCGAAAGTTTATCTTAATCTCGTAGGGTTCGCCAAAAAAGACATTTTTCAATTTTCTTTAATACTTTTTTTTCTTTTTATACCCTATCCCATAGGGGTATATTAGTTTTGATACTTAGTTTGTAACATAGAGAAATAATTTAGCTACATATACCTCAAAGTATATGGATCGACTCAGAATCGCTAGCTGAGTCGAATTAGCCATGTCTGTCTGTCCGTCCGTCCGTCCGTCCGTCCGTCCGTCCGTCTGTCTGTTCGTCACCGATTTTTGGGCCTTAAATTTTGAGCTAGGATAATGAAATTTGGTATATAGGATCCTTGGCCGAGTCACCAGAACAAGTGTAAAAATTTTTAAAATCCGCCCACTGCCACGCCCCCTTTTTAGGAAAACTTATTTTTTGGCCAAACCGTAAGGAATTTCAAAAAAGTGTCTGAGCAGCATATTTAGACAAACCTAATATCTATATTTCGTTCATACAAAGTTTTTTGCCACGCCCACTTTTTGGGGGCGTTTTTAATAAAAAACGCTTTTTGTCCAAATTTTAAAACTTTCGAAAAAAATTTTGATGCAAATACTTCCGAAATGGTAATATAATCATTTTGGTTATAGATCATTTTCACCTACGCCCACATTTTGGGGGCGTTTTCTGACAAAAACCATTTGTATACCCCATCCCAAGGCATTAGCAATAGAAATACGTTGTTTTTTGTCGAACCACACAAGATTTTGAGATTTTGAGAAACTGTATGAGCAATATATTGTGACAATGTCGTTTTCTGTATTTCATCGCCATAAGGCCTATATTTTGAGGATATTAATTTAAAGGATGGGATGGGATAGGGTATTCAACGATCCGCATAGCGGATTGTAGCCTCTCATATGTTTTATACCCTATCCCATAGGGGTATATTAGTTTTGATACTTAGTTTGTAACATAGAGAAATAATTTTGCTACATATACCTCAAAGTATATGGATCGACTCAGAATCGCTAGCTGAGTCGAATTAGCCATGTCTGTCTGTCCGTCCGTCCGTCCGTCCGTCCGTCTGTCTGTTCGTCACCGATTTTTGGGCCTTAAATTTTGAGCTAGGATAATGAAATTTGGTATATAGGATCCTCGTCCGTGCCACCAGAACAAGTGTAAAAATTTTTGAAATCCGCCCACTGCCACGCCCCCTTTTTAAAAAAACCATTTTTTTGGGCCAAACCGTAAGGATTTTCAAAAAAGTGTCTGAGCAGCATATTTAGACAATCCTAATATCTATATTTCGTTCATATAAAGTTTTTTGCCACGCCCACTTTTTGGGGGCGTTTTTAGTAAAATACGCTTTTTTTCCAAATTTTAAAACTTTCGAAAAAAATTTTGATGCGAATACTTCCGCAATGGTAATATAAACATTTTGTCCATAGATCATTTTCACCTACGCCCACATTTTGGGGGCGTTTTCTTACAAAAACCATTTGTAAACCCCATCCCAAGGCATTAGCAATAGAAATACGTGGTTTTTTGTCGAACCACAAAAGATTTTGAGAAACTGTCTGAGCAATATATTGTGACAATGTCATTTTCTGTATTTCATCGCCATAAGGCCTATATTTTGAGGATATTAATATAAAGGATGGGATGGGATAGGGTATTCAACGATCCGCATAGCGGATTGTAGGCTCTCATATGTTTTTTATCACTTTTAATTAATTCCTCGTCTATGAAAAGCATTCCTTTTATTGTTTAATTGTAAAACAAAATTGGTTTGTTGGAAAAAAACGGAAGAAGAAATCTAATTTAGCCGCGTGTATTAAATAACCTACACTCCACTATCCACAGCCCACAAAACAGATTTTAATGAATGACAAAAGATTTCCAATAATTGCTTATAAAAGCACACTAAAAATTATTTTAAATTAAATGAAACTATAAAATAGAAACAATAGACACTTACAGATAATGAATGGGGTATAGAGCTCTTCTCCATCAAACCCCCACGAGGCGGGAAAACGCAAAAGGGCTCCAATTCCAGGAACTTTGACATTATTATTTGTTTTTCGAAATATTTTAATAACTGAATATTCTTTAGAATATTTATCTTAAAGCCAATTAAACCAAGTTCGGAATAACGACGAACTTGTCAGTTAATTCGATTGAAATGCACGTTGCAAATGTGGTTTCCCTGATGAAGTTCTCTGGTTGCTAGCTATAACTGATATGCCTACTATGTATGCATTGCTTTCTGAACGGAACAAATTATATTAAAAAGAAATTACCACTAGAATATTGCGCGTATAATCGAAGCTACTCTTTCGTGAGACGGCGCAGCACGTGCCGGCTTTGTGTTACCAAACGAAATTTGACAGAGTGAGACAATTTGGGTGCCAATTTTTTTTTAGTTCAGATAGCCTGACTAGGGGTTCAAATTAATTCTAATATGCTTTCACTACTAGGTACAAGAGTTGATTAACTAGTCAAATGACCATTTGTGCCAATTAATGCCTTTCTGTAAGTTCGATTTGATTTAGTGCCTTAAGGACCAGTTTTTCAGTGCGAGATTATCCTAGTTTTGGAATTAGACTCGAGTTAACTCGATAAAGTAGTTATTCAGTCAATTTAAATTCAGAGGTAACTTCGAGTTAACCCAGCATATTTAGTGAGTTAACCCTGGATTTAATGATTAGATTTATTCGACAGATGATATAATAGGCGTGTTTTTTTTCTCTTCACTCCAAATCTATATAGGCTTAGCAAACAATTCACGTGTAAAATACAACAACACTTTAGCCTATATAGATTTCGCGATACTGGATAATTATCCAGTCTTACGCCCTTAGCCTGGATAGAAAACGTGCTACCAAACCAACTCATTGCTGTTGTTATCGAGAAATGTTATCGAAGATGGCTAAAGTGACATCCGTTTCTTATTTGGAAACATATTTAACGGCAGCAACATGACAGAAAAAAGGTAAACAATTCAATAAATAAATTTTATATACAATAATTTATATATTCCAATTTAGTAAACGTAAAATATGGACAAATGATGAGATTTTAATGTTGTTGATGTGCTACCTTCAAAGGAAAGACGAGTTCCACCACCACAGAAAAAAAGCTGAAGAAAAAAAATTAAAATTTTGAAAAATTTGGCAAAAAAGACAAATAAAGTACCTACCCTATGAATACATATGTTTATTGTTATTTTTATTTAAGATACATAGATTTTTTTTATATTTTAGATGACAAGGGGTTCGTATACAAATATAACAAATATATGTAACAAACATATATGTTTATATAATATTTTGCTATGGCAAATATCGAAAAAGTGAATCCCTTCTGCTTACACCATAATCTGCTACATTTTCGTCACCGAAATTTTCATCCGACGAAGAATTTAAAGGATCCGATACGTGAGATGAAATCGTCGTGACATATGCAAATGTTGTGCAAAACACAAGCACCCACGATGAGATTCGTAACAGCACTTAAATCTGTCTGTTTATCAATCTCCTAAATCGTCCCTTGAGCAACCCAAAAGCATTTTCCACAACAATTCTAGTTGCAGAATGAATGTTGTTGAAATTTCGTTGAGATTCCGTTAGATTTCCACAATCTTTAAATGGTGGCACCAACCAACTTGACGGAGGTAGGTAGAGTCCCCAAGTATAAACGCACCATTGGGACACATAGTTAGCATGGGCTCTTGCATGCAAGTTGGATCTCCGTAGTACCCTGTAGTCATGAAGAGATCCCGGCTCCCCGCAAGTGATGTTTGTGAACAACAGCTTGTAAAACTAAACTTAACTTAGCATTCTTTGTCTTTTCTTGGTGCTTTTATAGTGACGTGCGTGCAATCTATTGCTCCAATAATGTTGGGTATTCTTTTCTGTTGAAGAAACGACACTTGAATTTCAATTGCATCATCTCCTTGTGGCCATTTCACATATTCGTGTCCAATTTTTATTAAAAATGCTGTTACTCTGCGGACAACAATCCATGCTGATGACTTCGAAATACCAAACAAATTTCCCAGCTGCCTAAATGTCACGGTGTTGCTGATATACCAGATGTAGATGTATACTGATTTCCTGGGATCTATTCTGGATCTTCCTCCACAAGAATTCAATTGATTTTCACATTCGAATAGTGAATATCTTGCTAAATTGGATGAAAAAGAACTATGAAGACAGAATAGTAAATAGAAAAATAAGATTCATACACATAAGGTATTCCAATGTTTGTCGTCGAAATCGCATATGAGATTTGAAATCGTCCTCATTAAATTCATCAATAGTTTCGATAAAATTTTGTACTTTCGGATGTCGCTTCCACTCCAGTTCAGATTCCTCCGAAGTACTGCTGGAACTCGAATCATCAGACCAAAGCGCAAGCACTTCCAGAACATCCTCCACGTCTTTTGTACGGCGCGAGTATGCTGCTTCTGCTGCTGTGTTGTTTGTCAATAAAGAAATTAACTAAAAACAAAATGCATATTGAAGATACACTTTTATGTTAAATATCTAAATTTACCTTTGTGGTTTCTGCATTTATCATTTTGTAATGATTCCCTTTCAAATGGGTAATAGAAATAATTATTCGCTGCAAAATTGTTTATGAAAAAAAATAAACAACTGAAATTGAGTTGTGAAATGTCAACTAGAATAGTGCTGCCAAGTCACCGAATGGCGTTTTTTTTCTCATGTGAAAATAAGCCTGTATAGATTTAGAAAAAAAACACGCCTAATAGCAAGCGAACAATTACTTTCAATTCAAATTATGTGAACATTTTATTAATTTTTTTAGAAAAATACGTATACGATATATTCAGATTCAAATCTGAGCGACTCCAAATTGTTTTATATATGAATTTAATTGTTTTAAAAAGAAAAACATAAGAGAAGACTAGTATCCGCTGTACTAATGTGCGTTGAATATCCTATCCAATTCCATCCTTTAATTAAACATCCCCAAAGGGTAAGTGTACCTAAATGGGGATGAAATATAGAAAATGACATTGTTCTTGTTTCGAAAGTTTATCTTAATAGACGAAATGTTCACAGCACTATTCTCAAAATATTTTCATCAACATCAACATTTTTTCTTTTAATCTGAAAACGCCCCTAAAAAATGGGCGTGGCGAAAAACATTATATGGACCAAATATAACATTTTTTTTTAAATTCTTAACTGAATAGTGGGCATGGCATTTAATTTAATTGAATCACTCTAGCTCAAACTTTAAGGCCCATAAATCGGTTACATACAAACGGAAGGCAAGGCGGACAGACAGATAGCGATTCTGAGTCGATCCATAAACTTCAAAGAATATTTATCGAAATCTTTATGTTACAAACTTAAATTCAAAACTAATATACCCCTATGGGATAAGGTGTAGTGTAGGTGTTGCGAAAAAAAAAACAGTTTCATTTGATTGGGGAAAAGGAAACCAAACAGCTGATAACTGTGCTTTTACAGTACTAAGTCAATCTGGAGTTAACTCATGAAGCAGTTTTTCAGTAAGCAGGATTAAATTTGATACTATGAGTATCAATTATAGGAATAAATTTGACACTCATATTATCAAATTTAATCCTGCTTACTGAAAAACTGCTTCATGAGTTAACTCCAGATTGACTAAGTACTGAAAAACCTGAGAGATTTTTCAGTTATCATTGAAAACCATCATTTGAAAATTTCTCGTACTCATTGAGGCTTTTTTATAAATTCAACCATTGGCGAGTTGGTGTCAAAACAAAGCATATGAATTTTAGAACATGATTATCCAAAAATATTTTATTTTTTAATTATGGTTATCGCAGAAAATCACTTTATTTTTCCACTGATCCATACATGGTGGAATTGGAATTTTACCTCCATAGCTGCTTATAGGAATCATTGGATTCCGTTTCATTTCGGTGGAACGACAAACATTACTTCACAAAAATAAATCTTGATCACTGAAAAATAGAAAGTGATTTTCTGCGAAAACTATAATGAAAAATTAAAATATTTTTGGATAATCATGTTCTAAAATTCATAAACATCGTTTTGACACTAACTCGCCAATGGTTGAATTTATAAAAGAAAACATATGAGAGGCTACAATCCGCTATGCGGATCGTTGAATACCCTATCCCATCCCATCCTTTAAATTAATATCCTCAAAATATAGGCCTTATGGCGATGAAATACAGAAAATGACATTGTCACAATATATTGCACAGACAGTTTCTCAAAATCTTTTGTGGTTCGACAAAAAACAACGTATTTCTATTGCTAATGCCTTGGGATGGGGTATACAAATGGTTTTCGTAAGAAAACGCCCCCAAAATGTGGGCGTAGGTGAAAATGAGCTATGGACAAAATGTTTATATTACCATTGCGGAAGTATTTGCATCAAAAATTTTTTCGAAAGTTTTAAAATTTGGACAAAAAGCGTTTTTTACTAAAAACGCCCCCAAAAAGTGGGCGTGGCAAAAAACTTTGTATGAACGAAATATAGATATTAGGATTGTCTAAATATGCTGCCCAGACACTTTTTTGAAATTCCTTACGGTTTGGCCAAAAAATAAGTTTTTCTTAAAAGGGGGCGTGGCAGTGGGCGGATTTCAAAAATTTTTACACTTGTTCTGGTGGCACGGAAGAGGATCCTATATACCAAATTTCATTATCCTAGCTCAAAATTTAAGGCCCAAAAATCGGTGACGAACAGACAGACGGACGGACGGACGGACGGACAGACAGACATGGCTAATTCGACTCAGCTAGCGATTCTGAGTCGATCCATATACTTTGAGGTATATGTAGCAAAATTATTTCTCTATGTTACAAACTAAGTATCAAAACTAATATACCCCCCTATGGGATAGGGTATAAAACATATGAGAAGGCTACAATCCACTGTGCGGATCGTTGAATACCCTATCCCATCCTATCTGTAAAACTAAAATCCCCAATAAGTGGACATGGCTAAAAACATGATGTGGATAAAATAAAGAAAATGACATGGTGACAACAAATTCTTCAGACTGCTTATAAAAAACTTTTACGGTTCTACAAAAGACAAGGTTTTCTGCTGCATATGTTATGGGTTAGTGTATAAAAATGGTTTTTATATAAAAACGCCCCCAAAAAGTGGGCGTGGGTTGAAATAGTCTATGGACGAAATGTTCATATTTATACTACTAATGATTCTGCATCAAAAGTTTTTTCGAAAATTTTAAAATTTGACCGAAAAACGTTTTTTATTAAAAACGCCCCCAAAAAGTGGGCGTGGCAAAAAACTTTATATGAACGAAATACAGATATTCAGATTGTCTAAATATGTTGTTCAGAAAGTTTTTCAAAATTCCTTATGGTTTGGCCAAAAAATACGTTTTTCTAAAAAGGGGGCGTGGCAGTGGGCGGATTTCAAAAATTTTTACACTTGTTCTGCTGGGAGCAACAAAGAGCACGTGTACCAAATTTCATCCTTCTAGCTCAAAATTTAAGGCCCAAAAACTGGTGACGTACGGACGGACGGACGGACAGACATGGCTAAATCGACTCAGCTATCGATTCTGAGTCGATCCATATACTTTGAGGTATATGTAGCTAAATTATTTCTCTATGTTACAAACTATGTATCAAAACTAATATACCCCTATGGGATAGGGTATAAAAAGAAAATTTCCAATGATGTTCTTTATACCCTATCCCATAGGGGGGTATATTAGTTTTGACATTAAGTTTGTAACATAGAGAAATAATTTCGATACATATACCTCAAAGTATATGGATCGATTCAGAATCGCTAGCTGGGGCTCTATTACATAAAACGAAACGAACGGCAAGTAAACGAAACAGAAGTAAACGATAGTCACGACAAAGCGCGATTGCGTAAAACGAGAAATTTATGACAGCTCAACGAAAACGAAAGCTATACGACTGCCCAATGCCAGTCGTAAGAAATTACTAGTATCGTAAAATCAAGAACGATACTCGTTTTATGTAATCGAATTTCAACGAGAACGAAGTGATTTCAACGATATTCGTTTTATAAAATATGGCCCCTGAGTCGATTAAGCCATGTCTGTCTGTCCGTCCGTCCGTCCGTCCGTCCGTCTGTGTGTCACCGATTTTTGGGCCTAAAATTTTGAGCTTGAGTGTTGAAATTTGGTATATAGACTCTTTGGCTGACGAAGCAGAACAAGTGTAAAAATTTTTGAAATCCGCCCACTGCCACGCCCCCTTTTAGAAAAACGTAGTTAAAAGCCAAACGGTAAGGAATTTCAAAAAAGTGTCTGAGTAGCATATTTAGACAATCCTAATATCTATATTTCGTCCATACAAAGTTTTTTGCCACGCCCACTTTTTGGGGGCGTTTTTAGCAAAAAACGCTTTTCGTCCAAATTTTAAAACTTTCGAAAAAAATTTTGATGCAAATACTTCCGCAATGGTAATATAAACATTTTGTCTATAGATCATTTTCACCTACGCCCACATTTTGGGGGCATTTTCTTACAAAAACCATTTGATTGCCCCATCCCAAGGCATTAGCAATAAAAGTACGTTGTTTTTTGTCGAACCACAAAAGATTTTGATAAACTGTCTGAGCAATATATTGTGACAATGTCATTTTCTGTATTTCGTCGCCATGAGGCCTATATTTTGAGGATATTAATTTTAAGGTGGGATGGGATAGGGTATTCAACGAGCCGCACAGCGGATTGTAGCCTCTCATATGTTCAATGATAGCTATAACTGGGCCCTAATAGAGCCCCAGAGTAATGATCAATTAATTGTTGGTGCCAAAAAATCAAGATATCGGTGTAGCTTTTTGTTTCAACAATATTGCACTACAAGATATACATCTAACGAATCGTTCGCTCTATTGATGGAAACGTTCGATGAAAACATAATTTCAAAAAATTATCCTGTCAATTGGTCACTAAGATATTCATCAATTCCATAATGTGTTGTGTTCCAATGAAGTTGTTCAATGATAGCTATAACTGAACCCCATACAAAAAACTAAACGAGCCGCAATTAAACGATAGTCACGACAAAGTCCGAATGTGTAAAACGAGAAAAATTTATGACATCTCAACGAAAAAGAAAGCTACAGCCATATGTCAGTTGTAAGAAATTACGAGTATCGTAAAACCTAAAACCTCACCAAACAGTGCATTTTTTGGGTTGCATTAGTAGCTGTTTGCCTCATCAACTATTTGAATTTGATTACAAGCATAGGCAATAGCAAAGATTATGCATTCTATACAGATGGCGCACTCCATATAAGAAATATTGTTCTATGGCGGGTGTGCTGGTACAGCCCGCCATATGTTTTTGTCCTTGTTTTTCATGCACACCTCCCGCCCGTACCATGAAGCTACTGAGCAAAAGTTTCTGTTTTTTGTTCTCAATGCGTCATCTGTATAGAATTCATAATCTTTGGCAATAGGCATGCATTCTTGGCATCGTAAAAAAAAACATCTCGTCAAAAGAACGGTATCATATGTGACAGTTGTTACCAAGTGAGGCGGCAACTTACCCCAAAACAATTTTCTTTAGCGACATAACCCAAAGATATTCAATCTCTGACGATTTTTATATTTTCTTTCTCCTACTGGAGCATGTATAAGTTTCGTGAAATAAGAGGTCCTACACGACGCGGACAAACTTCAAACTTGAACACAATGATTGTTGATTTATGTAATGTCGTTCTGAGAAAATTTTTTTTATTTTTGATCTAAGATGTAATAATGGTACCTCCCATTCATGTAAAGCTAACTCCAGTTAAAATAATTCTTAAGAACAAAATGTAATTTATATTTCATCACTCAGCTATGAGTAACCAAATAATCAAGGCGATTTCAATAAAATAAAATCGTTTAAAATTTATTTTAGGATCTAGGAAGGTTACAATTTTTATATCTCAGCAAGAGTATAATATCTGGGAATAATCCTTCATAGGATACAGACCTGGAATCTTAATATCTCACGGCTGCAATAGAATTTGCAGATGTGGCCACTCTCCAAAGGTTAGGAGATACCAAAGATTATGAATTCTATACAGATGACGCACTCCATAAAGAAAAATTGTTCTATGGCGGGTCGTGCTGGCACAGCCCGCCATATGTTATTGTTCTTGTTTTTCATGTGTTTTCATGCACACCGTCCGCCCGTACCATGAAGCTACTGAGCAAAAGTTTCTGTTTTTTGTTCTCAATGCGTCATCTGTATAGAATTCATTATCTTTGGAAAAACATAGCTAAACACAGCCTTGCCAAGATCAATACTCATATTTGTATGTATGTATGTTGGAATGCAAAGTAGAAAGGATGGCATTCTTATTGATAACATGTGTCATGTGTACCAGTCCAACATTAGGTTTAGATTGATTTTATATCAATGATACAGCCGGCATTACTCAGAGAAATTCATGCATTTAACCTCTTGGGCACAGCCCATGACGTATGAAAAAATTTCGAATACAGCATTCCTCACCACGATTTCGATAGCAATTCAATTCAAATAACAAGCAGTGACGAAATATCGTCAAACAATGTGGTATCCAGCGATATACGCGGGTGGAAAAAATGTTTACACTTGTTTTGCTCACTGCACAAGAATCCTATATACCAAATATCATTCTCCTAGCTCAAAATTTAAGCCCTAAAAATCTGTGACATACAGACGGACAGACAGACAGGCATGGCTTCATTAACTCAGCTAATTATTCTGAGTCGATCCATATACTTTGAGGTATATGTAGCTGAATTATTTCTATATGTTAAGAACTTAATGTCACAACTAATATAACTTTTGCGATATTGTATAAACATAATGAAAAGGCTACAATCAGCTGTGCGGATCATTGAATACCCTATCCCATCCCATCCTTAAAACTAATATCCCCAAAATGTGGTTTCTACGGCGATGAAATATAGAAAATGACATTGTCACAACGTTGATGTTTGAACAATTGCGCTCAATTTTTTGTGCACACACGGAACAATTCATTTTGTTTATAATTTGGATTTTAGGTTCAATTATATGCGCACCCCACGACAGTCCACGTTTTTTTCTTAAAAGGGGGCGGATTTAAAAAAATTTTTACACTTGTTTTGCTCCAACGCACAAGAATCCTATATACCGAATTTCATTCTCCTGGCTTAACATTTTAGGCCTACAAATCTGTGAGAGTACAGATGGACGGTCGGACAGACAGACATGGCTTAATCGACTCAGCTATCGATTCTGAGTCGATCCATATACTTTGAGGTATATGTAGCTAAATTATTTCTCTATGTTACAAACTGTGTATCAAAACTTATATACCCCTATGGGATAGTGTATAAAAACGAAAAAGCAAAAGAACTGGCTAGACTAGAATCGGCATGCTGCGCTTCAATATCTGATAGCAGGGTAAATCCCTCCCTGACTTTCAAAAAAACAAGCAAGTGAACACAGTAGCTTTGACTCCAGTCGCAAGTATTACTGACTAGGTCAACAGTTTTGTTAATGAACAGTACTTGTGTGACCTAAGGTTCAAGGAATTTCAAACGTCAACTTTGTTGTCAGAATCGCTCATGCAGTTTCATAAGGATTAATTCATTCATTCACATTATACCACAAATAAAACAAGTACAACATTTTTTGTTTAAATTTATTTTAAAAATTGAAATTGAAATTTTTTTTTTAAGTATTAGCAATTCAAAAATGTCTGAAAATGAATTTAATTTTGCTCTTACTTAACTGGCGCTACAGTTCAGGATTAACCAGGGCCTCAACCAACATGTCTTTTCTATTATCCCGGTCCTTAGCATACTGCATCGAATGGCGATCTTCAAGTTGGTTGCGATCGGATTCTATTTGTGAGCGACACTTCTACTATCTCTCTGGGAATCGAAGATTGTACTAGGAATCATGAAAGTTAGTCCGGCGTTTTGACCCTATAGATTCCTATAAAGCTCGTACAGTTCTTGGTTAAAGATTTTCTGTAAAAAAAATTGTTCACCCAAATCGACTACGGATTTCTTTATCCGCTTTTGAAATGGTCCATGCATCAGCGCCATAGTGAAGGGCGGGGATATTAAGGACTTATATAGGAACTTGACTAAGGTCTTTATTACTGGCATCAGTAGATTCTTCTTCGACGTAGAAAAAGTCCTCTACTAGCTCAAATTTGTAGCTGTTGATTGCGATGTTCTTTCCAATTCGTCAATATTGTGCATCCCTTCTTGTAAACGCGGTGATGACGTCTTGCTGGGTCTACATAAGATGTCAATATCGTCACCATATGCTACGACGAGTTTAACCGCTATACAAAAACTTTGGATATATGTAACACAATGTAAAATAAAAAAAAATAAATATTGCGATTGTTCTTGAACATGCCAAAACTAGTTTCCGGTACGACATAATCGCTATCAAAAAAGTTGGAAATTAAGTTTCTTGTTTTAATAATGTAAAGTTTGTTTCAAAAAAAAAAAATTTTTATTTTGAAAAGAATTTTCAATTTTCAAATTTTGTTATTGGACTTTAACACAAAACGACAACAAAAAACAACTAAATACACCGAAGTACAACGACAACGCTACTAATGAGGAGCATACCAACAGTAGAATTTTAAGAAAAATCATTAGGCAAGAACGTGTCCTTAATTAAAAAGAAAAGTCAACTTAATTTGAATACAAAACACATAAGAAGCCTATAATGTTGGAGTTGTCGGAATTTCTTAGTACACCTGAGTGGTGTAGACATATTCCTTCACAAGAAAGAGGGCAATATAACTTAGTCTTGAGTGGCATAAGATCTCACAACTGAGAAACAGAAATCTCTGAAGAATTCAAAACATAAATATGAAAACCCCAGAGGCAACAGTTGTCAGAAATTGTAAAAATGCACAAACAGCCATTAGCCCAGCAGAAGTCCAAAGCTCAAAACGGAAGACAGCACGCCCAACGCTTTGACTTTAGAGGGTGTAGTAGTTTGTGGGGCATAGTATAAAAGAAAGATTAAAGGAAAGGATATTATCCGACCCAATCTTCATCTGTTGGTCAAATGCGATTATATGAGCTTTAACCTGGCTGATGACTACCAATTCCGACTCTCAGCCTTCCGTTGGCGTCTGCCGAGTGCCTAGTACTTTGACCGTATATCCGGTTTCAACCCATGTGTCTTGAGAGGAACATATTTCTTTTCCAAGACGGCGCCGGAAGAATCAACTTTGGCGTCTACAGTTCTAGTTCGGATGGACAAAATGAACTCCATGTTTCGACATATTCTGGGGGTGATACTCGATAGTAAACTGAACTGGAATCTAAACGTTGAAGAAAGAGTAAAGAAAGCAAATATTGCCCTCTATAGCTGCAACAGAATCTGCGGCAAAAAATGGGGCCCATCCCCGAAGGTCACAAAATGGCAATACACAGCCATTGTCAGACCAATCCTAACATACGGTTGCTTGGTCTGGTGGAATGCTATGAAAAAGGCAAAACACATGACCAAGCTTACGAAAGTTCAAAGGACAGCATGCAAACTCACGACAGGAGCCATGCGCACTAGCCCCTCATAACACCAATTGACTTACAAATCAATGACACAGCAGCAAAAAGCGCAGCAAGACTCAAAGAAACGGGCAATCTACTTACGAAGCCTTTTGGCCATAGCTCAATATTAAACTCAATGGCATATGCGGATGTAGCATCTGACTACATGATCAAAGATACTAAATACTCCATCAGAATACCAAGCAGAGAAGAATGGTCTTCAAACAATGTGTTATCTAACACAGAAATAGCAATCCATACCGACGGATCCAAAATGGAAGTCGGAGTGGGCTCTGGTGTCTACTCTGAAAAGATTAGCAAACTCGTGTAGTGTATTCCAAGCTGAGATCCTGGCCATACTCGAAGCTGCCGAATCGGCTAGGGTATTGGACATGTCACATGAGGATATCTCCATCTACGTAGATAGTCAAGCGGCCATTAAAGCTCTGGCATCCAATATAGTAAAATCACGGGTTGTTGGACGCTGCCGCGAAGAGCTGAAGGCTCATTTTAACCAGAACAAAGTCCAAATTATCTGGTTGCCAGGACATAATGACATTATAGGAAATGAGAAAGCAGACGAACTAGCCAGACTAGGATCGTCCAGTTGCATTTCCCTAGCTGATAAAAGGGTCAATCCCCCGCTAGTATCTAAAAAACATGAATTAACTAAGCACACTCAAAAAGCAACCATAACAAGATGGCAAAATACAATAACTTGTACACACACAAAATCTCTCTGGCCAGAATTAAGCGGCAGCAAATCAAACAAGCTATTAGCTTTGAATAGAGCTTCCATTTCTATAGCGGTGAGAGTGATAACAGGTCACAACCTGTTGGGTAAGCACTCTAATAAGATGAAACTGACTGGTGCGAACCAACTTTGCAGGAAATGCAGCGACCCTGACGTCGAAGAAGATGTCTCACACCTGCTATGCCACTGCCCTGCGATCAGTGGCGCAACTACCTCTTTGAGGCTGAAGGAGCAACACAGACCAGCACCGCATAAGTATCACAAGCGAACTTAACCAGGTATCCTCTTTCTCTTTTTCAGGATACTTCTTCAAAAGGTATCGCTATGGGCCCACTTAGGCCTATGCGTGTTTGACGACTCACCCGAGCGTCAACAACCCATCTAACCTAACCTAACCTTCGACATATTCGGACAACAGGTCATTTCAATATTTTAATAGTAAGTCAGGCCACTAAAACAGAAATGGTGGCAGAAGTGCCAAAAGGATAACGGCAGCGCTCAATCACATAGTCTATACCGATCGCGCCGTTTCCCAGAGGTATAAAATAAATTTTAGCTGGCCCTACAGGTTGGTAGCGATAGTTTGGGTTAGCTACCGACTCACGGGGAAAACTATAAGCAACTAAATGCTTAGAAAAGGACAGATGTTATTGTTGACAAACATGCTAAAGGAAACCAATGTTGAGTCAACGAAGAATCGGAGTCAGCAACAACCTCACCGAAACATTTGATATCAGAAAAAGATTTAGACAAAGTGACGTAATGTAGTGTAACTTTTTTAACATAATCCTTGTGAGGATTGTGCAAAACTCCCGAGCCAACGCCAGAGCCAGAGTCATCCATAAATAGGTGCAGCTACTAGCATACGCCGACGATATTGAAATCATTGAAATATGACCCAATGTGATGTCATAGCCACGTTTGCTAGTATAGGGTAGGAAGCAGCAAAAATGGATTGAGGGGTTACTGTGGGTAAGACCAAGTATAGGCTGTCCGCTCCACTTATAACTCTGACAGAAACGAAGAATTTCTCTTGACAACCGCTAAGAAGACAATAGTTGGGTGTTGTAGAACGATGGCAGACTCTGATTGGCCTTAACTTGACAATGCCCAGTGGTTGTAACAATGACTACACATTAAATGTGCTAATTTTTACCTCCAAGTGGTAATCATCGGATACTGGTCCCATCCAATCGGATTTGACTAAAAGATAAGTGCGAGTGTTGATAACAAGACGTAAAAAAGCAACACTATAAACAGCCAGTATGGCACGGAATACCAGGCTTGCTGTCCCGGGCGAACCTAGATGAGCTGCTTCGACATATTCGGACAACAGGTTATCTAGGAATCTCAATTCAGGCTCCTTGAACAGAGATGGTGGCGAATGAACCGAGAGGTCAACGGCAGCCCTCAATGTCGTAGTGGATACTAATGGCCCCGTGTCTTAGGGGTATCTAATAAATTGAAACTGGCCCTCCAGGTTTGGGGGTTGTGCCTTGGGTTAACTACCCACCCATGGAAAAAAAAACTAATGTTATGAAGCCACCAATAGCCTCGGAATGGACTGATATTATTATTGACGACCCTGCTAAACGAAAAAAGGACAACGACGTTCGTACCTGCACCTTGAATGTAAGAAAATTAAACAGGAGGTGCAGGCGAACAACTAGCTGAAGCTCTCATCTGCTACAAAGCAGAAATTCCTGTCATCCATGAATTACGATGGGATGGGCCGAGCAAAAAGAGGACGAAAAACTGTGACATCTAATATGGACCGTGTTAAAGTGAGCAGAAACAGCGACTATTCGGATGCGGATTTGTTATAAGTGCCAGACTTAGGCAATAAGTCTTATTGTTCCAAGACATTAGCGAATGTATTGTAACAATTCGCATCAAGGCCATATTCGCCAACATAAGCCTTATATGCGCTGACGCCTTGACAAGGAAAAACGTAAAATAGGTAAACATTGCGTCTAAGAGCTCCTTCACAAAACCTATGAGGGACTACCGAAGTACGATGTCAAAATCTTGCTGGGAGAGTTTAACGCAAATGTAGGAAGTGAAGACATCTTTAGCAGTATTGTCGGAATATATAGCCTACGAAATAACACTATAGCCAGCACACGGCTTCCTCACCTCGATATCCATAAGGGGACATGGCGGTGTCCAGATCAACGAACAGTCAACCAAATTGATCACATTGCGATAGACAAGAGACACGCATCCAGCATTATGGATGTCCGAACATTCCGAGAAGCTAACATCGACTCGGACCACTACCTTGTTGCAGTCAAGGTACAACGACAAACCAGAAATACTGTAAAAAATTTAATGTCGAAAGACTGCAATCGCAAGAGACCGCCAAGGAATTCGCGCAACGCATATTCCTTAACCTCTCGACTCAAACTATACCACCAGCGTCTAATGTTAAAGAACAATGGCAACGATGCCAACAAGCCATTAGATCAGACGCAACTGATGTGCTAGGTTTCTCGCGGCCACCAGCAAGAAACCCCTGGTTTGATGAGGATTGGCGACAGATGCTCGCCGGCAAGAACAATGCCTACAAGGCTAAGCTGGAGGCGAAAACGAGAGCTGCCATTGAGCTCTAAAGGCAGAAAAGAACGGAAGAACACCGGCTATTCAGATAGTAGAAAAAGGAGCAAGAAAAGCGAGCGATCAAGGATATAGAGAGGTGCCACTCCAGGAACGATGTTCGTAAGTCTTACCAAAGTGTAAAACGTCAAAGCCAAGGATACAAGGCTCGAACAGAATCCTGTCGAGATGAACAACGAAATATCGTAGTTGAGACACAGTCGATGCTGAGGATATTTAAGAGCCACTTCTGCAGACTGTTATATGGCGATGACAAACAACACTCCGCTGTCAGGCAGAACGAACCATTTAATATTGGCAACGGCAGCGAAAACTGCCAACCACCACACCTTAGTAAAGTGAGGATATCAATATCTAAGCTCAAGCTTAGTAATATTAAATGAAGTCCTTCCCGCTGAGCTTTATAAAGCTGGCGAAGATGACTTGGTAAGTAACATCCACCAACTCATAAGCCAAATCTTGTCGGATGAAAGAATGACTGAAGAATGGAACCTCAGCATCGTTTGCCCGATTTACAAAAAAGGAGACCCTCTGAACTGCACCAACTACAGATGCATAAGTCTCCTAAACATCGCCTACAAGATCGTATCCGCGTAATATGTGAACGCCTGAAACCGTTTACCAACAACCTGATCGTACCTTATCAGTGTGGTTTTAGGCAAGGAAAGTCCACAACCGATCAAATTTTCACACTTCGGCAGATCCTGGAAAAAACCCAAGAAGTCCAAATCGATACCCACCACCTATTTGTCGATTTCAAAGCCGCATATGACAGCATTTATAGTGACGAACTATACAGAGCCATGTCTAGTTTTGGTATACCGCCCAAACTCGTCCGTTCGTGTAGGATAACGATGGAGAATTCTCGCTTCTCCATCCGGGTCGGAAACGACCTCGATACAAAAAAGGGATTTGGGCAAGGCGATGCGCTGTCATGTGACTTCTTCAATTTGATTCTTGAGAGGATTGTGCAAAACTCCCGAGCCAATGCAAGAGGCACAATTTTCGAAAAATCATTGGTAGGACTCAACGTGTTGTTATAGCCACGTTTGCTAGTATAAAGAAGCGGCAAAATGGGTTTAGCAGTAAATGAGGGTAAGAATAAGCATATGCTGTCAACACGAAAGGACGCACAACACCGACGAATTGAACAGACAGATATAACTTTAAGGTAGTACGGGGCTTTGTCTACCTCATTTCCGCTATTAACTCTGGCAACAACATCTCTTCAGAAATTAAACGAAGAATTACTTTTGCCAACCGCTGTTTCTTAGGGATATGAAAGCAATTTAGTAGTAAAGCACTCGTCGATTCGAGAGAAAAAAATCTTCGATCCCGTTTGCGTTGACGGGCAATTGAGACGAAGATTCTAACACGAACTATACGAGCTGTACAGTGACATACCCTTGGTCAAAAAAAAATCCGCAGTGGACGTTTAAGATGGCTAGGACATGTAGAACGAATGGTCACCAATACTCCGCGCACAAGTAGAAACTGACCTCAACCAACATGAAGTGCGCAACTGGAGGCAGTTATCTAAGGGCCGGGCTAATTGAAGAGGCATGTTGGTGGAGGACCAGGTTTATTCCGGACTGTAGTGCCACTTAAGTGAGTGAGTAAGTAAGAAGGCAATTTAGAAGAAAAGCCCTCACTCGAACTACCCTAACCTACCCTAATGATCCCAGTCCTGCTCTACGGCTCTAAAGCATGAACCGTAACAAAAGAACATGAAGAAATCCGTTTTTAGAGAAAAGTTCTTTGAAAAATCTTCCGGACTGTAATATTTGGCCCCGTTTGTGTTGACGGGCTATGGAGACGAAGATTCAACCACGAACTATACGAGCTGTACAGCTAGGACATGTAGAACGAATACTCCGGCTCGCAGTCTTCGATTCCCAGCCAGATTTAGAACGCAGTATAGGAAGACCTCGTCTTAGAACCACAGAAAACGACCTCAACCAACGTGGAGTGCGCAACTTGATGCAGTTAGCTAAAGACCGGGCTTATTTGGAGAGGCATGTTGGTTGAGGCCCAGGTTCATTCCGGACTGTAAAGCAACTTGAACTTAAGTAAGTGTTTTATATGCGAAGTACAAACAGTTGTTCACCGAAAACTCCAATTAAAAAATCAACCTGAACCGCATATATCAAAAATAAGCCGAACCCGTCGTAGACTTGTCGGACCCTCATTTTTAGCATCCTTTTTTCTTTATCAAAGCCAATACGTGGAAGGAAAAATAAATAACTAAGGCTGTGAGTGTTTTCATGACAAAAAATCGTTTTTTTTTTTTTTTAAATTAACATTAAGGATTCATATAATGACTTATTTTTATTGTTTTATTTCTCTATTTTTGTTTGCAATTAATAAAACATAAATTTGCAGTTTTCAGTTTTCCATAAAAGCCAATTCCAAATTCATTGTCTATGTTCATTTTGTAAGCACTCAATTTTTTTTTTTTTTTTTCGTTATTTTGCTTAGTTTCTTAAAACTAACATTTATTGTGTTTATCTTAAAAAAGGAAAAGGCGATAATTTGTTCGAATAAATAATATTGTTCTTCATTAACTAGGTAGTCTGCAAATTGTGTTTCCTTCTAATAAATCCATTCATTATAAAGTTTTTTTGTGTTTTATTAATATTCTTTTTATTACTAGAAGAGATATCACAAATTTAAATTGTGTTTACTTCTTTCTTCACGCAGTTCAATAATGTTTACTGTGTGTGTGTGTTTTTTTTTTTTTTTGCTAAACAAACCTATAAATAAGCTAAGTTTCTTAAATATAGTTTAATGATTATATTTTTTTAATAAAAAAAAAGTTTTTTTTAAATATTATAAGACACAATTATATATTTCATGCTGAAAATAAACACACTAAATAAGTTTAACATACCACATTAATTTAATTTGTTTTTGTATATAACCAATAAATTCTCTTACATAGAAAAAATAAAACTATATATAATTATATTTAGAGAGCGTTTTGTTTTTTTTTTTTTTTTATTTAGGCTTACACTTAGGTAAATAAAGAAAAGAAATTAAATATCTTATTTACATACCGCAATACTAATAACATTGCAAACTAAATAAAAAATATAATATAATTCTATCTTATTTCGAAAGTAATAAAATAATACATAAAAGGGGAAAAGAAAATAAAATAAAAAAAAAACAAATGCCATCCATCATACATTTTGTGTGTAAAACATACTCGTGTATCAAAAGATGGAACAAAACGTAAGCAGATTGAGGATCTACATTAGACTTTACGGCAGTGATAGAGATTACATTTTTACACATACATAATCTTTTGTATTTTATTCTAGTAATTATTAAAATTGTAATACATAGTAGTATTTATTTTTTTTTCTTTTTTAAATAATAATAGTACATATTATTACTAACATAAATGTTTTCGTTAACCGATACAATAATATTGCGCAACCATGATGTATTTTAAAAAATGTAAAATTAGAAAAACATAATGGCAAAGTCAATGAGGGAAAAAAAGTAGACTCGTTAAAAAAAAAATAGGCTTATGCTATATATGCTTTTAATAATCCAACCAATGGTATAAATATTTTAGTCATACATTAATACATATATATTTGTAATACATACATCTAATAATGAGACCATCATCACAAGAAATGTATATTTTCTTCTTTTTTTTATTATAGTTATAGCATACTATACTTTTAAGTTATTTTTTTTTTTGTTTATATATGTTTATACACACATATACATGTCTGAGCAAATATTCTTAAAAATAATAATAAAAATTAAATTAAAATAGATATCATTAAAGGAAAATAAACAAACAAAAAATAAAGCAAACATTTTCTAATAAATACAAAAAAAGGATACAAAATATTTCCTGCTTATTTTAATTTCTTTTTGCATTTTCGCTTTGACTATAAAATCGTTAGTAAACATTGTTTTGTTTTTTTTAGTAAGAAATGAAATATAGATTATTCTATTTTATTTTGTAAAATTTATTTTTTGTTTCCTTACTTTCACCATTGCATTCTAAGTTCCTAGTGTTGTATTCAAATTTGTTGTGTCGGGGGTAAAAGGGAATAAAAATAAAGGAAAATGTTTTTTTAGTGTGAATTAACTTTTGAAGTGTTTTATTTTTGTATTTAATGGATATTTTATTATAAAAAGAAGATTAAGTGGCGGTCAGTGAAATGCAGCATATATTGTCTATTTTATTTTATGGTTCAGTCAATCGAAGAAGAAAGTACAAGAAAAGCTAGTGATCGATGATGTATGGTCTATCAATATGTAGCGAATAGAGCAACCATTGTCAAGAAAATGATAAAAATAAAAAAAAAAAAACGTTACGTTATTGGTCAAAACTTAAAATTCCGTTTAGAGATAGTTGGGCTAAAACTAATTATGTGGAATTGTTGCAAACAGTTAAGTAGTATATAAATTAAATTTCATTCAATTTGACATAATAGTTTGCGAGAAATTAACAATTTTCTTTATATGGCCTAATATGACAAAATCCGTTATATGGATTTTCTCGAAAAAACTTGGTATGCAGTTTTGTTGGAACTAATATGCTTATAATCGATATAAAGTTTAATCAAATTCGTTATAGCCATTTTCGAGAAATTTGAAGTTATGTGTAATTTTTATATGGCAGGTACCGTTAATAACATGGCTAAAAGCAAAAACAAAATGGCCTAGAGTAATGACCAAAACAAACTTAGATATTTTTAATTTTAAGAAAATCGGTCAAGCCGTTTAGGCTGGGGAGACCATTACGGACAGACGGACCGACGAACCGACGGACGGAATTTCAAAAACCACTTTTTTGGGATCCGCTATCATCGTAATGTTAGAATCAATCAAAATCTCGAGGTCGAAAATTTTCACGACAACAATATCTTTCTCTTTATAAGAGAAAGTTAAAAATGCGTGAATAGGGGCCAACTAGTCCGATGAGAACTATACTTAACCAACGGGTTGGAGTCGAATCTAAGTCATCTCTAGATATATAAAGGTTGTTTATAGGTTTAGTTTTTTAACTGGCAACACTGTTTTTATAAATTGTCAATGTGACAGGTTGCCATTTTATGATGAATAGTTTAACGCCATAACAACGCATGAAAATTTTGCAAACTTATTTTGAAAACCATGGTTCGGTAAGCCAAACTTATAGTCGGATATTTTCACTTTACGGTCGACATAATCGCCCATCTATGCAAGTTATTCGAAACACAATGAATCGTTTTCGCACCACGAACACTCTAGTGGATGATACGCATAGACGACAAATAGTCCGAACAGAATAAGTTATTGCCGTGGTGGAGCGCAGTTTTTAGGAGCTATGCCCATCCACTTTGGGGAAGATTTTTCGGAAAGATCTTGGGTTAAAAGCTTTTAAACCCAGCTTGTGCGCGTCATAAGTTCGGTGAACGGTTCGAGTCCCCAGCAAATGAAGCGAAATATCTCGGAATGAAACTCGATGCAAAATTAAAATTTTGGTTATTCCCGCGGATAAAGATGAAACGAAAAATTTTGCACGAAAACGTAAAAAACGTTTATTGGGACATGTTAACACAACGATTGTCCAAATTCATTACGAAACATATTTATTGCGGCGTCTTTAAGCGGCATATACACACGTCAAAATCTCGTCAAGCATGCGAGAGTGTTTGAGTAAAAACGAAACACCTATACGTTATGTGCATGCTTGAAGCAAAATCAAAACGTTTCGACTTTTCTTCAATCAGGCGTCAATGCTTGACGTAGTGTATATTCGTGATTGAATGCTTGATCAAGCATTCATTCTCATTTTTACGACGCCAGCGTAAAGACGTCAGTTTCGCGGGTTTTTTTTTAACAGTGCGGTGTTTATTTATGTAAATATGGAAGAAAAAAGTTTTATTTTGGAGTTTCTAGAGGTTTATCGTTCTCTCCCAGCGTTATGGAACATAAAATCGAAGGAATACAGCAACCGCAATTTAAAAAAAGTGCAGTATGAAACGCTCCTTACAAAATATAAGGAAAAGCACCCAGAGGCAACAACAAAATGTAAGGTAAAACTGAATGCTTGAAGCCTCATGCTTGATGTGTGTATATGCTGCATCAAAGCAAATTTACAAATACACTCTCACATGCTTGATGAGATTTTGACGTGTGTATATGCCGCTTTAGATAACTAAACCCTTGGATTTGGCCCGATAATAACAAACCGCGGAAAAAGCAGGAACTCTCAAAGGAAAGTTACCTGCCAAACAATCATATATACTCGTGATAACAACAGCTAGATAAGTCGAATACTTAATTTCAATACAAATAAAAATAAAGGTGGTGCTTTTAGTGAGTAAAAATCTCACACTACTGTGGGTACGTGCTCATCGTGTCTTTAAATATTTCCACCAGTCCACGGAGAAAAAAAATGGAAAAAAAAATGTTTGGTGTGCTATATGGGCAGGTGGAATTATCGGCCCATAATTCGTTAAGGACGATACCGACGAGTATTTACCGTCAATGGAGAGCACTATAGAAACATGATTTCTTCTGACTTCTACGTTCCTCAGTTGAATGGAATTGACGTGACAGAAGATCAATTTATTGTGGCAATGAGCGCATTATTTCGCGTAATGGACCTGAGATCCCTGCACGATTCTATGATCTCACACCCCGTGCTATTGCCGATATACGGCCCCAGTTGATCGAAAATTGGACTTCACGATTGCACTTCATTCGAGCTAGCCGTGGCGCGCATATGCAAGACACTAATGGCATAAAATTATCTATTATATAAACCTTATATCATAGACATTAACATCAGCTTCAAGTGTTTTATTTCATATTGAATGTGTATACCCTTTAAATCCAGAGTATAAACTCCGATTGCAAAGGTCCCTACTTCGGTGAACAACCTGCTCTTTCCGAGCAGCGACAATTGGACACGAAAAATAATTTGATATCCATCTACACAGGTGCATCAATGATGATGGACTATGAAAAACGGTCCTGGGATATTCTCAATGAAACTATAAGTCATGCTTCGTGATGTCAGTATTGTGTCATTTATTATGTCAATGGCACGATATGATATTACTATAGTTATCGACAGCCAATTTGAAATAAGACCTCAGAGGTGTTTGCTGACCATTATGCTAACTCTATTGGCTTCCTGGACACTTGGCTATAACCGGCAAATGTATGGCTAATTTTTAAGTGAAATAAAATCTATGCTTTATCGCCTCTGTCGCGAAGAGCTCAGAGCTGTTGGCTCTCACTATTAGGTTAAACTCTTCTGTGTTCCTGGCCACATCCGGGAATGTGATGTCCGACGAACTGGCAAGAAATGGACTTACAAATGATCATGATTAAGCATTTCAAATGGTCTTCTATAATCTCATAACACGAGTGGAGTATGATCCAAATGATGTCAAATATAAGGTGGAATTTAAGAACCATAGACAACTGCGTTTTTTTGCAGAAAACTCATATTTAGCGAGAAGGCGCATTTTTTAATGAATGTCTATGTTGACAAGCAAATTTGTGGTACATGGCATGACGATAATCAACACGAGGTTCTCCCGGTGGCACGATGGCACAATAACCTTACGCTTAACAAGAGCGATATATGCCTTTTTAGAAATCCAGAGCAATAATTCCAGCAGCGATTCGATTTTCCTCTAAGATAGACCATTTTGTTAGGTTAATTAAAACATTATTATTATAATTTTTGTGATAAATACTTAAGAAATTTTAACTTGTATAGATTGTTACGATTCCTTTGTCGATGAAGTTAACGAGATCAAATACAAATGTATCATTATGGCTAACAAATAGAACTTAATTGTAATTGTTACTTGTACAGGCCGTAACGATTTTTTAATGTTCATTTTCATAGTACATTTGAAGCTATAATAAATAGAGATGTAAAGCTTAAAAAAAACATTTAAATGCAAAAAAACAGTGATTTGCATAAATAAAATGTTACGATAATAATTTACAAAAAAGTCAAAGATCAATAACTGGATTAAGTTAATTTCAGTATTTTTGTATCATTAAAAAAAAAGAGTAGATTTGATTATTTTATTTCTAAGCGAATACAATAACCCACTTTTTAATAACCGCTGATTTGCTAATCAGTGACTAACAAACCAGTTTTCCCATAAGAAATACTCCCGCAACTGTCAAAATTTAGTCTTTGGTTAGCTAATCAGCGTTTATTTACACGGGGGGAAACTATTTAAAATTGGTTCTTATACAGATGACACCGATTTTGTCAATTATTTTAAAGGGTGTTTTTTTTTAGAGGTATAGAACTTTTGAAATGGAATAAACCAAAGATGATTTTTTTAAATTGACAAAGCCGCCAATCTTGTTATGGGCTCATTCACCGAATCTACGCCTTGCTAGGTGATCGTGTGGCTTCAATTCTTGCACGAGTTGGATTTTGTAAGCACTTGAACCATGATCTTTCCACAAAATATTCCATAAAGTGGATGGACACATATCCAATTCCTGTGCACGATGGCGGATAGACCGATTCGGGTCTTTCTCTAAGCCACGCTCTACAGTAGCTTCTTCTGTACGCACTGTACGACGTCTCTGTGGATGCGTATTATCAGTTAGATTAAACGTGGTGAAAAAACATTTCATACATAAACGAATTAATTGCTCTGATGGACGATTATGTTGACCGTAAAATGGACGTAGTAAATAAATAAATATAAATTTGCACAATTTGGAAGCGTTGTATAGATGTCAGTCTATTCACGTTGAAATGCCAAACCAAATTAAAAATAAACAGCTGACAAAATGGCCGTCAGTTAAAATAGTGTTGCCAACTTAAAGTTCTATACCTCTTAAAAAAACACTATTTTGTTAAGGTTTTTATGATATCATTTCTTGATGCTACATCAATCACATCATCTATACTTAGAGTTTTTTGGTTTACAAAATTAATTTATTAATTTAAGTAATTAATGTGCGATTTTATTGAATGCTTCTTTCAATAACATTTTTTCACATTAAAAAATACTGAATAAAATACAAACAATATATTTCTCCGTAACTGAGCTTCTTTTTAAATAAAAAGTATCTATATAAGTTTGTAATCATCAATTACTTACATTTTGCATTCTTTTTAATGAAATTGTGCGGCACCAAACAATTTAAAAAAATTCAAATGTCTTTAATGACAATTTATATGACATCTAATTAATAGTTTGAGACCTAGTTACTACAGTTTGAGAGTATCTCAAATAAACGATTGACGATACCAAAGGTGTCGAGATACGTGAAGCAAATTGATGACGATATCGCCACGACTACCGTTTGGGTGATAATCGTTTTCAAAGTTACGGAATGACCCCCTTGAAATTCCCATACAAATTCAAAATTTCGTAATGTGATAATATAAGGGAAATATGGTTTCTAATATGGTAAAATAATCGGCCGGACAAACGAACAAATCTAATTAATTTGAAATGGAACAGCTAAAATGACACATTTTAATTAATTAATTAAGGGTTTACTTGTTAAATAATTAATTAAGGGTTAAAATGTAAACATTATAAACGTTCTTCCAAAAAATGTCTTTTTTTCAAGTCTGTTATTTAAACAACAATTGGTAAATTTTTGCTCCGTATTTGCGGCTATTATATCGTTCCATTGGTCTGGGTCGACAACATATGAATCCGGAACCGAAGTCTTTGCATATTCCGCTTTCTCTGTTTTTCCCGACGAATTTTATAGTTGATATAATTTTTTTTATTTATTAAGCTTATTTTAGCAACATGAGAATCGCTGTTTTAACATAATATATTCTAATGAGTTGACCACAAGATAAGTTATTAAAATACATTTTAAATGATTTGGAATTATTGTAAATTATAGACTAGACTAAAGCCGTCCATAAACTGTCACAGGAAATTCGGAAATATAGCCAGTGTTGTCCAATTTAATTCGCAAACTTAGTGTGAACACCTTTTTGGTGAATTTGGATATGTGCTCATTTGAACTCCAGTGAGAACGTAGTATAAGTATTTCAGTGTATCGGTTTTTATCGATAGTCATTTTATCACTGTAACATGCGCCTTATTAGGAACGCTGAGAAGTATGGGACATCTTTTCATAGGGTTTCATCACCATGTAGATATGGAACAACATGGAATTTTGCGTGTTCACATAAAATATACCTAGGACCGGCTTACATCTCTGTACAAAATTGATTAAAAAATATAGTGTCGGCTATGTAGTGCATTTAGCATGCGTCGTCGTATAAGCTTCAAATATGCTCTATAATTTGGACTACGAAAGCATACACCAATCAATTTAAATAAAGTTCAGAAAAATATATTTATTAGAGAAATATATTTAAAGATTAATTTGTTGCATTTATATTTATATATATATTATATATACGTTTTGATATATAGTTTGGAATATAGAGAAATTATTTAGCCACATATACCTTAAAATATATGGATCGACATATACTAGCTAGCTGAGTCGATGTAGCCATGACTGTCTGTCCGTCCATCCGTCTGTCAATGGGTCACCGGTTATTAGGCCTAAAATTTTGAGCTTAGCTAAAGAAATTTGGTGTATGTGGTCGAATAAGTGTAAAAACAATTCTCAAAATCTATATTTCGTCCATATAAATTTGTTTGCCATGCAGAATCATTGGTTATGTTAAGATAGAAATTTCGTCCATAGGTCATTTTAACCCACGCCCTGAGCAAAAATGCTTAAATTTAAATTAAACAATTCATCCTAATCTCACTTACTGGTCCTAAGCGGGCACTCTAAACTTATCTTTAGCATTGTTGCCATGTGTAACCGACTGAAGATAGCCAACGATATGCGATGACTATCCACGTTAAAGATTACCATTCACAGTGATTTTTATCCCTGAACTTCAGTGTATCTTTTATCTCTTTTATACCTAAGATATTGTTATAAAATCTGATTTCAGTCTGAACGCACACATAGGGGTGATAAAACATTTTCGGACATTAGTGTCCTTTGGTACTGGATGCGTCCACTAGAATGAATGAATGTCAACACCATATGTCGAACAATCAAGAAACCGCGGGAGCCTCTGAGATTATGCAATCACTTTCAATATCAGTATGGCAGAGTATAAATAGAGATAAAGCGACAAACAGCGAGTATAAATAGAGATAAAGCGACAACCAGCAAGTTGGTGTAAATTGTGACCTGAACGTGATTTGAATAGTGTTGACTGAGTGAATTACCTAAGTGAATTTTGAAAGTGACAATAGTGCGCGAATTTAATCGTTAGTATTTGATTTCAAATAAGTGTAATTGAATTGTTAAACGAGAATAAAGTCATAACCGTCTTGTAAATAATATAATTCTAGAAATAAGAGTGTGTTGAAATAAACTATTGTTAAACATAAAAAAGAAAATAGTTTTATCATTCGAAACACCGTTTGAACTACACCGTTCAAACTACATTCTGATCAAGATAGAAACTTTGAGTCCAGAAGAGTATTCCAGGATGTTTGCCAGCGGCTAGGTATTAAAAAGACCAGAACGTCACAGCTTCATCCACATTCAGACGGAATGGTGGAACGATTTAATCAACCCTTGAAAAAACACCTCTCCAAGGTGGTAGACGACAATGGCGTACCGAAGCGCGGTGCATAGCACTACTGGACACTCCCCATGTGAAGTCTTATTTGGACGAGCATATATTGTTTGTATTTTATTCAGTATTTTTTAATGTGAAAAAATGTGCTACTTTTTATTGAAAGAAGCATTCAATAAAATCGCACATTAATTACTTAAATTAATAAATTAATTTTGTAAACCAAAAAACTCTAAGTATACATGATGTGATTGATGTAGCATCAAGAAATGATATGAATATACCTATGTTCCAGGATTGTAACTTGATTGCAAGGATACATCAAATAAAAATAATTTTAAAAAATATTAAAATTTGTTATTCTTTGTAATTATATGGATACTAAAATATCGCATAAAAATCTGAAAACCTGGTTAAAAATGCAAGAGTGTGACTGCAACATTAGGAATGACGAAATTCTTATACGTGATTTCTTAATCCAACTGTCTTGACATAGTTTCGACACAAAGTACGAATAGGTGGAGATTGTAGTCCCAGAATCAAAATTATTTTATTATTAACACATATTATTAACACCTAAGTTTTTTCACTACCCCACCCTCTTGACGAATTAGACCAACATCCAAGACAGTAAAACTGTCATGAGAAGCTTCTCAAATGTATCGTTCGGGGTCGGCTTTAAACAGGACGTCCCATTCTTTGTGGCAAAAATAAAACTTCACACACACAAACGAAAGAAGAAGCTAGTTTTGAGACGAAATCGGATGGGACTGAAGTTTTATTTGACAAAATGGTCATAGTAATCATTAGAAAATGCTGTCATCACAATCACCACTATGAAGGAACAACCACATTTAAAGTAAGCGATCACCATCCCTGATGCAGTACGTAGTTGTCTTAAGAATGCTTAATTTCTTATTTTCATT
Organism: Rhingia campestris; assembly: GCA_932526625.1. NCBI lineage: Eukaryota > Metazoa > Arthropoda > Insecta > Diptera > Syrphidae > Rhingia > Rhingia campestris. The sequence goes on from OW052186.1 coordinate 12,103,491, forward strand.
GTCTTTGGCGTTTTTGGTAATCTAAAAAGGTTAAGGACGAATTCACGTGCAAAATACGAGACCAAATTAGTCTATATAAATTTCTATCTGGACTGGACATACGTGGAACTTCCTAAGCCTTTCAAGGGACCAGAAAATAAGCTCGAGTCAAAGAAAATGTGCAAAATATAAAGTATATTAAACAATACAATGAGTCTAAAACATTTACTTGGATTCAACTCAAACAAACACCAGACATACCAACAGCTATTAGCACAGATGCCTACGGATATGGGAAGAGATGGTAAAGGTTCACGTACTTCACCCATTTTACGGTCGCCATAATCGTCCTACCAAGAGGACTATTCGCATTGTGGGGGATAAGTTGGAGTCTACTGGATCAGTAAAAAGTAAAACCAAAACCCGTATATTGACGAAACGTAAGATCTGCCGAAAACATCGCCACTGTCCTTGAGAGTGTGTAGGGGAACCCGAGGCAGTCGATTTCGCGTCGGTCACAAGAACTCGGTCCAAACTCGCACTCGGATGTATGCAAAGTATGAACCCCCCTACTTAGGCTTTTTGTTGAATTTGGGATGAATTCAAAATTTAATGTATGTGTTGGGGGACATACCCACCTACTTGGGCTCACAGTTGGATATGGATTGCGTGCGGTTAGGTGTATGCTAGATTTCTTTGTATTCATGTTTATTTTAGTTTTTAATTTATAATTAGTTTTCTTTGAGAGTTTTGAATAAAATGACATAACAGCCACGGGTCTTAATGCGGCTTTGTGGCTTGCCTTTTTTCGATTTTGAAAAGGAAAAAAAAAAGCTGGGAATTTAAGACTCTTTGGGCTATGCGTGTCCATTCATTATAGCCATCCTAAATCGTATAATGCGGAGTTTTTGGCAAAATTGTCGGAATCAAGCCAGAGATATCATCGGACATTCACAAGCCTTGGGTAATATGGTATTGGTTACTGTGATTAGTGAGCGATACAAAACCATGATCAACGAGTTTTTCTTGCCTTAAATTAATGATCTGACACAAAGGTAGCGCAACAATTGACATTTCAAAGAATAACTAAACATAACTAAACATCCGTCAAACATTCATATCATATTTAAATTCAACATCCTGTATCCTAAACATGAATTATGAGATTTTAAATGCCGACAATGTCGAGGACGAAATCCTTAACAATGGTGAGTTGAAAGATGTTTGATGGATGAAATGTATTAACATTAGTGGCAAGTATGTGCAAAAATTAGCAAAAAAAAAATATGATGGATAAGTACTTCATGCAATAATCCCTACGTCCCTCCCCAATCATGAACAGAAGTCACGAATAACTTTAAGACGGTAATGCATACTTCCTTTACCTAGGAAAATGTAATACCAAATGTTTACTATAAGTACATTAATGTCAATAAATAAAATTTAAAAAAAGACAAGTGCTGCGATTTCATTAACCGTCACAGTTTATGATGATGATGATAAACAAGTACGTGAATGGATGTTTGTGCTTGTGTGTTAAGTCTTAATTGTCGGTTGGCTGATATACATTTTGTCGATGTACATTTAAGAATAAAGGTATGAAACCAATGATCCTTAATAAATGTGTACCTGCTTATTTAATATACAAAATGCAAGTCAAATAAAAATATGTTTATAAAAGAATGTCTCTGAAGATGGCAGGAGTATTATTTCTCAATTATTGTTTGGAAAGAAAGTGGACGGAGTCCTTAATAAACATTTTAGTTTTTCATGGAATTGTAGAAATTCTCCTTAGCTATTTCTTAGGCGAAACGATTCTGATAGGTAAGTTCAACATCACAATTTGACTTTTCGTTAAAGAGTTAAACATTCTTAACCTCCAACACAGTTTGTGGACATCTGGTTAACTCAAAACGATTTCAAATGATATTAATCGATTTTAACTAGAATAACCTTTAAATCCTCTATGATGGACAAATATGCCCTCTTGCTCTTAACAAATTCATAAAAATATCGACGGAATTGGACAGTATTTCAGCGATTGAAGTTAATGGATAACCCTACCGGAAAATACTATAACTACTGCAAAAGGTGGCTATTGACAGTTTTTTTTTGTTTTAACATTTTTTTTACAATTTGCGCGCACTCAAGGAGTTATGAATACCCTTTAAAAATGTTAGCACAGTGTTGACGTTAGAGAAGAGAAATAAAGAGAGCTTACGCTATGGTGGTGGACGAACTAACTTCGAGTGAGTGAGGTGTCCAATTACTATATGAACGGTTACGAAAACAAATAAAATGTAGGCATCTGGGGCATTAAAAAACCGCAATTCATTTTAATGCGAAAGGCACTCACCAAAGTGTGAGGGTCGATCTATAATCGACTCGCAATGTTTCTATCGCTTCGATTGATTTTGGTTTTGGTATTGTTTAAGACAGTCGACAGAGACAGCTTGGACTGTCTGTCTCTTTTTGTATTTTTTAATAATTATTAAATTAATTAACAAATTATTAAGCAAATATCAAACCAAAAGTTGTGATGAATTGCTGTTTACTGAATCCGATGACAAAAACAACAAAATAGCAAAAAGGTTTCATTTTCTTGAAAATGTATATTTGTCCAAAGTTGAGTGTTGCACTTGCATTTGGCGATATCTGGATTTTCTTGTATAAATAACATTTTTTGTTGCATTCTAACTTTGATCTATTTTAAATTTGTTTTCATTATAAATGAAATTCGTAAATTTCTGTATGAAATGCACCGATGGTTATCAATCACAGCTTCATACACAATAACAAGCTTCACAATCGAAAATCGACCATCGGCAAATATCGATTGTAAAAGTAAAAGTAAGTAACTAGTGGCGGTAAAGTATGATGATCAACGTGCTTTTATCGCCTCAAATTAAGGAGTTTGGACAAATAGCTAGATCAAAAATGGAAACTTCGTTTTACCGATCATTTACCTATTAAAACAAGCCGGAGACTATGAATATCCGAAATGAATCGAGCATCAGCACCGATTCCAATAAGAAAAAAAATAAGAAATGAAAAAAGAAAATTCTCCAAAAACCGTCCAGCTAGTTTCGGTTAAAGGCCATGGAATTTTCGACGTCAACTAGACTCTCTTACCCATCTGTTTCGGTTAAAGGCGAGGGAATTTTCGACCTCAACTAGACTCTGTTACCCATGTGTTCATTTAAAATCTAAACTCGACTCTAGATATGAGACTGTTTGCTGTCAATGACACAACCATTTCAACCTACGAGTGGTAACGACTCAATCTTAGCTTCGAAATTTGTTGAAGTAGAGTGTAGATTGATTCTCAACTCGCTGTGTATCAATCATGTCGATAGATTTTGGAATTGGTATTGTGTAAGACAATCGACAGAGATCTTCCATTATGTGATTAGATATTTAATTTTCTGAATGCAAATAGGTGTGACAGTTTTTTTTTTTTTTTTTTTTTTTTCATTTCATTTTCTGTCCATCCACGCAATCAGTATACGCAGTGCTTTGTTTGCTTGCTGTGAATTAATGACTTCTCATTGTTTTTACTTTGACGTAGGGTTTGGCCGGATCGCATTCACAAAACTTCAGGCAATTAGCTAAGGACCTCAGCCACTCTCAGATTGATCTCAAGCTGATATTTTCTATGAATTCCCTTTAGCACAAAGAGGCCATTACGGAAGTGGATGGTGAGAAAATAGGAGATACCAATGAGCATTGGTGATAGAAGCTGATTCCTTATAGCCTAAACTTAGTGAAAAACAAACTCAGTTCGAGCCATTAACAATTTAAGATACTTTATAAAATTAAGTTTGTGCTGTATGAAGAAGAAAGCTGTATGAAAAAGAAAGTGTATTGAGCTATGTAGAGAGAGGAAGGCAAAAAAATAATTCAGATTGAGCAAGGTGTAGGAAGCAACTTATTTATGGCTTGATCAGACCAAATAAGTGACACAGCTGTATAGAACTTCCGATTGAGTTATCTTTCAAACCAACTTTTACACTGGGCATTTGTCGTTGACATTCATGTTCAGTATGCTTTGGCAAAATATCATCCAATATAAGTGCTGTGTGCCTGTGTCAATAGAGACCAAATGCTTCAACAGGACGGAACAACATCCCATACAGCGAGTCAATCTATCTGTTATTGGAACTCACATTTGGTAAGCAAATCCTTTTTGGACATGGTGCTAACAATTGGCTGCCTATGTCATGTGATATGTCTCCTTGGGTATATTTTTTATGTCAACTTACTCGTGTTTGCTTTTATATACATATACCGTTTGTGCTTATTGGCCCATTGTGTAGGACAGACAATATGGAGATCTAATTTCTAGTGAGTAATACGATTGTGGCTCCTTTGAACCCGGAATTTATCGAATGTCGTGGAAACGCAGGCGTCCCCCTATCAAAGATGTCTTAAAGGTGTTAGGATTTGCTCCGATACTGTCGCGGATATGTTACATCAAAAGTTATTTATGCTTAGGTGTCAAATTAGAAACTAGATGATCTAAAGGAGTCTTTGGTGGATTGAACATTGAGTTCTGGGAACATCATTTTAAACCTGAGAAGCATCAGTGCATAGATCACATCCACCAACACCTGGATGGGAAGCTGGAGTTGGACACTTATCCAGCACAATCTTGCACTTGGATGAAGACCAATACCGAATCCCGTGAATTCATTTCGAATCTGCACTCGAGATATATTATATGATCCATATGACAATTCAGCTGTCTCGTAACTCTTCCTGAAAAATCGCTGTAAATCAAATGTCTGTCCAGCAATTCATACATGTTTGTTCCAGATGAACATCATCGCCCTGCTTGCCTCAAAGATTCATGTTTGATCGAAAGCTTTGCCTTACGCGCATCGTCATTAATCGTGAACCTTCCATCAGCGGCGCTCCAACTCATAATTTCAACTGTGGGGCTATGCTGTAAGTGCAAAATCTACGATAATCTACCATTCTTTGGATTCATTTCGCAACTGGGTTCTATGACTAAAGAACTCAGTGGTTTAAAAAAGGAAATAAGTGAAATGAAGTGTTGTTCGCGTAGTGACATGCAAACCGATAGTCCTTTGACTTCGGAGTCCGTCATAACAAATGCATCGGTATCATCTCTAACGATAATAATCGACACTCCGGAAGAAAACTCCACCAAAGGCAACAAAATAAAAAAAAAAACATTATAGGCAAAGACACATCCGCGCCGAATTGTGTTGCTTTACCGAAGAAGGAATTGCATAAAGTTGGCTTTCGAGTAGACACCACTGAAAACGCAGTAGTAAATTATATTACACAGAAACTTGTAGTCGAAAAAGACCAAGTGGCATGTGTTAAATTAGTTAAATCATCTTCTGATTTAACTAAAATGCGTTATATTAATTTTAAAATTTCATTACCCAAAAATATTTTAGCACGCGCATTAAATCCGGTAAATTGGCCGTCGGGAATTCGCATTAAACATTTCATCCCAAAAAACCGGGTTTCTTTACCCGTCGAAGCGAAGATCAAAATGTAAACATTGATCACCTGCAATCGTCGCGATCAAGCAGCTTCGTTGATAATGGAGACAAGTGTCCGTTAAGCATTTACTATCAAAATGTTAGTGGGATGAGAAGCAAAACAAAAGAGCTTATGGTTGCGCTATCATCCCATACATATGATGTTATTGTTTTAACGGAAACTTGGTTACACCCACACATTTGTTCGACTGAGCTCTTCGATTCAACGTATGTGGTTTACCGAAATGACCGACGCGTAACAAGTATGGAGAAAGGTGGGGGAGTTTTAATATATGACTCATTTCGATTTCGAAGTAGGGAAATTGCATTGATGTATCGGGCGGTCGAGGTTGAACAATTGTGTGTGTGTGTGTTAATGGTGAAGTTCCTAAGTTTGTTTTTGGAATGGCAATTGTAGTCTCCTACATACCCCCTAGAAGTGCTACCAATGTGTATGAAAAACTCATTAGTAACATTAGTAGTGTAGTTACTCGTCTTGAACCCACCCAACTACATTGTGTGTTGGGCGACTTCAATATTTTGAATGTGGATGCTGATTTAATAACATTCAATATTAAACATGAATCCGAACATGAATGCATTGATGGACTTCTAACGGTAGATTTATTTCAAATAAACAATATTCAGAATAGCTTATATAGAATTCTAGATCTGATCTTTTTAAATAATCAAGTTAATTCTAACATTATGGAAACATTGGATACTATTGCTTCAAATAGTATTCATCACAAAGATTTACTTTTAGAGTTAAATTTTATAAATTTTGCTCGTTCTAATAAATTTAATTAATTCCGCTGTAACATATAATTATTAATCAATATAATATTATGGGATATATAATCCGGTGTCCCACAAACTAGCCATTTAGGTCCATTGCATTTTATTTCATTTTAAAATGACTATCATGATATTTTTAAATTTTGCAACGTTTCAACTTTCGCGGGCGATTTAATATAATATTCTCCTGTATGTAATGTAACAGACTGTATCCGGTTTCATGGGATAGTTTATCGGCATGGTGTAATCATAACGCTATGGTGCTCAGCATCCCAAAATGTAAAATGTTTACAGCATTCCGAATCAATGCACCAATAATAAATAATTATTATATGAACGATCTTAAACTTCAGCGTACGGAAGAAGTTAAAGATCTCGTGGTCATATTTGACAAACAATTAAAATTTTCTTCTCCTTATGATTACACTATAGCAAAATCAAACTCAATGATAGGTTTTAACTTGAAAGGACTTCCGAGACGTAAATAGCCTTAAAACTCTATACTGCTCGTTAGTGCAGCCGCATTTGGAAATTGTTTATATTCAATGGTTTTTAATTAAAATATTGTTTGTTTCAAGTAGTCTATAAGGTTGAAAAATCGGTATATGACCGACCATATAAGTCGCGCAACAAAATACAAGTTGTGTAGAGCGATACTGAGAGCGTAGTGCTTTGTGATGTAAAATTAAATAAGAAGCCAGCTACATTCTGTGCGGTATTAGAGCAATAAGTCCAGCTGTGCTGGAAAAATTGGAACAAATTGACCGATAGAATCTGCTTTATAAGTAACGTGACCGAAATGGTTTTCAAAAACTAACACATATACTTAGGTAAAATGACACTGTTATCAACTATAGCCTAAACAATAACAACCTCTCAATTGACTGCTAGATAAGTAAAGATAGGACATTCGGTACTTGAATGTCCAAATGTAAGCACGGGTGTTGAGTTTGGACATATGCTTTCATTGCATTTACCAATACTTCTAAGGCAGAACCATTTTATGTTCACACACAACCCCAGCTCCTTTATTCAGCTCATTAAAACTCTGCTATTCATACTAAGGCAGTACTCTTAACGTTAAAAAGATAACTATCGAACAACGTCGTTTTGACGAAGATTTACTCCAGGTTACATTGAGTACAATCATCTAATTCCAGTAACCTTGATGATATCGTTTTAACAACTCAACTGAAGCTTCATTTAACATACAAAACTTACTAACAAGGACACAGACCAATCTTTTGACGGCTATGATTTTTACAATCGCCGATCGTTTTAAATAAACGAGATCGGGGAATCATATCGGTCCAACTTGGAACAACGGTCCAAATTGGAATGTGACTGTCAAACGGCGAATGTGTGTTTTAATTTAGCTCCAAAAGAAAAATTGAAAAAAGTGTTACTTAGTGTATACAAAGTGGAAATACTGAAAAGTGATTGTAATGCGATTGTACATTAATTTTGTTGTATTTTTTTTTTGTATAAGCATCGAAATTGGAAGAAAAGTGCTTTAAATGCAAATTAACAATTCGCGGAGAAACGGTACAATATACGAGAGTGTTTGTGGAAACATTTTTCACACGATAGTCACATGAAGTGGTATTGACTCTTACTCTAGTACATGTCTCTTAAATCCAATGATCAACTTCATGTGTGAAGACTGTATGCAATACATACACGACATTGCCCTAACGATAAAAGGGATGCAAGCATCAGTAAAAAAAAATGGCAGCTACCTTAAAGAACATAAACAATAATTTGAAGAGTGTCTTAAAAGAAACGAAATTAAATTAAAAACCAAACTTGAAGCGATCGACTACCGTTATTCCAAAAGGCTAGAGAAGTGTGAGAAGAGCGTGAGTGAAATAAAAGAAATGAAAACAAAACAGAGTGAATTAAAAGAACTGAAAACAAAAGAGAATGAAATATAAGAAATGAAAACAAAAGAGAGTGAAAAAGACAAGAACATTAAAGAAAGGTAGCTACGGTCACCATCCGTTCTCTTTTTAGATGAATAATAATAAAATAATAATTTTCGAATAATTGAATAATTCAGTTCTGTCATCTGGTTTTTGCTATTGTGAATGAATTTCAATCTGTCACCCAAGTCCAATTGATATATTTTTATGACATTCATTTCGGTTTTTGTTTGTTTCTTGGATTGGTATGAAATTAATTTAAAACAGTGAGTATTAATTTGGGATCATTAATCTAAATGAAATGTTATATAGCTAATTGTTTTTTATATTTACAGATAGCTAAAAGAAGGCTGCTTCTAAGAAGGCTGTTCTCGATAGTTGTGCTACCAAGCAGATGACTAATTTTGTTCGAAATAAACAATTTGACAACAAGGAAAAAGAGCTAGCTGTTATTGAAGGAACTTGGGCTTATCATTCCGTACAACACAGCTTCACATTCAGATCGAACGACTGCACTTCTAATTTAATTAAATCTTGCTTCGATGACAAGTATTCGTGTGCCGGAACGAAATGTGAGGCTATTGTAAAACAAATTTTCGCACCTCTTTCCTTGGATTTGATAAAAGCCGACTTATCTCAGGCCACTTGCATTACTATATTCATAGACGATTCAAATCATGGATCCCTGAAGCTCTGTCCGATATTGGTTCGCTTTTTCCTCCCGAATAAAGGAGTTCATGTGAAAATTTTGAGTGTTAAGGAACAGGTGAAAACTCTGAAATAATTTCTAAGTCTTCAAGATACTTTAAATCTATATGAAAACACAAGAAAGATGGTAGCATTGTGTGCAGACAACACGAACTGCAATTTCGGAGGTGCAGCTAGAAGAGGAATAAACAATATTTTTCACAAAATGCAGGATTTTCTCGATTAAAAGTTAATTGTTGTAAACTGTGTCATCCACATTTTAAACAACTGCCTCCTCAAAATTTATTTTTTTCTCTATATTTACACAGTTGGGTCGAAAAGTTGAGGAAATATGTGACAAAGCCGATGTTGAGTACAAGAAATTATCGGGGCACAGCAAAACACGCTGGTTGACATTGTTTCCTGCATTGGAACGAATATTAAAATTATTTAAACCTCTTAAAGAATACTTTATTTTGCAAGATAAGTGTCCTCAAGTAATCCTTAAATTCTTTAATGACCATTGTGCTGAACTATGGTTCCTTTTTATTCAAAGTCTTCATTTAGAGTCACAAAACATGTCGATGCTTCAGTCATCTTTTGTTTTGAAATACTTTGAATTAAAATTAAGAGAGAGGCGATCAGAAAATTTTATACCATTTACGGTTAAAAAAAAAGCTCTTTCAAAGCTACAGGTAGAAGGAAGTATTGATGCAATCAATTTTAAACCCCAAGTTGATTCCTATTGAGGAAGATGTGGAACATTTTGAATAGACACTTTTGAATACAGGTCCATCATGGAACTGTATTGAAAAAAGCCTTTCCATTGTTTTGGAATTTAGAAAATCAAAGATAATGAATTATTATTATTTAAATGTTCAAACACTTTGATGAAGAAAATGAAAAGTACGAAAATATACTAAGACTCGTAGAGTTTTCGCTTTCGCTTCCAGCTTCAAATGCCCCTACGGGAAGAGTGTTTTCAATTATTTCTAATAACATTTGGACACCTGAGTAATCGTGATAAAAATTGATACACTAGAGGCAATGTTGATAACAAGAATAATTATGACTAAGATTAGGATGACATCTTAAAAAATACAGTGCGAAGAAGAACACAAAAATTAACAGTTCATTTGAGTTAAACTTTTTTTTTTATTAAACTGAACTGGTTGAAGTAATTTGTAGAAAAATGTTTTGTATAAATATAGTTTGTTTCTGCAGAAATGGACACCGTATATATGAAAAATATAAATAAAAATGTGAAGAAGGTGGGGAAGAGTCAGAGCGAGTCTCTTTTCAAATGTTATAATGAAAATTCAACCGTCGATTCTTGTCCATCCAAGGAAAGAACTTGAACTAAATATAGATCCAACAAACATCGAGATCAACAGTGTGGTAATCAAGAGAAATGGCGTTGCAATTAAATGTTCGAATAAAGACTCCAGTGAAAAACTAAAAAAACTATTGAGGTAAAGATGAATACAGATTAAACTATCGAATCGCCAAAAAGCCAAAAGTGTGTTTCATAAATATTGAAAATGATGAAGAAGAAAACGAAAATATACAAACAAAATAATCCAAAATCCTGAACTAAAAAGCAGTGATATGCTTATTGTAAATTTGTGTAAAAATAAACATTTTATGGAGATATAAAAATGTCGTTATTGAAATCGATAGTGATAGTTTCCATAAAATTCTAAAAATGGATAAATTGAATGATGGTTGGTTTAATTGTTTTGTACGTGAGTTCTATAATCTTACAAGATGTTATAACTGTCAAGGTTATAACCACAACGCAAGTGCTTGTGAAAATAAAAAAGGCTTGTATAAAGTGTAGTGAGGAACATTATACAAAAGATTGCACCAATTGTACAATAAAATGCATAAGTTGTTTCAAGAAAAATGAAATCCTTGGACTGAACACAAACTCAAACAACTGATAAATCATGTCCAGTATTTCTAAAAAAAAAAAGTTTTTAAAGAGAAAATTCAATACTAGCAAATTAAATTGTTGGTCTGTTAACAACCAAGGAATAGTGAATAGCGATATAAAATAATTAATACAATTCATATACAAACGAAAATATGGTGTTTATGTGTGCAAATTACCTCAAACGAGATAAAGCATCAGATGAGATCTGGGGTCTGTGTCCTTTCACTAAGCCAATTGTTTTTTTTTTTTTTTCGGTGGCGTCTACAGTCTCAATTAGGCTGTACAAATTCAAAAACCTACATATGAGCTGCTCTGACAAATTTGGATTTTCAATGGTTAAAATCCAATGGAAATTGTTGCTGGCGGTCTAGGTTATGCGGTTTAATCACAGCGCGAGCATTGGAAGAGAAGAGAATTGAGTTTGGGGAGTTTGCTGCTTTTGTGTTCATTTTTAGTTATCAGAATCTTGTACGAAAGTTGGTATTAGTTATGGAAGAGTACCCACCGAACATTTAAACATCATCGATCATCCATCAATCACCAATTTCTGTTGTTCATGTGGATTTTTCGTATTGGTTTAACTGGGGCCACCTTAGTGGAGACTCGACGAAGCTTGAACGATGGGACATTTGTTATGCTTAAATAAACGACAAACAAGTAGACGGTGTTCATCCGAGTGTAGAAGGATTGATATTAGCTTTTCCAACTTGTGAAAATATTTTAAAGGGTATTATGATCCATTAGGATTTTGTGTTTTTATTGGTAAGAACCAAAGTGCTCCTCAAAGACGTAGGGCGGAAGAATCTGGCCTGGATTGATTTTATCGATGGTTCGCCACTGCAGAAACTATAGTGGCGGTGGGATAGCAGAAGTTCTCCGATAGCGATAAAATGCGCACTGGTGGGAGAAAAACACCAAACATAGAAGGTTTTTTTTTTAAGTTTTTTAATTCTGTAATGATATTCTAGAATGTAGACTTCCTATGTTCGTACAGTGTAACTAAAGTCTTAATGTGTTGCCGATATCGTGGGCTGTGATTTTCCATGTTCAAGGCAAGAATTAATCTTACAGGTTGCGTCGTATTTACCACCTATGCGAGTATTTCCTGACCTTAGCGTGGAATGGAAAATGACAAATTCAACTTAACCACGAGGAGTATGCTAACATTCATGTTAATATTTTAATAAGGGCAAATAAGAAGGGAGACTACAAAACTTGTTTTAGAAGACTGAATCTTATCACCAACCTGAATATAAGTGAAGAGAAGAGCTTCAATTTTTCATAATGGTACATAAGTCAGAAGACATTTTGATCATCAATTATTCAAAATAACCATAAGGTCAGAAACAGACTTTTTTTGTCTCTATCGAGGCTCAACCACAGCCCGAGACTTTGGGAGCGCTATCAAATAAGATTAATTCTCTTATGCTAATATTTTTTTTTAAAATTTAGTCTAGCCTATATAATGAAAAAGAGTACCAACTGCCAATAACAACATTATTTTCGTGAACTTTCCCTACGATTGGTAACGGTTAAAACTAACATTCTAATACTACAAATCGTATTGACATGCAAGGACTCTGTGTTTATTACTGGCGTTATTATTGTTCGTACTGTTGTCATTACCTGCGTTTTGATGCTGATGAGAAACAACCGGATGCTCCATATGAGGATGCTGATGTGAATGGGGATGATGATGTGGATGTGATAGATAAATGTGCCTTTGAAGAAGCACCGGCTGGTGACTCGTCTGAATGAATGATGGATTACCTACAACAGGAACAACAGGATGGACACTACAGCTGGTTGATAAATTATGATTGGGGAGGTTATTATCAGCTGGCGCTACTGAAGCGGTGCCATTGAATTGGGTTTGCGCTATGCTATTGTTTAAACTCATTGTGTATTGATTATATGATGATGTTTTGCTAGAGCTGCTACATGATGAGCTGCCACCGCCGCCGCCGCCGTTAGCAGCTGTTGTAGGTAATTGTATAGCATTTTTAACCTTACCAGCGATATTGTTGGAGGTGCTGTTACTGCTACTGACCCATCGTTCATTGCCGACAGCATCTGCAGATACAATACTGGACGAGGAATGGGTGGCACACGACGGTACAACCAATGCGTTCGCTGATAATGCGGCCACACTGCTGGTGCACTCTACAATTCCACCAACACAGCTGCTTCCACCACCGCTAGCAATTGGCAATTGTTCGCCATTGGGTGGTCGTGGAAGACGTCGCCGTAGCCAGGGGTGTTTGAGGGCTTCAGCAGGCGTCAGACGCTTCTCCGGATCCCACTCAAGGCACCCGCGGATGAAGTTTAGAAACAATGGATCTTTACAACCATCCAATGCTTTTGATAGACTTTTAGAGCATGGCGGACCGCGAGGTTTACCGCGGCGAGAATGCCCACCGATCAGTACAACCTTGCCGTCGGGCATTGTTCGAACCATGCAATACCGCGGGTAGCCCTTTGGATTGAAGAAGTTCTTTGTGCGTTTCGCATTGGTTAGAATATTCTTGTTAGGCATTCCAAGCACCTCGATTATACATGCCAGTTGGTCATCTTCATTCTCTCCCGGAAATAGAGCGTGGCCAGATAATAGCTCCGCCAGAATACAACCTAGCGACCACATATCAATTGCCATGCCATATTTCGCTCCGAGAATAACTTCGGGTGCTCGATAAAATCGTGACTGAATGTACGTGTACACCCGTTGATTCTCGTAACATGAGGATCCAAAGTCGATTACCTGAAAATTGATTAAACTGATTTAATTCCATTACCACCATGTGAATTAGTGTAGAATTACCTTAATGCCAGATCGTCCTTGTTGTTTAAGCAACACATTCTCCGGCTTCATATCACAATGAATAATTTTGTTTTTGTACAAAGCATCCAGACACTGCAACAGAGAGTGGGCAAACTTGCGCACTAGCTGCAAACTGAAACCCTTAAAGCCGTTCTTTTTTATCAGCTCGTAGAGATTGATGTTCAGCAACTCAAATGTAATGCACATGTGGTTGCGAAATGTAAAGTAGTCATACATGTGGATAATGTTCATCGTATTATACTTGTCCTGTCTGCGTAAGTGGTGTAGTATTCGTATCTCCTCCTGGGCCTGTCGGTGAAAGCGTTTCTCATTGCGCACCATCTTTAACGCGACATGTTCGTGAGTTTTATGGTCATACGCCTTTACCACCTGGCCGAAGCTACCCTTACCGATGACCTTCAGCACTTCGTATCGGTATGCAACATGGTCGTGGGGTATATGAATGTAGGCACCTTGGTCGTTGTCATAATCAGAGTTATTGGGACCAAAGATGCCCGGTCGCTTCTTAGCGTTGGCACCAATAAAATAGATTTGAGGGTATGCCATGATTTCAGTGCGTTCATATGGCGTCAGCTTGTGCATATAAAGTACCATGACTTGTTGTGGCGACACAACCAATGGCTTGGGTTTCTCCTGCAAGGCGCACTTTTGCTGGCCTGACATGATGATTTGCTCATGAAAGGGATATGTACTACCGTCAACTCTTACTAAACTGGTAGAGTTTGTTGTGGCAGTAGTCGTTCCCGATGTTGTCGCCGATGAAAATCCGGCACTCGAAGATGTGGTTGTTGGTGGTACGGTGGATGATGAGTTTGTGCAGTTTGGTGAAACCTCGGCCGAGTTGTGAATAGAAATCGTTCCATTACTACTACCACAGACGACACTGTCAGGCATTGCCGATGAATTGCAAGTAGCTGAAAGTAAAAAAGAAAATAAATTGGTAGGGGTGGCGTTATAAGATGTTCGGTAGAAAACACTCAAATGATACAAGAAAGAAATTCGTGAAAGACAAAAAATGATCGCGATGAGTCAGATTAAAAGTGGCACGCAGCTGCGCTTAGTAAGAAACTCACCTATTGACGAAAGCGATGTGCTCACGGTCGATGTGATGAAGCCTCCAGATAACGTTGGGTCAACGTCATCAATTAAACCATTATTGCCCTCAATTGACAACGAATGATGATGAGATGACGTCTGATGACCATGCCCATTGGTACAACTACTATTACCACCACTTCCGCCACTCGCTACTGTGGAACCGCTACCTCCACCTGTTGCTAATCCATCGGAATTCAAATAGGATAAGGACTGATGGCCAATAACTGAGCTACTCCCATTGTTTGTTGTTGAGACGGTGATACTGCCAACGGCTGCTGCCACTGCTGGCAGGCTGTGATGGTGATGATGTTGGTGCAGGTGATGCGATGGTTGTTGGGTGGCTCCTTGCTGTTCCGATCCCACCATTTTGCCGTTTAAACTTGAGATGCTTACTTGTTGTGTGCTGTTCGATTTCGCCAAACGATTTACGTTATTATTACACACACTTGACGATGAAGTGTTTAAGGCTGCGCAATGACAGTTGCTGATAATACTTGGGCTTGCTGTTGTCGATGTTGCTGTTGGATGATTATTATTATTCGATAGGTGCGGTGGATGTAAAGCACAGTTTTTATTCGATGGCAGAGATGAATTTGACAATGAGCTCTTCACTTTATTTGGTAAAATGCTGGGAACTGTTTGGTAGTCAGATTCAATTTGATTTAGAATTTTACTGTTGGCTAGATTCTGATTAGATCGGTGCTGTGAATGGTGGTGTTGCGATATTGATGAATCCAACATTTCGTTTGTCCTGCTGACTTCACTCTTTACAAACGATCCGCATTGGTTGATTTGTAGAGGCGGCTGGATATCGTCGCAGTTATCTGCCTCTGAAGTTGCATATGAATCAACAAAATGTCGTTGATCTGAATCGTTGTCTTCGCCTTCGTCGTCGTCGTCGTACTCAAAGGAATAACTCCTGTCAATAGCGGTCGTGTAGCGATCCAAGTCCTCGGTGCTCCGACTGATTGAATGTCTATTGTAATAGTAATCACCTAAGACTGAGTTCTGTCGATGTAGTGGCGATGGTAAGGAAATACTGGAGCGCTTGGAGAAACTAACTACCGGCGACAGAGATCGCTGGTCTGAGTAATTTGCGTCGAAGCTAAAATTCCATCGAAAAGAGGGCAAATAAAACAGCGGGTGTTGCAGCAGAATATTATAATCCTGCTCGTCCTGAAGTCCACTTATAGATGTCGTTGACGCTGGTATCGATAGGGCTGGGACATTCCACTTGTTGGTCTCGTTATGCAGTGGATTTTTGTATCCAGAAAAACGAGTGGAGTTTGTGTTCAGCTCCTGCGTATCTAAAAGACTCTCAGGTTTATAAGTCCTAGGGATGAGGAAATATTCGCGTTTTCTACTGCGGTTCTGTTCATCAAAAAGTGTTAAGTGTTGGCTTAGTAAACCAATGCTAGAGATATTGAATAAGGATCGAGTTATTAGGGATAGTCTTGGTGTCTCCTGACTTGTCTTTGGATTTTCATAAGTAACCTCGTCCTCGCGCACACTCGGTATATCCAAGCTATTGCATTGATGCAGTTGAACAGAATATTGATATTGGTCGTGCCACAGAGATGGTGATCGTGAAGACAGCTTAGGAAGGGACGCCTTTGGCGGGGAGTTCGTTTCGCTTAATGTCAAGTTGTTTCCCTTTTGTAAGTTTCCACCAGATAGTTTTCCAAATATACCGTTTAATATATTAAATCGAATTGGAATTCTGTATTGCCCATTGTTACTGCTCTTGGTCTGATCGGATGGTGAATATGATTGTTGCTTGTAGTTCTCTTTAAAACTTTTGCTCTTAAAGTATTGATGACTGCTTTTTTTGAGTCGAACCCTTTCTTCTTCTTCTTCAGACGAATTTGACTGCTTCTTTGAACTTTGACTAAAGTTCATTTCCCAAAATGGATTTACAATTCACGAGACATGATAATTGTACTACGATATGATGGAAAACAATGCTGGTCCACGATACTGCTGATGTTATTAATATCGAACGAGAAAATATTAGTTGACTGTGCTGTTAATAGCTCGTTCTCCTGTTGTATGTATCGTTGTTGTTGATATTGAACATTAATTGCTGGTGGTAGTGAAAGTCGTTGTGCAGCCCATACAGGCCAGAAGAATCGATTTTGTGCTATCATTACGAATGAAATGTCGACTTCATTTTATCCTGCAAAGGAGGAGAAATATGTGATCGATGAGTTATAAGAGAAAATTAGTTTTGAGTCGTATTTAGAATTCATTCCACTGATAGGCAATTAAAAAAGCTTTTATTTGACTATGAGTGAGTGAACTTATATATTTCTTTTAGGCAGTCATATAAATATTGACATCCATAAAAAAAGACTATTCGTAATGTACCAATAGCCGATCTGTTGATGGATCGGTTTAAAGACTAAAAGACTGAGCAATATGTTATTCTAGGACCACTTAAACCTTGATAAAAAAAAGCCGAATTGACGAAAACTTTATCTTTATCTCTACCTATCTGAATTAACATTATGTTTCATCGGTTTCGAAAAAAAAAATGCTGTCAACTTCCAGCCTGCTGTACCTGCACCCTGAGACAACATCAAATTTATCATAAAAAAAAAAGAAAAGTCATCCTCGGTGATAAAAGCTTTAATATAACATACTAAAAGCCTCAGGATTAACTTCTGCAGAGGAGTATTCTAGCTAATTTAGCTAAGAACTTGCCGGTGTTTAAGGGTAGTGATGCGATTACATGAGAACACAAGCGTTCTCACTCTAGCCTCTCACTATCAACTCCTACTCTCACCTCCACGCTGGTGACTGGTGGGTGCCTAGTACATCGACTGGAGATGGGGTAATAAACCCCTGTGGAAGGTCGTTGGTGGCAGCAAACGAGAGAGGGGGGAGGAGTGTCCTCTCACTAAGGCACTCACTCTCAGGCGGCAGCGGAGGAATTCCCTAGATGGAGTTGGGGGTTGTGCTTTGGGTTAACTACCCATCCACGGAAAAAAGCTTATGTTACGAAGCAACCAATAGCCTCGGAAAGGACTGATATTATTGTTGACGACCATGCTAAACGAAAAAAGGACAACGAAGTTTGCATCTGCACCTGGAATGTAAGAACATTAAACAGGAGAGGTGCAGGCGAACAACTAGCGGAAGCCCTAAACTGCAACAAAGCAGACTGCCATCCAGGAAACACGATGAGATGGGATCGGCAAAAAGAGGATGAAAAACTGTGACATCTACTATGGACCGTGTTATAATGAGCAGAAACAGCGACTATTCGGATGCGGATTTGTATAAGTGCCAGACTTAGGCAAGAAGTCTTATGTTTCCAAGACATTAGCGAACGAATTGTAACAATTCGCATCAAGGCCAAATTCGCCAACATAAGCTTTATATGCGCTCATGCTTCGACGGCGGAAAAAGATGATAAACAACAAAACCTATGAGCGACTACCAAAGTACGATGTTAAAATCGTGCTGGGAGATTTTAACGCAGAGGTAGGAAGAGAAGACATCTTTAGCAGTACTGTCGGAAAATATAGCCTACACGACAACACGTCTGGTAACGGACTTAGGCTAATTGACTTCGCTACGGAACGAAATGCCACTATAGTAAGCACACGGTTTCCTCACCTCGATATCCATAAGGGGACATGGCGGTCTCCAGATCAACGCACCAACCAAATTGATCACGATTGACACCACGCCACAAAAAAACAGAAATACTGTGAAAAATTTTAATGTCGAAAGACTGCAATCGCCAGATACCGCCAAGATCTTCGCGCAACGCGTATCCCTTATCCTCTCGACTCAAAACACACCTCCAGCATCTAATGTCGAAGAACAATGGCAACGATGCCAGCAAGCCATTAGATCAGCCACAACTGATGTGCTAGGTTTCTCGCGGCCACCAGCAAGAAACACCTGGTTTGATGAGGAATGCCGACAGAAGCTGGCAGCCAAGAATGAGGCCTACAAGGCTAAGCTATAGGTAAACACGAGAGCTGCCATTGAGCTCTATTGGCAAAGAAGAAGGGAAGAACATCGGCTTTTCAGAAATAAGAAAAAGAGCAAGAAAAGCGCGCGATCGAGGATATAGAGAGGTGCCACTCCAGGAACGATGTTCGCAAGATTTACCAAAGTGTAAAACGTCAAAGCCAAGGATACAAGGCTCGAACAGAATCCTGTCGAGATGAACAAGGAAATATTGTAGTTGAGACACAGTCGATGCTGAGGATATGGAAGAACCACTTCTGCAGACTGTTAAACGGCGATGACGAACAACATTCCGCTGTCAGGCAGAACGTACCATATTGGCAACGACAGCGAAAACTGCCAACCACCCGACCTAAGTTAAGTGAAGATAGCAATATCTAAACTCAAGCCAAATAAGGCCGCCGGAAATGACGGCTTTCCCGCTGAGCTTTATAAAGCTGGCGGAGATGACTCGGTAAGTAACATCCACCAACTCATAAGCCAAATCTGGTCAGATGAAAACATGCCTGAAAAATGGAACCTCAGCATCGTTTGCCCGATACACAAAAAAGGAAAACTGCGCCAACTACAGAGGCATAAGTCTGCTCAACATCGCCTACAAGATCCTATCTGCCGTAATATGTTAACGCCTGAAACCGTTTACCAACAACCTGATCGGCCCTTATCAGTGTGGTTTTAGGTCAGGAAAGTCCAAATCGATACCCACCACCATTTAGTAGTAAAGCCCTCACTCGAACTACTAAGGAGATCATATATAAGACCCTGATTATGCCAGTCCTGCTCAACGGCTCTGAAGCATGGACCGTATCTAAAGCGGATGAAGAAATCCTTGGTCCATTCGAGAGAAAAATTCTCCGAAAAAAATCCGAAAAAAAATCCGCATTGGACGTTTAATATGGACGTTCGATTCCCAGCCAGACGTCGGACGCAGTACAGGAAGACCTCGCCTTAAGTAAGTAGCTAAGAGCTTAAATCATTATGCAAAGAGTAGTGTAACGGGATTCACTGATAGAAGATTAGAAGCCTCTGTGGAAGCTAACTGTAATGGATATACTAGTAGTCCAGTAGACGAACCATACACGGCCTCAAACTAATCTTCTCGATTGATTTGTGTGTGCGAAGTTATATTTCTGCAACAAAGAATGGTACCTTCCATTCCGATCGGCAAATTTGGGAAGCTGCTCATGTGAGTTTTATAATTTTGGATGTTTAGCACGTTTTCGCAAGAGGTGGGACAGTAAAAACAAACCCACAAATGAAGCAAATAAGACTGTGTCATGTATCACGATCCGTGTTATAGTGAGCAGAAATAGCTACTATTCTGTAATGTATTACTATATGGGTAAATTATATTCACGTTAGGATCGGTTTGTAGGCTGTTAACGCTCAGGTAAGCAGTCAAGCTCGCATAGGCCTACGTGGGCCCAAAGCGATACCCATATGTTGTCATACCTGAAAAAAATTTTGCGTTAGTAAAAAGAGTGATTTGTGTTGCTCCAATCGCTACAAAGAGCTAATAGCTCAATCCCAATTCGCAGCAGATCTGTGCTATAGGGAACTTTGCTAGCTCCGTGAAGTGCTCGTAGTAAAATTAACACCAGCATGTAACGGCTGATGCTGATCGCGGGGCAGTGACAAAGTAGGTGGATGTTGTCCTCCTCCATGTCTGGGTCTCCGCATTTCCGACATAGTTGGTGTGTCAGTTAGTCTGATTCTATAGGTATGCTTTCCAATAGATTGTGACCGGTTATCAATGAGTTACAGATTCTAACTTTATAACTTATATTGGAACGGATGCTTATTCTATTCTTAGAAAGTTGTTTTCGCCCGAAGACCCAAGTATTAAGACATATTGCGAATTAGTGACGGAACTAAAAAAGTATTTTGAGCCTGTTGGAAACGAAATCGCAGAATCCTTCAAGTTTTATAAGAACAGGAGTCTAAAACAGTGATGGAATACAAGTGGTACAGTGAGATAGTATTTAGCTGATAAATGTAATTTTAATTCATTTTTGGATAGAGCATTGCGGGACAGATTTGTTTTTAGATTTCGAAACAGTCAGCTAAGAAGTTAATTCCTTAAGCAATTGGGTCTTCCCTTTAAAAAGGCCTGTGGTATTGCATTGGAAATGGGAAATGGCAGGGAGTGATATATCTCCTTGTTATCAAAGTATGAGCTTCAGAACACGTGTATCGTACGTCAAAGTCATGGTGACATGTTATCGCTGTTATTGCTTCAGCTGAAAAGTGAAGAAGAGCAGCAGGAAAGAATCATATCTGTAGACAGTACGGAGTCTGTGGAACTTTTGGAATCGGGTAAACGAGTTGATTTCGAAATGGACACTGGAGCATGTGCTACTATTATTTCATTTGTAAGTTAAGTATAACGAATTTTTCTTTAATTTCAGTTCAATAAGTACTGAAAAGTTTTATTTCTGTGACAGGTATCAAATTAAATTGTGCTGGATAAATAATGGTGGCTGTGAGAAGGTCAGGTAAGGAATTTAGAGGTTTGGAATTATTTGTAATAAATGATGACAGAGATTTTAAGTCGCTTCTTGGTAGAACATGATTATAGTGTATGGATCATTTCACCGCGAAAATTATTCTGAAACCAGCAGCGAAACCATTTTTTCTTAGAAAAGCTTAAGATGTTCCATATAAATTGGGCGAATAAGTTGAAGAGGAACTCGATCGTTTGTCTCCAGAAAACATACTAGTGCCAGTTAAATATAGTAATCATACTTCTGCTATTGCAATTGATTGTAAAGTTACTATTATCCGTTTTATCGAAATGTAAAATTATCCATTACCAAGGGTAGATGATATATTTGGAAGTGTATCTAATTGTTAGTATTTCTACTTTATAGATCTGTCAGGTGCTTATCAGAAGTTAAAGATTTCTGAATCATCTACAGAATATGTCACAATAAACCCGCATAAAGGGTTATATCAATACACTCGATTACCATTTTGTGTACCATCAAATACTTCAATCCCTGATGGAACAAATTCTAAGAGAAATATCGAATATTACCAGTTACTTAGATGACATTTTAATAGGAGGATTTCCTATGAAAATGTGCAACTTTAAACTTTTTGAAATTTTCCGTAAATAGCGTTAAAATATCGAAACATTTTATTTTGGATGGATTGCATCTTAATGCAGAAAAAGAAGAGGTCATTGGCTACGTTTATACCTTGGACAATAACCGGGACTAAGTCTAAATTTGGTGTAAGTCCCATCGGTGTAAACACCTCGAACAAGTACCAAATTATTTAGGTCAGTCCACTTATTTAGGTGACCTGGACTAAACTGTTTATTCTACCTTCGCATAGATGTCACAATAAATTCATGGTGTTATACTAACTGTTATAATATGTTATTGCCCACGGTAAAAACGTAACCATTGGGACTGATCTTTGAAAAAACCATTAAGTCATGTACGGTGTAAACAGAACATTTCTGAGACAAAATTATTTAGTGCCGGACCAAATATAGCCCACGGTGTAAACGTAGCCATTAAAAATGTTCCCTCACCCAGAAATTTGTATAACCGCTTCACGATTACATAGTTGGGCAGTCATGCTCTCCATTTATGAGTACGACTTTAAATATAGTTCAGAAAATTAAATACTCCAGGTGATGCATACGGGCTCAGTGAAGCTATGGTTGGTGCGATGAACTGCCGTTCTGTGTTCGATTCCCAGCCTTAGCAACACCTACATGATTTTTCACTGGCCCTCCTCTCGTGCAAGAATTGCACACGCATACATGAATGGTTAAGAGAAAGCTCGGCCCTGGATACTAACGAGCCTCTTGCGCCAAAAAAAAATTTGCCATTGAATGATGCAATAGGCATTAGTGTGTCAATCGCTTTCAAGTTGCTTTGGATTGCCCGTTAGCTTTGAAGAAGTACAAGAATATACGAACAGTGATAATGTTCTATGGAAAGCTATAAGGTATTTGAAAAATAATAATTGGCGGAATACAATAGTGAATGAGCTTCAAGCGTACTTTCGAAATCGTAAGTTTGTCCATCGAAAATGTTTTTTTTTTATTTCGAGAGCAATACGTTCCGCGTTTATATTGATTCTTTCAGCAAATATATAGAGATAACAAAATTATCTGAAACCGATGCCCCTTCGTTGTGCAATAGCATTTTATCGAAATTCGAATCTTTGGTTGTCCAGAAAAAATAGTTACAGACAACGTACCACCATATGTATATCTATATGGTTAAATTATATTCACCACACTAACTAAACTAATTATTATTATTATTATTAACAATATTACATAAGTAATACTGGTTTAGTGATAAATATTTTTAAGTAATGAATAACGTGTAGGAGAGCACTCATTCTCTTTTACAAATTGTACTTCCGACTGTTCAGACATGATATGCTAAGAATATCTAATATTCAAATACAGATTTGTTATAAAGAACAGACTTAGCAAGAAATATTATGCTTGGAAGGCAAACGCGAACACATTGCAACAATCCCCATCAAATTAGAATTCGCCAACATAATTCTAATATGATCTGACGTACCAAGAAATCGATGAGGATTGCTTCCATGAGCAACTATGGATTTGAGCTACGTAAAAGTAGGAAGAGAGGACATCTTTAGCAGTTTTGTCGAAAAACACAGCCTACGCGTATCCATTAATCTCTCTATTAATTATATACCACCAGTATCTTATGTCGAAGATCAATGGCGACGATGTCAACAAGCCAATTCAATGGATCAATTGCAACTCATGTGCATGGTTTCTCCCGCCCACCAGCTAAAAACTCCTGGTTTGACGAAGAATGCTGATAGATGGTCGAAAAATTAAACAAGTGACTATTATTATAATAATTATTGACCAACTTGCGCCACAAAACTATCAAGATCTAGTGGAATTTCGGTTGAGGCTTTCCAGAAATGTAAAACAATAAAAAAAAAATCATTATTGCTAACGCCTCTGCTGATATTTACCCACGTATTATGATGTGTTGAAATATGATATTCAGTGATCAAGCTTACTTTATAATTTGGCAATCGTTTTTGTTTACCAAGAATCCTTAATATCCGATAGGGGTTATTAATTGTTGGAAGGAACACTGACAATTGAATTAAAAAAAAGAAAATTTAGCACTTTGAAATTCGGCACATGTTCACTATAAGCCGGTAAAACCGAAACTGACTATAACGAAATGTAGCGCAAATACATCGACTTGGTCTGAGGAATAACTTTGATATATTGTTATCAAATAAATTCTATTTGCTATACACAGACAACAGAAGCCTACAAAGGATTACATTGCAACGTTTATTAGTTAAAAAAAATATTAATAATAAACAATTAAAATCTTTGCTGTCATCAGCGCGACAAGTGTTTCGGTTTCATTTCAAATAACAGACGATCTTATGTTCTTGGATTGCTAAGTAGATGTCCATTGTCCACATTGCTACTATCCCTTTGTGCATGTTCAATTATAGATAAGATTCAATAAAAAAAAATTCACGAAAAATAAATTGACAAATGAGAAATGAATCAAGATTTATAATCAAGAGAGGGGAAGGAAGGGATGCACAAAAAGAGTCATTCAATGAAGTTACATCCGCATAATACAAATGAATTTAAAAATAATTTATTCAGAAACTAGAATGGAATGGAACAATTGAACTTCAACGGTTTTTTTTACCAATTGCCATGAAATTAAACTACTATTGATTTAAAACCATGTATTATTTCCTTGCAAGAAACTCATATCAAAAAACAGTTATCAACCTTTTTATCCGATGCAATATTCATCTCATTCCATAATTTACCTACAAGCACTTCCTATGCAAGGAGTATCTTTTTCTAGCCCACAAATCTATTCCATTCATTTAAGTAATAAAGTCCCTCTACATTTCATGGCAATTCCACATTATTTCTTTGTAGTCTGTAACGAGTCCGACGTAAACAAAATATGCTCAAACCAGATTTTGCTTCGTTAAAGTTATTTTTTTTTTTCAATTTTCTGAAGTCTGTTGTGATATGTATTCTCGACTTTTTTTTGTGAAGAAGGTGAGTTTCAAATCTTCACAAAAAGAATGTTTCAACTGCTTGGAATGAAAATGTTCGTGTACTTTGGCACGTTCGAAGGAACACGGATCACGTCATATGCTTTTCTGTTACTAATCCTTTTTTTTGCTTTCATAGGGCCCAAACTATGCCTCGTAGCAAATTTGGAGTAAAATGAGACCATGTTAACGAAAAGGCGTTTGTAACCATTATTTTCGAAATATATTTGAACGATTTGCAAGCGTTGTACATTTGTCAACCTGTTCATGATGAAATTGCAGACCAAACTGAACATAAATTACATTAGAGTTGCCCGATTTGACCAGTTTTAACTTTATTCGAAAACCAACCTCTAAAAAACACCCGTTATAATTTTGAGGTAGCACGGGACTTTGTCTATCTCGGCTCCGCTTTTAACTCTGACAACAACATCTCGTCAGAAATTCAACAAAAAATTACTCTTGCCAACCTCTGTTTCTTTTGGCTAAGAAGGCAATTCAGTAGTAAAGCCCTCACTCGAACTACTAAGGAGATCCTATACAAGACCATGATCTTCACAGACCAGCTCTACGGCGCCCAAGGATGGACAGTATCAAAAGTGGATGAAGAAATCCGTCGTCGATTTGAGAGGAAAATTCTTCAAAAATTCGTCGGTCCCGTTTGCGTTTGCGGGCTATGGAGACGAAGATTCAACCAAGAACTATTCGAGCTGTATAGCGACTTTTCCGTCTAAAAACAACTTAGCATTGGACGTTTAGGGCTGCGTTCATGGCTACGCGTATTCGCGTCGCGCGACGCGATTTGTTTCGCTACTAGCGATCAATTACTTGTGTACATATGGAAGTGTTGATGGCGCGGCGATTTAGCAAAATGTGAATTTAGCCATCGCTAGCGACTGTCAGCGACATGAGCATTAATGAAGTTTGTTGAAATTGTAGCAGGCAGGCAAGCAAGGAGATTGACTATGTAAATAACAGTTTAAATGCATTTGACGGAGTATATAACTGCTTTCTAATAATAAAATGCGTTTTACTTTAGCGAGCATGTTGTTTAATATACCACTGTTGAAATGAATCAAAGTAGGCGAAATAGCTCCGTCACTATATCACTGTAAGCGAAATCGCTCCGCCATAAACACTTAATCGCAGGCGATTTCGCTTGTAGCGATGTCGCTCGTAATCGCACGAAAAGCCATCGCGTCGAGCGACGCGAATAAGCGCAGCCATGAACGCAACCTAAGATGGATAGGATATGTAAAACGAATGGACAGCAATACTCCGGCTTACAGAGTCTACGATTTCCAGTAGAAGAAGACCTCGCCTTAAGTGGCGCGCACAAGAAATAACCGACCTCAATCAACTTGGAGTGACAACATTAGGCAGTTAGCTATGGAGCGGGCTAGTTGGAAAGGCAGGTTGAGTCCCATGTTCATTTCGGACTGTAGCGCCACTTAAGTATAAGTTGATATTTTAATGAACAATTAAAATAAATTTAAAAGTGAAAAAAGAGACAGGACGATTGTATGAGAATCAAAAAGAGAAAGGAAGATTGCACAGAGAATCCACTTCCAAGCCATTTCATTTTGACAAACAAAACAAACATATTTGAAATTTGCCTTCGCCGAGTGCATACATGAATATGAGTATCAGAGATACTTAAATATGAGGTGGTTGTTTCAGAATTCCACGTGTTCAATTTGTAAAAGCTGACTTCAATCCATTGACGCTTTTTTGTGTGTGACCACGGCGCACACAGGGGATTTTGCGGATAAAAGTTCAAAATCCAAAGTTTTAAAAAAAAAAATTGACATTTCTCAATGTCAGACTAACTCAATTTGAACCATGGAAAGATACACAATTGAGCAACGCGGTATAGTTATGCTTATTATGAAAATGGGCGTTCATATCAAAATGCATATCGTGCACCTCAGTGGATTCGTGAAAAGGCATTTGGGCGAATGATAATCCAAGAGTGATTGTCGAAAAACCAATGCACCCACAAAGAGGTAACTTTTTGTTGCGGTTTATGGGCTGGCGGCATCATCGGGCCGTATTTTTTTCCAAAATGAGGCCGGTCAGGCAGTTACTGTGAATGGTGTTCGCTATCGTGAGATGATAACGAACTTTTTATGGCCCGATTTGGAAAATATGGATGTGGACGATATGTGGTTTTAACAGGACGGTGCCACTTGCCACACAGTGGCAATCGGATGGATTTTATTCAAAATCAACATCGGCCCTTAAAATTTAACCACCCTTTAGTTTCCTTTTAATAGCTTTGTGAAGTGACTAGTTTTTGAAAGTATGATATATACGATGAAAATCCTGTGAAATTAAAGTAAAATAGAAATATTAAAGATATATGAAATGAACAAAAACTCCAAACTTGCACAATTGAAATCCAACACACTTGCCCGCCATTTTGTTTTTAAGTGTATACGGTTTTCGCTTGTAGCTTGTTTAATTTTCACGATAAGGACAAATAACCTTTGACAAAGTTTTAGAAAATTTTATTTTCATATTTTTTTAAGCTACTTTTTTCTTTAAAACCTATAGTTAAGGAGTTCCAATTGATTTACTTTGCAACATGACCCATTTTTAATATTTATCAACACTTTTATCTTAGCACTAACCAAAAAAAAACTGTCCTACTTACGGTTATCAGTCAACAATACATTGTAGTAAATTAACAAAAGAGAAACGAAATGTTCAATGTGCAACACTATTTTTACGAATCTACTACAAAACATATGAAAAGGCTACAATCCGCTGTGAATACCATATCCCATTCCATTTTTAAATTAAAGATCCCCAAAAAGTGGACGTTACAGGGATAAAATATAGATAATGACATTGCAACAACACATTATTCAGACAGTTTATCAAAATAATTTATGGTTCGAAAAAAAAACAACATTTTTCTTGCATGTGCCTTCCGGTAAGGAATACAAATGTTTTTTTTTTTGGAAAACGCACTCAAAAAGTGGGCGTGGTTTTAAAGGACATATGGATGATATGTTCATATTAACTTTTTAATGTTTTTCTATCAAACGTTTTTTTTTCAAATTTTCTTAAAATTTCCCCGAAATCCGTTTTTTTTTAATTTACAGAAAACGCCCCCAAGAAGTGGGCGTGCCAAAAAATGTTATATTAACGTATTTATATAATTCTAAACCAAAAATAACGTTTTTTTCTAAAAAGTTTGCGTGACAGTGGGTGGAAATAAATTATAATAATTTCTTACGAGTTAAGTTGTGATATAGTCCGTACCAAATCAGTCGGCCATTCTACTGCGCAGGTCTCTTAAAATTTATTTTAAATTATCTTAAATTTCTCTTAAATCCTCTCTCTGCGCATTCGACCGCTGGCAAACTAGTGCAAACCAAACCAGTTCGCCATTCTACTGCGCAGGTCTCTTCAAATTTATTTTAAATTATCTTAAATTTCTCTTAAATCCTCTCTCTGCGCAATCGACCGTTGGCCAACTGATTTGGTATGGACTATACCAGTAAATTTCATCTTAATCGATTGAGTGGTTCTATTTTTATTGAGTTTTTTTTCCGCGCTCCCATACAAATTTTTCCAGTGTGCGGCGTTCATGGGAACGAAAGTCTTTGGGATGAACGTATGGCCAGGTACTAAGAAAACCGAAAAGTTCGTACTGAATTTAAAACAATTGGGTATAGCCAAAAAATATACAATTTTAAAAGAGTGCCAAAATAATCCGAAAAGTTTTGAAAACACCATCTCTAAATCCTAAATTCCGTTTCCGAATATTAAGTTGAAAAACAAACGTTTGAGAAGGCTACAATCCGCTGTGCGGAATCTTGATTACCCTATCCCATCCTATCTGTAAAACTAAAATCCCCCAAAAAGTGGAAATTTCTAAAAACATGATGTGGATAATACAGAAAATGACATTGTGACAACAAATTGTTCAGACTGCTTATAAAACACTTTTACGGTTCTACAAAAGACAAGCAGCCGTATTTATAAAAGTATTTTAGAGGTTGCCTAACTTTAGGCAACCTTTAAGTACTGCCTAAGTGCAAAATCGGTATTTATAATCGATTTTCACATTTAGGCAACGTTGCCTAAAGGCCGCCTTACTTAAGCGCGAGCGAACCCTGCCTAAAGGCTGCCTAGAGGCTGCCTAAGGAATTTTCATTTCATTTTCATTTTGACGTTTACGAGAATTTCAATCTGGAAATTTATTTTGAGATTTTGGGTGGTGGTTTGCAATAAAGTGAAAATATTTTCATAAGAATGGAATCAAGCTTCATTTCACTTGTAAATGATTTATGTGTAGTGAATATTATGAATTCTCCAACTAGTAGGAGACCAAAAATATACAAAACGCGTACTCGATGATGGGGGCTATGCCTGCTCCAACATAATTTTCACTCCACTGTTGAATCCTCATTCCGAACAGCAATATAACATTGCCCGTATAGCTCCATGTTCTTCCTTTAAGATATTTGTTTACAAATAACATATGCTGCCAAACCCAAAAAAAATAAAAAATCTGATGTAAACAAAGTACAAGAATCTTAATTTTTTATACTAGATTTGTAAATACTACTACTTTATTTGACATAAACTTCGCCTAGTTAGGCAGCAACGGAAAATCGATTATAAATAAGAATTTAAGCAACGTTGCCTAGAGGCAACCTAAATATTAAGGCATGCCTAACTAGGCAACCTCTGGGACCCCGCCTAAGGAAATCTAATAAATACGGCTGAAGGTTTTTCTCCTGCATATGTTATGGGGTAGTGTATAAAAATGTTTTTTTTTTTTTATAAAAAAACGCCCCCAAAAAGTGGGCTTGGGTTAAAATAGTCTACAGACGAAATGTTCATATCTATTAATATTTTATTTTTTCAAAAAATTTAAAATTTGAAAGAATACTGTTTTTTACTGAAAACCAAAAAGTGGGCGTGGCAAAAAACTTTTTCAAAACTCCTTACGGTTTGGCTAAAAACTATGTTTTTCTTATAAGGGGGTGTGGCAGTGGGCGGACGAGGACGAGGATCCTATATACCAAATTTCATTATCCTAGCTCAAAATTTAAGGCCTAAAAATCGGTGACGTACAGACAGACGGACGGACGGACAGACAGAAATGGCTAGATCGACTCAGCTAGCGATTCTGAGTCGATCCATATACTTTGAGGTATATGTAGCTTAATTATTTCTCTTTGTTACAAACTATGTATCAAAACTTACCTATGGGATAGGGTATAATTACAGTTGATAAAATGTGTGAGGTTAAAATGGAAAGAAATTTAATTGGACGAAAACTGTTTATATTTAGCTTCCGAGAGTAGACCTGAAAGAAATATTTAAATACCCTCTAACTCCTGTTCCCCAGTCATTCTGTCACTTAGCTGGACCCATTAAAATAAACAGATAAGTCTGTATTTTTAAGTTATATAAAAAAAACAGTAATAAACACTTCTCCACAAAAAGTCGATGCCATAGCTGTAGATTCTATATACTTTAGGGGATATACCTTCAACCTTCGGCAATCTTGCTATGCTATGATGAAAAAAAAATTGCAGAATAAGCGCAACAAATATTTATTTTTATTTACTTATTTTGTTTATTTATTTATTTCACTTACCGAGTTTTAACACTCTTACATGATAATATTTAAGTATTCTAGTACATCTTTATCATCTTATATTATCTAACAATATTTCCATCATATAAACGATATGGAAGAAGAGGAAAGCAATTGTTCAGAGAGCAATTGTTCAGAGCTATTACAGGGTTTTCACATAGAATCGGACAAGACCAAACAATTTTATCAAAAGTTTATGGAGTGAATCTTTCACAAAAAGATTGAATGAATTTTTAGTAGACGAATATCTTCCTTGCTTTCAGGAAGAGGCATTCTCATAAAGTCGTCAGATACAGATGCTTATAAAAGCTCTCACAATTTACCCCGCCTGACAATCAGCATTAAAATCCGTCTTGAAGTTGGAAATATGTCAAAAAAAATTATTGACATCTGGGTTCCAAGAAACAAAGGGATGGAAGGTAATGAATTTGTAGACGGTGAAGCTAAATCAGCATTTAAAGAACCTCTCATGACTTTCTACGACTATAATAAAAAAGATATTGGAATTATAAAAAAAAAACCTATGAGAAGCCTACAATCCGCCATGCGAATCGTTTCATACCCTATCCCATCATATCCTTTAAATTAATATCTAAAATGTTTTAGTTTTACCATGTTAACTTTGCCGATGTACTATTCTCATTGGTCAATCGAGAATTTTTTGTCACGTGACATGATCGATTGGCCAATGAGAACAGTGCACCGGCAATGTTAACTTAGGAAGTCTAAAACCCGGAACACGGCCATTGACACAACATATTGTTCAGTCAGTTTATCGAAATCTTTTATGGTTTGGCACAAGAAAACAACGTTTTCTCCTGCATATGCTATGCAGTACAGTAGGGTATACAAATGGTTTTTGTAAGAAAACGCCCCCAAAAAATGGGCGTGGCAAAAAAAATGTTATATGGACGAAATATAGATATTAAAATTGTCTAAATATCCTGTTCATAAACTTTTTTTCAAAATTCCCTACCATTTGACCAAAAAGACGTTTTTCTTAAATGTGGTCGTAACAGTGGGCGGCTTTCGAAAATTTGTACACTTGTTCTGTAAGCACTCACGAGGATCCCATACACCAAATGTCAATATCCTAGCTCAAAATTTAAGAACTAAAAATCGGTGACATACAGACGGAGTTCCTATACTCTGTCCAACATATAAAAATTGTCAGTACTCGTTTTATGGGGGCCCTTTTTCAAAATCAGTTGCGCGCAACATTTTTGCTCTATACTAAATTAAAGAAACCTCCAATAAAAAGTATTCACCCGCCAGTGAAATCCAATTGAATCTGACGTATATCCAACACGTCTTACACAGCGCACATCTAAGTGCGCTCTGATTGGCTGTGGCTGTTGCAATTCAACATCAACCCCCATTAAAAACATATGAGAAGGCTACAATCCGCTGTGCGGATCGTTGAATACCCTATCCCATCCCATCCTTAAAATTAATATCCTCAAAATGTAGGCTTTATGGACATGAAATACAGAAAATGACATTGTCGCAATATATTATTCAGACAGTTTATCAAACCTTTTGTGCTTCGACAGAAACAACGTATTGCTATTGCTTATGCCTTGGGATGAGGTATACAAATGGTTTTTGTAAGAAAACGCCCCCAAAAAGTGGGCGTAGGTGAACATGATCTATAGACAAAATTTTTATTTTATCATTACGGATGTATTTGCATCAAAAGTTTTTTTGAACTTTTTAAAATTTGGACAAAAAGCGTTTTTTTACTAATATAGCCCCGAAAACGTGGGCGTGGAAAAAACTTTGTATGTACGATATAGATATTAAGATTGTCTAAATATGCTGCTCAGACACTTTTTTAAAATTCCTTACAGTTTGGCTAAAAACTACGTTTTTTTAAAAAAGGGGGCGTGGCAGTGGGCGGATTTCAAAAATTTTACACTTGTTCTGATTCGTGGAAAAACTACGAAAAACACAAGAGTGCGAATAAGAGACAAACATCCCTATCTTCCCTGTACTGACAATTTATGTCGGAAAGGACTGATGTTATTATTGACGACCATGCTATACGGAAAAATGACACCTGGAATGTGAGAACATTAAACAGGAGGGTGCATCTGAACAACTAGTGGCAGCCCTAAGATCCTACAAAGCATACATTACTGTCATCCAGAAAAACCGTTGGGTTGGGCATCGAGGACAATTTCTCCAACATAAGCCTTTTATGCGCTCACGCTCCGACGAGCTCCTTGACAAAACATATGAGCGACTACCAAAGTACAATTTTAAAGCCGTGCTGGGAGATTCAAACTCAGAGATCGGAAGAGAAGACATTTTGAGCAGTATTGTCGGAAAACACCGCTTACACTACACCACGTCTGTTAACGGGCTTAGGATAATTAACTTCGCTGCGGAACGAAATTCCACTATAGCCAGGGCCGTCATCTCGTAAAGTGATTATCGTTTGACGATAATGATGTAACATCAATAATCGTTTTTGCTATCGGCGGTATCGCTTTATTTGCTTCACGTAAAACAATAATCGTTTGCCCGATCCACAAAAAAAGAGACCCTCTGAGCTGCACCAGCTACAGAGCCATAAGTCTGCTCAACATCGCCTACAAGATCCTATCTGCCGTAATATGTGAACGCCTGAAACCGTTTACCAACAACCTGATCGGCCCTTATCAGTGTGGTTTTAGGCCAGGAAAGTCCACAATCGATAAAATTTTCACACTTCTTCAGATCCAAGAAGTCCAAATCGATACCCACCACCTGTTTATCGATTTCCAAGCCGCATACGACAGCATTTATAGAGACGAACTATACAGAGCCATGTCTAGTTTTGGTATACCGTCCAAACTCGTCCGTTTGTGTAGGATGACGATGAAGAATTCTCGCTGCACCATCATGGTTGAAAACGACCTCACCGACACATTCGATACCAAAAAAGGACTTAGGCAAGGCGATGCGCTGTCATGTGACTCTTTCAATTTAATTCTTGAGAGGATTGTGCAAAACTCCCGAGCCAACACCAGAGGCACAATTTTCCAGAAATCGGTGCAACTACTAGCATACGCCGACGATATTGACATCATTGTTAGGACTCAACGTGATGTCATAGCCACCTTTGCTAGTATAGAGAAGGAAGCGGCATAAATGGGTTTAGCAGTAAATGAGGGTAAAACTAAGTATATGCTGTCAACACGAAAGGACACACAACATCGACGAATTGGACAGAACGTCACCATTGACAGATATAACTTGGAAGTAGTACGGGACTTTGTCTACCTCGGCTCCGCTATTAACTCTGACAACAACATCTCGTCAGAAATCAAACGAAGAATTACACTTGCCAATCGCTGTTTCTTCGGGCTAAGAAGGCAATTTAGTAGTAAAGCCCTCACTCACTCACTATAAAACCCTGATTATCCCAGTCCTGCTCTACGGCGCTGAAGCATGGACCGTATCAAAAGCTGATGAAGAAATCCTTGGTCGATTTGAGAGAAAAATTCTTCGGAAAATCTTCGGTCCCGTTTGCGTTGACTGGCTATGGAGACGAAGATTCAACCACGAACTATACGAGCTGTACAGCGACATACCCCTAGTCAAAATTAAACTCCGCAGTGGACGTTTAAGATGGCTAGGACATGTCGAACGAATGGACACCAATACTCCGGCTCGCAGAGTCTTCGATTCCCAGCCAGACGTCGGACGCAGTAGAGGAAGACCTCGCCTTAATGGCGCACACAAGTAGAAACCGACCTCAACCAACTTGGAGTACTCAACTGGAGGCAGTTAGCTAAGGATCGGGGTAATTGGAGAGGCATGTTGGTTGAAGCCCAGGTTCATCCCGGACTGTAGCGCCACTTAAAGAAAAAAAAAATAGAAAACAATAATCGTCAATTCGCAGATGATTAACATTTCGTCAGAAATTAATCGAAGAATTACTCTTGCCAACCGCTGTTTCCGTGGGCTAAGAAGGTAAGAAGTACTAACGGGTGATCATTAAAGAGGTATTTTTGTCAAAAGGGGGTTGTTTAATAGATGGCGTGAGTTGTAAAAAGTTTCCATGTGTTTTTTATTCAGTATTCATTGAAATTTCATCATGGATAGCCTTACACCCCAGCAACTGAAAGATTTGCAGTGAATGGGCTCTCGAGAGACTTTCTGAAGATCCACTGTTTTCGACCAACAGTTGTATTTATTAAGCGTATGGTTGCTATTTACAATTTTTACAAAATTACAAAAGTTCTTAAGCCAGTACGGAACAAAATTCGAACAAATCAATGAAAATATCCTTCTAAATAGACACCTCGATAGGGATCATTTGTTTTTTACTTACGTTTTCCCCAAGTCCTCCATGGATTACAAACAAGTGTCCGTTGAAATTAACAACTGTCTATTTATTCTACAGCCACCGTCTGAGATACTACTTGTGCTCGTAAGATATTGGTCCTTTGAAGTTGTTCACAAAAGTTTTATATAGCACACAATAGTCCCAAGGAAGAAATGAAAATGCTTAGGCAGATTCTTTGCCAACTTCGTGAACACATAATAATACTCATGGGATTCTACGACTACAGAAGTGAGTTGATCGGTCCTTAAGACTGTTCTAAGTTGTAAGGTACAGAAGAAGACTGAGCACAAGCTGGCAATGTGCAAATGGCATAAAGCATACATTTATCACAAAGCATATGGGCTTTGTCTTTTTTTATAATTGCGAGAACTGAAGAGGTCATGAATACCCTTGCCTAGAAAGAGAAATAATTCAATGTCAGTCCAAATGAGCGTTGGGATCAATGTTGAGCTCAAATTCGATCATCGGAAAAAAAATCAAGAATATAAAATGTATTTCTACATTAGAACGAATTCTTATTGGATTCCAAAGAACCATAGACCGGCAATAAATCGTACTGATTCCGACCTTTGCAGAGTTTGTGAGGCACGGGGCACAAGTCATTTAAGAAAACAAAAATAGGTACCAACGAAACTATCAGAAATCCCTATGACCATGTTTTTTTTCAGTACAATTGTAACAACATCTGTTCGATTCGACTAAATGGATATCTACTCACTGGGTAGGCGACACAATTCCTATATGAACTGAGTGATGAGGCATCGTCTACCAACAATCCATTTGATACTACGGGTTTCACAGGAATGTAATCCAACTTGTACTATAAATCTATAAACTTTTAGCTGTACATACCAACCAAGAATGGATTACATTGCCATTCGGAATATTCTATTAATTTGACTTCGTTGTAAACTGCCGGTTATTTGACACTCACAACTCCTGATTAATACTTGACTCACAAATACATCATTCGAAGCACTTCCACTTTTTCCACTTGATCTGATGAATATCTTGTATTGTTATTAAATTCATTGCACACCCAATGCACAGACAAATTTAATTAAAACAAAAATATAATTGCACTCAGAACTTCACGACTCATTTTAAAATAACAGACCATCTGATTTATTCGCATTGCATCCGTTGTTCTTCTTATGCACATATTCGATTACAAGTTAGATTGGAATACCAAGAAAAAAAAAACAGAATTCCAATAAGATATTGGCAAAGGACAACTGTCACCATCGATTTAGAATCAATACAATGCGAGGAAGGGAGCCAAGTTAATACACATCACAAAAGGCCCGTTGAATGCATATAACCCTCGTCGTAGTCATACGATGCGGCTGAATTTTGAAAGCATTCCAAAATATTGATATTCTAAGGAAATATTTCTGTTTTTTTTTTTCTCTTCCTTCAATACATTCCTTTTTTCTCGCACTACGACGTCATATTAAAACCGAATTAATTCTGTACCACACAGGGTGTAGGGGTTTGCACAACAGGGATCTACTTTTCAACTAGGGGAACCTTCTTCAGGTCAAATCTTCTCCTGTAAAATTTCTACAAGACAAAATAAAATCTACATGACGGCAAAATAATTGTCCTTGTTGCGAACAAAGGGAAACGCACTCGAAATTGTTGAATATTGGAATCGGTTTAAAACAGAAAACTATGTAAACAGACTGAAGATTATCACAGTGAATTTCTCCCAAAATTACATAAACAAAAATCTACACTTATTTTTTTATCACCTCGGATGTATATTGCATTTTTCTGTTTATTTTTTTGCATTCTCCGGACCGATAATAACACAAATAAATAAAGTACACCAGTTTAGCTGTGAGATCTAATTAAAAATATAAAAGTAGAAATTGTACCTAACTGTCAAACTGCACACAGCGCATATAGTATACAAAGGCTGTTCTTGTCTAGCACTCAGAATGAGAACAGTCCAACTGCTGAAACTAGAAACAGAAGAAGAAAAAAAAACATTTTTTTGTGGCAATTTCATCCTATTTCTAAATGAGAAACAATTTAAATCTGTCTGAAATCTTTGTTATATTTATATATATTTATTGGTTTTGTTTTATTTTGCATGAAAATTAAG
The DNA here is from genome assembly GCA_932526625.1 of Rhingia campestris. NCBI lineage: Eukaryota > Metazoa > Arthropoda > Insecta > Diptera > Syrphidae > Rhingia > Rhingia campestris. The sequence continues at coordinate 12,140,379 of OW052186.1, forward strand.
TTGAAACCATTAATTGTTCGACCTTAGTCGAATGCCCTACGCCGTCTAACGAAAGACAACTACCATTGTATTCTCTTTCCACCACTCATCGAAATCAATGGTTTTTTGGAAGAATATATACTTTTTCTTGGTTGTCCCTTTCAACATGATAGAATTTATTTTTTATGAAAAAATAACACACGCACTTTAGAGAAAACAATAAACTATCAAAAAAAAAGTTATATATGATGTATATTATGTCTGTAACCGCCCAGCCTACACTTACGGCACACTTCTCGGCTATTTTTTTTTCTTTTTGTCGCTTTTCTATATACTACGCCTATGACAAAGGTGGATCACATTTACTGTTAAGTGAAAAACATACCAAACTATAATCACATCCTCAATGAAAATCGATGAATTATATTTAACTGGAATTGATTAATTTTTGAGAAACTTAATTTTCACTAATTTTAACACTTTTTATTAATATTTTTTTTTTCAAAATGAATGCACGGCGAGTACCAACGATATACGTACGTATCAAAATGCCTTGCAAACAATACAAATGGAAAATTCGGTAATAAAGTTGTTGATGGTATCGTGTGTGTTGCCTAATCGTGAACTGGGTGAGTTTAGCGGGGAACGAAAATGGACTAGAAGAGACGATGGCAACGAACAGAACTGATTGGTATTTTGTGTGACAACAGGGGATGTAAAGGCCTGCTCAGAATGCATATCTGTAGCTGGTATCTGTAGCTGAGTGAAAGTTAAAAACAAGGCAACCCGTAAGCGCTTTCACAATGTATATCTCCCGTGAATCTGTAGCTTGAAGGTGAATGGGGTTCAACTTCACGCTTCAGATTCACGTTTGACGTTTCACTCAGCTACAGATACCAGCTACAGATATGCATTCTGAGCAGGCCTTTAGTGTCGATGTGAATGTTTAAATATTTAAGGCTACAATTATTTTAGCAATTAATTTATTATTTATATTTATATCTAGATTTATTCATTGGTAAGGTATTAACACAATATCTTTTAAATAAGCGACAAATCAAAACTTGTTAACTTTGGATGTAAGTAGACAATGTAAGAAATTGAAATGACGAAATGTTTGTAAAATTAATTTAAAATGAATATTAAACTAACTAATAGAATAAAATTTAGATTAAGTCATGAGAAAGAGAAATTATTAGAATTTATTACCATGTCAAATAAATTTACATTCAAATTTACCACATTAGGCGTGCTTTGTTGAGAATTAAGCAAAGTAAAGTAGAAGCTTCTCAACAAAACGATCCAAAGTCAATCTGCTTAGAAGTTTTTTTTTTAATACTAGCTGACCCGCAAACGTTTTTTTTTTGCCTTAAACATTTAAAACGTATTTTTGAATGATCATTTGTATTTTTATAGGTTTTGGTTATGTTTATATATACTATCGCATAGGGGTTTATTAGTTTTGATACATAGTTTGTAACATAGAGAAATAGTTTAGGTAGATATACCTCGGAGTAGATGAATCGATACTGAGTCGATTGAGCCATGACTGTCTGTATGTCCGTCCGTCTGTCTGTAGGTCACTGAATTTTAGGCCTTAAATTTTGAGCTATGATAATGAAATTTGGTATATATTATCCGTATACATGCTGTTCGAACAAGTGTAAACATCACATCACGCTCACTTTTTAGAAAAACCTTACTTTTTGTAGTTTTGAAAATGTGTCTGAATAAAATATTTAGACAATCTAAATATCTTATTATTGGAAAAAACTTTTGATGCAAACACTTTAATAAAGTTGACACTAAGTCGTCCTTAGTGCCTGGCCACACGTTCATTGGAATGAAAGTCATCAGCATCACCAAAGAGACTGGTAGATTTTATGTGAGCCAAAAACAGAATGGAAGATGGCACCGAAAATCCACTGAGAATCCATTTTAAACTGAATTTTAAGTGTAGACATGAACGTTTCACTTCCAAACTATTTCATTTTGTCAAAAATACTCATTTGAAATTTGCCTTCGCCGAAAGCAGACCTCAATATCAATATCAGAGGCAATAAAATATGAGAGTGTTGTTTTGGCGATTTCACTGTGTTCCTTGTGTAAAAGCTGATTGCATTCATGGGAAGAACGTGTGACCAGGCACTTAGACCATATTTTAACTCACACCCACTTCTTGGAGGCGTTTTCATACAAATACCATTTTTATACCCTTCCCCATAGCATATGCAGAGAAAAATGCTGTTTTTTTGTAGAACCATCAAATATTTTCTATATTTCATCGGCATAAAGCCCAGGGGGGTCATTCCGTAACTTTGAAAACGATTATCACTCAGACGGTAGTCGAGACCTCATTAGCAATCGGTCAATAATGGACTCTGCTTTGACGATTATTGTTTTAAGTGAAGCAAATAATGTTATTTTGCAGACAACACAAACGACTATTGATCTTACGTGATGCAAGATGTTCCGTAGAAATGTTATCGTCAAACGATAATCACTTTACGGAATGAGGGCTCAGATTATGGGGATATACATTTTAAGGATGGGATGGGCTAGGGTATTAAACGATCCGCACAGCGGATTTTAGCCTTCTCATATCTTTGTAGTGAAATTTCTTTTGTGAGGATGTGAATTGGATTTTATGAAACGAAAAAGAAGCTAATCGCTCTACCTCTTTCAGTCTCTTTTTAGCACCATATGAAAGTGTGAACTCACGTACATTTTTTTTTATTTTGACAGCAAACTTTACTGTAAGAAAATGCACCAACCATCTTTAAAAATATTGCAAGCCTAACAGCTGCATATCGTTTTCGTTTTTTTTGTTATCGAGAGACAAAAAAACAGTGTAAATTTTAATAGCTTGTTTATTACCATAATTGTTTCTTTTTTTTTTTTTAATTTAGCGCATACTCTTGATGTGTGAAATTGGCTGTTTAAATGTCGAAATAGCGTTTTAAATGTTTGCCAATACCATGGTATTTATACCAGCAGTGTGTAAAAGATATGATAGAAGTCAGAGAACTAAAGTAAATAATAATGAGCAAGGTATTCCTCAAGGTTCAGTCTTAGTAGTTTTTCTTTTTCTTTTATATATTAATGATTTAATAAAGTGCTAGAAGTATAAATCAATTTGCGGATGTTACTCTAGTGTATATTTGCGGAGATAACAGTGACATAATGTTCCAAAGATTAAATAAGAATTTCAAAAGCGTCGATAATTGGTTGAAAATTAACAATTTAAAAGGAAAAGTAGGAAAAACAAAGTGCATTAACTTTAGGGTGGATAATGAAATTAATGTGTGTATGGATTAGTGTCTCAATCGATTCAGTTCAAAGTTTAAATATCTAACGTAATAATGGAAAAAAAAAACTTAATTTTAAGAAGCATGCGAGTCATGGTAATGCAGAAATTAAAAAGAAAATACTTCTTGAGCAGAGGACGAAGGCATCTGAAATTTGATACTTCTACAAATTTTTGGAGCAACATAGGCTCGTTAGTACCCAGAAACTGCAAAGACTGCAGAATAAGGGTATGAGGGTAATCTCAAAGCTGAATATATACACACCAATTCGTGCAATGCTGCTGGATGAATGTGAAACAAAAGCTGATGCTATGGTTTCTATTTTTTTAAATGCGTAATTTAATGCTGCCTCAGTATATTTAACAGGCGCAATGCAGTGAGATGAACTGCCGCGCAGAAACGATAGCAACGGCTGGGTATCGAACATAGACCTAAATAATTTTTCACTGGTCTTCCTTTCGTGATGATCTGACCAATGATCCGAGTAGTATCAATTGTCATGAAAAGCTTAGCCGGTCGGATTCGGCATAAAACAGGAGGTCCCGCCATCGTGCAAGAATTTCACACGCACACATGAATGGTTGTGAGAAAGCTAGGCCCTGGGTACTAACGAGCCTGTTGTGCCGAAAATTTGTTTTTTTTCAATATATTTGTGATAGAAACTTGGTAGTTTCTCTTGCCATACAACTTGCTTAGTATTACACAACACACCATATTGTTTGATGACATCAATTATCTTAATAACCTTTCCAGTGAAGTAAAAAAATGAATGCATAATAAATCTATTTAAAAAAATAAGTCTTTTTATCAAAATCTATATCATTTATGGCGTTTTCCATTGTGAAATCTAAATTTTGATCTGAAATTTAATCTTTTTGAGTGTCAATGGAACACGATTCAGATTTATTTTGTTTGTCACTGTTTTGGTGTCATTTCGTGTCTGTGAAGTTAGCGTCGGTTTAGCTGCCAAAATTTAAAACATAACAAAAATTGAAAATACAGAAATTATTTTCATCACTTCCCGAAGACGAAGTCGAAATAGATGAATTTAATAGTTCACGTATAACTGTATTTTCTGTGTCTATATCCATTAATAAATCCAAACGCAAAGCACTCTTGTTTTTCACAACCAAAGTAATAAATCAATATGAAAATCACCCTAGGCAAACTGACAGCTATCATTTGTATTGTATTGGTATTGGTAAATCTGCTGAAAAATACAGATTTGCAAAATTGATCTAAGATAAAAAAAATCAATTTTTTTGCCCAATGGAACACAACAACGCTGTCAAAATCGGTCTTTTGACAGCTTCAGATCAAAAAAAAATTGATTTTATTTCCCAAAGGAAAACGCCATTTGTCATATATATTCTTCTTACTAGGGGAATTCCCTTAAACACAAAACAATGTCGCCTTCTTACTAGGGGAACCGCCAAACACAAAAAAAAAGTGTTGCCCTCTTACTAGGGTAGCTTTCTACAATATTGCTTGTTTAGTCTTCATAAACCTCAACATAGAGAATATAGCTCAGGGCCGTCTGAAGCTTATACTAAGTTCTCACTAAGGTTCAAATGAGATTATTTCCAATTTCACCAAAAAGTTGTTCTCACAAAGTTTTCGAATTACGTCTGACAACTGGCTTTTGAAAACAGAGTAAGCGGGATATGCACAGACTTCGGTTCCGGATTCAAATATTATCGACTCTGAAATTAAAATCGCAAACTCCAAGGAGGTTTTGGACGAAATAATAGCAGCAAATAGAAAGCAATAAATGTACATACCATCAATTGTTGTATAAATAGCAAACTGAAAATATGAATTTTTCGGGAGAAAGTTTCCAATGTTTACATTTTTACAATCAACCCTTCCTTTTTTTGTCACATGAATCCCCTCCAATTTGACATTTTAGCTATTCCATTCCAATGAAAAAAGGTTTCTTCGCTTGTTTGACCTCTTATTTTTCATATTAGAAACCACATATCCCACAAATGTGAAATTACGGAAATTTGATTTTGCATGGGAAATTTAATCGTATTTGCAAATTGATTTCGGAAATGAGCTTTTTTGCTCAGTGAGAACGTTGTATTAGCTTGTGTACATTAACCACGTGTAAAACAAACGTTTCACAAAACCAACTCAGAGGCTATGAACTCTATGAACTCTATGAACTCTTTAACACATACCAATAAATTTATTACAGTTTGACTTTCATATGGCTCAGAGGCATTCTTCTGCTTGTCCATATTTTAATTACTAGATTTTCTTCAAATATCATGACTCAGAGGCAATATTAAGCTTGTTCAATTCATTAATGATACAAGGAGGCGCAAAAATAACCTTCCGATGTTTTTTGGCTGTAATTTAAAAAAAAATGAAAAACTTTGATTCTTCTTGTGGATTATTTTTTTTGGTCTTTTAATTTTTTTTACATCAAGTCGAGAATATGATGTCATGTAAATGGCCGCCGCCACAGTTGATTGTCATTTGAGCCCTTTTTATGGCATTTTCCATCACTTTGGCCAAAACTTCCGGCGATCTTTAAGAGATGCAAGAGTCTGAGGCTTGTTGACATAAACCCGCGACTTCAAAAAGCCCCACAAAAAGAAGTCTGGAGCGGTCAAATCAGGCGATCTTGCTGGCCAGTGCAAATCGCCAAAACGGGCGATTAGGCGCCCGGGAAATGCATCCTTCAGCATATCGGTTTTGGCACGTGCAGTGTATGCCGTTGCACCGTCCTGTTGGAACCACATGTTTTCCAATCCCAATTCATCAAGTTGCGGCAAAAAGAACTCGTTGATCATTGCTCTGTAGCGCTCACCATTCACAGTAACCATTTGGCCCGCGACGTCTTCGAAGAAAAAAGGTCCGATGACTCCTCCAGCGAAAACAGCACACCATACAGTGACTTTGAGCGGGTGTAATGGCTCTTCGTGGGTTACACGCGGATTTTCAGTGCCCCAGAAGCGTAAATTTTGCTTATTTACGTACCCGCTAAGATGGAAATGGGCCTCATCACTCATGATTATTTTTGATGAAAAATCATCTTCCTATTGGTGGTGATTAAGGATGGCTTGAGCGTATGTTAGACGCGATTGGCGGTCAGCAGCTAACAGCTGATGCACCGTCTGGACTTTGTACGGAAACATCTTCAAATCCAGTACCAAAATTCGCTGTAAAGACCGTCGACTGATACCCATTTGCGTGACACGTCGTCTGGTCGATGTCGACGGCACTTCCATGACATCTTCGGCTACATCTTCTCTGCAGAACGGCTACTCCGGGGTCTGCCACGCCTGGCAGCATCTCGTGTTGTGCCAGTCTCTTCGAGGCGAGCGGCTAAACGTCGCAGTGTTTCACCAGTAGGCGTTGGACGGCTAGGAAATCTGCGACGAAATTCACGTTGTGCCAAATTCACCGACCGATTATTGCTCAAATAAATAGTCACCAATATTCCGCGTTCTGGAGCAGTGTAGCGTAATATTTCGCATGTGTTTACTACACAAATGTCAAAACAGAACTGACATTAGGGGCCAATCGCAAAATTTATAGCATTTTCTGATAGGAGGATTACTTTTGCGCCACCTTGTATAAAAGAACATTATAGTATCTGATAACAGTATAATGATAACAATCAAGAGACTATAAAAATATACCTTTTACAAGATTGCATTTACTTCGGGTCCATCTGCTTTAATACAAATCGGGTGTATTACTTCTCTAGCGGCTACCACAACTATTCTGGAACTGTCCTTCTTTAGTTTGTACCGGTCATTTGGAAGAACACCAACTACTTCGTATGGTCCATTATAGTGACCGTCCAATTTCGATTTACGGATTTGATTATTTCGGTAAACAACTTTGTCGCCAATCTTCAATTTGCTGGGTTTGGATTTGTCCTTATCAAATCTTTCTTTCATGCGCCTACTATTTTCTTGGAGTCTTTCTTCAGATAGTTCTCGAATCGTTGCTAAATCTTCATATTCCGGCTCTATATTCAATTGAGACAAAAGACCCCCAATTTCAGGAGTACGTCCGCTGATTCCCATTAGTACCTTCAATGGCGATAGTCCCATTGTCTTATTCGCAGTTGTGTTAAGTGCTAACTGCACACGGCTTACATAAGTGGTCCATTCCATGTTTGTATCTAAATTGGTGCGTAATAAATTAGCAACTGTATCGACAAACCTTTCGACCTGTACATTTGCTCTACAAGCTCCTAGTGCGATAAGGTGTTGCTCCGTGCCAAGAGAAACACAAATTTTGAGGTATGTTACGACTAAGATAATCAGCATGCACCATAGTTTTCCCTTTTCTATACGTGATTTTGAAATCAAAATCTTGCAGGTATACCCACCATCTAGCGATACGAGGTAGCAAATCTTTTTTCTGCTTCGTAGCCTTCAGAGCATTGCAATCTGTGACCAAGATAAAGTGGATACCCAAAAGGTAAGTACGAAAATGTTTGATCGCGTTTACTACGGCAAGAGTCTCTAGCTCATAGCTATGGTATTTGGCTTCATACGTCTTCGAAGCCTGACTATAGTATGCTACTGCATGCAGTTGGCCTTCAATACGCTGAAAAAGTACTGCGCCGTATCCAATGGAGCTAGCGTCGGTGTGTAGCTCAGTTGGGAGTTAGTGGTCAAAAATAATTAACAAGGGTCGAGATGTAAGCTGTCGAAGAATATACAGCCTAGCTGTTTCACATTCGTCGTTCCAGTCAAATTTAGCATTGACTTTAGTGACTGCAATTATGCAGCTCGTTTTTGCTGCGAACTCGAGCACATATTTTCTAAAATATTTAGCTAATTCCATGAACTGACGTATTTGTTTGACATTAGTCGTCGTTGGTGCCTTTACTAAAGCATCAATCTTTCTGTTGCTTGGTCTTATACCTTCAAAAGTAATTTCTCGTCCCAAATATTCGATTTTGGTCCGCAAAAACTTACATTTTTCTATGTTGAGGGAGAATCCACTAGATGCAAGTGCCTCTAACACATCCAGATTTTTAAGCCCTTCTTCGACAGTTCTTGATGGAATGAGAACATCGTCCAGGTAGACCATTGCAACCGTATTCTTAAGATCTCCCAATGCTGTATTGATTGCTCTTTGAAAAACTGCTGGTGCATTAGTAAGCCCGAAAGGCATACGCAAATATTCAAAATGCCCATCCGGTGTAATAAAGGCAGTTTTCTCTATCGATTCGTCAGCGATAGGAATTTGATGAAAACCTGAGGCCATATCTAAAAAAGTAAAGTATCTGTTACCTTTTAATCTGTCTAGCTGGTCTTGGATTCTAGGCAAAGGGTACCGATCTCTAATAGTAAGTTTATTAAAGGCCCTAAAATCAACACAAAGCCTATTTTCCCCATTTTTCTTTTTTACGAACAACACCGGGCTGGCGAATGGAGACTGACTATCCCTTATAATATTGCAAGCCTTTAGATCCTTAATTATTTGAGAATTTATTTCCCGTTCGCTTTTAGGCATTTGGTATGCTTGATAGTGAACTGCAGCATCTTTCAATAAGCGAATGGAAAAGGATCCAGACTTAACATTTGCTGTTGGAAATCCAGTAATAATGTTTTTTGAATATTTGTCTAGAATGGTTGGTAATTTTTGTTTAAGAGCGATAGTTCGGGTACGGTACCGACCTGAGTAGTCAAGCAGACAGCAGATCAACGTGCCGCAATGTTGATCCATGTCTGCTTACCATAATCATCATGGATGGGTCCTTCAATACATCCCTACCAATAATCATTTCATTCTTTAGGTATTCCTCATCGATAATATGAAAAGTAATTTCAACGTTGGCTTCCTCAAAATCAACTAACAGATCCATTTGTTCTGATAACATAATAGGATCTTTACCTATGCCTTGTATGTAAAAAAAATGATGTTGTTTTCTTTGAAGATATTTTATTGGCAATATCAGACCTAATTAATGAGCAATCAGAACCTGTGTCAAGCAAACTAATGAATAAGGGAGAGTGTATAAAGTTATGCACTCTTTAAAATGCCTCTAAACGCAAAATCCTTATTTATTAAACTTATACAACGTTGAATTGAGCTTGCTTATCATAAACGCGTCTGATGGTTGAATAGTGCCTGTATAAGGGTGTTTTATTTTTTTTATTTCTGTATACACAGGCGGCTAAACATCAGGGTTACCAAAGATTCAGTTGTAAGTTGAAAAAAATCGTCCAGGATATTTTTTTGTATTTTAGCAGTTGTGTTTCACGATTTAATTTATTCAATTGGTAATTCTTCTTTACCTTCAGATCCAACATTGTGAACGATGTATTAAGGCAACATAAGTCACCAAAATGTTATAAAAGTGTAGAAAACAAAGTTGTCACCATGAGTTTCGCCACCATAAAAATGATCCCTTGGTAACTCTGCCGAGCTTTTTGTTAATTTATTTGACACAAACCGTGTATAACTATTATGGGTGGGGAAATATGTTATGAATAAGAAATTGTGCGACCCTGAATAAAGGCTGTATAAATACTTATGCACTGCATAACTATACAACCGTTGAGATTTGTTTTAGTGAAATCTAATGAATAAGGGGGTAACTGTTTTGCGATCTTCTGAGGACATTTGGCTCTAATATGACCTACTTTTCCGAAATCAAAACAACGTCGTTCTTCATCCATTCGAGGACGTTTATGTACAAATTTACAAAATCGTTGTCATTGTTTTTACGTACAATTGAAGGTTTAATACCCCGTAAATCTTTGACATTATGTCGACGATGTGGGCTCTCTCTAATAGAGATTAAATGATCAGTTGAACTTTGAATAGAAGATGGCATGACGATTGTTAGAGAATTTCTTAAACTAATGTGGGAAATGCTACCAACAACGACTCTGACAATTTTATCTTCTGGTATATTAAATGGTAACCGATTTATTTGGGAAACCTTTTCTGTATGTGGCAAACTCGTTACTTTCGACATTTACAACTGTTCGTAAAACAGCTTGAAAACGTATGAACTAATGAAGCTCGTAAGTCGGTCCACCCATAGTGCTGGTACCCATACTTATCATACCAAGATTTTGCTCTACCCAACAATGAAGCCTGTACTCTTGGAATAATGCCAAAATTTTGCAATTGATCTCGTTGTACCCTTAGATCCACGTCAGCACACCATCGGCGAACATCAAAGCATCTAGAGTAATTACAAAATTGTCACCTTGGTTATTTTGTGCGGAGCGAGTATCATCCAACTGCTCTCCGGTCACCGCCTCATTTAAATGTTGTCCGCCAATTGCTGCGTCAGTGCCTACTTCATCAGCAAGACTTTTCTTTCCATCGCTCGCCATGTTTTGGTTTGGAAGAGTAAGAAGAATCCAGGACCAGGATTCGAGTTCAAAGGCACATACACAAATACACAAAGACACTCATACAGTCATAAACTATGCGATTTTTTCTCCTATGTTTTATTAATTTCTTTTTTTAATTGTTGCAATAGTTGGTCGCGCGTACACACCAACAAAAATAAGATGTATTTATCAATAGTACACAAATATAAAAAAAAAATTATTTCCATTCAAACACAATATCGTATCCAATCGAATAGAATTATTTTCCTTTTATTTCGTAGGTTAAGAAGTTCTATCCCACTTCTGATGATAGAGAATTTTCAAATTGTAAATCACTGTCACAAATCTGTGGCGCATTCCCCGACGGCTCAGAATCAACTCACTCATTGAGCATACAGATATGTCCAATGCCTGAAGCACACGTGCAGTGGTTCTGCGTTCTACATGCAGTGCAGCAAGCAAAACGCACGTGCATTCATTTTTTGTTTGACATGCATGCAGTGCAGTAGCTCCTGTCATAACATTTAGCTTTCAAGTTTGTTTTACTGTGGTGTTTGGTGTAATCGTGGAACATTTAACAATGAATACAATTAAAAGAAGTCAAAGTGTTAAATCTATTTTATTGTTATCTGCTTTCCAATCGTGTTATAATTTTTTGAATTTATACATACGAATCACGAAGAAAGATTTTATTCGCGAATCCATTAGCTCATAATGTCGACTCGCTATTATTTTGGTGTAAGCGTCTGAAAATTTAATATTATTGAATAATGAATTGAAAATAATAACTTCGTCTTTAAGGTATTTGGCACACAGTGTTTGTTACCAAATGTTGGCATGATCCTTTCGAGTTGGAGTTTCGACAATCCGCAAAATAGTGTGAGCTGACCGCAAAAGGGGACCGAAGATTTTCCGAAGAGTGTTCCGCTCAAACCTATATTTAAAATAAATTTATTTTAAATACTGCGCCGAGCGGAACACTGTTCGGAAAAACTTCGGTCCCCTTTTGCATCGACAGCCTTTCGAGACGAAAATTCAACCAAGACCTTTTTCTCCGTCTTGGACTCCACATTGGACGTTTAAGATGGCAAGGATATAAAGTGGAAACCAATACTCCCGAACGCATAGTCTGTGATTCCCAGTCTCAGTAGAGGAAGATCTTGGTTTATGTGACGCGCACAAATAGAAACTAATTGTCGCCATCATTTTGAAGAAAAAGTCACCTCCAAAACTGTTTCTTTGCGGCGAAATTACTCACAAATAGCCCCACTACGAACTGCAAGAAGTTAGCATTTAATAACATAAAGTAAATACCTATCCATAGATAGCCAATGTTTGTTATATTCTTCACACCCAAAAATAGGTATGAGCTCTTAAGCTAAAATATGAATGTATATTTTATTGTTTTGTTTATACCCTATCCCATAGGGGCATATTAGTTTTGATACATAGTTTGTAACATAGAGAAATCATTTTGCTACATATACCTAAAAGTATATGGATCGACTCAGAATCGCTAGCTGAGTCGAATTAGCCATGTCTGTCTGTCCGTCCGTCTGTCTGTTCGTCACCGATTTTTGGGCCTTAAATTTCGAGCTAGGATAATTAAATTTGGTATATAGGATCCTTGTCCGAGTCACAAGAACAAGTGTAAAAATTTTAAAAATCCGCCCACTGCCACGCCCCCGTTTTAGGTAAACGTTTTTCTGGCCAAACCGTAACGAATTTTAAAAAGTGTCCGAGCAGCATATTTAGAGAATCGAATTATCTATATTTTGTCAATATAAAGTTTTTTGCCACGCCCACTTTTTGGGGGCGTTTTAAAAAAAAACGACGACGTTTCATGAACGACCCTTAAACTGCACCACCAAATAATGCGGTAACCCACTGAATTCAATCTCATTTTAGTAATATATTTATTGATAGAATTTTGTTCTAATTGTTCTCTTTCCGTTCTCGATTATTTTTTTCAGTTTAGCGCAAACGTCATAAAATGTCAAAATAGCATTTCAAAAGTTTACAACGATATTGTTAGAAAAGATTTCCCATACAAATTTTGACAGTTCATTTATCACGTCGTAATTTTATCACGTTTACAACGTTTACGACGACTTTCCGACGTTGCATGAATACCCCTATAGTTATTATTTTCAGTGAATTATTCAATAATATTAAATTTTCAGACATACTTACACCAAAGTAATTATAAGTGGGGATTCTGAGCTAAAGGATTTGCGAATAAAATATTCCTTCGTGATTCGTATAAATACAAAAAATTATAACAACGACTGGAAATCCGATTGTAATAAAATAGATTTACCACTTGAATTCATTGAACTGTAATCATTTCTAAATGTTCAACGATTACACCAAACACCATAGTTTAAACAAATTTGAAAATGAAAACTGAATGTTAAGTTTATTTGTTTTTTTTTTATGAGGAATAAACGTCATAATTCAATGATGCCAAATATTTTAAAATTACGTTTTTTTTTCTTTCATGTTGTGGTGCTTTGTTGTTTCAGGCAGTGTTTTTCTTCTTAGTAGGGGAATTCCCTAAAACACAAAACAATGTCGGCTTCTTACTAGGGGAACCCCCAAACACAAAAAAACAGCGTTGCCCTCTTACTAAAGTAGCTCTCTACAATATAACACAGTGCTGCCATATCTCAAGTTAATTATTAGGTATTAGGTATTGTTGAACCGATTTTTTAGAGCTGCTCACACATCGGCATATACCCCCATGTAATGTATGCTGGAAAGGTAAGGTGGAACAACTCCCCGTTAAATTCTTTAACCCCCTTTGACTCGCAAGCGAATAGCTTCAAGGGTTGATCCAAAAGCGAAAGAGCTCTGTCGGACGTCAAATAGGTGGGTGCAAGGGTTGGAGAAAGAAATACTCCGTTTGAGTTTCAAAATGAATCTAATCTTTTTTCCAAAAAGAATGTACTTATATACTAAATTATTATCTACAGTATTGTCTATGCATCGCATATAGGAGATATAGGAGAGATAGGATTTTTATCCCTTGTCTATTTTAGTACCCGTTGCAAGAATATTTTATGTATTGTATTTTATGAGCTACGATCCCATGGGTTCTTGTTCAAGATAAACCAAGTGCTTTATGCTTGTTGTGTGCTATTAGTGTTCAACTTACGAGCCGTTTATCAATACAAAGATAGTAAGCGCTGGTGCATACACTTCACACCCAGAGTATAGCCAAACAATTAAGGGCACTGCACTTGCGCTGACAAACGTAGCTTGCTAAGTTTGTACGCTTCGGGAAATCATCCTCATGGACAAGCGTCTCGAATAGGCCTTTAAATACTAACCAATTGCAGTACGATCCATAGAAATCCGGGATCGAAACTGGATCCAATTTAATAGCAAAGTTAGATGCAGTTTGTGGTGTCGTTTTCGATGCTTTTGGCAATACTGATGGGACCGAAGAAGCCTTGCACTCCATCAGGCTTCCGATTAAGCACTACACAAGTTTCCATCTGCTCCCACAGTTCATCATGTGCAGGCTGCTATTCTGTTGTCGCCGCACCTACAAGAATGTAGTGGTTGTGTACAAAGCGTTTGTAATGCACTGTCACAGATTTGAGTTACTGCTCCAATTGAGGAACATTACATGCTGTAAAGTTTTCTCCACATACACGTTCGCTTATTCTGTTGAGTGCGGTTACCGGCGACATCCTCAAATTCAACTCTACCATAGTCCAGAGCAAAATAATAAGTAACCAATGAATTTATATGTACCTCCGAATTAGCACTGTAGAAACGTGTGCACGTTGCAAAAAATTAATCTGCCCGTGTAAAATCCTCGTACATAAAGGCTTTTCCGCAAAAAATATGTTGGAACTTTGTGTCCAACTGGTTATTTTTGTTTAAACAATCTTTATTTAAAAACGTATTTATTAATTTTAAGATATGCGACTTTGTCGGTTAGAACAGAAGAGAGAAAATAAAAAGTAGTCTCCCAAGTTAGGGCCCAGTTATAGCTATCATTGAAAATTTTCTTTTACTTCTCTCGGTTTTTTTTTAATACTTCAATCATTGGCGAGTTGGTGCCAAAACAGAGCTTATGAATTTTAAAATATGATTATCCAAAAATATTTTAATTTTTAATTGTAGTTATTGCAGAAAATCACTTTTTATTTTTCACTGATCATGACTTATTTTTGTAAAGTAATGTTTGTCGTTCCACCGAAATGAAACAAAATTTTCGTACGATTCCTTTATGGAGGTAAAATTTCAATTCCATCATGTTTTTTGTTCCAATGAAGTTGTTCAATGATAAAAAAAAAATTGAAAACGTCAATGGAAATTTTCTTTTTCTTCTTGCGTTTGAAGCTTATGCATTTAAGAACATGATTATCTAAGCTATATATAAGTTATAGATGATTTCTTTTTACTTAGATCTGTCAAACGACCGATTTTTTACAGTTGTGGTGTTTTATTAGCCAATTAATTGATTTTATTTTATCTTAGATCAATTTTGCAGATCATGGTTAATCGGCAGATTGATAGACTTCAGTTTGACAATCGTAATTTTCGTTTTGAATTATTATTATTTCGGTTGTTTATATTTTTCTTTTTTTATTTTTATCATAAAAATGGTAGCAGCTATAAACGAAATATTAATAAAATCTACAACAAATAACCAGTGAAAACTTGACAGCACTAAGTCAGAGACAAAAAAAATCAATCTGCAATCGTATTCCATTGGTAACAACAACTATCAAATTTTAGATCAAAATCGGAAATTACCAATGGAAAATACCATGTGAACGTAGTATAAACAAAAATGTGTACTAAAGCAGCAACGTAACCTACGAACACACTTGGAAATTATGTTTTTCTTCTTGCGTTTTTTTATAAATTCAATCATTGGCGAGTTGGTGTCAAAACAAAGCATATGAATTTTAGAACATGATTATCAAAGCTATATATAAGTTATAGATCATTTCTTTTTACCTAGATCTGTTAAACGAACGATTTTTACAGTTGTGGTGTTTTATTCGCCAAAAAATTGATTTTATTTTATCTTAGATCAATTTTGCAGATCATGGTTATTCGGCAGATTGATAGACTTCAGTTTGACAATAGTAATTTTCGTTTTGAATTATTATTATTTCGGTTGTTTATTTTTTATTTTTATCAAGAAAATGGTAGTAGTTATAATCGAAATATTAATAAAATCAACAGCAAATAACCTGTGAAAACTTGACAGCTACTAAGTCAGAGACAAAACAAATCAATCTGAAATCGTATTCCATTGGTAACAAAAACTATCAAATTATAGATCAAAATCGAAAATTACCAATGGAAAATACCATGTGAAAGTAGTATAAACAAAAATGTACTAGATCAGCAACGTAATCTACGAACACACTACCAATCAGTGGTACCACGTCACCAAACAAAAATTCAAAAACACAACGCACGATACGATCGCTGAAACGAATGAACAGCTTCATATCCAACACAATGCAGGAGCAGATAATCGAAATTTAATTTAGGGAATAATAATTGTATTGCTTTGTGTTAATTTTGTGGGCTTTTTTTTTTTTAAATATGCCATAATTTCGAATACCTCTTGCGATCAAAGAATATAATTACAGTCAATGTAAAAACTAATTCGAATAAGATCGTTCGCGATAGTGTAATTACTGTACACTTTGTTTCTGTGATGAAATTGCAATTTGCGTGTGATTTTGTGTTTATACAAGCTGTCGAATCAGCAGAAAAAAAATGATGGGAGTCATGGTGAAATGTAGTGCTTCGCTAGACATTTTTTAAGATTTAGGTAAGTTTTTTTTCTTGTTATATGATTTTGAATATTGAATTTCCAGCTTGAGATCTAATTAAACGACAGCGGGTTGAATACTGCAGGGGATAAAAATGTCGTATGCCTACTTCTAGAACTTACTCCTCCAATAAAAAGTTAATAAAGGACAAAAAAAACTCCTACCAAGTGGAAACAGTTGGGGTAGAAAGACCAAGCGAATATTTAAAGAATGTTCGGGAATTATTAAGAATAAGGGTTATTGTGATTGTGGATCAATTATAAATGTGTTCAAGAATTTGTATGTTTACTTATGAATCGATCTCGTCATTTTGGATCTCATGGTTTGCAGAAAGTCTCTTCGTACCTATATGTAAAGTTTGCGTTTTCCATTTCAGATTTAGGTTAGGGTAGCATTTACTCAACTTAAGCTGTAGCGCTTAACGAATGAATCTGGGTAGCAACTAAAGTGCCTCTTCAATTCCTCCGGTCCGTAGCTAATTGCCACCAGTTGCGCACTTCAAGTTGGTTGAGGTCGGTTTCTACTTGTGCGCGCCACTTACGGCGTCACTGCGTCCGATGTTTCGCTGAGAATCAAAAACTGCGAGTCGAATTATTGGTGTCCAATGTCGCTGTACAAATCATATAGTTCTCGGATGATTCATCTCCTTCGAATATTTGAAGAATGTTCGGGAGTTATTAAGGATTAGGGTTTTGGTGTGAAGTGAAAGTAATGATTATTGTGATGGTGGATTAATTATAAATGTGTTCAAAAATTTGAATGTTTACTATTAGTTGATTGTGCCACTTTGGGTCTCATGGTATGCAGAAAGTCTTCGTACATATATGTAAAATTTTCCATTTCAGATTTAGGTTAGGTAAGAATTGGTATCTACTAACTAACTAACTAACTAATTAACGTGCCTCTTCAATTTCTCCGGTCTGCAGCTAATTGCCACCAGTTGCGCGATTCAAGTTGGTAGAGGTCGGTTTCTACTTACTTGTGCGCGCCACTTGCGGCGCTACTGCGTCCGATGTTTCGCTGAGAATCAAAGATTGCGAGTCGAATTATTGGTGTATATTCGCTCTAAATGTCCTAACCATCTTAAACGTCCAATGTCGCTGTACAAATCATATAGTTCTCGGTCGATTCTTCATCTCCTTCGAATATTTGAAGAATTTTCGGGAGTTTTTAAGGATTAGGGTTTTGGTGTGAAGTGAAGTGAAAATGATGATTTTTGTTATGGTGGATCAACTATAAAATTCAAAAATTTGAATGTTTTCTATAAATGGATCGTGCCACTTTGGTTCTCATGGTAATGCAGAAAGTCTTCGTACATATATATAAAATTTTCCATTTTTCCATTTCAGATTTAGGTAAGGGTAGGATTTACTCAACCTACTTAAGCTGTAGCGCTTAATGAATGAACTTCGGTATCAACTAACGTGCCTCCTACATTTGCGCACTTCAAGTTGGTTGAGGTCGGTTTCTACTTGTGCGCGCCACTTACGGCGCTACTGCGTCCGATGTTTCGCTGAGAATCAAAGACTTGCGAGTCGAATTATTGGTGTATATTCACTCTGAATGTCCTAGCCACCAATGTCGCTGTACAGATCATATAGTT
This sequence comes from Rhingia campestris, assembly GCA_932526625.1. Taxonomy (NCBI): domain Eukaryota; kingdom Metazoa; phylum Arthropoda; class Insecta; order Diptera; family Syrphidae; genus Rhingia; species Rhingia campestris. The sequence goes on from OW052186.1 coordinate 12,158,410, forward strand.
CTCGGCTGAATTTTCATCTCCTTCGTTATGCATTATGATGCATTATTTTGGTTGACGCCCCTAACAGCATTCCTGTACGTGTATGTCGCATTAGGGCCTTTCTATAATGTTCCATAGTGTTATCATTCCACGAAAGCTCTGCGAATTTAACGAACACGAAAAACAGTGACTCACCGAAGTTAATTCGGCCACCACACTACAGGCTACAGGCTCTTGCTTCAAAAGGATAAAGTGCGTCTCCTAGAGGTGTGTCTCTATGAGGCTTCTTCTAACTGAGCCGAAACTGACAGTAATATGTCAGCTGCACAGAATTTTGTTCTGTTTGCGACCTCGCAAAGAGAACTAGAAACTCTTCAGTCTAGCATTGCGAGATCGTAGTTCTTAGATAGATGTTAAGAACTCCTCCGGGCACAAGAGCCGACAATATGACATCAGGTTGTTGCTTATTCAATAACTCAGTTGCCTTAAACTGCTTATTATTGTTTTCGAAAGAACTGCCCATGTCGTCTTAACAGACAAATATTGTTGTTTAATTTTTAGAGAAATGCGTTCACAGAGCTCTTTTGCCGGCCAAACAACAAAATCCGTTAGTTCCCTTACTCTGTCAACGAATCCAATAAATAACAAGAAGCAGCCAAAGCAATCTCTTCATCAATCAACAACACCAACTGGGCAGCATTACACATTGCCTGCTCCTGTGATCGCGACAACGGCGCAGTCATCTCAAATGACAACCGGTGGTGGTATTAGTGGTAACAATACCAATGCAGTTGCAGCACAACCAAATTCATCATCGACTGCATCAACGCTTTCATCATGTAACACCACTGCATCATCGTCGTCGTCTATTAACACACTTAGCAAGGCGTCGACGATATTATCGACAACACGCCATAGTAGTGGCAACTTGTCGATGAACAACAACTCAACGACTGCAATAAACAACAACTCAACGACTGCAATAAACAACAACAACTTAAGCAAAACTCTATGTACAAATAACAATAACAACAATAATAATAATGAGGGAAAAAACAATCAAAATCCCAATTGGAGTAAGTTGCAGACGTTGGAACAACGCAAACTGGAGCTTGAAAAATTGCTCAACGAGAAGAACTGGCTTTTGCAGCAAATCCATAAGCAGGTTTCTACAAAATGATGCTTTGTTTAGTGTGCACCTAATACTTGTATATCACTTTCAGGAAGCCCAAATTCTTAATGGCAACTATGAAAACTTCAATTTATTTGAGACTGGAAAGGTGTTAGATACCAACATTAACGCAACCTGTTCCAGCACGGAAAACTCTATTCTCCGGCGTAAAGGCAGCTCCAGCTTAAAGCTCAGCAAGAGTAATGTGCACTTCAATGGAAAAGCTGTTAGTTAACATTTCGCCAAGCTTTTCATCACAATTAATTGACACCTCAACATTTTTTTTACAGAATCGCCTTACACTCTCTAAGTCCGAATATGACCTTGCCCAAGAAAATAATTTCATCAATCAGCAGCCACCATCGACGACTGCAAATACCACAAGTATGAAAAAACGACAGGGACCACCGCTTAAAACCAACTCATTTCATGACAGTACACCAGCATCGGCACTTAGTCTAACTAAATCGCCTTCGTTTGAGTACAATGGAAGCACAGGCAGCAGCCAGAATGCAGGAGCTCTTATCAGTAGTAATAATATAAAATACCCTACTGTATGTCCTCACAACGAAAGCAACGGAAATCTAACCAATGCTTTGGGAAGTAGGTATTTTTTGTACTGGCTTCATTTCATCATAGTCATCTTTACAAACTTCTTTTAGTTACTCAATGTGATAAGTACTACTTGTCACCGACAAGTCAAATGTACTCAGATGGTAGTGGTTTCATAAAAGCCAGCCAAAATATAAAACAGTGCCTTTCGCCATCGCCGATGCATAGAATGGTCGTTCTAAACGATGCAGATGGCCATCGAACGAAGCAGCAGTTACATCCCACAAATGGTCACAAACTTGTGCATCACAATGGCAATCAGTCACATCTGGAGCAATACGAATGTGTTGACGCTCTATCATTATCACCGCCAATAAACTGTACATATGACCTGGGACAGCATGTCACCAATCAACACTCTAACTTGTGGCGAACAATGTCGAATAGCGATCGGTCAGGATGGTGTGACAGTACAAGGTTAGTTCAAAACAAGTCTTCGCGGATAACTTTATGAGAAATGTTATCATTTTGCAGTTATGTGGAGCTTGATAGCGACGACGGAAACCCTTATCATAATATTAAGCCGAAAAAGACTCAACCCACGTCCATCACAGTATCAGCGATGGTATGTAATATGTTTAAGGCCAAACGTATATGCTTAAGCCGTTTGTCTCCATTCCTTTAGCCACAATCTCCAGACTCACCAGCGCATACTAGGTATTATCCAGTTGGGGGAAGCTACATAAATTCGATTGATAAAGCGTCCGATGAAATATCGATTTCCTCAGTAAATAGCGAAACGAGTAAAAAACCAAAAAATAAGCAGTGGTGAGCCTTAATCGTCATAATACAATCGTACCTTTTTCGAACTTGTATTTATTATTAATTTTATTTTTGTTTTTGCAGGATGGAATCATCACTGGACGGTCCAGCAATACGGCCAAATATTCTACAAAGCACAACATCGGCAGCCGATGCCATTGCACTTTGCCCAGCACTATCGCCGAACCTGAACCAAAATCCACAGTACACGTACTACAATTACCCATCCAGACAGGCACTATCGTCCAGTGCGACAGATGGTAGTGGAAAATTTACCCCAGCACCTACACCTACTGCTACTGGTGGCGGTGGTGCAGTTCTTCTTCCCGTTATAAACTCTCGGCCGCAGACGCGTACACTTATTAATCACTCACATCCACATCACAAGCCGGGCTACAGAGAACGAACAAAACTATCCTCTCAGTCGATGTCTAGTGGTAGTTATCGGGCACCAAAGGCAAAGCTTGAAGACGACAACAATCATCTAAGTCATTCAACATCGTACTTGAACGTCGATCCTTATCACCACCACCATTTCCATATACAACCAACGCAGCAGAAGCAGCAACAGCAACCGCAACACATGCCAACATATCCCCACAATCACTATCACACAGATAGCAGTTTTACAATGCCACATGTTCAACAGCTTCTGCAACAACAACAAATCGAACACCAACAAAAGCAATCGAAATCATCACCGTCATCCACATCACAGCAGACGACGCCTCTACCCAAATTCAGTCCAATAATACAACAGAAGCCGTGTGCCGCCTCTTCGATAAATGGTGAAGACTTTGCTGGCACGATTCGCTATGCCACATCTGTAGCAACACAGCCATCAAGACTTTGTAATCCAAATCAAGCCATCACCAAGAACACTATGCAGATGCAGTTACCCTCCAATCCGCTTTACATAAACTCGGATCCACAACTATCGCCTCAGACGTCTGCAGCAACTGCGACTTCACCGGACATCCGAATTGAATCACCCAAAAACATGACCATAGTGCAACAAGCGACTTTCCTTCCCTATAAAGAAGTTACAAAACCATTTGAAATGTCTGACTTTTACAAGTACTCTACAAAATTTCGCCAAAAAGATGCCAATACAGCCTTGTCAAAGAACCCAACATAGAAAAGTTCAAGTGGTGCCACATCAATAACGTCTACTTCTAAAAAATGTATGTATGTCGACATAGGTGCGCGAGAGAAAGAGAGGGAGTGAGTGGGAGGGAGAGTTGTGTGAGTGAATTATTTTTCTAAGTGATAATTACTAGGCTAAGTTGACTGCTGATATATGTACCACAAGTACATAAACTGAAACATTATATCCAGTTAAATTTAACTTTCGCTCAATGAAAGACTACACCAGGTAGGTATCCATGTTTTTAAAATTACAATATTTTTAAATGCCGTAAAAACAAAAACTAAAAACTGACTCTATTATATAAAAACACAGAAAATCAATAAAATATTTAATTTACTATAAAGGGTTTTCAAAAAATAACGTAAAGGTAACTTATTTTTTGCCTATCCAAATTTTCATCAAAACCATTCACGTGTTAAAGACTATCTTATGTACAATCATAACAATCAATATGGGAACTGTGGGAATTTATAATTTTTTTTAGTCAACTTAACTTATTAAATTGGTAGCGCTACAGACTTGAATGAACCTGACCCTCAAACAACATGTTTTTTTTTTAATTCTTACAATCTCAACTGTTCTCTTAAGTTCCGCTCCAATTACGGCGACGTCCTTTTCCACTGCGTCATTTAATGAATCGATGACACTGCGGCCCACCGAGTTAGGTTTTCACTCGCTCTGCATCTTACCCGATTTTTTTCAACTTTATGTCGCTTTAAAGCTGCAGAATTTTTTGAGTTTTATATATCTCTAGCGGTTCGATGGAGGGCTTTTTTACTAAATTGCCTTTTTCGAACAAAACCGAAACTGTCTTTTGTTGGATTTACTATCACACTACATTAGATGGGACCGTCTATGCGACATTTGGTAGGTATATGCCTGGATAGTTGAAGAAAGACATGATATCGGTCCATGATGGGTGGACAAGCACCTCCTAAGGAATCTAAAGCTGATCTTAATCTACTAAGAAGTTTTGCTTTAATTGCTTTGGCCGTGCTAAAGCGTTCACTTTGCTGATCAATGGCTTGTAACGCTCACCACAGTGGCGGTGATATCGTTCGTTTCTTGAAATAACCCTAATGAGTTGATATAAACCTCTGCTGCTGGTGGGATAAAGCGTGTTTTGTTTTTGAATCCATTTTTATTTTACTTAAATGCTAACCTACTTATCTACTAACTAAACTAACCGACTGGCTCTATGCGGGGCCCTAAATTAATCAATACCAACTTAATACTAATGCCTTTCGGCATAAGTTTTTTTTTTTTTAAAACTTGGTATCATTTTTTTTTATTTTATTAAAAATTACATACTACTAAGAACTACTATAGCAAGCAATTTATTTTTTTGTATTTTTTGTGCCACCACGACTGTTTCACCTAACCTAGCCTTAACCTTAAACGTTAAAACTATGTAAGTCGGCCATACCATACTTCAATATATATGTCGACATTCTATAACTAATCTTGTAGCCACCACAACAGGTTCTCCTGTTGCAATCTACTCCGACGGTCCCAATCGGACACACTCTAGCTGAACCGCAGGCTCTCTTCTCCGCCTTTAACGACGACGTTACGGTCCTATAGCAGCCGCCTATCCACAATAAAGCGTGCTTCTATGTTAAGATGTATTTTTTTTTAATGCAAAATAAATGAAAAAATTCAAATATATCGTGAAATATTTATTATTAATCTAAAAATCAATTCTTGACATTCACCTTCACCAACTGCACCGTAGCTCGTTCGAATTTTCGATGAAGCTTTGCAGCATGTTCGTCCGTATCTCGCGAATGAATTTAAAATTTATTTATTATTAAATATTTATTATTATTATTGTTTATTAAATTTATTTAAAAATTTAAATCTATCTCACTTCAATTAAAAAAAAAGGTACCATAGATCCGTTTGCTGATACTCTCTCTAAACACTTGAGTTGAACTTTAATTCTTATTGCTGACCAAAAAATGTACCACTTAATGTAACAAATGAAAAACAGTGTTGTCTTAGAATCATTCCAATTTCCATCTTCCAAGAAAAGCGTGTTTATGTTGTTAATCGTTAATTTGAATCCTTCGGTTACTTCAGAATGGGAAGCAACAGATTCTCTTAATACAATAAATGCAGTGCAGTAAAAAAAAATTAACATTCCCTACAGAACGGCCTTGTTGTGTTGTCCCGGTCCAATTTGTTGTTCTATCATATAAAAACTTTCTAACGACTTCTGTTTAAGTATACGATTCGTTTTTTACTGATGCTGTCGATTTATTTGTTTTCATCAACTGGAAGGTGTTTCTTTTTCGTTGGTTGTTATTCCTTGAATACTGAGGACGTAGTTGGTTTCCGATCATCTTTGGTCGCTTCGTTGATTGTTTCCTTGTATTGTTAAGGTGGCGGGGTTGGTGGTGGTATATATGTATGTCTGCATTGATTCCTTCGGTTTTCTTATAACAAATCTTAAATAAGCAAATTGGTTGGACCATAACTAACGCTATACGAATAAATAAAAATCGTTTACCAACTTATTTATCCATTTTTAATGGCCGTGTTCCGTATTTAAGTGATTATAACTGCAAACTGAGGTGATGTGATGTGGAACACAAAATCTTAATGAATGGCAAGGTAAATGCCAAACTATGCCAACTCTTTTTTTGTCAAATCTTTTTTCCATGTTTATAGATTTTTTTTTTACTTTTGTCTATTCAGAATAATTACTCTTTATAAAAAAAAGTAAGAAAATAAAGTAGAGTGAACAATCGTCCACGGTTTTTTTTACTTGCGCACTACGACTCATGTCGTTTTGCGAAGGTATGATACTGACTTTCTGTCAAGATTTCGAGTGAGAAACAGCTGTCAATGTCAAAATAATCTATGGCTACTGGCATAATCCATCGGCCTAACATCCAGATGAGGTACAGACTTAAACTTGGGTATGTCAAATCGCTGCCCTAGGTTGTTATAAATGTTACCATATTATCCTTTGTATCGCAATAATTTGGGGTTGATAACACGGTTATACTTTTGCAATTGTATGTCTCCTCATAGGCCATATCCTTGACCCCATGACTCTTCAGTATATAGTCCAAATTTTTTCGCTTACAGAACTCCTCTGTTTTGACGGTACCGAATTATATGCCCACACCTCACTTTGATAGAACACGTCCTAGCCATAGCTGTTGAACTGATCATAATAATTCCCCTATTATACCTTCATCTCGTGGCTGTGATAACTTCATAGCCTTCGTTTGGTTTGGTCAATATCCTTTTAGGATTATTTTAGCTTAGATGATGTCAAAACTGTCAGAAAAAACTCTGTTGCCTACAATGGTGAAATGCCACATAGATTGTGACGGATACGCGCATATAAAGTTGGGCGTCTTGCATCGAATGGGTTTTTAATTGTCTGCAAATTCTGTGATCCAAATCATTTTTTTGATCCACCTCAATCACAGATGAAAACGTTTGACCTAAGAGACCAACTTACATTTATTTAAAAGCATTTTATCCTGGGAATGATTGCACTTTTGTACCAGCGAATCCAGTAGAATATGTGCTGTGTTGTATCACTCAAAGTAATTCTTAGTATTGCTCAAGAGTTCGTCCACTGCTTGACACTAAAAAAAAAAAAATCTTACCGATATGTTCGGGCGCATGGATTGGTATTGTCTGGCCGTCACAATTGTTTGTAATTGGAAAAAGCTGTCAGTGTCGAAATAATCTTTGGTTTAACATCAATGTAACTACGCTAGTAAACTCATTAAGCTATTTGCATAAGCCACCGCCTAACATCCGACTAAGGTACAGACTCATACTTGGGTATGTCAAATCGCTGCCCTTGGTTGTTATAAATGTTACCATATTATCCTTTGTATCGCAATAATTTGGGGTTGATAACACGGTTATACTTTTGCAATCGTGTGTCTGCTCATAGGCCATGTCAGAAAAAACTCTGTTGCCTAAAATGGTGAAACGCCACATAGATTGTGACGGATACGCGAATCTAACGTTGGGCGTCTGGCATCGAATGGGTTTTTAATCAATTGTCTGCAAATTCTGGGATCTAAATAATTTTTTTGATCCACCTTAACCACAGATGAAAACGTTTGACCTATTTTAAAAAAAAGAGACCAACTTACATTTATTTAAAAGCATTTTATCCTGGGAATGATTGCACTTTTGTACCAGCGAATCCAGTAGAATATGTGCTGTGTTGTTATCACTCAAAGTAATTCTTAAGGCTGAACTATAATAGAAGCTGGTTGCGGACGACCACTTCCGTAACTGTGCGAACACATGCAATTTGTATTGTACGACCATAATAGCTTTTCGCTTCGATTCGTTCAGTTTTCGTTCACTTTTGCTCACTTACGAAAAAGCGAATTGATTCGCTCTTCCTCTTTCTTTTGTTCTTTCATACACAAATTTTACATTTCATTTCAACAGCTGTGTACATTTAAATTTGTAAGTTCCTAAGCAACGAAATTTTGTTTTTATTGTTTGCAATTCCATTCTCAAAAGTCTATTATGGGCAACTTGAGTAATTGAGAGTACTGAAGAAAACTTAACTTAGAATTTTGACATTAGCTTCCGATTGCTTACTATAGTTCAGCCTTTAGTATTGGTCAAGAGTTCGTCCACTGCTTCGTCCACTCAAAAAAAAAAAAAAAAAAATCTTACCGATATGTTCGGGCGCATGGATTGGTATTGTCTGGCCGTCACAATTGTTTGTAATTGGAAAAAGCTGTCAGTGTCGAAATAATCTTTGGTTTAACATCAATGTTACTACGCTAGTAAACTCATTAAGCTATTTGCATAAGCCATCAGCCTAACACCCGGCTAAGGTACAGACTCAAACTTGGGTATGTCAAATCGCTGCCCTTGGTTGTTATAAATGTTACCATATTATCCTTTGTATCGCAATAATTTGGGGTTGATAACACGGTTATACTTTTGCAATCGTGTATCTGCTCATAGGCCATGTCAGAAAAAACTCTGTTGCCTAAAATGGTGAAACGCCACATAGATTGTGACGGATACGCGAATCTAACGTTGGGCGTCTGGCATCGAATGGATTTTTAATCAATTGTCTGCAAATTCTGGGATCTAAATAATTTTTTTGATCCACCTTAACCACAGATGAAAACGTTTGACCTATTTTAAAAAAAGAGACCAACTTACATTTATTTTAAAGCATTTTATCCTGGGAATGATTGCACTTTTGTACCAGCGAATCCAGTAGAATATGTGCTGTGTTGTATCACTCGAAGTAATTATTAGTATTGCTCAAGAGTTCGCCCAAAGCTGCTGCTTGACACTGCAAAAAAATAAAATCTTACCGAGATGTTCGGGCGCATGGATTGGTATTGTCTGGCCGTCACAATTGTTTGTAATTGGAAAAAGCTGTCAGTGTTAAAGTGTTACAATTGTTTGAATCGAAGAGACTGTATGAATGGCCACGTATCGAATGCATATTTAAAATCATACCAATTTTACTGGCAAAATTCTAATACATTCATGTTTCATGGCTGACAAATTTCAAATGTACTCGTTTTGTCAGTATTTTTCATCTTCCGATTCAGAAGATAGATATTGTGAGTCCATTGAAAGAAAACGTTTAAGAGATGAAACCAATCCTATATCTTTACAGAACTTTCTTGAAATATATAACATAACATAAAGTTTTTGCAGTTTTATCGAAAGGTTTAGATTCAATAAGAGTGCATTCTTGTTTATAATGGACCAACTTAAAATAACAAAATAAAAATAACTTACGTTTTCTTTCACAAAAATACATCCACATGACAATACTCGATACTCGAATCTCGTATGCGATAACTGGGGTCGAATTACTACATCAGTTATCGAGTGAGTGAAATTCATACGCACTCGAATGATCAAGTAATGATCACATACGGTCACGTATCGAATGTAAATTTGTACCAATTGTACTAGCAAAATTCTGCTACATTGATGTTTGATGGATGACAAATGTCAAATGTATTATTTTTCTGCGAATATTATGAAAATAAATTGGCGTATTTAAAATTCCTTAAATTTTAAATGTACTATTGGTTGTATTTTGTCTTCCGAGTGAGAAGTTGGACATTGTGAGTCCATTGGACGAACCCGTTTAGCAATCATTCATCTTTACAAATGAAATTTTCATTCTGTTGAAACATATTTCATAACTGCAACTAATTACAGTTTTATTAAAACGGTTTGAGTGAATAAGAGTGCTTTCTTGTTTTTAATGGAGAAACTTAGAATAACAAAATGAAAATATATTAAATTTGTTCTCACAAAAATGCATCACTCGACACCACAAACCCTATCGTATGAAAATAAACTCGATCACTGAACATAATACCAAAATTCGATGCTCGAAACTAGAATTTTTTATATATTTATTTATTTTTTATTTATTCAACTCATTTTGTTTGATTTTTCACGTTACATTATGTGATCATACCAAACCAACATTTATCAGTCGCTATCGTATGAAAATAAACTCGATCACTGAACAAATTTTGTTCAAAACAATTTTTAAATTTTGTAAAACATTGTAAAGATTTAAAATAGCAAAGTTAATGCTAAATAAATTTTGAACTAACTAACTAACATTATACCAAAATTCGATACTCGAAACTAGAATTTTTTTTTATATATTTATTTAATTTTTTATATATTCAACTCATTTTGTTTGATTTTCCCCGTTACATTATGCGATCATACCAAACCAACATTTATCAGTCGCGTATGACTCGATAACTGATGTGTTAATTCGACCCCAACCAAACTATTGAACTTCGCCATTAACTCTTTGCCCAATGGAACAGAACAACTATCAAAATCGGTCTTTTAACAGATCTAGATAAAAAAATTGATTTTATTTACTAATGGGAAACGCCATTAATAGGGATAGTGAATCCGGGTACTCCTTCAAGTGTTTGAATTGTCAGTGATACTGTGTGCAGCGTTAACTGGAGATGAATAGATTTCGTTAGGGCCTGTAGAGTCCACTTTGGAAAGGATTATGCATATTATTAGATCGTTATCAGATGAGTTTAGTTTGATGATAGTTTTTTTCATAAGAAAAAGGTTGTAACTCAAAAACGGAATGATGTTCATTTCAATATGAATTGCTTTGTTTGGAGTATATTTTATGTCTGTTTTCAAAGTGTTTCCAAACTCACTTGTCACTGTGGGTGGGATGGAGAACCAGATTGGAAAGGCATAAGCCATGATTGTTCTGATTAGGATTTTAAAGAACAGAAGCTTGGTTCTTTTATGGAGGTGATTGTGTCTAAGGTATGGCAGAAGTACATTGATAGCTTTGCGTGCCTTTAGGAGCGTTATTCTCGCGTGTTTGTTGAACTTGAATAAGTTGTTGAAGTTAACTCCCAAGTATTTAAGGTTCTCTTATACCTGGATGCATTGATTGTTGATTTTTATGGACAAAATCCTACTTTCTCTAACTACACCAAGGGACTGTTACCACTGGCGTTGCGGAACCAAATTAATTCACACTTTGAGTTGTTAATCTATATTCCGCAAGTTTTGTAATATTGGTATATGATTTCGGTGTGTTCTGAGTGCCTGAGTGTATAAGTGTAAGTATAAATAGGGTATTCGTGACTATCGTAGGCGATGGTATCATCTGCATATAATTTTCAGAGATCGCCCCATCGAGGTATCCGTCGGAGCGGAAAACTGGAGAGTTTATATTGTTAAACATTATCTTGTAAGGGATTTTGTCCACGTTTGAGAGAAGAGTTAATGTTAGTGTCATAACAGTTGGGTTTTGTGATGATTGTTATTATTCTAACAGTTTTCCGAAGTTTGGGGAACTAACCATTATTTATACAATTGTTCAATAAAATAGAGGAAACTAACAGCCGAGAGGAAAATTTTCTTTAGACGGAAGTTAGAAATGAGTCTTTGATTTTATTGAGTTTATAATATATAACATCTCCTCTTTTTTTGTCCGTGATCATATGTGAGGCTATTGGGCTTATTGCTGTGGCTTGACTGAAGTTAAAAGTGCGTGCAGATCTGGATTCTCTTAAGCTAATTGTAGTAGCTTCTTCAGTGATGGTGCTGTTGTGAGTGGGTGTTCTTGGTATAGCTCGGCACAGTGGTTTTCAAAGGCTGTGACGATATTATTCTCACTGCAGTGTGTAATATCATTTGCAACAACTTTATTACACGAGAAGCCAGGGGGCTTGGTTTAATTTTAGACAATGTGTCACTGAGTTTATTTTGAGAGTTGTTTATTAACTCTAATATAGGAATTGCGAAAGATGTGTTTCAATTGCCGATGCGAAACATGTTTTGTTTAATAAAGCTTAACTAGGTATGTCCCTAGGGAGGTTTTTGTATTTATTACTAGAGGTTAATATCGAATGCCTGTCTAGTCTACTATATAGGACATAGTTACGATGTCAAATTAAAACGTCAATATTAATGTTTGACATTGACAACGGATTAGGGAAGTGAATTTTATACTCGAAATAGAGGTGTGCAAATTGTGCTTGCTACAAATATTCGTTATAAAGTTGTAATAGAATGCAAATATTTTTTAACATTATGCATTAAAACTTAACATTTTACTTTTGCCCTCTGCGAACCTAATATTTTTAAGGTTTTGGGGATGCTGACAGCCTGATCACTTGAATTTGCTATCGAAAATGTCTTTTGAGAAGGTCAAGTCTCTACAAGTATAATTAATTCATAAAAATTATGAGAAATTGCGACTGATAAATTATTTGTTTTTGTTCTCCTTTATAAACACAAAAATTAAATTTTGTATGTTCACATGTGTACCCCTTCTCTTACAAAAAGAAGGAAAGCCCTATCCAGTCGGAGACTGATGTTCCATGGATAGTATCCGTTTTCCGAAGGTTCGACATTCATTTGACATTTGTCAAACTCTTCTGGTGTCATCTTGGTGAAATTCCGAACTACGTCGGAATCGTTGGCAATAGTTCGCTAGTAAATCTTATGTATGCGCACTACAACTCTTTCGTTTTGCGGAGCGGGAAACAGCTGTCAGTGTCAAGGAAAATTGATTTGTTATAAACGTTCCCATATTACCCTTTGTATCGCAATAATTTGGTATTGATAAGCATTTTAGAAGCATTTTATCCTGTGAATGATTGCACTTTTGTACCAGCGAATGCAGTAAAATATGTGCTGTGTTGTATCGCTCAAAGCAATTCTTAGTATTGCTCAAGAGCTCGTCCAAAGCTGCTGCTTGACATTGCAAAAAAAAAATCTCAACGATATGTTCGGGCGCATGGATTGGTATTTTCTGGACTCGATAACTGATGTGGTAATTCGACCCCAGCCTAAAACCAAACTATAGAACTTTGACATTTATACACACACATTGAAATTTGTGACTAAAATACTGCAGTTATAATGTATTGCCTGCTCTTTTTGGTTACAGATTGGAATGCCTCTTGGCTGTCAATTTGATAATATTGATTGCTCTTGCTCAGGATATATATATCTTGTTTCATTTACGTGTGTGGAACGTGGTCACAGTATAATATAAAAATACACATATATACAAATTTAAATCTAAAGATCGAGGGAGACGAGTGGACGGAGAATGCATCATTTTCTCATCTAAGGAACGATTAGATTAGTTGGTGGGTTTATAATTATTTACGTTCACTTTTTTTCTAGTTTATTTGGATGAAAAAACGATTTGTAATGCAAATTTCAATCCTTATTTTGCAATATAATTTTTCCACTTTATATATAGATTTTTATTAACTTTTATCTATTCAGAATAATTATTCTATATGAAAAAATAAAATATAACTTCAACAAACCTATAATGTCGGGTAATTTTACTGAAATCAGAAACATTTTCATGACAGTTCGAAACAGAATCAGCTGTTCACTCAAATCTGATTGCTGTCTGTCATTTCCCCTCTAATGTCACTAAACTAAAATGGTAGATTTACTAAGAGCTTTATGGAAGTTAACTTAATAAAAGTAAAACCTAGAACACGGCAATTGATGTTTGCACTAGGAGAGGGTAAATTTTAAGTGAATATTTTTGTCAAAATGAAATGGTTTGGAAGTGAAACGTTCTCACACCGAAAATTTAGTTTGAAATGGATTCTCGATGGTTTTTCGGTGAAATCTGCCTTTCTCTTTTTGGCTCACATTTAATCGACCAGTCTCTATGGACATGACTTTCATTCCAATCAGCGTGTGGCAAGGCACTAATGTTATCTAATGACAAAAGGCGTTTGCCATGTTGATGTATTGAAGATCATTGATAAATCTTTAGAATCCTGACCGCTCTCTCCACGCTGCCTGCTAGGAGACATTTTTGAGACGCTAAATACTGTGAACTATCCCAGTGCATGTTATTCTTAAAAGGGTATTCATGTAAAGTCGTAAGTTTACAACGTGTGAACATTTACGACGACGTTTCATGAACGCCCTTAATACTGCACCACTAAATAATGTCATAAACAATTGAATTCAACCTCATTTTACTTATTTGTTTACTAATTGAAATGTTTCTTTTTGTTCTATTTTTTTATTGTTTGATATTATTAAAATGCTTGATATTGAGCCAAGTCTTTTTTCGACAGATAATATTTCGCCGTTTAGTTATCTCGAAAAACAGCGCTAGGCCGTTTTATTATTTCGCTGAATAGGTCGTTTCTCTATTACAGAATTTATTGTTAAGATTGTTATACCCTATCCCATTGACAAATAATTTAGCAAGGACTCAGAATCGCTAGCTGTAGGATCCTTTTGCGTTGCTTCAGAATAAGTGTATTTTTTTTTAACTCCGCCCCTGCCACGCCCACTTTTCAGAAAAAACTTTTGATGCAACATTATTGGCAATATTTCGTCCATAGATCATTTTAGCCCACATCCACATTGTGGGCGTTTTTTTTAACAAAAAGAAAAAATGCGAAATGATTATTTGTCGTATTACTTAAAAAACCAAACGTCAATTGCAAAACGTGGACTGCGATATAACAAAAGGCTAAATAAAAAATTGCGAAAAGAAAAATGCAGAAATGAACCACCGCCAATTGTATTTACTACACGTAGTATTACCTTACGTTATCTACTCTGTCATCTCTGATTTCCATTATCTATTCACCGACATAGAAATGTCAAATTAAAACATTACGGCCTGTTTTTTTAGACGACCTTGGGGAAGTGTATTTTATTATCGGAATATAGATGTGCAAATTTTGTATGCTACAAATATCGTTATCTAGTTCATTGGTGCTACAGGTAACAGCAAAAAAAAAAAAAAACAAATGTAACAAGATAATAAAAAACCTCGTTTGTAAACTTTATTTTATTTGAATCTTAAACCTGCCTATCAATCCGATTAGGAATATTCCCGAAGAATTTTTTATATCACGGATTTTGTTGTTCACGAGAATTAATTCCTTCTTTTCCGAATCAATGGGAAAACTTTTCACTTCGAATCCGAAAAGAGGAATATCTCATGTTTCGAAATCAACTGTTTGAAGAATTATGTGTTATTTTGCGAATTCTGTCAAAAGAAAAAAATAGGTGATATCGGTGATTTGTGGTTTGCGTTACCGATTTTTGGGCCTTACATTTTAAACTAGGAGAATGAAATTTGATTTAAAGGATCCTTTTGCGTTGTTTCAGAATAAGTGTATTTGTTTTTAAATTCGCCCACTGCCACGCCAACGTTTCAGTAAAACGTTTGATGCAAAATCATTGCTTATATTAACATGAATATTTCGTATTAAAACATTTTAGCCCACGTCCACTTTTTGCTGGCGTTTTCTTAACAAAACGTCGTTTTTTTGTCGAAACATAAAAGATTTTTATATCCATAAAGTTTTTAGCCACGCCCACTTATTGGGGATATTTATTTTAAAGATATGAGGGGAAAGGGTATTAAACGATTCGCAGAGGGAAAAATTCTTTTGCAATGTGTACGCTTCTTTAAATTACATTTGATTGTATGCCAAATAAAAAACATCAGAAAGAAATAAGCTTAAGAATTAATTGCCAAACAAAAAATAGCGAAAGAAAAAAATGCCAAGTGAAAAAAGCGATAGGAAGAAATAATTAAAAAAATGCAAAACAACACAATGCCAAATAAAAAACTGCTAAACTTAAAAAAACTAAATGAAAATTGTGAAACAAAAAATGCGAAGTCTTTATTTGTCATATTATTTAATAAACGAAACGTGGAATGCGGTACAACAAAAGGCTAAATAAAAAAATGCGAACAAAAAACGGAGAAATGAACCACCGGCAATTGCATTTACTACACGTAGTATTACCTTACGTTATCTACTGTCCCGTCTCTGATTTCCATTATCTATTCACCGACATAGAAATGTCAAATTAAAGCATTACGGCCTGTTTTTTTAGACGACCTTGGGGAAATGTATTTTATACTCGGAATATAGATGTGCAAATTTTGTATGCTACAAATATCGTTATCAAGTTCATTGTTGTTTACCTGTGTACCTGTTTACCTGTTTACCTGTAGCAACAATGAAAATTTGTGAAACGCAATTTAAGTTACTGCGAAGACTTGTGGGAAACGTGAGATTCCATTTGTTTGAAGAATATTGTTACTTGATGGAAACGTTAACAATAAAGCACATAAAAGTTACTACAACGAATTTAAGCTCTTTGAATTATAATTTTTTTTAAGATTATCTGTTTCGAATAATCCGAAAAAAAACCTCGTTTTTAAACTGTGTTTGTTCCCTGAATTGATACAAATTAATAAACTTATAATATGTGACCATTAAAATACTTATTATTTAGCTTACTTGTTTTTTTTTTTTTTTTTGCGGAATCCTGGCAGCAACCCGAGTTTCTGTGCTTGACAAAGACTTGAGCTATGAACACGTTCCAGGTGACTTTCCAATCTATCTTTGATATGTTCGTTTGAATCGAAAACGTCTGTTGGCAAGGGATCCTTAGAACGCTTTATCGATTTATAACATTAATGGCTGAAACACAATCACGCTTTGGTGCGTTGCGTTGGCTGACGCACCTAGTTCAACCATATGAAATCAATGTTACCTATCCCAATTTAGCTTTGCCTGGCGTTGAGTTTCCACCTCAAAATGAAAAACGTAAAATCTTAACGTAACGTTGCTGTAAAGCGCCATGGGCAAAGCAAAGGTTGGAAAAAGTGTGAATTGTCAAAATATTTGTTGTTGTTTTCTGGATAATTTTCTGAGAAGGTTGTGGAATACGATATTTTTAGCAAAGATTTTAATCATTTCCCCCATTTTTGTAGCAGAAGTTGAAACCGCTGAGAAAATAAATATGTCAAAGCCTGCGCAAAGCAGTTGGGCGTAACGTTGGTAAAGCGAAGCTCCAGAGCTTGATTGTGTTTCAGCCATAATAGACTCATATACAACGCTGTCAATTGGTCTGATTTCATTAATCCACGTTGAGTCTGCAAAAAGTTCTACCTATTCGTCACGAATTATTAGAAAACAAATTATTATGTTCTAAGTGAGGAAAGAAATTGTTTTTATTTTTGAGTACCTTTTGAGATTTTGCAAAACAGTTTGGAATGTGTATCAAGATTCTAAAGTTTTTAGTTCCATGCTTAATTTCTGAATTTTGAAAGCTATTTGCTCTTCAATTCATTTGAATCATAAACCTGCTTATCAATCCGATTATGAATATTCCCGAAGAATTTTTTTTATCACGGATTTTGTTCTTCACCAGAATTAATTCCTTCTCTTCTGAATCAATGGGAATAAATTTTCACTTCGAATCCGGGAGGAGGAAAATCTCAAGTTTCGAAATCAACTGTTTGAAGAAATATATGTTATTTTGCGAATTCTGTCAATAAAAAACCTTTTCATAAATAAGCTATAATATATGTGATTTGTGGTTCGTTGGAAAATTCGCGTTAAAATAGTATCGCATACAGAATTATGGGGGATGAAATAATAGCAAAAAGTGGGAGGAGCTCCAGGCATAACTCATTTCAAAATATACAAGTGTCAATACTTATGCGTTGGTAATTTTTTTTTTTCATGCAAATGCTTTCCTACTTCCATAGAATTCAAAAATAATTTTCTGTTTTATTTTTAAGATTCTTGGCTCCTTTCTGATGTTGTTGATATTTTTTGAACTTAACATTTAAAATTAATTGTAATGTTCACTAACAAACATCTTTAATTGGGGAATGCGATTGCTATCCGTTATTTTTTGACGTTTGTCCTCTTTGTTTGTCCGCTTCAAAGTTTGTTAAAGATAGGACGAAAGTGAAAGAACAACGGTTCTCGTCGCTTTTGATTTTTGGAAATGAAATCATTGACATTTTCCAGTAAGGGATTTGTAAAATATTTAATTTTTCATCAATTTGATGGTGACTTCTTATAATATCTTATATCACAGGATGTATTTCTATGGCCCGGTTTTTTAGTACGAGGATTTAACTCGAGTTAACTCGAGAAAGTTGTTTTTCAGTCAATTTGAATCCAGATTTAATATCGAGTTAACCCAACAAGTTTGTTGAGTAAACCCTGGGATTAAATGACCAGATGTTTTTGACAGATGGTAAAATACCAAGCGAACAATTATTACTTGTTAAGAAACTAAATACGTGTACGATATACTCAGATTCAGATCTCAGCGACTCGACATTGTTTGAAATATTGAGTTTTTTTGGGAAAAAGGAAAACAAACAGCTGAGCTGTTGCATTTTTTATACTGTTACTGCTGTTGTTGACAGCAAAATCGATAAAACATTAGTGCTACCAAATTAAATCGTACCACACATAAAGTCAAATTGAATCCTGCGTTATGAGTTAACTCTAGATTAAATGTATTTCGGGTTTAGTTAAATCGGGGTTAATTCAGAGTTAACTCAAACCGGGCCTAAAGCGTTGTTTTATTTTTGTTCTTTATCTATCCCAATTTGCGTTCTTAAAATGTTAATATTGCACATATATTTTTCTACTATTAAGAAGAACTTAAAGCGAAATATGTCAGGCCATTTGGATAGAGAAAGCTTTTGGAATATATAATAATGTTATCCAGTAGCTAATTTCCCTACTTGTTAGAATTTGCAACCTCAATTACGATGTCGACTATAAAAATCATACACAGTTAAACATTTTTTTATTAGTAATATGCTTCCTTAAAGAAGCCAACCTTTTCAGCATTTGAAGTTCTCCAGAAATGTAAACAGATACGATATTAAACTAAGTATTTTACTATTTAGTATTAATTCAAAACCACTTCTTTAAAAAATATTTGGTACTAATTTTAATACCATTTTTTTAATACGATGGCATCTCTACCGACCTTTGACCTTACCCGGGGCTTAGATGGGAAATTTTTATTTTCCGACATTATGTTAGTTTGGTAAGTGTATGTGTTTTTCAAGGGGTGGGCTGGTGGTGAATTTGAACTACCTGCACTGAATTTTTTTTCATTAAAATTCAAATGTCATACTCAAAGGGGCACAATTCGAAAATTGCATAATGCCATAGTGAAAATAAATAAAAAAAAAGATCGCAAAATAAAAATCATTTGATCGCAGTTCTCAACCTAATCGTTGGCAAAATCTTCTAACATTCAGCTCATCAGTAAGACACAGATGTGCGGGAAAAAAAATGCTATTACATAGCAACGTATCACACACAAGCAATACGTGATATGTACATCTTAATGGAAAAATTCCGTCATTTATAAATAATACATCTTGCACTACACATAAAACATTGGGATAGTTTACGTTTTAACATTAAATTGCACACACCGATGGTGATAGAGGATAGTTCATCGTCAGTATATATGTCGCTCTCATTGAAATGATGCAATTTTGTTTGTATGCATTTGCAGTCTGCTGTTGAAGTGCACATTAATGGAGAACTGTTGGTGATGCTAATGGTATAGGCAAAAAAATATTTATTTTGCCTTTGAAAAGTAGGAAATTCGTTTGTGATCAAGTAGTTTGGGACAATTCTATTTTGATGTTTTGCCCAGAGTTAATCCGTAATCAGTAGGAACACTCTACGTCAGAGATAAAGGAAGTAAAGAGATACCAAACTTCTGGATTTGCCTACAAGCTTGAACTCACCAAAAAACCATAACTCAAACATGTGTGCGTGAGTTATGGTATTCACCAATTTTCTCCAGTTTTCCTCCTGCTCTTCACCGACCTTTCCGAAAAACTTCAGCCAAAATAGGGGAAATTTGTTGTGTCATCACACAGTTATGGTTTTCCACCACAAAGTTACGGTTTTCGAACTGCGCATGCGCAAGTGAGTGCATCCGACAAAAATATTATGAACTCAGAAACTCGTTCAGCAAACATTTCGCAACTGTAGAGAATCGTTAAAACCTTTAACCAATATTAATTTTTTTACATTCGGAAAAATTAGAGGAAATTAATAAATTGCAACCCAAAATAATAAAAGAGAAATCAGTATTCTCCGGTGTTTATATTCGATATTTTTACAATTATTTTATTATTTTAATTATTGTAAGAAAAAAACATGTTTTCTAAATAAATACAAATTAAACCGTTGAAACTGATTTAAACAAATTACACGTAAACTACATTATCAAACTTTTAAATGCGTTTATTTTTTAACATATTTTATCAGAGCTATAATCAAACGTAATTTGCACCCACTAATTCATCTTTTTAATTCAGAAAAATAATTTACTTATCGAAATGAAAATTTCAAACTGACATAAGGAAGCAAGTAGGTGGTGTAAGTAGGTAGGAAATCGAGATTTTCCAATGTGATCTAGATCATAATAAATCAATTTTATTTCCTTATATCCTTATTCTTATAATCCTCTAATTCACAAGTTATCCAATCTGTTGAACAACCGAAAATTGGACACAAAGTGGGAAAGTATGTGCAAAATAGTTTCCAAAAAATAAAGATAGTAAATAAATAAAACTCCTCATAGAATTCATTGCTGGAACTGTGTGCCTTAAAAGTCTCATTTATACTTGTTTCCCTACCTGTGCTCTACTTAACAAAAAAAAAACAAAACATTTGGGTTACATCGATTGCTGGTATATTTCACAATTCATATGGAAAGTCCATTGTATTTGTAGTACATTGACTCCCTTGTAGCAATTTATACCATGCACTTAAGCGGATGTGGCATTACATTTTGAAATTGGTTCTGTGCGTTTCTTTGTATAATTTATGTTTTTATGAATTTAAATTCTATTTTGTTTTATTAATATAATAAAATAATATGCAACTTTGGTTGAGTTTTTAAAGAATATACACCTGCCGTGTGTACGTTATTTCTTTTTATAAATATATACCTGTGTTAGGCGGTATTGAATAAATTTAAAAAAAAAAAAAAAAAAATAAACTATATTCCGCGGAGCGCTCAAGTGTGTAATCTCAGATAGCGTCTCTTTGTGTACAACGCTGAAGAGAATTAATTCTCCTTTGATTAGTTGCTCGGCTACAAGGGCTCTCCTCGAATTCCGTATGGCATTCATTTGTTCCTCCATTCGACGAATCCGTTCATTTGGGACGTTAAATGCTGCAATGCGAAATGGGTCCTGCAAAATAAAGACTTTAGTTACTTTCGTCGTGCAAATGCAAGCAGTACCTACCTCAAAAAGATCATCAAATCGCTTTGGTAATCGCGGTTCGTAGTCACGACATCGGAGTGCCAAATTTCTCTGCAAACTGTTGGCCGCTTATATATCATTTGGATTATTGGCTGGTGGTGCGAGTGGGGCCAGTTAAACTGAATCATTATGATTGCGAACGGCTTTTTATTGTGGATGGTTGTGGTTTCTGTCTTCAGGAACAGACAGAATGTTATTGTTGTTGTGTTGATGGTTTTTGTTCAAGCCAACTCACCTTCTATTTATGCATATCATCGACAGTTCGAAAGTTATCCAAACGATTAAGTTCACATGCACGTCCCACTTTTTGTTTCTTATCGGTACTATTTTCCATTGCCACACCTCCTTAGACATATCCAAAAGCCATGAGTCCGTATACATGCTATTCACCCTTATTCCACATGGCGTTTTTTATTAAACGACAAATGGCGTTTTTTGAGTCGATTCATTTTAGTGTCGTTTAAGTGTCGGTATTCTAGTCTCTGAACGCCTCCTCTCTCATTTTTTTTTACATTCCACATGAGTTCCACAGCAACAACTGATGAATGACAGATAGGCATTTGTTTTGCAATTTGTAATTTGAAATTAGCATTCATTTATTATTTGTATTACCTACATTCGTAAGTTTATATCCTGTGCTTTTACTTTATTTTGATGATTACTAAATTCCTTAATGCAAATATGAGCACCATTGTGATTTTTCTATCGTGGATTAGTGAAGAGAAAATCAACAAAAGAGATTTCATGAAAATAAGCAGAAGTATAAGATCAAAAAGCTAAAAAAATGTCTAGCAAATGATATGTATACTTTTTGCCATTCTTTTTTTCTCTTATCGGTCGTCCAAAACCGTTTAACACTCCAGCAACGTCTTCCCTCTAGTTTTAAATATATCTAATTGTGCGACATCCCTTTTAAAATGTATTGCTAGATGAGGCTACTTTTCCATCAACTCTACCAGGCGTTTCATCTGTTGTGGAGTCGGTATTTTCACCCTTGAAGACAAATAAATAACTAAATAACTTATAACTATACTAAAAAGTTGAAAATATAAACAAAACTCACATTTTGAAGCGATTTTTACTACTTGGCGTTTACAAATTTCTCAACGACAAGAAATGACGTTTAAGTTGTCGTTTTGTGAGACTAAAACGCCTAGTAGAATACGAAGTCGAACAAGAAATTCACCCTTATTCCACATGGCGTTTTTTATTAAACGACAAATGGCGTTTTTTGAGTCGATTCATTTTAGTGTCGTTTAAGTGTCGGTATTCTAGTCTCTGAACGCCTCCTCTCTCATTTTTTTTTTACATTCCACATGAGTTCCACAGCAACAACTGATGAATGACAGATAGGCATTTGTTTTGCAATTTGTAATTTGAAATTAGCATTCATTTATTATTTGTATTACCTACATTCGTAAGTTTATATCCTGTGCTTTTACTTTATTTTGATGATTACTAAATTCCTTAATGCAAATATGAGCACCATTGTGATTTTTCTATCGTGGATTAGTGAAGAGAAAATCAACAAAAGAGATTTCATGAAAATAAGCAGAAGTATAAGATCAAAAAGCTAAAAAAATGTCTAGCAAATGATATGTATACTTTTTGCCATTCTTTTTTTCTCTTATCGGTCGTCCAAAACCGTTTAACACTCCAGCAACGTCTTCCCTCTAGTTTTAAATATATCTAATTGTGCGACATCCCTTTTAAAATGTATTGCTAGATGAGGCTACTTTTCCATCAACTCTACCAGGCGTTTCATCTGTTGTGGAGTCGGTATTTTCACCCTTGAAGACAAATAAATAACTAAATAACTTATAACTATACTAAAAAGTTGAAAATATAAACAAAACTCACATTTTGAAGCGATTTTTACTACTTGGCGTTTACAAATTTCTCAACGACAAGAAATGACGTTTAAGTTGTCGTTTTGTGAGACTAAAACGCCTAGTAGAATACGAAGTCGAACAAGAAATTAAGTTCCACATGAGCTAAAACGACATCTAGCGTTTAATGACGTAAAACGACTCATAAAACGCCTGCTGTAATGCCGAGTAGAACATTGTCGTTTTGTGACTTGTCGTTAAACGACTGTTGGAATAAGGGTGATTAAGTTCCACATGAGCTAAAACGACATCTAGCGTTTAATGACGTAAAACGACTCATAAAACGCCTGCTGTAATGCCGAGTAGAACATTGTCGTTTTGTGACTTGTCGTTAAACGACTGTTGGAATAAGGGTGATTTGGTCCGCCACAACCTCCAACAATCAGCAGACGATCGTCATCCAAATCAATTTTAAAGTGCCCATACCTTGGTGGTGGTTTGTGTTGCAATTTTCGGGGCAGACCATGTTGACGAATCTAAGTCCAGCAGGTCGCCGATGGTGAAGAATCGCTATCCTGATGTCACTGATGTCACAGACAGTTTCTCAAAATCTTGTGTGGTTCGACAAAAAACAACGTATTTCTATTGAATGCCTTGGGATGGGGTATACAAATGGTTTTTGTAAGAAAACGCCCCCAAAATGTGGGCGTAGGTGAAAATGATCTATGGACAAAATGTTTATATTACCATTTCGGAAGTATTTGCATTGAAATTTTTTTCGAAAGTATTTGCATTGAAATTTTTTTCGAAAGTTTTAAAATTTGGACAAGAAGCGTTTTTTACTAAAAACGCCCCCAAAAAGTGGGCGTGGCAAAAAACTTTGTATGAACGAAATATAGATATTAGGATTGTCTAAATATGCTACTCAGACACTTTTTTTTTAAATTCCTTACGGTTTGGCCAAAAAATAAGTTTTCCTAAAAAGGGGGCGTGGCAGTGGGCGGATTTCAAAAATTTTTACACTTGTTCTGGTGACTCGGCCAAGGATCCTATCTACCAAATTTCATTATCCTAGCTCAAAATTTAAGGCCCAAAAATCGGTGACGAACAGACAGACGGACGGACACACGGACGGACGGACAGACAGACATGGCTAATTCGACTCAGCTAGCGATTCTGAGTCGATCCATATACTTTGAGGTATATGTAGCAAAATTATTTCTCTATGTTTTGACTAAGTATCAAAACTAAGATACCCCTATGGGATAGGGTATAAAGAATATAATAAAAAAAATGTGCCATTTCTGAATTGGATTTAAATCCTTTTGGCTGCTTAATAGATTATAGTTATTGTTGTGTTTATCGGCAATGTAAGGTGTTTGTTCAGCATCCATCGAATGTGAGATATCTATCTTGCAAAAACACTTGGTTGGACCGTCCCAAATTGCTTTCATTCATTGAATTATCAACTTGATAATTTGTTAAGGCGTTTTACGTGTATGTTCGACTCATATGACCCAATTTGTTGGTCGATTGGGCGTTTTTGTCCCCTCCTTACAGTTATGGGTGTTGAACTCGTATTTGAATTAAGCCCCTTATTAGTTGTACTTTCACTATTTGTTAGTGATAATATTAATCCTTCAACAGTCATATAAACACTATCTACATGTTGTCCGTATATATTAGCGGATTTAAGCAATAAGAGCCCAGCTTCAGAAAATGATGCCTCATCTGCCTCATCTGAATTAAAGAATATAATAAAAAAAATGTGCCATTTCTGAATTGGATTTAAATCCTTTTGGCTGCTTAATAGATTATAGTTATTGTTGTGTTTATCGGCAATGTAAGGTGTTTGTTCAGCATCCATCGAATGTGAGATATCTATATTTTGATGTGCTAATCGGTGAAATGATTGTTCTGTAGTTGTTATAAATCCTGCTTCCGCTTCCGATTCTTTTAATGCGCCCTTTGATAGAATTAATCTTGCAAAAACACTTGGTTGCACCGTCCCAAATTGCTTTCATTCATTGAATTATCAACTTGATAATTTGTTAAGGCGTTTTACGTGTATGTTCGACTCATATGACCCAATTTGTTGGTCGATTGGGCGTTTTTGTCCCCTCCTTACAGTTATGGGTGTTGAACTCGTATTTGAATTAAGCCCCTTATTAGTTGTATTTTCACTATTTGTTAGTGATAATATTAATCCTTCAACAGTCATATAAACACTATCTACATGTTGTCCGTATATATTAGCGGATTTAAGCAATAAGAGCCCAGCTTCAGAAAATGATGCCTCATCTGCCTCATCTGAATTAAAGAATATAATAAAAAAAATGTGCCATTTCTGAATTGGATTTAAATCCTTTTGGCTGCTTAATAGATTATAGTTATTGTTGTGTTTATCGGCAATGTAAGGTGTTTGTTCAGCATCCATCGAATGTGAGATATCTATATTTTGATGTGCTAATCGGTGAAATGATTGTTCTGTAGTTGTTATAAATCCTGCTTCCGCTTCCGATTCTTTTAATGCGCCCTTTGATAGAATTAATCTTGCAAAAACACTTGGTTGCACCGTCCCAAATTGCTTTCATTCATTGAATTATCAACTTGATAATTTGTTAAGGCGTTTTACGTGTATGTTCGACTCATATGACCCCATTTGTTGGTCGATTGGGCGTTTTTGTCCCCTCCTTACAGTTATGGGTGTTGAACTCGTATTTGAATTAAGCCCCTTATTAGCTGTACTTTCACTATTTGTTAGTGATAATATTAATCCTTCAACAGTCATATAAACACTATCTACATGTTGTCCGTATATATTAGCGGATTTAAGCAATAAGAGCCCAGCTTCAGAAAATGATGCCTCATCTGCCTCATCTGAATTAAAGAATATAATAAAAAAAATGTGCCATTTCTGAATTGGATTTAAATCCTTTTGGCTGCTTAATAGATTATAGTTATTGTTGTGTTTATCGGCAATGTAAGGTGTTTGTTCAGCATCCATCGAATGTGAGATATCTATATTTTGATGTGCTAATCGGTGAAATGATTGTTCTGTAGTTGTTATAAATCCTGCTTCCGCTTCCTATTCTTTTAATGCGCCCTATGATAGAATTAATCTTGCAAAAACACTTGGTTGGAGCGTCCCAAATTGCTTTCATTCATTGAATTATCAACTTGATAATTTGTTAAGGCGTTTTACGTGTATGTTCGACTCATATGACCCAATTTGTTGGTCGATTGGGCGTTTTTGTCCCCTCCTTACAGTTATGGGTGTTGAACTCGTATTTGAATTAAGCCCCTTATTAGTTGTACTTTCACTATTTGTTAGTGATAATATTAATCCTTCAACAGTCATATAAACACTATCTACATGTTGTCCGTATATATTAGCGGATTTAAGCAATAAGAGCCCAGCTTCAGAAAATGATGCCTCATCTGCCTCATCTGAATTAAAGAATATAATAAAAAAAATGTGCCATTTCTGAATTGGATTTAAATCCTTTTGGCTGCTTAATAGATTATAGTTATTGTTGTGTTTATCGGCAATGTAAGGTGTTTGTTCAGCATCCATCGAATGTGAGATATCTATCTTGCAAAAACACTTGGTTGCACCGTCCCAAATTGCTTTCATTCATTGAATTATCAACTTGATAATTTGTTAAGGCGTTTTACGTGTATGTTCGACTCATATGACCCAATTTGTTGGTCGATTGGGCGTTTTTGTCCCCTCCTTACAGTTATGGGTGTTGAACTCGTATTTGAATTAAGCCCCTTATTAGTTGTACTTTCACTATTTGTTAGTGATAATATTAATCCTTCAACAGTCATATAAACACTATCTACATGTTGTCCGTATATATTAGCGGATTTAAGCAATAAGAGCCCAGCTTCAGAAAATGATGCCTCATCTGCCTCATCTGAATTAAAGAATATAATAAAAAAAATGTGCCATTTCTGAATTGGATTTAAATCCTTTTGGCTGCTTAATAGATTATAGTTATTGTTGTGTTTATCGGCAATGTAAGGTGTTTGTTCAGCATCCATCGAATGTGAGATATCTATCTTGCAAAAACACTTGGTTGGACCGTCCCAAATTGCTTTCATTCATTGAATTATCAACTTGATAATTTGTTAAGGCGTTTTACGTGTATGTTCGACTCATATGACCCAATTTGTTGGTCGATTGGGCGTTTTTGTCCCCTCCTTACAGTTATGGGTGTTGAACTCGTATTTGAATTAAGCCCCTTATTAGTTGTACTTTCACTATTTGTTAGTGATAATATTAATCCTTCAACAGTCATATAAACACTATCTACATGTTGTCCGTATATATTAGCGGATTTAAGCAATAAGAGCCCAGCTTCAGAAAATGATGCCTCATCTGAATTAAAGAATATAATAAAAAAAATGTGCCATTTCTGAATTGGATTTAAATCCTTTTGGCTGCTTAATAGATTATAGTTATTGTTGTGTTTATCGGCAATGTAAGGTGTTTGTTCAGCATCCATCGAATGTGAGATATCTATCTTGCAAAAACACTTGGTTGGACCGTCCCAAATTGCTTTCATTCATTGAATTATCAACTTGATAATTTGTTAAGGCGTTTTACGTGTATGTTCGACTCATATGACCCAATTTGTTGGTCGATTGGGCGTTTTTGTCCCCTCCTTACAGTTATGGGTGTTGAACTCGTATTTGAATTAAGCCCCTTATTAGTTGTACTTTCACTATTTGTTAGTGATAATATTAATCCTTCAACAGTCATATAAACACTATCTACATGTTGTCCGTATATATTAGCGGATTTAAGCAATAAGAGCCCAGCTTCAGAAAATGATGCCTCATCTGCCTCATCTGAATTAAAGAATATAATAAAAAAAATGTGCCATTTCTGAATTGGATTTAAATCCTTTTGGCTGCTTAATAGATTATAGTTATTGTTGTGTTTATCGGCAATGTAAGGTGTTTGTTCAGCATCCATCGAATGTGAGATATCTATATTTTGATGTGCTAATCGGTGAAATGATTGTTCTGTAGTTGTTATAAATCCTGCTTCCGCTTCCGATTCTTTTAATGCGCCCTTTGATAGAATTAATCTTGCAAAAACACTTGGTTGCACCGTCCCAAATTGCTTTCATTCATTGAATTATCAACTTGATAATTTGTTAAGGCGTTTTACGTGTATGTTCGACTCATATGACCCAATTTGTTGGTCGATTGGGCGTTTTTGTCCCCTCCTTACAGTTATGGGTGTTGAACTCGTATTTGAATTAAGCCCCTTATTAGTTGTACTTTCACTATTTGTTAGTGATAATATTAATCCTTCAACAGTCATATAAACACTATCTACATGTTGTCCGTATATATTAGCGGATTTAAGCAATAAGAGCCCAGCTTCAGAAAATGATGCCTCATCTGAATTAAAGAATATAATAAAAAAAATGTGCCATTTCTGAATTGGATTTAAATCCTTTTGGCTGCTTAATAGATTATAGTTATTGTTGTGTTTATCGGCAATGTAAGGTGTTTGTTCAGCATCCATCGAATGTGAGATATCTATCTTGCAAAAACACTTGGTTGGACCGTCCCAAATTGCTTTCATTCATTGAATTATCAACTTGATAATTTGTTAAGGCGTTTTACGTGTATGTTCGACTCATATGACCCAATTTGTTGGTCGATTGGGCGTTTTTGTCCCCTCCTTACAGTTATGGGTGTTGAACTCGTATTTGAATTAAGCCCCTTATTAGTTGTACTTTCACTATTTGTTAGTGATAATATTAATCCTTCAACAGTCATATAAACACTATCTACATGTTGTCCGTATATATTAGCGGATTTAAGCAATAAGAGCCCAGCTTCAGAAAATGATGCCTCATCTGCCTCATCTGAATTAAAGAATATAATAAAAAAAATGTGCCATTTCTGAATTGGATTTAAATCCTTTTGGCTGCTTAATAGATTATAGTTATTGTTGTGTTTATCGGCAATGTAAGGTGTTTGTTCAGCATCCATCGAATGTGAGATATCTATATTTTGATGTGCTAATCGGTGAAATGATTGTTCTGTAGTTGTTATAAATCCTGCTTCCGCTTCCGATTCTTTTAATGCGCCCTTTGATAGAATTAATCTTGCAAAAACACTTGGTTGCACCGTCCCAAATTGCTTTCATTCATTGAATTATCAACTTGATAATTTGTTAAGGCGTTTTACGTGTATGTTCGACTCATATGACCCAATTTGTTGGTCGATTGGGCGTTTTTGTCCCCTCCTTACAGTTATGGGTGTTGAACTCGTATTTGAATTAAGCCCCTTATTAGTTGTACTTTCACTATTTGTTAGTGATAATATTAATCCTTCAACAGTCATATAAACACTATCTACATGTTGTCCGTATATATTAGCGGATTTAAGCAATAAGAGCCCAGCTTCAGAAAATGATGCCTCATCTGAATTAAAGAATATAATAAAAAAAATGTGCCATTTCTGAATTGGATTTAAATCCTTTTGGCTGCTTAATAGATTATAGTTATTGTTGTGTTTATCGGCAATGTAAGGTGTTTGTTCAGCATCCATCGAATGTGAGATATCTATCTTGCAAAAACACTTGGTTGGACCGTCCCAAATTGCTTTCATTCATTGAATTATCAACTTGATAATTTGTTAAGGCGTTTTACGTGTATGTTCGACTCATATGACCCAATTTGTTGGTCGATTGGGCGTTTTTGTCCCCTCCTTACAGTTATGGGTGTTGAACTCGTATTTGAATTAAGCCCCTTATTAGTTGTACTTTCACTATTTGTTAGTGATAATATTAATC
Organism: Rhingia campestris; assembly: GCA_932526625.1. Taxonomy (NCBI): domain Eukaryota; kingdom Metazoa; phylum Arthropoda; class Insecta; order Diptera; family Syrphidae; genus Rhingia; species Rhingia campestris. The sequence continues at coordinate 12,188,365 of OW052186.1, forward strand.
CTTCAACAGTCATATAAACACTATCTACATGTTGTCCGTATATATTAGCGGATTTAAGCAATAAGAGCCCAGCTTCAGAAAATGATGCCTCATCTGCCTCATCTGAATTAAAGAATATAATAAAAAAAATGTGCCATTTCTGAATTGGATTTAAATCCTTTTGGCTGCTTAATAGATTATAGTTATTGTTGTGTTTATCGGCAATGTAAGGTGTTTGTTCAGCATCCATCGAATGTGAGATATCTATCTTGCAAAAACACTTGGTTGGACCGTCCCAAATTGCTTTCATTCATTGAATTATCAACTTGATAATTTGTTAAGGCGTTTTACGTGTATGTTCGACTCATATGACCCAATTTGTTGGTCGATTGGGCGTTTTTGTCCCCTCCTTACAGTTATGGGTGTTGAACTCGTATTTGAATTAAGCCCCTTATTAGTTGTACTTTCACTATTTGTTAGTGATAATATTAATCCTTCAACAGTCATATAAACACTATCTACATGTTGTCCGTATATATTAGCGGATTTAAGCAATAAGAGCCCAGCTTCAGAAAATGATGCCTCATCTGCCTCATCTGAATTAAAGAATATAATAAAAAAAATGTGCCATTTCTGAATTGGATTTAAATCCTTTTGGCTGCTTAATAGATTATAGTTATTGTTGTGTTTATCGGCAATGTAAGGTGTTTGTTCAGCATCCATCGAATGTGAGATATCTATATTTTGATGTGCTAATCGGTGAAATGATTGTTCTGTAGTTGTTATAAATCCTGCTTCCGCTTCCTATTCTTTTAATGCGCCCTTTGATAGAATTAATCTTGCAAAAACACTTGGTTGCACCGTCCCAAATTGCTTTCATTCATTGAATTATCAACTTGATAATTTGTTAAGGCGTTTTACGTGTATGTTCGACTCATATGACCCAATTTGTTGGTCGATTGGGCGTTTTTGTCCCCTCCTTACAGTTATGGGTGTTGAACTCGTATTTGAATTAAGCCCCTTATTAGTTGTACTTTCACTATTTGTTAGTGATAATATTAATCCTTCAACAGTCATATAAACACTATCTACATGTTGTCCGTATATATTAGCGGATTTAAGCAATAAGAGCCCAGCTTCAGAAAATGATGCCTCATCTTAATTAAAGAATATAATAAAAAAAATGTGCCATTTCTGAATTGGATTTAAATCCTTTTGGCTGCTTAATAGATTATAGTTATTGTTGTGTTTATCGGCAATGTAAGGTGTTTGTTCAGCATCCATCGAATGTGAGATATCTATCTTGCAAAAACACTTGGTTGGACCGTCCCAAATTGCTTTCATTCATTGAATTATCAACTTGATAATTTGTTAAGGCGTTTTACGTGTATGTTCGACTCATATGACCCAATTTGTTGGTCGATTGGGCGTTTTTGTCCCCTCCTTACAGTTATGGGTGTTGAACTCGTATTTGAATTAAGCCCCTTATTAGTTGTACTTTCACTATTTGTTAGTGATAATATTAATCCTTCAACAGTCATATAAACACTATCTACATGTTGTCCGTATATATTAGCGGATTTAAGCAATAAGAGCCCAGCTTCAGAAAATGATGCCTCATCTTAATTAAAGAATATAATAAAAAAAATGTGCCATTTCTGAATTGGATTTAAATCCTTTTGGCTGCTTAATAGATTATAGTTATTGTTGTGTTTATCGGCAATGTAAGGTGTTTGTTCAGCATCCATCGAATGTGAGATATCTATCTTGCAAAAACACTTGGTTGGACCGTCCCAAATTGCTTTCATTCATTGAATTATCAACTTGATAATTTGTTAAGGCGTTTTACGTGTATGTTCGACTCATATGACCCAATTTGTTGGTCGATTGGGCGTTTTTGTCCCCTCCTTACAGTTATGGGTGTTGAACTCGTATTTGAATTAAGCCCCTTATTAGTTGTACTTTCACTATTTGTTAGTGATAATATTAATCCTTCAACAGTCATATAAACACTATCTACATGTTGTCCGTATATATTAGCGGATTTAAGCAATAAGAGCCCAGCTTCAGAAAATGATGCCTCATCTTAATTAAAGAATATAATAAAAAAAATGTGCCATTTCTGAATTGGATTTAAATCCTTTTGGCTGCTTAATAGATTATAGTTATTGTTGTGTTTATCGGCAATGTAAGGTGTTTGTTCAGCATCCATCGAATGTGAGATATCTATCTTGCAAAAACACTTGGTTGGACCGTCCCAAATTGCTTTCATTCATTGAATTATCAACTTGATAATTTGTTAAGGCGTTTTACGTGTATGTTCGACTCATATGACCCAATTTGTTGGTCGATTGGGCGTTTTTGTCCCCTCCTTACAGTTATGGGTGTTGAACTCGTATTTGAATTAAGCCCCTTATTAGTTGTACTTTCACTATTTGTTAGTGATAATATTAATCCTTCAACAGTCATATAAACACTATCTACATGTTGTCCGTATATATTAGCGGATTTAAGCAATAAGAGCCCAGCTTCAGAAAATGATGCCTCATCTGCCTCATCTGAATTAAAGAATATAATAAAAAAAATGTGCCATTTCTGAATTGGATTTAAATCCTTTTGGCTGCTTAATAGATTATAGTTATTGTTGTGTTTATCGGCAATGTAAGGTGTTTGTTCAGCATCCATCGAATGAGAGATATCTATCTTGCAAAAACACTTGGTTGGACCGTCCCAAATTGCTTTCATTCATTGAATTATCAACTTGATAATTTGTTAAGGCGTTTTACGTGTATGTTCGACTCATATGACCCAATTTGTTGGTCGATTGGGCGTTTTTGTCCCCTCCTTACAGTTATGGGTGTTGAACTCGTATTTGAATTAAGCCCCTTATTAGTTGTATTTTCACTATTTGTTAGTGATAATATTAATCCTTCAACAGTCATATAAACACTATCTACATGTTGTCCGTATATATTAGCGGATTTAAGCAATAAGAGCCCAGCTTCAGAAAATGATGCCTCATCTGCCTCATCTGAATTAAAGAATATAATAAAAAAAATGTGCCATTTCTGAATTGGATTTAAATCCTTTTGGCTGCTTAATAGATTATAGTTATTGTTGTGTTTATCGGCAATGTAAGGTGTTTGTTCAGCATCCATCGAATGTGAGATATCTATATTTTGATGTGCTAATCGGTGAAATGATTGTTCTGTAGTTGTTATAAATCCTGCTTCCGCTTCCTATTCTTTTAATGCGCCCTTTGATAGAATTAATCTTGCAAAAACACTTGGTTGCACCGTCCCAAATTGCTTTCATTCATTGAATTATCAACTTGATAATTTGTTAAGGCGTTTTACGTGTATGTTCGACTCATATGACCCAATTTGTTGGTCGATTGGGCGTTTTTGTCCCCTCCTTACAGTTATGGGTGTTGAACTCGTATTTGAATTAAGCCCCTTATTAGTTGTACTTTCACTATTTGTTAGTGATAATATTAATCCTTCAACAGTCATATAAACACTATCTACATGTTGTCCGTATATATTAGCGGATTTAAGCAATAAGAGCCCAGCTTCAGAAAATGATGCCTCATCTTAATTAAAGAATATAATAAAAAAAATGTGCCATTTCTGAATTGGATTTAAATCCTTTTGGCTGCTTAATAGATTATAGTTATTGTTGTGTTTATCGGCAATGTAAGGTGTTTGTTCAGCATCCATCGAATGTGAGATATCTATATTTTGATGTGCTAATCGGTGAAATGATTGTTCTGTAGTTGTTATAAATCCTGCTTCCGCTTCCTATTCTTTTAATGCGCCCTTTGATAGAATTAATCTTGCAAAAACACTTGGTTGCACCGTCCCAAATTGCTTTCATTCATTGAATTATCAACTTGATAATTTGTTAAGGCGTTTTACGTGTATGTTCGACTCATATGACCCAATTTGTTGGTCGATTGGGCGTTTTTGTCCCCTCCTTACAGTTATGGGTGTTGAACTCGTATTTGAATTAAGCCCCTTATTAGTTGTACTTTCACTATTTGTTAGTGATAATATTAATCCTTCAACAGTCATATAAACACTATCTACATGTTGTCCGTATATATTAGCGGATTTAAGCAATAAGAGCCCAGCTTCAGAAAATGATGCCTCATCTTAATTAAAGAATATAATAAAAAAAATGTGCCATTTCTGAATTGGATTTAAATCCTTTTGGCTGCTTAATAGATTATAGTTATTGTTGTGTTTATCGGCAATGTAAGGTGTTTGTTCAGCATCCATCGAATGTGAGATATCTATCTTGCAAAAACACTTGGTTGGACCGTCCCAAATTGCTTTCATTCATTGAATTATCAACTTGATAATTTGTTAAGGCGTTTTACGTGTATGTTCGACTCATATGACCCAATTTGTTGGTCGATTGGGCGTTTTTGTCCCCTCCTTACAGTTATGGGTGTTGAACTCGTATTTGAATTAAGCCCCTTATTAGTTGTACTTTCACTATTTGTTAGTGATAATATTAATCCTTCAACAGTCATATAAACACTATCTACATGTTGTCCGTATATATTAGCGGATTTAAGCAATAAGAGCCCAGCTTCAGAAAATGATGCCTCATCTGCCTCATCTGAATTAAAGAATATAATAAAAAAAATGTGCCATTTCTGAATTGGATTTAAATCCTTTTGGCTGCTTAATAGATTATAGTTATTGTTGTGTTTATCGGCAATGTAAGGTGTTTGTTCAGCATCCATCGAATGTGAGATATCTATATTTTGATGTGCTAATCGGTGAAATGATTGTTCTGTAGTTGTTATAAATCCTGCTTCCGCTTCCTATTCTTTTAATGCGCCCTTTGATAGAATTAATCTTGCAAAAACACTTGGTTGCACCGTCCCAAATTGCTTTCATTCATTGAATTATCAACTTGATAATTTGTTAAGGCGTTTTACGTGTATGTTCGACTCATATGACCCAATTTGTTGGTCGATTGGGCGTTTTTGTCCCCTCCTTACAGTTATGGGTGTTGAACTCGTATTTGAATTAAGCCCCTTATTAGTTGTACTTTCACTATTTGTTAGTGATAATATTAATCCTTCAACAGTCATATAAACACTATCTACATGTTGTCCGTATATATTAGCGGATTTAAGCAATAAGAGCCCAGCTTCAGAAAATGATGCCTCATCTTAATTAAAGAATATAATAAAAAAAATGTGCCATTTCTGAATTGGATTTAAATCCTTTTGGCTGCTTAATAGATTATAGTTATTGTTGTGTTTATCGGCAATGTAAGGTGTTTGTTCAGCATCCATCGAATGTGAGATATCTATCTTGCAAAAACACTTGGTTGGACCGTCCCAAATTGCTTTCATTCATTGAATTATCAACTTGATAATTTGTTAAGGCGTTTTACGTGTATGTTCGACTCATATGACCCAATTTGTTGGTCGATTGGGCGTTTTTGTCCCCTCCTTACAGTTATGGGTGTTGAACTCGTATTTGAATTAAGCCCCTTATTAGTTGTACTTTCACTATTTGTTAGTGATAATATTAATCCTTCAACAGTCATATAAACACTATCTACATGTTGTCCGTGTATATTAGCGGATTTAAGCAATAAGAGCCCAGCTTCAGAAAATGATGCCTCATCTGCCTCATCTGAATTAAAGAATATAATAAAAAAAATGTGCCATTTCTGAATTGGATTTAAATCCTTTTGGCTGCTTAATAGATTATAGTTATTGTTGTGTTTATCGGCAATGTAAGGTGTTTGTTCAGCATCCATCGAATGAGAGATATCTATCTTGCAAAAACACTTGGTTGGACCGTCCCAAATTGCTTTCATTCATTGAATTATCAACTTGATAATTTGTTAAGGCGTTTTACGTGTATGTTCGACTCATATGACCCAATTTGTTGGTCGATTGGGCGTTTTTGTCCCCTCCTTACAGTTATGGGTGTTGAACTCGTATTTGAATTAAGCCCCTTATTAGTTGTACTTTCACTATTTGTTAGTGATAATATTAATCCTTCAACAGTCATATAAACACTATCTACATGTTGTCCGTGTATATTAGCGGATTTAAGCAATAAGAGCCCAGCTTCAGAAAATGATGCCTCATCTGCCTCATCTGAATTAAAGAATATAATAAAAAAAATGTGCCATTTCTGAATTGGATTTAAATCCTTTTGGCTGCTTAATAGATTATAGTTATTGTTGTGTTTATCGGCAATGTAAGGTGTTTGTTCAGCATCCATCGAATGTGAGATATCTATCTTGCAAAAACACTTGGTTGGACCGTCCCAAATTGCTTTCATTCATTGAATTATCAACTTGATAATTTGTTAAGGCGTTTTACGTGTATGTTCGACTCATATGACCCAATTTGTTGGTCGATTGGGCGTTTTTGTCCCCTCCTTACAGTTATGGGTGTTGAACTCGTATTTGAATTAAGCCCCTTATTAGTTGTACTTTCACTATTTGTTAGTGATAATATTAATCCTTCAACAGTCATATAAACACTATCTACATGTTGTCCGTATATATTAGCGGATTTAAGCAATAAGAGCCCAGCTTCAGAAAATGATGCCTCATCTGCCTCATCTGAATTAAAGAATATAATAAAAAAAATGTGCCATTTCTGAATTGGATTTAAATCCTTTTGGCTGCTTAATAGATTATAGTTATTGTTGTGTTTATCGGCAATGTAAGGTGTTTGTTCAGCATCCATCGAATGTGAGATATCTATATTTTGATGTGCTAATCGGTGAAATGATTGTTCTGTAGTTGTTATAAATCCTGCTTCCGCTTCCGATTCTTTTAATGCGCCCTTTGATAGAATTAATCTTGCAAAAACACTTGGTTGCACCGTCCCAAATTGCTTTCATTCATTGAATTATCAACTTGATAATTTGTTAAGGCGTTTTACGTGTATGTTCGACTCATATGACCCAATTTGTTGGTCGATTGGGCGTTTTTGTCCCCTCCTTACAGTTATGGGTGTTGAACTCGTATTTGAATTAAGCCCCTTATTAGTTGTATTTTCACTATTTGTTAGTGATAATATTAATCCTTCAACAGTCATATAAACACTATCTACATGTTGTCCGTATATATAAGCGGATTTAAGCAATAAGAGCCCAGCTTCAGAAAATGATGCCTCATCTGCCTCATCTGAATTAAAGAATATAATAAAAAAAATGTGCCATTTCTGAATTGGATTTAAATCCTTTTGGCTGCTTAATAGATTATAGTTATTGTTGTGTTTATCGGCAATGTAAGGTGTTTGTTCAGCATCCATCGAATGTGAGATATCTATCTTGCAAAAACACTTGGTTGCACCGTCCCAAATTGCTTTCATTCATTGAATTATCAACTTGATAATTTGTTAAGGCGTTTTACGTGTATGTTCGACTCATATGACCCAATTTGTTGGTCGATTGGGCGTTTTTGTCCCCTCCTTACAGTTATGGGTGTTGAACTCGTATTTGAATTAAGCCCCTTATTAGTTGTACTTTCACTATTTGTTAGTGATAATATTAATCCTTCAACAGTCATATAAACACTATCTACATGTTGTCCGTATATATTAGCGGATTTAAGCAATAAGAGCCCAGCTTCAGAAAATGATGCCTCATCTGCCTCATCTGAATTAAAGAATATAATAAAAAAAATGTGCCATTTCTGAATTGGATTTAAATCCTTTTGGCTGCTTAATAGATTATAGTTATTGTTGTGTTTATCGGCAATGTAAGGTGTTTGTTCAGCATCCATCGAATGTGAGATATCTATATTTTGATGTGCTAATCGGTGAAATGATTGTTCTGTAGTTGTTATAAATCCTGCTTCCGCTTCCGATTCTTTTAATGCGCCCTTTGATAGAATTAATCTTGCAAAAACACTTGGTTGCACCGTCCCAAATTGCTTTCATTCATTGAATTATCAACTTGATAATTTGTTAAGGCGTTTTACGTGTATGTTCGACTCATATGACCCAATTTGTTGGTCGATTGGGCGTTTTTGTCCCCTCCTTACAGTTATGGGTGTTGAACTCGTATTTGAATTAAGCCCCTTATTAGTTGTATTTTCACTATTTGTAAGTGATAATATTAATCCTTCAACAGTCATATAAACACTATCTACATGTTGTCCGTATATATTAGCGGATTTAAGCAATAAGAGCCCAGCTTCAGAAAATGATGCCTCATCTGAATTAAAGAATATAATAAAAAAAATGTGCCATTTCTGAATTGGATTTAAATCCTTTTGGCTGCTTAATAGATTATAGTTATTGTTGTGTTTATCGGCAATGTAAGGTGTTTGTTCAGCATCCATCGAATGTGAGATATCTATCTTGCAAAAACACTTGGTTGGACCGTCCCAAATTGCTTTCATTCATTGAATTATCAACTTGATAATTTGTTAAGGCGTTTTACGTGTATGTTCGACTCATATGACCCAATTTGTTGGTCGATTGGGCGTTTTTGTCCCCTCCTTACAGTTATGGGTGTTGAACTCGTATTTGAATTAAGCCCCTTATTAGTTGTACTTTCACTATTTGTTAGTGATAATATTAATCCTTCAACAGTCATATAAACACTATCTACATGTTGTCCGTATATATTAGCGGATTTAAGCAATAAGAGCCCAGCTTCAGAAAATGATGCCTCATCTGCCTCATCTGAATTAAAGAATATAATAAAAAAAATGTGCCATTTCTGAATTGGATTTAAATCCTTTTGGCTGCTTAATAGATTATAGTTATTGTTGTGTTTATCGGCAATGTAAGGTGTTTGTTCAGCATCCATCGAATGTGAGATATCTATCTTGCAAAAACACTTGGTTGCACCGTCCCAAATTGCTTTCATTCATTGAATTATCAACTTGATAATTTGTTAAGGCGTTTTACGTGTATGTTCGACTCATATGACCCAATTTGTTGGTCGATTGGGCGTTTTTGTCCCCTCCTTACAGTTATGGGTGTTGAACTCGTATTTGAATTAAGCCCCTTATTAGTTGTATTTTCACTATTTGTTAGTGATAATATTAATCCTTCAACAGTCATATAAACACTATCTACATGTTGTCCGTATATATTAGCGGATTTAAGCAATAAGAGCCCAGCTTCAGAAAATGATGCCTCATCTGCCTCATCTGAATTAAAGAATATAATAAAAAAAATGTGCCATTTCTGAATTGGATTTAAATCCTTTTGGCTGCTTAATAGATTATAGTTATTGTTGTGTTTATCGGCAATGTAAGGTGTTTGTTCAGCATCCATCGAATGTGAGATATCTATCTTGCAAAAACACTTGGTTGCACCGTCCCAAATTGCTTTCATTCATTGAATTATCAACTTGATAATTTGTTAAGGCGTTTTACGTGTATGTTCGACTCATATGACCCAATTTGTTGGTCGATTGGGCGTTTTTGTCCCCTCCTTACAGTTATGGGTGTTGAACTCGTATTTGAATTAAGCCCCTTATTAGTTGTATTTTCACTATTTGTTAGTGATAATATTAATCCTTCAACAGTCATATAAACACTATCTACATGTTGTCCGTATATATAAGCGGATTTAAGCAATAAGAGCCCAGCTTCAGAAAATGATGCCTCATCTGCCTCATCTGAATTAAAGAATATAATAAAAAAAATGTGCCATTTCTGAATTGGATTTAAATCCTTTTGGCTGCTTAATAGATTATAGTTATTGTTGTGTTTATCGGCAATGTAAGGTGTTTGTTCAGCATCCATCGAATGTGAGATATCTATATTTTGATGTGCTAATCGGTGAAATGATTGTTCTGTAGTTGTTATAAATCCTGCTTCCGCTTCCTATTCTTTTAATGCGCCCTTTGATAGAATTAATCTTGCAAAAACACTTGGTTGCACCGTCCCAAATTGCTTTCATTCATTGAATTATCAACTTGATAATTTGTTAAGGCGTTTTACGTGTACGTTCGACTCATATGACCCAATTTGTTGGTCGATTGGGCGTTTTTGTCCCCTCCTTACAGTTATGGGTGTTGAACTCGTATTTGAATTAAGCCCCTTATTAGTTGTACTTTCACTATTTGTTAGTGATAATATTAATCCTTCAACAGTCATATAAACACTATCTACATGTTGTCCGTATATATTAGCGGATTTAAGCAATAAGAGCCCAGCTTCAGAAAATGATGCCTCATCTGAATTAAAGAATATAATAAAAAAAATGTGCCATTTCTGAATTGGATTTAAATCCTTTTGGCTGCTTAATAGATTATAGTTATTGTTGTGTTTATCGGCAATGTAAGGTGTTTGTTCAGCATCCATCGAATGTGAGATATCTATCTTGCAAAAACACTTGGTTGCACCGTCCCAAATTGCTTTCATTCATTGAATTATCAACTTGATAATTTGTTAAGGCGTTTTACGTGTATGTTCGACTCATATGACCCAATTTGTTGGTCGATTGGGCGTTTTTGTCCCCTCCTTACAGTTATGGGTGTTGAACTCGTATTTGAATTAAGCCCCTTATTAGTTGTATTTTCACTATTTGTTAGTGATAATATTAATCCTTCAACAGTCATATAAACACTATCTACATGTTGTCCGTATATATTAGCGGATTTAAGCAATAAGAGCCCAGCTTCAGAAAATGATGCCTCATCTGAATTAAAGAATATAATAAAAAAAATGTGCCATTTCTGAATTGGATTTAAATCCTTTTGGCTGCTTAATAGATTATAGTTATTGTTGTGTTTATCGGCAATGTAAGGTGTTTGTTCAGCATCCATCGAATGTGAGATATCTATCTTGCAAAAACACTTGGTTGGACCGTCCCAAATTGCTTTCATTCATTGAATTATCATCTTGATAATTTGTTAAGGCGTTTTACGTGTATGTTCGACTCATATGACCCAATTTGTTGGTCGATTGGGCGTTTTTGTCCCCTCCTTACAGTTATGGGTGTTGAACTCGTATTTGAATTAAGCCCCTTATTAGTTGTACTTTCACTATTTGTTAGTGATAATATTAATCCTTCAACAGTCATATAAACACTATCTACATGTTGTCCGTATATATTAGCGGATTTAAGCAATAAGAGCCCAGCTTCAGAAAATGATGCCTCATCTGCCTCATCTGAATTAAAGAATATAATAAAAAAAATGTGCCATTTCTGAATTGGATTTAAATCCTTTTGGCTGCTTAATAGATTATAGTTATTGTTGTGTTTATCGGCAATGTAAGGTGTTTGTTCAGCATCCATCGAATGTGAGATATCTATCTTGCAAAAACACTTGGTTGGACCGTCCCAAATTGCTTTCATTCATTGAATTATCAACTTGATAATTTGTTAAGGCGTTTTACGTGTATGTTCGACTCATATGACCCAATTTGTTGGTCGATTGGGCGTTTTTGTCCCCTCCTTACAGTTATGGGTGTTGAACTCGTATTTGAATTAAGCCCCTTATTAGTTGTACTTTCACTATTTGTTAGTGATAATATTAATCCTTCAACAGTCATATAAACACTATCTACATGTTGTCCGTATATATTAGCGGATTTAAGCAATAAGAGCCCAGCTTCAGAAAATGATGCCTCATCTGCCTCATCTGAATTAAAGAATATAATAAAAAAAATGTGCCATTTCTGAATTGGATTTAAATCCTTTTGGCTGCTTAATAGATTATAGTTATTGTTGTGTTTATCGGCAATGTAAGGTGTTTGTTCAGCATCCATCGAATGTGAGATATCTATCTTGCAAAAACACTTGGTTGGACCGTCCCAAATTGCTTTCATTCATTGAATTATCAACTTGATAATTTGTTAAGGCGTTTTACGTGTATGTTCGACTCATATGACCCAATTTGTTGGTCGATTGGGCGTTTTTGTCCCCTCCTTACAGTTATGGATGTTGAACTCGTATTTGAATTAAGCCCCTTATTAGTTGTACTTTCACTATTTGTTAGTGATAATATTAATCCTTCAACAGTCATATAAACACTATCTACATGTTGTCCGTATATATTAGCGGATTTAAGCAATAAGAGCCCAGCTTCAGAAAATGATGCCTCATCTGCCTCATCTGAATTAAAGAATATAATAAAAAAAATGTGCCATTTCTGAATTGGATTTAAATCCTTTTGGCTGCTTAATAGATTATAGTTATTGTTGTGTTTATCGGCAATGTAAGGTGTTTGTTCAGCATCCATCGAATGTGAGATATCTATATTTTCATGTGCTAATCGGTGAAATGATTGTTCTGTAGTTGTTATAAATCCTGCTTCCGCTTCCGATTCTTTTAATGCGCCCTTTGATAGAATTAATCTTGCAAAAACACTTGGTTGCACCGTCCCAAATTGCTTTCATTCATTGAATTATCAACTTGATAATTTGTTAAGGCGTTTTACGTGTATGTTCGACTCATATGACCCAATTTGTTGGTCGATTGGGCGTTTTTGTCCCCTCCTTACAGTTATGGGTGTTGAACTCGTATTTGAATTAAGCCCCTTATTAGTTGTACTTTCACTATTTGTTAGTGATAATATTAATCCTTCAACAGTCATATAAACACTATCTACATGTTGTCCGTATATATTAGCGGATTTAAGCAATAAGAGCCCAGCTTCAGAAAATGATGCCTCATCTGCCTCATCTGAATGCAGTAATTTGGCTTTAACTGCGTCTGTAAAAAATGTATCAGGTCAACTTTTCAAAAGGGTGTTGCCTAGTTGTTTGTTTTTCTTTTTTTTTTTTTGTATTTTTTTTTTCTTTTATATTACTATATTCCAGAAGGGTTTTGCTAGAGTACCTATTTAATTTTTTTATTTATTTAAATTAGCTAAAGTACGCTAATTGAATTCGGCAAAAAGGTTGACGATATCTTTGCCAATTTTTTCTGTTAATTTTTCTAATCTTGATAAGTTTTAGTATCCAATCTTGTAATTTTACACTCATAAAAAAACTATCTTAGAGCATTTCCAACAAATGAGTTAGTATGCGAATCTCCTATGTTTTTAGAAAGCACGTGATTTTGCGCAAAATTGTTTAGCTTTGTCTTTTTTTTTTTATTTTTTTTTTTATTTTTTTTTATTTTTTTTTATTTTTTTTTTCATTTTTTTTATTATTTTTATTTGTTTTGTAGTTTTATCTACAGTATTTAATTATTTTTTTATTTGCTTTTGAACAAAGTTTGTTATTACTTGCTAATTGAATTCGGCAAAAAGGATATCTTTGTCATTTTCTCTGTTCATATTATTTTCTAATCCTCATAGTTCCATTCCAATATACAATTTTGTAACCTATAACTATTATTGTAGCAGATGTTACAACAACGAACAGTTTTTCAATTTGTGTTTTTTAGATCTTCAATATATTGCACTTTTTCAATTTTAGACCACTTATTTAACAGAGAACTTGGTTATGATCACAGCTAAGCTCATTCTAAGTGACAAATAAATCGTTAACATAGGGACTTCCACGTGAACTAATTGGGACATAAGGAGAACTTTATGGAAACATAATAGACATCGGCATCATAATCGAAAGATGAGATAAAACATTTCCCCAGGAGTTTGCCCCCACCTCCTATTACGAATGCACAATTAATAGTGAATAATTTTCAAAGGTAAGTTTTAAGTTTTTGCCTTTATTAGGACTTACATTGAGTCTTCTGTTATTTTTCCCTTTAAATAGATACAATAGACTTTAAGTTTGCTATAATTACATAACATTATTTGAATTCCTATATTCTTTACATATTCAGTTTCTATGCAAGGTAAAAGCTCATGTTGTATTGATCTCCTAATCGAAATCACTACACCTCCACCCCTACCATTTAATCTTGAACAGAGTTTCCTAATGTTGAACTTCTTGTTTGTTTATTTTTTTATTTAATTTGATTGACACAGAATTAGCCGCCGTCTTTTTTTAATACCAAAAATGTCAGAATTACATGCATATGTTGGTAGATTACACCTCTTCAACCACTTAATTTTGGTTGAAAATTGCTCTACAGTGACTCTCAAAATGTGCTCCTTCTTCACCCGTCCATCCAACAACATGACGTTCAACCGGTTGAAGTATACACGTGTGCGAAGGCAAAAAATGTGAAGATTGGGCCTGCGCACACGAGTATGCTTCAACCGTAGTCATTATGGTAACTTTGCAAACACACGGGAATATGTTCAACCGGTTGAATTTTGTGTAATATAACAAACTTTTTATGTATGTGTACTTCCATGGTTTGTTTTCACTTTTATTTTCCGCGATAATGTACAACACAAACCATTAAAACTGAGTGACACCGATTTGTTTTGCCTATAGATTTTTTTGCTGAAATTTTTCTTTGTTGATTTTTTTATTTAATTCGATTGACACCGAACTAGCCGCCTTCTTTTTTTTTAACACCACAAATGTCAGAAACGCATGCATAGGTTGGTAGATTCAACCTCTTCAACCACTTAATTTTGGGTGAAAAATAGCTCTCCAGTGGCTCTCAAACTGTGCTCCCTCCTCACCATTCTAACCAACAAACATGACGTTCAACCGGTTGAAGCAGGCCCATTAGATCTAACGATGGAAATTTGCTTCGCAGCTGAGTTCCAACCCTAAATTAGGAGTGGTAAAAATTAAAAGAAAAAATAGTATACTTTCTTATTCAACATTGTAACTTAAGAAATGAAAATCAACAATAAAACCAAAACGTAAGATTAATGGGAGGGATGTACTTGATGGATTGAGGGCAAATTACCAATATTTGGCTTCAGTTTTGTAAGGAATAACCGCAAATCTCCTTTTTCTTTTATGTTAACTCTGCTCCTTTTTTTGTTATTAGTAAGTTTATAAGGAACCTAAAACTTTCTTCGAAAATGTATGACGAGGGAAATGCTATTAAAAGTTCTCTCTTAATTTCCCACAGCCCAGGATATTTTCGGGTATTTCTGTCCCCTTGTAACTGCATGTTAATGTCATGGATTTTTGGTGAACAGATTTGTCAAATATGCGATGTTTACTTTCAATTTGATCAGTATTTCTCTTAAATCTGGCTCTTTACTTTCCAGCTCTAAGACTGATTCAAAAAGTGAAACATATACCTTTTGACAACCAGCGAAGTTCATCATTTTAGTCGCACAATTGTACAAAAAATAGGTTACTCAACGCATTCCTTCCTTTTTTGTTAACTGCTTTAATCACAAATTGAAGCGATTGGTACCGAAATGATGTTTGCGAAAAAAATCACTCTGGACTTTAAATATTGATTTACCTTTAGTGTCCACCTACTAAGTTTTCGCAAATAGCAGCTTTTCATGGATTTCTTCGCCCATAACAAATCGAAAATATGCCAATATTTTATATATTTATTTTATTTTTTTTTATATATTTATATTATAACTTAAGAAATAATAATAATTTAAATTTACCGTTTTTTTTAGAAATAATCGCACTCAAAATATGTTATTTTACAAAGGCATACAAATATATAATAATCTTCCTATTAATGTGAAATTAGAAACTAATATAGTAAGATTTAAACACTCTATTATTTATTTTGTTAAAAACAATTTTTAAATTTTGTAAAACATTGTAAAGATTTAAAATAGCAAAGTTAATGCTAAATAAATTTTGAACTAACTAACTAACCAATATTAATGCTTAACTACCAGGTAAAGTTGACTCGTTCAGTTAAATAGAAAAAAAGCTTTTAATATCATAGCTCATATCATCAATGCGTCGTTGTACAGTACAAAAGAATTCTTTTGAATACGTCAAATGGAGGTTTGTACAGCACAGTTCTTAAAACCTCTTCAACAGCAGGTACAATTAACTGTTCTCCGATGGTGTGCGTTTTCCAGATTTCGCTATAAGCAATGAGATATTGTAAAATGTCCACAAGTCATCATCGTTACATTGATATGTTGAAGCGAATATAGAAATTGTCAATTGCCATTTCGTCGATATAAAGTTTTTTCCAAGCACACTTTTTGGGGGCGTTTACATTAAAAATACCTTTCTTGGTACAATTTTTAGAAAATTTGAAAAAAACGTACGATGAAAATTCATCGTATTTTGTTATTCATCGTAATTTGTTAAAATTCGAGAACATTTCGCCTAAATTTTAACCCACGGCCACATATTTGGGGCGTTCTCTTACAAAAAAAAAAAAAAAACAATTTGTAAATTCTATCCCATAGCATATCCATAGAAAAACATATTTTTTTTGTCGAACCATAAACTCGTCGAAAGATAAACTCTCTACACCAGATGTGGTGACGTCATATTTTATATGTCACCCCAAAGAATATGAATTCTATAGATTCCATAATCTTTGGTCACCCCCATTCAGTTTTTAGCCACGCCCACTTTTTGCGGACATTTATTTTAAGGATAGGGTGGGAAAGGGTTTTCTACTATTTGCACAATTTTCAAATGCATATTTTTAGTATCTTTATGCATTTCTTTGACTTTTGTTAATTTTTGTTCCAGTTTTAAGCCCATTCCTTGCTTTTAAACACTTATATACACCAGCAATATTTTTCAGATGTATAATACACACTTTTGTACACGAAAAAAATATACACGCCAACTATTATACGTGTACAACCCTGGTGGGCTGGTGCTTGTACAGCTGACGTTTGCTGCCGTGGTGTTTGTTGTTATTCGACTCATATTTTTCGTAGACGTAGCGGCGCGTGGAGGTAGAGCAGGAAAGTTGTTCATTGACAGCAGTGAAACATTGGTTTTCTTGTTATTATTTATAATATTAGGACCGGGCGAAGGGCGTTTGATTTTATTAGTTTTGTTTTAGTCTAATTTCTAAATATTTGTTGCTGCTAACGCATGCGCTGTCTGTTGACTTGTGGTTTCCATTGCAATTCGAGCACTTGTACACGTTTTGGTTGTTACATTCAATAGTCTTATGATGACTGACAGAAATAAAGCAGTGTTTTTATGTGACAATTTAATTCCCCGTAGCCGAACATTTGACAGTTTCGGCATTGTGTCATTCTGTTTTTTTTTGTTTACGAACGTAATTCCAATTAATTTGCGTATGAAAAATGCACGGAATATTTTTTTTTAGTTTATTAAGTTTGATTTGACCACTTTCAAGTTAAACTATGTAAAACGTGTCAATGTAATGCTCATATTTTTTGGTAATCTGTTTGATTTCAATGCATTTCTGTCCAAATTTCGTTAATTCGATTCGTTAATCCAAACAAAACAAATTTAAAAGCTTTTTCACTGCGTATGTCGTGGGTGAAGTATTGATTATTATCGGATTTTATTTTCTCAATCACAGATTTGTATGAATCCATATCCGTCTTGTTATCAAGGTTTGCACTTATCGTTGAGCAAGTCAAATCCGGTTGGATGTGACCAGTACCCAGTGGTTACCATTTGGAGGTAAAAAATAAGCACATTTGATGTGTAGTCCGAGTTGCAACCACTGGGTATTGTCAAGTTCAAGCCAATCAGAGTCTACCTTAGAGATGAACTAAGTAAAGTATTTGGACGATGATTAATTACGCTATCACATGCTTTGTCCAGCGCGCTAAAAAACAGCGTTCCTGATATTTTTTGTGAACTTTCAACATATTCTCGACAAATTGAATATGCATATTTTTCCCTTATAATGTAGAAATTGTTTCAATGTCTTAATTTTTAATATGGTCCAACAAAGATTGAATCAATAGACCCTTAAGCCGATCTGGTATTGGCTTAAGCACAATATAAATATTGCAAAGATCCTTGCACTCGGAATAGAGAAACTCTAGTTTTTTTTGTAATTTTGTGTTTGAACGAAACTATGGATGACGCCGTGAAATATTTTTACCCGATGAGAGCTTATTTCGGGACTGTCGCTGCGATCTGATCTTTATCATTGGAATATGTGTTCAACAAGCTCCTTTCCTAGGGATTCGACCATGTATATTCTCCATACAGATACACCAAATTTTGTGGTTATTAGATTATTTACTTAATATTGACCGCAACATAATTTGACACTCTCAGATCTGTGTCGTAGCAAGCTTAATACAAGCAGCATCTTGCCAGAGATCTCTCAAAGCAAATCTATGAACTTACGTTGGACTAATTCAATTCTATTTGATTGAACTGCATAGAAGGGTGTCCAAACTTGTGAGGCATACTCCAAATGAGGGCGAACGAGACAGTTATAAAGCGAAAGGGTGACGTAAGAGTCATTTAACTATTTTGACCACCTTTTTCTAAATCCCAACATAGAGTTGGATTTATTGACGATAACGTTAATGTGTTTATTAAAACCCATTTTAGGATCAAAGTAAACACCTAAATCTGCAAAACTGTCTACACGACAAAGAGTGTGGCTAGACAGAGTATAATTAAAATCAGAGGGAGCAGGTTTTCGTGAAAATGACATATGCTGGCACTTTGTAGGGTTCAGATTTAGACCGTTTTTAAGACACCATGTGGTAAAACTATTTAAATCGGTTTGAAGTGGAAGAGAATCGTTTAGATCTCATACGCATTTAAAAATTTGCATGTCATCAGCATATATCAATATTTTTCTATCTCGAATACAAACTTTTACATCGTTAATCGCAAGTATGAATAAAATTGGTCCTAAATGACTTCCTTGAGGTAATCCAGCTTGGGCAACAAAATGGTTGGACTTAAGAGTCTCTAAACTTAACTTGGTAAGTTCTCAATGAGAGATATGATTGAACCCAATTAATGAATCCTGGAGAGAAACCATATGCCTTAAGTAAAAAAAATTATGACGTTATGTGATAACTGGTCAAATGCTTTGGAGAAGTCTGTATATATACAATCGTTTTCTTTTTTATTTTCCAAACTATTGGAGCAATGATGCATAAATGTTAAGAGGTTTGCGACTGTGGATCAATTTTTTACCAAGCCATCCTGTTCTTCACAGATAATTTTTCGACAAAGGATAGTTTTGAGATAGGTCTATAATTAGAGATATCCCCTCGCCTTTAAAAACAGGCATTATAAATGCATTTTCCATTGTGTTGGGAATACTCCTGTGCGTGGCGAGGGAGCTTTCAAACATATACTTAAGGTATGGCAAAAAATCATCTTTGCATTGCTATTGGTGGTATTCCATCGGGCCCCGCAGATTAGTCATTCTTTAATAAAGAGATATATTTAAGTAGTGTTTCATCGTCAAATGTAACGTTTCTGAAGCTTATAGTGCTTACACACCGAATCATAAACTGAGTTTTTGGCAAAAAGTTTAGTAAACCACTGGATGCTTTCACACCGAACTCTGACCAGGTTTCGTTTGACATTTCAATCAGCTGTGAATTGTGATTTGTGAGACTAGCTGCAACATTTGTGTATGAAAATATTGTAATTGAATAATAAAATGAATTCTAATATAATCAAACTAACATTAGCATTTGAAGTTCAAAATGAAAAAAATCTAAAGATTTTGACAACAGTTTTTGACTCTCAAGCCCGCTGCTACGAAAAAAACGCAAACAAATGCTTATGCAAATTTTGAAACTGTTTGTTTTTTTCTTTTCAATATCCATTTTAATTATACAAAATTAAAATGGATAATGGATATGAAGAAAAATTTTCTGAGACCTGGAAAAAAAAAAACCTTTTTTTTTGACAGCGAGTTCATCAGCTGTTTTGTGGGACGTGTGGAACACGTGTAGAATGTATGAAAAGGTGTGTTCTTTCCAACAACCTTCAACGAGATGACGTATTGATTATATAGCCATTATATAAACTACTAGACATCGCAGAGAACTCATTAAAATAATTCTGGTACTTATCATAGTCGTTATGATTTGGGCTTTTTACAAAATTATTCCAGGCTCGGTTACGTCTATTTCGAAGAGATTTAAGCTCTTTCGTGTACCAAGAATGCAACTTTTTTTTTTTGTGACTTATTTTGCCACAATAACATCGTTGGCTGTTAGTTACCAAAATAGCTAAGGCTTTTAATTACCACAATATTATAAAAGTGTAGAAAACAAAGTGGTCGCCATGAGTTTTGCTTCTTAGTTTCAATGAGTTCTCCTTCATGAAGAAAATCCACTGTCTTTGCTGGGTAATTCTATTTTTATATCCTATCACATAGGGTATGTTATCGGCTTATGTTGACCGTAGAATTAATGGCAATGTTTGCCGAAAATAACCTGCCAACAGAATCATCGCACTACTAAACCGTTTCGTAAATCCTGCATCGTTTTGTATAATGCCTCCAAAGGCTTCTTATGCGCCATTGTACACTCATCCCAAACGATCAGTTTCTGCAAAACTTTAGCCTTCGCCCTGAAATTTTGCACGTTGGATTTTTCATTGATTTGCACTTTCAACTGGAACTTGTCTTTCTTAAGGACTTTTACAAATTACCCAAATAGGTCAAGGAGTTCAACGATTTTAGATATATTAAAAAAAGTGGGCGTACAAATGAGCGTAGTCAATTTCTTTTCCCTAAAAACTTAAATTCAATTACTACGAACATTTAAAAAAAAAAAAAAAAAGAAAAATCGGTCCAGCCGTTCTCCCCGATTATGGATAAATCAAAAAAAAATAATAATAAAATAAAATAATAAATAAAAAAATAATAAAAATAAAAATCCAAATTCGTATTATGACTAATATTTAAAAAAGAATTTGCCAAATCGGTGCAGCCGTTCTCCAATTTTATTTAAAAGAAAAAAAGTGGACGTAAAAGTGGGCGTGGTCAATTTTTTCCTTAAAAACCTAAGTTGTGTTATGGCGAACATTAAAAAAAAAAGAAATAAGCCAAATCGGTGCAGCCGTTCTTCGATTATAGTTAAATCAAAAAAAGTGGGCGTCGTAGAAGTGGGCGTGGTCAATTTTTCATTCCTTAAAAACCTAAATTGGGTTACGATTAACATTCTTTAAAAAAACAATTGTCTTTCCCCTCTCAGAATTGATGATTGAATTTAAAAAAAAAAAACTAAAAACTATGAATAAACCATGCAAATTTTCAAGACTTGTGAGTGGGCTACAGTTTCAACAGAAAATGGTTCTAGATTTGAATGCATTTTCACGTTTTACAAATGTTAACGTCATTTCTACAGCTTTTGTACTTTGGTTGTAGATTTTAAGAATTGTCTGCTGTGGATTTATGTTCATGTCTACTCCAAATAGTTCAAACAACACATGCTGCAGATTGACTACATTGGTGTTTTTCAGTTCTTTAGAACTATTTTCTACAGCCTAATCTAATTACTACGAAAAGTGTTTGTAGATTTTTCAATTTTGCGATGTAAATTTTACAAATTCATATTTGTACAACCGAAATTGACAACGCGGTGTTAATATTACAACAAGAAATTCTGATCATTGCTGTTACATAAACAAATTTGCAGTTTGTTGTAAATTCAACTGCCACATTTTGTAAAACTAACAGGGGAGGTATTTCGAGGGTGCTACAGTTTGTAGTTCTTTTGTTTCAGAGACCTATGTTCTTCGGAATGTAAAAATAACTAATATCAAATATAAAATTATGAATGTAAAAATTAAGTTTACTACGGTAGATATTTTCTGTTTGTAATTTACATTTATTATTGTTATTGTTATTTTTTCTGTATCTGAATCTTATTCTTGATGTTTATGATTGGGAAATGGGATTAAAAAACGTATCATCAGTAAAATTAGACAAACTTATAACGAATTTTACCTACTCTTAATATAAATTATTGGATGTTCCTTTTTTATATGACGATTTTCATCCTCCAATGCATTATAAATTATTGCACCTATCGACATAACTTCATTGTCGTCGAAGATTTGAAACAGCGGATGTAACTTCATTGTATTTACGCATACGTCAAAAAAAAAAACACAATCAACATAAAATATATCACTTTTACTCACATCTTCGTTAATAATTGGCGTAAAATTCGTCTCTTTATTTATTAGCTAAATGGAATTAGATTTACATTTATCGCTTAAATGAACATCACGTGAGCAAACGCCTTGCACCGGAATTCGATACTCAGTTCATCGTTTGGCCACGTCACGATGATAATTTAAAACGTTTTAACAGCAAATGCAAAGTTAAAATTGTACGCACCTTAAATCACTTCAGATTAAGGTTTTACTTTTGGATTTAAATGATATTCGCGGATAAAATTGACGACAAGACAAAATTTGGAAAGACGGTTAATATTTTTATCGAGATAATTTGGTTTAGGTAAGAAATAATTTGAAATTCCTACTAAAAAGTGGGCTGACGTTAAATAAGTATAAACAAGTTCCTCAAATGAAAGAAGGGTTGATCCGAATACTCTGCGTAAGTGATACTTGGTAGATTTTACTCCAGCTTCCCAGAGTCCACCAAAATTTGGAGCGGAGGAGGTATAAAATGCCAAGAAATCGCCACCTTACTAGCTTGCTTGTGTAGTTTTTCCTGAGTGTCTCTCGAGCCTAGGAACTGGCCCATTTCATGCAGAACATTTTTTGCACCCACCAAATTGGAGCCATTATCGCTATACTAGCAATGAATCGTTGAAGAGCTGACAAGAAGGCGTCCGTAGACAAGCTGGATACTAGTTCAAGATGGATAGCTTTAGTACATAAACAAATGAACAAAGCAACGTTAACCTTCTGTCCTCTGCAGCCTCCCTTTCGCCTTTGAGTAGCAACCAATGCGCCTGCGTAATGCACGCTAGCATTGAAAAATGTTTTTTCTCCTTGGAATCTTGGGGTTGGCAAGTTGCCCAGTAATTGTTTCATTGGTTTTGCATTATACCTTTGGCAGACTATACAGCTTCTAGTAACTGCTCTCACTGCATTTCGGGCACCCAAAACCCAATAGTGTTGTCGAAGCAAGGTTAACAGCAGTTGAGGTCCGACGTGCAAGTATTTGTAATGAATGTGCCATATGACTAACTTAGTAAGTGCTGATGAATGGGGGAGAATGATTGGATGCCTCCGATTATATCCCAAAGGTGCAGCCTCGAGCCGCCCACCAACACATAATAACCCAGACGAATCTAAAATTGTGTTAAGTCTTATAAGTTGACACGATTTTATCGGCTGTCCCTTCTGCAAGCTAAGTATTTCTTCCCTAAGTGTATGCCCTGTACAACGTTTACGAGCGTGCAGCTGGCATGAACGAGGTCATCTGTTGTCAAAAACCCTATTTTTCGATCATTCTTCCTAGCTCTCACGGTGTAATAAAATCGCAACACAGGTGCCGTAATCCGTAAAAGTACTGTTAAGTTTGAAAATTTATGGAGCAGCTCGAAAGGCTCCTCCGCCTCCAAACCAGTGACAACCGCTACCACATTTCGTTCTTCTAACTGCTGTTTGTTGCCATTAAACCCAGGAAAGACACCGAATGCATTTGGATTCTTAAGAATGGATTCAGGTCCTCCCCACCATAATGAATGCGAGACCAGTTCATCAGAATTCGCTGAAACGGTCTATCTTCCGGATGTATTAGGATTTGCCTATACATTTTAGCGATATCCGCGGTCGCGGGTCTGTTAATAGCTGTGAGTTTAACGAACTTCCACCTGGTGGTTTACAAGTAGCATCAAATACTACCCTCAACCGAGTTGTCGAGCTATCCTGTTTTACAACCGTGTGATGTGGTAGATAATAAGTCACCTGTGATTCCTTATCCTCAACCGAATTAACTTCAACCATATGCCCTAAGTTCTCATCCTCTTCCATAAAACTCTTATATTGTCAATGAAGCTCTGGATCTTTTTCAAACCGTCTCTCCATTGACTTAAGTCTCTGTTCAACCATACTCCTCGAATCACCCTTCAGTTCAGCAGCCTCCTTGCAATAAAGTCTTACCACAAAGCGTCCTTGTTCATTCCTTCCGTAGTGAGTTTTAAAATGAGTCTCAAATGGGTCGTCGTCAAGCAAGTAACGCATTATGGGCTTAGGATCTTCCAACTCCGAAAACCGTTCGAACATTCCTTCTATACTATTGGCGGACGTTTCGTCCTTTCTGAACACTCCGCAAAATCTTTCTTCGGACGACCACGAGCCAAATTCGAGATTGTTGGTTGCACATCTCATTGTTTCGCAGAAATGGATTCGATTATAGACAGCCAATCAGAATGGTTCTTCAAAACGGTTAATCGTGTACGCTTGCACTTGAGCCAAAACTTTAAAAACTTTTTGCAAACATTATTTATGCATTTTTTTTAACTCATCCTGGTCTTATTGATATCCCATATGATTGGCATGTTTTAAAATGGCATCCAGTGCATTATCACTTTTTTCTTTAGGTGAGCCTGCTCTTCCACACCGTATATCAAAAGCAACTAAACGAGAAAATTGGCATTGATATGTTGTTCCTAGGAACATATAAGCTATTAGCATAGAAAAACCGAAAATAATCACAAAATATAAAATAAAAGCAACAACAACAAAATACAATAAGAACAAAAGCTACAGCTACAACAAAAAAACAGCAACAAACAACACTTGTAGTAGTCGGACAAACAGTCAGTCGGTACTCGCAAAATAGGTTACCTTTTAAGGTAAGGTTACCTTTTGGTATATAACAAGAGCCTCGGCACCTATCGGCACTTGAATAAAACAACTCTTTAATCTTTGAATGTTAATAAATAATGTACAAAAATATTAATTGAGTTAGTAAAGGATTTTAATGTTCCTTGTATTAAAAAAATTACGAACGCCAACTTTCGTTGGCCCAACGGTTCGTCTAAAGAAATAAACTCCGAATTCTCAACGTTATAATAAGTGTATCTTGATTCGCGTCTCGCTTAGAACTAACTGTTAACAATATGAGATACTTATAATCTAAACTTGGGTTGGCCTTGGTTCCCACGAACACGTCCGCGCGTGCAGGAAATGCGAGTCATGAGAATCGCCGAGAGTTCTCGCGTTACCATCAGGCAGGTGCTGTAACTGCGGCGCTTGCACTTTTTTATCTTCAGGTGAATAGCCGAACGTGTTAACTGAGTTCTATGAGGACCTTCATAACAAAAACTCTAACGAAACACAGCAAAGACAAACACAGAACGTACACAAAAACGTCCTTAACACAATACCGATTTATACATAACGCAGCAGGAAGTACATATACTTTTTGTTGCATAAGTATAGTTAATACCTTCATTTATAATATTAATTTCTTCCATTGTGCAATAACTTTGTTTTAAATTCTTTTTTTATTTTTTGTATTCAGAGCTCTACTTGGAAGTTGCTCACGCTGCAATATCAAAATAATATCGTGCTGTCTCTGCAAAACAAAAACAAGAATACAACTTAGTAGCTAGACCAATTATGAAAAAGTGTTGATACATTTAAAGTCAAAATTTTAACTTCGACTTTTTTATTTTTGGCCTATGGGAGGGACCACTGTGCACTGGTGGGGTTGCTGGTATTGTTGGTTGTAGAATTGCTAAAACTTATCATTGTAGCACTTATATTATTATCACTGTAATTTGTTGTTTGCTTGTCTTTTAGTTCTAGATATTGTTGTAGCTTGCAGGTGATGATGATGCATTGCCGTAGGCGATGAAATTGTTGTACGATGATCTTGACCGTCGACCATGTCGATGGAATTCATATTTATTTATTTATTTCATCTACCGATTTTTAACACTCTGACAGATTACAAATACATGATAATATTTTAACTAAGAATTCAAACAGTTTTGGTATAGCAGATATATTATTGATATACCACGATAATTTTCTACCTTATGTTTATGTCCGGATTTATGAATCGGAGTTATGAATGATAATTTCCAATCATACAAGAAGACACCTGTTGATAGGGAAGAGTTAAATAAAAGCTGAAGTGGTAAAGCCAATGATTGTTTACAATTTTTCAAAACATATGAGGGGATTTCATCAGGACCTGAATTCATACTCAGTTTTAAAGATGTTAGACCCTCTAGAACCACATTTAAAGAGAGATACAAAGAGCCTTTCACTTTGAGAAGTAATAACAACACTTGAATGATTTCTGTACACTGATGATTAATGATTGGGAGATCAACTACCAAACTGCCATATGATGATCGAACAGCAACAAGAACACCACCCCCTCGTAAAAATCCAGTATTGGGAGAGCGATCCAAACGGTAAACGTAGTAAAATGTATCAAACAGCTCAGCTGATTGAATATTTACATGCAGCCATGTTATTATTACTACAATAGGAGTGGTGTAAGAGGACTAGTCCAGTCTTTAACTTTAGTTGACCCTATGACACCGAATTGTCCTTGAAATTGATTTTGCACAGAAAGCACTTCCATTTTCATGTTTAATTCTTCGAACACTACTTCGTCAATTTTGACAAGTTTACTACTAGTATCACTATTGCTTCTCCTTTTGCATAGTTCCGACGAAGACGACGACGACGATGAAAATTACATGACAGTTTACTTTTGTTGTCAAGACCGCGCGAACTTTTCACCTCAATTTGGACCAACAATTTTGTTGTGTATCGATATTTTTTTGTTTCACAATTTTTTTTTCTTTTTAACAGGATCGGGTATAAAAACTATGAGTATTTGGATTGGTTGTTTTTTGGAAGTTTGTTTTGGATTTTTGCAGATGGAAGCTTATCTTGTTCGTTTAGTGTTATTGTTGTTCACGGTGCGGTGACGAAGTGAGTGCGGGAGAGGTGGATCTCAGAGGCTGGCTGTTCGGTTGTGTAGTTGGAATTACTTTGTTTTTAGAGAATTTTCTTTGAGAAGGGTGTGAGGTTAGAGACGGATCTTGAGTTTGTTGATTGTTATTATTATTTATTAACCTTTTACCAACAAATTTCGACCGTTTGGGGAATTTGATAAAGATCAAAAAAAAGGTGAATAATACAGTGCCAGTGGGTCGGATTTTACCGGCAAATTTCTTTGTGAACTTGTTACTCAGTGGAATTTCATTTCCGAAATAATTCCGGATTCTGGAACATTTTTCAACCATCGCGCATATACTATACCCTTAGAGGAGTTATGTTGCCTGTGTAAAGAAATTGTCACATGATGGTATTTTTGAAGAATTTTTGTGCGGATTGTTGGTTTTTAGCTAATAGAATGCTACCATCTCTTAGTAATACTTACAGATGAAATTGGTTTGTAAGACGGGAAGCTGTGCAAATACAACCGTTGAATTTCCATGTTTATTTTTTTTTGCCATGTGTAGTTCAGATGACATATCAGATATAATGTCAGACTGATTTCCCGGCTTCACTCTTGACCCCGGCGCGTCGGGCGAGCCCATTTCGTTAAACACCAATGAAGGTAAAAAAATTGATTAACCAAGAGGTTGTCAAAAGAGAAAAGGCCTTTAAGTCGGTAAGGGGGAATGAGAAAGGAATAGTCCGAAGATGATAACTGTGTATTGGCTTGACATATTGTTGGGAGCATGTCGTTCTATATGTGTTTTTCATCAAGTTAAGTTGATACTTTGTGTTTGTTTACCTTGTCTTCTTTCTGCCATTCCATACCTCGTTTTTTTTTGATTAGCTAGCAAAGATAAGACTTATTATTCAATTAAATAAATAATGTTAAATCAATTTTTGCAAACAATCACTTCGTCACTCTCGTCTGCGTCGTTCTCGTGAAAATAGTTGTTAATATTATTCGCTCGATTATCTAGCCGCTGTATATTTTTGACGCATAGGTCATGCCCGTATCCCAGATGGATTACATGTCTCTTGCTGGAAATATTCGACTTCACTGGAGGAAGAGCCTGGACCAGGCTGTATATGGAGCTTGAAAATGTACTGTTCTTTAGTTGGACCGTCCCGTTCCTTAGTTGAATGATGTAGGTTCCCGATAAAGAGCTTGAAATGTTATTATGTATTAATATTAACATTTGTTTGAAAAATTGTATCATCTTTGAGTTCGATGACCTAATTTCTGTTTGAACGAAAAGTGCAGACTGCTTGTCCTCCCTACAGTAGCCTTGGTAAGCAAACATCTTCTGGAATTTGTTTAATACTTTCTCTTTGCACACTGTTGAGTTGTCAATGGATAAGCATTTGGCGATTAATGTTGGTGTTGAAATTATATTATAATTTTTTTTTATTTTTAAAAGAGTACAAAGTTTGCAATTGGCTTAAGATAATATGAAATGTGTAAATCAGTACAAAAATGAATTCCCCACTCTTGCGATGCAGGAAATAGGATGTATTTTTTGATAAAGTCTATGTACTTTCGTAGGATTCCATAGAAGAGTCCTCCTCACCTTTGACCGGTGCTGATTCGTTCGTATTTTGTGAAATATCTTTGCAAGTATGGTTTCATCATTGCCGTAGGACTCTTATCTGGTAGCGTCAAATAAGCAACATATCGACAAGTATATACTAAATTCACTTGGTATGTTAGCCTTTCTTCCAAATATCATTTCA
The DNA here is from genome assembly GCA_932526625.1 of Rhingia campestris. Lineage (NCBI taxonomy): Eukaryota > Metazoa > Arthropoda > Insecta > Diptera > Syrphidae > Rhingia > Rhingia campestris. Next base: position 12,216,676 of record OW052186.1, read on the forward strand.
TATGGAGAAAATCCTGTACTATTATGACAGAATGCGGCATACCTAAATAATTTTGCATATTCAGGTTTTGTTTTCCCTTTATTAACTAACCTCAAATATTCACCTAGTCTAGCATGAGATCTTTCCGCTGATCCATTCGATTGCGGATATGCATTACTAGTACGTAAATGCTAAATGCCAAACATCTTACATAATTCCTTCATTAATTCATTAACAAATTCACCACCATTGTCAGTGAGAATATATTCTGGTATTCCAAAATTTAGTACCCATTCATCTGTAAAAGCTCTAGCTTCAGTTTCACTTTTTTTGTCTTCAATAGGTACATACTTAATAAATTTACTTAAATCTTGAATCGTTAACGAAAAGATAGTTTTATTATTTTCAATGTATGGACCTGTTAAATCCATTGCTACCTTTTCAAAACTGGGTTCAGCTTAAGTTACTATCTTTGACCTCTTCTTCTACTGGATTATCAGATATTTCCCTTTCAATGAATATATTTTTATTCAATTTTTCCCTAACAGCTCTACTAGTGCATGGTTCTTCCAATCCACATTTTTCTTCGTAGATTTGTCTTGACACATTTTCGTCTTCTTCGGATTCCTCATCTGTTAAAAAGTCTTCTCCAAAGATTTCTTTTGCTGTTTTTCTTTGTTCTTTTTATAATTTAGATTTTCTACTACTTTGATCATCTGATTCTTGATCCTTAAATATTGGGAAAACCATATTCCTACTTACCTCATCAGCTACCACATTATCTACACCTTTTTTATAGGTGATTTTATAATCGTATTCTTCCAATTTAAGTCTCCATCTTATTAATCTTGATCCGGGATCTTTGACATTAAATAACCAAGTTAATAGTCGACGGTCAGTTTTAATAATAAACGTTTGTCCATAAAGGTAAGGTCTAAACTATTGTATTGCCCATACGATTGCAAGGCATTCTTTTTCTGTAGTACAATAATTAACCTCAGCTTTATTTAAAGTCCTACTTATAAAATGGATAGGCAAATCTTTTCCAGAGTGTTCTTGTGACAAGACAGCACCAAGTCCCAAATTACTCGCATCAGTTGTAATAATAAACTGTTTTTCGAAATTAGGATATTGTAACAAAGTAAACTGCTTAAGTAGCCTTCACTAAAACTTTTATTATGTTCTTCTTTCCAAATGAACTCAACGTTCTTTTTCAATAACTTGTATAGAGGTGATGCTATGATACTGAAATTCCTTATAAATTTTCGATAATATCCTATCATTCCTATGAAACTCTTTATTTCTTTGGAAGTTGTTGGTTTCTGTAAATTGTCGATTGCTTTAACCTTTTATTTATTAGGGAGTAGACCCTTGTTCGTAATAAAGTATCCCAAATATTGAACTTCTTCCTTAAGAAATTCAGATTTGTCTATTTGGATCTTAAAATTGGGTTGTTTCAATCTATGGAATATGTTCTTAAGTCTTTCGTTATGTTCCTCTAGACTACTGCCGTAAACAACGATATCGTCTATGTAAACAAAGCATTGTTTACCTAAGAGATCTGCCAAAACAGTGTGCATCATTCTTTGGAAACAAGAAGGAGCATTTTTTAGTCCAAATGGCATTCGAGTATATTCAAAGTGGCCATAAGGTGTTAAGAAAGCTGTCTTTTCAATACTTTCCTTACTTAAAGGTATCTGATGAAATCCCGATTTTAGATCTAAGGTTGTGAAATACTTCGCACCTCCAAGTTGATGTGATGTTCAATAACAGACGTTTCTGTTAATTTTTCATCTTCTAAGCAAAAAATATTGGCATTTTCTTTTACCAATTTATTTAGTCCTTTCAATTCTAAGTTGTTTTTATATGATCAATTCTTAGCTTACTCCACAATAGATTAAATCTTTTATCATTTTCTTTTTTATTCCTATCGTTATTTCTTTTAATAGTTTCGTTTTTTTTCCCAAAATAACTAGAATACATTTACAGTAAAGGCTCGTTTGAAGTTGATTTTTCCTAAATTCGTTGGTCTTTGCAGTGTGAAATTTCTAATTTATTTACGTTCGCATTTAATGAATTCTTCGTGCATTGTTTATTTTCGTTTGTATTAGCTAAATAGCTAGACTTCATTGACTGTGATGGTGCGCTTGAAGTTGATTTCTCTTCAATCCGTTGTCCTTCACAGTTTTAAACTTCCAATCTTTTTGTTTCCTCGTTTAATAATAATTTGATTATTATATGGTCATTATACATGATTTTACGCTTCAAATTAATACAGAATTCAGATTCTTTTAAGAAATCGATACCCAGTATCCCGTCGTAGTGACCAATAACATCATCCGTTACAACGTGGAAAGAAATATCAATTAAAAACGTATCAAGGTTTTCGTCGTCATATTCTAAGGAAGGTAAGGTTTGCACTACCTATACTAAATCTATTGGATCTACCAATTCCTACAAAGTTTGTCGTTTCTTGGAAATTAACGTCTTCTTCGTATATACATTTTGTTTTAATTAAACTTATGAAAGCTCCTGTATCCACTAAAAAGTTATAGTTTTTTGTTATCATACCTAGGGATAATATGAGGGCTTTCATTGAAATTAGAAACAATACCCTCGTTTATTGTTCCTTTTTCCGAAAATTTACACGTTTACTATTGTCATTTTTTCTGATGCCTTCACCGTTTTAATTGTTAGTATTATCATAGAAAGACTTTTTCTTACTATTATTAACTTGACTACCTTTATTTTCAGTGTTCGTTTGATTAAGAGATTGTCTTCTGGGAGCTCTACAATTTTTACTTATATGTCATAATTTATTACAATTAAAACATTCAATCACATTATGATTAATTTTTATAAGATTTTTTGATGTATAATTTCTGTTACTAAAATTCTGGGAAGCTCTTTTCCCTGATAACCTTGTTTCTTCCTGAATAGCTAAAGAAGATGCTTCGGCTAAACTTGATGGTCTTTGGCTATTCACGAAAGTGCCAATTTCCTCTTTAAGTCTGTTGATAAAAGCGTTGAGAATATATTTCTCGATCATGAATCGTTATCCGTCAAATAACTTATCGCTTTCGTTATTCAGGTACATATCCTGAATTCTGCGCCTTTGCAAAGTTTCGACTTTTTGGATATATTGCAAGGCAGTTTCCGTTTTGCCTTGTTGAAGCCGCGTCATCTCCATATGCAATCGCATGGGGAGTATACTTCTTTAAACATTCTGTTTAATTCTATTTTTAATTCTACCCAGTTATTTATTTTCTTATTCACAAGGAGAGTTTCCGCATTTCTTGTTATCTTACTTTTTATTAACGGGAATAAATAACGCCATTGCACTATCAACATTACTGAGAAAGTGATGGATCTCGTTAGGATCACTATCAAATGGTGTAATAAGATTGGTAAGTAAGTCTTAGCTCATTCTAGCAGGTAATGAGTTAATACCGTTTGAGGTGAAATTATAATTTTCTGGGATAGGGCTTCGGAAATTGTCTTCTGATATATTTCGTTTAGGCACTGCCCCCGTACTAATCTGACAGTCCTTTATTTTTTTTACAGCATCTACCACAGTAGGTGACGCTTCATTCTCAGCAAATTTTCCCTCTTCCTCTATCATTTTTAAAAATAGATTTCTACTAAAAGCTTTATTTTCGTAAAATATTAGATACTCCTCTTCAATGTCTTTTTGACTTATTTTTACGTTATCTATAATTTGCCCAAGCGTTAGGAAAAATGTGCCTCCACTTTCTTTTGCAATACAGGTAAATTTCTGTGCTGGTCCTTGGATTTCGTTAGCTGTTTGCACTGTTTTTTTGAATTATCAAAATGTCTAATGTTATTTTAATTCATCACTTCTTATTTTATTTTTTGAGAACAGAATAAATTTATACGCAAGAGTTCAGTTTTTTCTTTATCTTCACTTTTATATATTTTTTTTAGAACAGAATAAATTTATTCACAAGAGCTCAGTTTTTTCTGTATCTTCACTTTTTTTATATTTTTTTTGAATGAATCGGAGAACAAGATTCTAATCTTATTAACGTAGGATATAAGTGTTTTATATTTGTTGTTTTTCTCTTTCAGCAGGAACAAATAACAATCACATTTGTTTTAAACTGTATTTTTTTTTTAATTAATCGAACTACTGATATTCCCAAAGATTTTAGGGTTTATCTCGACTTTTTTTTGGTAATTATAACAATTTCGAATTCTTTTAACGCACTCAGAGGATTTAGAGGACGTCTCGAAATTTTATGTTATAATATTTGGTATTTCACCACTGCCACCATTTTGTTATGGCTGGAAAAAGTATTAAATAAAAGTCAAATCTTTGAGCTTTTAATATTTTTCATTTATTCGATGAGAGTTGACTTAAGACTAACTATTCGATTCAAATCTTATCATAAAGAAACTTACAAATATGTATCGATGCTGTGAAACATACATACATACATTTCTGTTCAAGATAAATTAAATGCAGCTCTTGCAAAATTATCGATCTCGAATGGTGGAGTGGAATGCATAAACATATCATGACATACTATTCAGCATCATAAGATTATTCTTTATGATATTCATTCGAAAGATAAACAAATCGTATCATTACACTTGAGGAGTATTGAATTACGATAGACAAAGTCCCAGTGTGGGAAAGGAATTTATGATATGGAGATAAACGGGCAAGAAGTGCTGTATATGGTTATGCATAACATGCACATTATCTGAACCAAGTCCTTCATATTCAATGCCCATGGCGCGTCCTTAACAATGAACAAACAATTAACAAAGATGGCTGTGGTACCGCTAGTGGTGGACATTAGTGGGAGTGTATCGACAAAGTTGCTGATGAATTCTTTAGCGACACGAATATGATCCTTGGCGTTTTCAACATCCTCTTCTTTGCCAATAATTGTGACAGCATCCTTGTTGGTATCGATGTATGTTGGGAACCTATGTTATGGGTGAACAAAATATTAAAATAAAGATAAGCTTTGTCCTTCAGATATTTATTCTTTATTCTTTGAGAGTTGACTTAAGACTAACTATGCTATGCAAATTTTTTTATGAGGTTACTTACAAAAATGTATCCATGCTATGATACATACGTACGTACGAGTATCCTTCAAGATAAATTAAATGCATATCTTGCAAAATTATATATCTCGAATGGTGGAGTGGAATGCATAATCATTTCATGACACTCTATTCAGCATTATCAGATTATACTTTATGATGTTCATTCGAAAGATAAACAAAGAAACGCTCAGCTAAGCCGTTAGCTTAACACAAATTAGCCACATTGAGTTGAATACTGGTCCGGCGAAATCAATGTGGATGCGTTCTCACGGTTTTAAAGATTTCGTCCAGCTTTCGAAAATTTTAGGGGGTGGTTGATTTTGTATTTTACATACTTCACATTCCGATGCTATTTGTTCGATGTCGGAATCTATTTTGCTCCACCATATATGTAGTCTGGCAAGCTGTTCATTTTGACGATTCCCCAATGGCCATTATGTAAAAGTTTTAGTCTATATTTTTTTTAAAACATCAGGAATGACCACTCGAATGTACTTGCTTTGTACGCAAATTAAATTATTTTGTATAGTCAACCCATTTCTTCGATTAAAAAACGGTTTTAAGTTAGCTTGATCATAAGACAGTTCTGTTGGCCAACCTTCTTTTATAAAATAATATACTTTTCGTAATGTTACATCAGCTTTGGCATGTTTTCTAATATGGTCCGTATTAATAGGAAAATCGTCGAAAGTATCTCGAAACACGCCTCCTCTTTATCAAAAGGATCGTCTGTTCCAATAGGCAGACGTGACAAAGCATCCACATTTCCATGATCGGCAGTTTTGCGATATTTCATTTCGAACTGGAATGCCATGAGCGTAATAGCCCAGCGTTGAATTCTTTAAGCTGTCATGGATTGAATATACTCACCAGTAGTTTATGATCAGTAATCAGAATAAATTTACTACCATATAGAAACTGATGGAAGCGCTTAACTCCAAATCCTTCCTTCTATGTATTTCTCCTGGTGCTTGTCCAATTATTTGAAGCGAAAGCGATAGGCCTCTCTACGCCGTTTTGGTAAAGATGAGAAATAACAACTCCCATGCCAAAGGGTGATGCGTCGGTAGCAAGAAGAAGCGGTAAGTTTTCTTGAAAGTGAGCAAGTTGGGTTGCGTTTGCTATATAGCAAACTGAAAGAATTATTTCATCGAGATAATTTTCACATCCTTCAATGCCATTTAAAAGTTGCTCGATATATTTCTGAAATATAACAACCGGTGGTATTGAAAAAGTCCAAGCGGTGTGTTAATGACCATTAATTCTTTAGATGGTTCATATAGTTCGATTTAAAGATAAGCAGCATCCTTCTTGTTTCCAGTATGGTATGAAATAAACTTTCACGAGTAGGAAGCGGATACTGTTCTGTTAAAATTTGCGAATTAACAGCTACTTTAAAATATCTACACATGCGAATTAAATTGTTTATTTTTTTTTTACTAAAACTATAGGCATTTGAGAAAATGGAATTGGGCGGCTGCGAAAGAATTTCGGTTGAGCAAATGGCTTAAGTTGTATTTTTGCCTTAAAATCTTTAATTGTACCAAGAGATGGTTGAAAAACGTCATTATATAGAAATATAATTAATTTGTTTTATTTCAAATCCGAAAGTATTTCCACCAATGGCACTTCTTTTTTAATTTTTCCGCATTTTACTTTAGTGTGAAGTTCACCTAATATCGGAATTTCTTTTTTACCAAAACCGTACAAAATTCTTTTTGTTTTAATTAATTTGGATTTGTTTAAAAGGTTAAATGTCTTCAAATTAATAATGGAAATCGATCCATCTGAGTCCATCTTAAAACTTATAATTCTATTATCAATTTCAATGTCAATAAAACTTTTTGAATTTTTCGATTTCACTTCACCGGTAATGTCAAATATTGTCTCTATAAAGAAAATGTTATTTTGTTGTTTCTTGTTTTGATATACTTTATTGGTGTTGATTATATTTTTTTACATGCATACGGAAGCAATATGTCCCTTCTTTTTACACTTATTGCATATGGCGTTCTTATACTTACACTCATCACATTGGTGTGTTTTAAAACAACCAGGGCGCGATTTGTATTCGTTTTCTGTTCTTGATACGAAAGGCTTTTCTTGAATACATGTAGGTACAGTGGTATGCACTTACCCAATATGACGTCAATCGCACTCTCTGTTAAAACAACCAACTATAGACTGATGACGTCACACTCGCTCTTATTTTAAACTAAAACCTGTTTGAAATTAGTGAAGAAGAGTTCAGTGTCGAATCAGTCGTCAAGCCGTGAAGTAACCGATAACTCAAGCATATTAATGTTAATTAATTTGATTAATCTAATTCTAATTATTGTATATTTGATCTTATAATTTAAATAAAACTATTTTGAATTTGATTTTTATCTGGCTTCTACATATTTGGGGGCTCAACCTAAAGTACATCCTAAAACATAATTGTGTCGATTTAATTTGCGGTTGATTTTATTAATACGATGGATTTTTGGACTGTAGATCAATTAAAAGCAGAATTGTACAAATTAGGATTGGATACAAACGGAGTAAAGGCTGTGTTGTTTGATCGGCTTAAAGAAGCAAATTCTGATTTGGCGAATAAAAAAGCAGCGGATAAGGCAAAAAAGGTAGCAGAAGCAGTTGCAGATGTCTCATCTGGATTAGGTCAATCAAGTATCGGAACGCAGTTAGTTAGCGGACAACAAGTTTCCAATTTTTCGCGCAGTACTAACGATGATCCACCAGTTCGGTTTTCTGTTAAAGACGTAGAAGATCTTATGTCGAAATTTAGCGGCGATGATAGTTTGTCAATCAAATCGTGGTTTTCAGAATTTGAGGATATCGCATTGCTGCTAAAATGGTCAGAGCTGGAAAAATTAATATTCGCGAGAAAACAGTTAACTGGGTCAGCAAAATCATTTATGAAAACGTGCACATGTAGATCATATGTCGATTTCAAAACTATTTTGTGCGCAGAATTTCAAAAAACATTTTCAAAGCGGACATTTATATGCGTCTTCAAAATAGGAAAATGAAAAAAGATGAAAGTTTTAGGGAATATGTCTACAAAATGAAGGATATTGGACAGTTAGCTGACGTAGATGATATTTCGTTGATCACGTACATAGTCAATGGGATCGTGGCTCGTGAAGATCATAAACTTATTTTATACGGTGCCAAAACATTATCAGAACTTTTTGAAAAATATGATCTGTTTTTGAAATTTAAAGCTAAAGTTGGTGTGAATTTCGGCGGCGGGGACAGGAGTAGCGGATATTCCTCAAACGGACTATCGGTAAAAAATAGCGGGCAGTGCTACGGTAAAAAATCGCGTGCGGCAAATGCTTTGCATTGTTACAATTGCGGTTCTGCTGAACACCAAAGAAAAGAATGCCGTTCTGAAACAAAATGTTTTAAATGTAATGGGTCTGGTCACATGTCGCGCAGTTGTCCAACCAATAAATCTAAGGAAGCTAATACATTTTCTGTAGTTAAGACGAAAGAAATTTTCTTAAACGGTAGTCCCTATAAAGCATTAATTGACTCTGGTGCTGAAATTTCATTGCTCCGAAAAGATTGTTTTATAAAGCTGAACAATAAATGCAATTTATCAAATGATAAGGTCAATTTAGTTGGTCTGGGATCAGGAAAATATAGCACATTGGGCAGTTTTGAAGCTAACATAATGATTGACAACGTTAAGCTAATGGGTACCATTCATGTGATTCCTAATAATTGTATTCGAAGTGACGCAATCATTGGACGAGACGTAATTGCAAAAGCAAAAGTTGTTATGTTGGATGGAGAGACGACGTTTCATGAGAAGGAAGAGGACAAGTATATTATGAGCATCGAAGTCAATTCTACTACCGACATTGAGGTCCCAGTCAAATACGAATCTGAGGTGAAGCGAATTATTTCCAACTATACGCCGAAATGCGTAAATGAATCTCCTATAAAGATGGCAATTTCTTTAACTGATGAGACTCCTATTTATTCAACACCACGACGTCTTCCGATTGCTGAGACTGAGGTTGTAAAAAACCAAGTGGAGGAGTGGCTGAAAACTGGTATCATTCGACCTTCATCATCACCGTTTACAAGTCGAGTTGTCGTTGTGAAAAAGAAATGCGGTTCATTTAGGGTATGTATCGACTACAGAGGAATCAACGCCAGAACCATTAGAGATGGATTTCCAATGCCGTTAATAGAAAGATGATTTAAAAGACGATGTAATGTTCATAACGCTGGATCTTAAAAATGGGTTTTTTCACGTTTCTATGGAAGAAAACAGTAAGAAATATACTGCTTTTGCTACTGAAGATGGTGAGTGGGAATTCAACTTCGTTCCGTTCGGTCTAAAAAATGGACCAGCAGTTTTCGCTAGGTTTATAACAGTAATTTTTCATGATTTGGTAAGACAAAAGATCTTAAGAATTTTCATAGACGATCTCATTATTTCTGGCAAAAATAAGGAAGAGTGCGTAGAAAAATTAATTATCGTTCTACAAGTTGCAGCTGAAAACGGATTAGTGTTTAATTGGGGAAAATGTAAATTCCTTCAACAAAAAGTCCCATTTCTTGGACATGTAATAGAGAACCGTACCATAAGTCCTTCAGAAGAAAAAATATGCGCAGTATCTAGGTTTCCAGAGCCAAGGAACTTGAAGAAGTTGCAGGAGTTTCTCGGGTTAACAGGCTTTTTCAGACGATTCATAAATTCGTATTCAATTTTGGCTAAACCACTAACTGATTTAACTAAGAAAAATGCTAAATTTATTATTGAAGCTTCTCAACGACAGGCGATTAAATCATTGAAACAAGCGTTGACAAGTAAACCAGTACTTAACATATATCGCCAAGGTGTAGACACTGAAGTACATACTGATGCTAGTCAAGAAGGCATAGGCAGAAGGCAACAACCAGAGTTGTTGTTTACTTTTCAATCTTTATGTGGCCCATGATGTCGCCGATGTTCGCTTGAACAAATTGCCCGGAACCTAGTGAGACAAAGTTGGCGAGATTTGATGGCAGATTTAGGACGGTGGTATCGTGGCTGCCGAGTGCTTTCAGAGTTGCCGTTTGATTTGGATCACTGGCTTGAGTGATGGTTATCGTTTGACCGGAGAGATCATGCGTTGTCACCACGGGAAGATGCAATTGCATTATCTGTTGTTGAGATTGTTGTTGAATTAACTGATGTTGCGGTACTATTTGATGCTGCTGTTGTTGTTGCTGCTGTTGCTGTTGTTGTTGCTGCTGCTGTTGTTGTTGCTGCTGCTGTTGTTGCTGTTCATTTATTTCTGCCGACATGTTGTCATCACTCGCCTCCTCCTCGTCATCCTTCAAAGCAGTCCCAGCTGCTTCGCTAGCATTCTTCTCGTGTATCAGCTTATGTTGGATGTAGTACAGTTTGACGGCGAAACTCTTGCTACAAATCTCGCACACGAAATTGCCGGAACTCGCTTGATCTGTGTGGGTCCGCTTGTGTTTGTTGAGATTATCTTTCCGTGAGAAGAGTTTCTGACACATGTCACAACTGAACATCTTCTTGCCGGTGTGCGAGACGATGTGTCGCATTAGATGCTCCTTTCGACTGAATGCCTTGTTGCATCCGTCCTCGGAGCATTCTTCGAGTTTGTACTCTATTTGATCAGTCTTCATGCTTCCCTTGTCGAGAGTCAACGTATACTGGTGGAAAATTTGTGGTTTTGTGTCGACAATTTGATGTTGTTGCTGTATTTGCTGTTGAACTTGTTGCTGCTGTTGGTCATCATTTTGCTGATTAATTCCGACCGCTTGAATTATTGAGCTTAGAAAATCAGGCCCCTGAACGAATGCTTCCAGCGGATTCTCTTTAGGTTTACTGATCACTGGCGCTCCCGTTTTTAAGGTATCTTTGATGTAGACTTTCCCACCATTTTGTATGGTGGCTGATGTTAGGCAATTATTCAGCATACCTTGGGAGTTGATGCATGTGACACGAAACTCAGCAATTGACTCAAGTGTGTGTAGGCATGGTGTGCACACGACCTTTGGCAGGCGATCTTTCTCATCCACCTCTACCGTCAGACATTCGGAGATTTTTTTACACAAATTCTTGCGTTTTCCTTCGATGGAGAAGATATTCATTCTTGAATCCGAACTGGACGTACACAGTCGACACAAATCGAAATAGTTCACACACCTGTATCCAGCCATTTGTAGGAGATTTGTTTTGTCAAAATAAAAAAAAAAATTATATTCCAACTCGATAAGCTTTTATTTATAGAACTCCCGCCACTCTTGCGAGCACAAGTCCGGCACAATGTCCTTTACACGGAATTTACGCACTTTTTCATCTTATCCATACAGTTTGACTGCATTCTATTATCACGAGAAAGGAAATTGCATGCGCAAAATTTCTCGCGGTCTGGCATCCGCAAGAAAAGTCGCGATTCATACACAATCAACAAAGAAAATCAAAAATTCAACTTGGGATCCTTGAGCTGGGGTCGCGTGGGGTGTTTTTAATTTTTCCTACACAACTTGCGCTATAATTGAGGTGTATTGCACGAAAGTCATGGAAAATTTGTTTAGGCGACAATTGTGAGATTATTTTTTTTAGAAATATAAACAAATTATGCAATGAAAAGCCCTTTTGTGTGACGCTTTTCTTGTTATTTTGCTTGGTTTTGTTTTGCTGCTGTTGCAGCTGAATTTGTGGTTGCTGTTGTTGCGCCATCTGTGTGGTGGGTGATGATATCACGAAGTTAAACTTGGGCTTCTTGTTTTTCGGACTGTCATTGTCTTGGGAATGTAGAAGCCAGATAAAAATCAAATTCAAAATAGTTTTATTTAAATTATAAGATCAAATATACAATAATTAGAATTAGATTAATCAAATTAATTAACATTAATATGCTTGAGTTATCGGTTACTTCACGGCTTGACGGCTGATTCGACACTGAACTCTTCTTCACTAATTTCAAACAGGTTTTAGTTTAAAATAAGAGCGAGTGTGACGTCATCAGTCTATAGTTGGTTGTTTTAACAGAGAGTGCGATTGACGTCATATTGGGTAAGTGCATACCACTGTACCTACATTCGGCCATCCTGCATTTCATTCGCCTCGAATGAATGGTCACTCTCATCATCAGGTCTAGCGTTACATTGCCAAGGCTTCATGAAATCGCAACTGGTGGTAGTGTTGTTTGGACCCTCATGAGCTGCCACTTTCTTTACAGAATAACGTCCAGCTCTGCCTTTGGAAACTACTTCATAGGGACCTAGAAAATCAGAGAAAAGTTTGTCACCCACTCCAAATTGTGTTCTTTTAATAGCTACTATGTCCCCAACATCATACTCTACCGCAGGTTTTCTCTTACGGTTGAACGTTTTTTTGTTTTCTGCTTGTATTTTTTCAATCTGTTGCCGCACGTCAAAACGCATATGTTCTCTTTCATCATCATGTTGCTTAAGCAGTTCCAGTTTTACCATTTCCATGATTTGAATATCATCTTTCTTACGCATTGGTACACCAAACAATACTTCAAACGGTGTGCGTTGAATTGCCCTTTGCAGCGTACTGTTTATCGCAATCTGAACCCTTGATACGAACTTATACCATTTTTCCGGAGAATTAGCTGAAAGTCTTCTGAGAACTTCGATAACTACACGGTTTGAGCGTTCGGCTTGTCCATTTCCTCTCGGCACGCCTGTGGTAACAGAAATGTGTTGAATATTATGTTCTTTGCAATAATCCATAAAGCTTTTGGAACAAAATGCGCTTCCTTTGTCGGTAATAAATCGCTTAGGATTTCCAAAATGTTGTTGCAGCTCTCCTAATTTCCTTAAAGTTTCCTCTGCTGACACAGTTTTCGTTGGGAAAATCCATAAGAATTTAGAAAATCCATCTGTAATTGTTAAGATGTACTTATATTGTTTTGTGGTTAAATCCATTGGGCCGATGTGATCGAGGTGGAATGTATCAAATGGTTTATCTCCTTTATCCAGCTGATGAAGAAAACCCTCCTGCTTGCCTGCTTTTCTGTTAGCTAATATGCATTTGACACAATTATTGATACGTCTCTCCACTTTCTCCTTCAATTTCTGAATAAAAAATTCTTGTGAAATAAGGTGCATTGTTTTTTGAACCCCAAAATGAGCCTCGTTGTGTTTCATATTAATAATTTCTGTTTCCATATTGGCAGGAACAACTAAAAGCAATAATCCATTTACTTCTTTAAAAAGTAACTCACCTTGGATTTTGAAATTATTGTAAGGCTTCTCCTTTAAAACTTCCTTCACCGCCGATATGAAACTGTCTAAATCTTGTGCCCTTTTAAAGCGAACTAATAACTCCTGTTGTATAGCGTATATGATTGGCGAACGACTTAAAGAATCCACATGAGTCATCCTCGATCCCGAACGATGTTCAACATCAAAATCGTAGTCCTGCATGTACATAACCCATGTATGTGTATATTTGATCTTATAATTTAAATAAAACTATTTTGAATTTGATTTTTATCTGGCTTCTACATACATTGATATTGTCCTTTCCAAATCAGTTGGCCAACGGTCGGAATTTTAAGAGACCTGCGCAGTAGAATGGCCAACTGATTTGGTATGGACTATATAGGCTGACTGTCTGCAAAATGCTCCGTCAGTTTAGTCGAAAGCTGCAGGTATGTAAAATTTTCCAGGTTTTCGACGCCGAACAATTTTTTAGCAAATTATATATCTCTGGTCCTCACCAAGGCAAAAAGAAAGATTTCTGTTTTTCTGCTACATTAACAGAATAGGCGAGGAAATGCTGTTCAAGTTGCTGAATGTATGAGTCCCATTGTTGTTTATCCCTGTTGAATGTGTGGAAAGCTGGTACTCCTGTACAAGTTAGCTTCTCCCCAGCTTTTTTTGACGATAATCTGTCATTCTTTGCTTTGTAGTTGTATGGATCACGTTCATGTGGTGGAAAGTGGAATATCCGCGTACTAGTTGCCGCTGGCCCGTCACATCGAAATATTATTTGGTTTGATGAAGTCTACCGGTGTTGTCTTTTGCTACCGGGAAACGACCGCTGCCCTCCAGGTTTTCATGTGAGAGATTAAAAGAAGAATTACACTTCAATAAATTTGCTGATATGTTGTTGTGTTGTGTCGGGGTGCTTTGTTTGGAAATGTGTTATAAATAAATAATATAAAAATCTTCTGACATTCCGGTCATTTATATTTATTAAATCTTCACATTGTGCACAAACACTGGTTGTCTATTTCACTCTTCTTTTTTAATTTTCACCTTGTTGTTCGGTACCCATAGAGGGTTCGATGGGCAATTTTTGATGCAATTTTGGATATTGGAAGTTTCTGCAAGAATTTTCGAGGTCAGTTAATTGAAATTCTTAGCAAAAACATCCTCAATTAATTTTTTCACACTCCGCGCTACAATTCGATTCAAGGTCGATAAGTTTTGCAAAGCGATTATAATTATTTTCCACAGAGCAATAATCACATCGCCATGACAGGTTTTTGCTTTCGATAAGCAATTGATTTTGCATGTCTGAACGCTAATGGTGTTTTCCATTGGTAAAAAAATCAATCGGTTTTTGATCTAGATCTGTCAAAAGAAAGATTGTTGTGTTCCATTGGGCAAACAAATTTTTGCTTCGTAATAATTAGTGATGGGCGCATTCCAATGAAAGGATCGATTATAATTGATTATGAGAACGTTTCGAAGAATGTTATCGATGGTTTTTTTTATCATCTGTGTACTCTTTTCGCGCACCAACTTTTCTTTTTCAATATACGAGAGTGGTAATCATGTACATGCCAGCTTCTCCCCAACATTTTTAGATGATAATCTCTCATCCTTTACTTCGATTTTCTTCTCGAGACCTTTACACATTTTGAGAAGGTTTTTGCGCTTTACGTTATCATCAAGGATCGTCTCGATAGCAGTTTTTCATCGGCGACGACTTCTTGTTTACAAAGTAGCACATCAATGTTTGGTGGAATGAAACATGTTTTAAATTTGTTTCAGGTTTCAGGTGTTTTAGGTTTGTCATCGTTTGCTTTATTCTTGGTTTTCTTATTGTCTTTACATTTTTAGCAAAATTTGGCACTTCTACTTTCTCTACAACTTCTGTGCTTGTGGGCTTCTTTTTTGTGGACTTCGACTGCTTTTCTTTCCTTGGTAAAGTTGCTTCCGGTTTGGATTTAGTATTTCCACCGGCGCCTTTGGTGCTTAGTTTCTCTTAACACCGTTACTGTAACCTCCGTTTTGATTCTTCTTGTTGTCTTCATTTTTTGTACTTTTGCTTTCTTCGGGTTTCTTTGTCTCAATTGAAGGCTTCGGGAATACAATTTTCTAATCGCCAGGGAGTATATTTTTGGAGTTAGTCTGCTGTCGTTAACGTTTTTTTTTTAAATGCTTTCACTTGTTGATTTTGTTTTTGGCTTGGTAGCAGCATTCAGCGACGATGAGGTTCGCCCCGATGTTGTCAAAATAGAAAATTCCTTTAAGTCGGTACGGGGGAATTAGAAAGGAATAGTCCTAGGAGAACTAATCGTCGAGCAAGAATTCAGCAGGTTACAACAAGATGTTAATGCTACTAGAGCCCGATGAGGACTGTGTGTGTATTGGCTTGGCATATTGCTGGAAGCATGTCGTTCTGTATGTGTTTTTCATCAAGTTAAGTTGATACTTTGTGTTTTTTACCTTATCTTCTTTCAGGCATTCCATATGTTTCCAATCATGCCTGCATTCTATTTTATACCTCATTTTTTGTTAGGTTCTTTGTGTGAAGTTCATTGAATTAATGTTCTCACATTTTAGGTGCAGATACGACCGTCGTTGTCCTTTTTTGGTTTATCAGGTCGTCAACAATAAAATCAGTCCTTTACACTTTTTGAGAAGGTTTTTGCGCTTTGCGTCATCATCAAGGATCGTCTCGATAGCAGTTTTTCATCGGCGACGACTTCTTGTTAACAAAGTAGCACATCATGTTTGGTGGAATGAAACATGTTTTAAATTTGTTTCAGGTTTCAGGTGTTTAAGGTTTGTCATCGTTTGCTTTATTCTTGGTTTTCTTATTGTCTTTACATTTTTAGCAAACTTTGGCACTTCTACCTTCTCTACAACTTCTGTGCTTGTGGGCTTCTTTTTTGTGGACTTTGACTGCTGTTCTTTCCTTGGTAAAGTTGCTTCCGGTTTGGATTTAGTATTTCCACCGCCGCGCCGCCTTTGGTGCTTAGTTTCTCTTAACACCGTTTCGGTCATTTATATTTATTAAATCTTTTACTACACGAAAAATTATGAACTTGGTTTGCAATCGCATTTATGTTCACATTGTGCACAAACACTGGTTGGCTATTTCCCTCTTCTTTTTTAATTTTTATAATTGAACACACTCAATTATTATTATTTTTCTATATGTTTTTATAATTTGTGTTTCACATTGAACAAATTATTTTTTTTATTTTATTTGTACCTGCCACTACTGGGGAGTTTATATCACCCTCCACAGTATTTTTGTTGATATCTCATTTAATATTATTATCTTGTTGTTCGGCACCCATAGAGGGTTCGATTGTTGTTGTGGTATCATGGGTAATTTTTGATGATATTTAGAATATGGGAAGTTTCAGCAAGAAACTAAAATTGCACTTAAATACTAAAATTAAAACTACTAAAATTATAGGACTAAAACACAGAACTTGGAGTTCAAAACCTCACTTACTCTCGGCTGAATATTCATTTGAACAGCACCGCTTTCATCATCGCTTGAGGAATTGCGACGCTGTATTTTCCATTAACTCATGTTCTCACTATAACAAGGCCCATTCCATCTTATATCCTGGATGGCAGTAATGTATGCTTTGTAGCACTTTAGGGCTCCTGCTAGTTGTTCGCATGTACGTATCCTGTTTAATGTTCTCACATTTTAGGTGCAGATACGACCGTCGTTGTCATTTTTTGGTTTATCAGGTCGTCAACAATAAAATCAGTCCTTTACACTTTTTGAGAAGGTTTTTGCGCTTTACGTCTTCATCAAGGATCGTCTCGATAGCAGTTTTTCATCGGCGACGACTTCTTGTTCACAAAGTAGCACATCAATGTTTGGTGGAATGAAACGTGTTTTAAATTTGTTTCAGGTTTCAGGTGTTTTCGGTTTGTCATCGTTTGCTTTATTCTTGGTTTTCTTATTGTCTTTACATTTTTAGCAAAATTTGGCACTTCTACCTTCTCTACAACTTCTGTGCTTGTGGGCTTCTTTTTTGTGGACTTTGACTGCTGTTCTTTCCTTGGTAAAGTTGCTTCCGGTTTGGATTTAGTATTTCCACCGGCGCCTTTGGTGCTTAGTTTCTCTTAACACCGTTTCGGTCATTTATATTTATTAAATGTTTTACTACACGAAAAATTATGAACTTGGTTTGCAATCGCATTTATGTTCACATTGTGCACAAACACTGGTTGTCTATTTCACTCTTCTTTTTTAAATATTATAATTGAACACACTCAATTATTATTTTTCTAAATATATTTATAATTTGTGTTTCACATTGAACAAATTTTTTTTTTTATTTTACTTGTACCTGCCACTACTGGAAAGTTTATATTACCCTACACAGTATTTTTGTTGATATTTAATTTAATATTCTCACCTTGTTGTTCGGTACCCATAGAGGGTTCGATGGACAATTTTTGATGATATTTTGGAAATTGGTAGTTTCTGCAAGAATTTTCGAGGTCAGTTAATTGAAATTCTTAGCAAAAACATCCTCAATTAATTTTTTCACACTCTCCGCGCTACAATTCGATTCAAGGTCGATAAGTTTTGCAAAGCGATTATAATTGTTTTCCGCAGAGTAATAATCACATCGCCATGACAGATTTTTGCTTTCGATAAGCAATTGATTTTGCATGTCTGAACGCTAATGGTGTTTTCCATTGGTAAAAAAATCAATCTGTTTTGGATCTAGATCTGTCAAAAGAAAGATTGTTGTGTTCCATTGGGCAAACAAATTTTTTGCTTCGTAATAATTAGTGATGGGCGCATTCCAATGAAAGGATCGATTATAATCGATTATGAGAACGTCTCGAAGAATGTTATCGATGGTTTTTTTTATCATCTGTGTACTCTTTTCGAGCTCCAACTTTTGTTTTTCAATATACGAGAGT
This sequence comes from Rhingia campestris, assembly GCA_932526625.1. Classification (NCBI taxonomy): domain Eukaryota; kingdom Metazoa; phylum Arthropoda; class Insecta; order Diptera; family Syrphidae; genus Rhingia; species Rhingia campestris. Next base: position 12,234,895 of record OW052186.1, read on the forward strand.
GGTAATCATGTTCATGCCAGCTTCTCCCCAACATTTTTAGATGATAATCTCTCATCCTTTACTTCGATTTTCTTCTCGAGACCTTTACACATTTTGAGAAGGTTTGTGCGCACCACCGAAACACAGACACGCAGTTCTTTGTACCTTGGCTAGTTTTTTTTTTTTGTTGTTTATACTGCTGGCCACCGTTTTGCTCGGGAAATAAGTGTTCACTAGACTAGTATAGTCTTAAGTCCTGAGTCCACATACCATGTCGTTAACGACCCAAGGAGAGAACTAAATTGTAATAATCCATTTGCATTATGTATGTCTGTATTAATTTGTTTGTTTGTTGTGTTTTTTTTTTAATTTAATAGTGGATCACAATATCTTTCCCGGAGAAGAAGTGTGACCGAAGCCGTTTTGGAGTTGTGGAGGTTAATCTGTATTAATCGCAGCGTTTTTGCTACAATCAGATCGCTCAACCACGGTGGTGTTCGTGTCCTCCGAATCCGAAGATGCCAAAAGGTCATGCTCCATCAGAGCTTGAAGCTTTGCCGTTCAACATCCCCACCAGAAGCGATTCTTGTTTTTGTTTTTATTTTTCGAACGAGGTTTTGCATCGATTCGGATCATTGTAAAAGTCGCGATCCTGTTCACTTGAAAAGGTCGATGGCTCATTCTTAATATTTGGTTCAGACATTTGATTGGGTGGCCCACCATTGCCGTGTGATGCATCATTTTGAGCCTTTGTCGCCTGTTGCCTGTTGAAGAAATTACTCAGGTTCCAATTGTTGTACGAGGGTTGGTTCGATAGTGTTTCTGGAACTGATGTAGAACTTAGCAGAGGCAGCTTCTCTTCAATCGTTTTTATCGGCATTATTGTATCCTTTGGTGGTCTGGGCATTTATGGCGCATCATAAAGTAGGTACTCCTTGAGTACCTGTCATCTCGTTGATTGTATAGCTTATGTCCTTATGAGACAATGCGTGATACAAGGTTTCGTTCCCCATTTCATGCCTATGGCTTTCTTACTGGAATAAAGTGCGACTGTCGCTTTCTTTATTCTTTCTGTTATTCACTTTCAAGTTAAGCTTCCTGTCCAAAATGAGTCCCAGGCTTAGTCTGAGAAGGCTTGTTCGATTCCGTTTAGTGACAATGGGTCAATGTAAGGATTCGTTCCAGCTTTTATCTTTATTGAAAAGTTTCATACGCTTCTGCCGAAACATTTCTAGATTTTCAGGCGACCATGGAGGTTTTGTTTCCCTCTAGGTTTCCTTAATGGACAAGAGGATGACAGTGATTCGTTGAAAGCTTATGTTAGCTTGTCAACAAGTTTAGCAAGCTCCTGGGTACTCCTGGGAGGACTAGGTTAAGCATGGTATACTAGTGTTTTCACAGTTTCCCTATATTTTAGCCAGTCGAGTTTTCGAAAAATCGGTTTGCTCGGGAAATGAGTGTTCACTAGACTAGTGTAGTCTTAAGTTCTGAGTCCACATACCATGTCTTTAACGACCCAAGGAGAGAACAAAATTGTATTAATCCATTTGCATTATGTATGTCTGTATTAATTTGTTGTGTGTTTTTTTTTTTTTTAATTTGATAATGGATCACAATATCTTTCCCGTTAGTCGGAGAAGAAGTGCGACCGAAGCCGTTTTGGAGTTGTGAAGGTTAATCTGTATTAATCGCAGCGTTTTTGCTACAATCAGATCGCTCCACCACGGTGGTGTTCGTGTCCTCCGAATCCGATGATGCTAAAAGAGAATCACTGATAATAGATAATATATTAGCTGTCGGAAGAGTGGGGTTGCTGGAGGCAATTGTCTGGATTATTTCATCCACATTAGGAGGTTCGGCTGGGATCCAGGTGCGCGATCGTGAACGACTTGGTATGTCCTCCTTCGCAACCACCCCTAGCTTCGAGAAAGGCCACACCTCACCAATTCTGGCAATTGCAATGCGGGACAGATCAAACGATCTTTAATCAGCGTAAGCAATTAGCTGTTATGACCCTGTTGCCAGCCGGCATCTCGGCAATAAGGTGGCGGCCTCGGTTTCCACCTCATTGTACTGAGAAAGTCTGGCAGGTGGCAACTTTGGCTTCCCAGGTTAGCTTGAGTTGTTGCCTTTTTTGTCCTGCACTCTTCCGGAATCGTTTGTATTTTTTCCAAGGGTCTGAAGTCTGTTTTGAAGCCTGGAAAGGGTGAGCCGCGAGCTTGTAGCTTAACAGACCTTTGCTTCCAGGGTTCTCTTAGAATTACTTGGGGTAAGGGAATGCGAGCTTGAAGCTTTGCAGTTCAACATCCCCACCAGAAGCGATTTCAACAGCAGGTTCTGAGATCCTGCTGCCGGCCGGTTTAGAAGGCAAACCGGTCTCCTTGGTTTTTGTATTTGTTTTTGTTATTATTTTTCGAACGAGTTTTGCATCGATTCGGATCATTATAAAAGTCGCGATCCTGTTCACTTCAGAAGGTCGATGGCTCATTCTTAATATTTGGTTCACACATTTGATTGGGTTGCCCACCATTGCCGTGTGATGCATCATTTTGAGCCTTTGTCGCCTGTTGCTTGTTGAAGAAATTACTCAGGTTCCAATTATTGTACGAGGTTCGATAGCGTTTCTGGAACTGAATTAGAACTTAGCAGATACAACTTCTCTTCAATCGTTTTTATCGGCATTATTGTGTCCTTTGGTGGTCTGGGCATTTGCGATGCCGCTATATATGTTATAAAGTAGGTACTCCTTGAGTGCTGTCATCTCGTTGAGCATATAGCTTATGTCCTTTTCCTGGTGTATCTTGTGCATATTTGATATCACTGGCTGAGAAAAATGCCCAAGGTCTCTTCCGCGGATAGGTTCGCGGAAGAGACCTTGTTCCCTACCGTCACGCTCCCAACGCTCACATTGTTCACATATTCCAATAAAACCCTTCATCTCAATAAGCTGCTTGGCCATGGAAAAATCACCTAACTTGTTGGTTATGTTATGATCACCTTCAGATGGTTCAATCCGGATAGGTTCGCGGAAAAGACCTACTTACCGAGCGGGGTTGTGAACCTCTTTCCTATCCATCTTGTCACGTTCCCTACGCTCACGGCGTTCGTATTCTTCCATTTTGTCTGCTGATTTATTGCTGTTTTCCTATATGAGAGCTACCTGTGCGCACACAAGACTTGGTAGGTAAATAGGAAAGTACCTAGCTCATGCGTGAGCACAAAACCGTCCGTAAATTAAGTATTTAAAGCCACGACGAAGAATTAGATTCTCAAGCTGTCTGCGTGTAAAATTAAATTTTCTTCTAAAAATCACTTTTTGTTAAATTAGAAAAAAATAATAAAAATAATAACTCAAATATTAATAAATAATAGTTTCTTCATATATATTTTATTGGTTTTAGTAAGTTTTTTTTACTAAAGTTTGAAAATTGTTGCAGAAAATTTACCTGTTTTGTTTTGACAGAAACATCAACTTTCTACTTTTTGCGGTGGCATCGGTGGTGGCATTTGTCCACTGATTCCAATAAAACCCTTCATCTCAATAAGCTGTTTGGCCATGGAAAAGTCACCTAACTTGTTGGTTATGTTATGATCACCTTCAGATGGTTCAACCCGGATAGGTTCGCGGAAAAGACCTTGTTCCCGACCGGGGTTGTGAACCTCTTGCCTATCCATCTTGTCACGTTCCCTAAGCTCACGGCCGCGGCGTTAGTATTCTTCCATTTTGTCTGCTGATTTATTGCTGTTTTCCTATCTGAGAGCTACCTATACCTGCAAAGTACCTAGTTCATGCGTGGCTATAAAACCGTCTCTCTCATTGCGTTTCATTTTTCTTTTTTTGTTTTGACAGAAATGTCAACTTTCTACTTTTTATTAGTTGTTTTGTGTAAGTTATTACTTTAGAGGAAAAACATATTTTTGTGTGTTTTATTAAAGTTGATGTCATTGGTAATTTGTGATTATTTTTTTTTGAGTTGTTTGTTTTTAATCACTAGGCGTTGGTATTTGTGAACGATATATAGTGGTATCCATTTTTCTCACCAATTCCAGCATTCACTTGATGGAGACAAAATAAAAAGCAATTAATTACGAATTCACGTTGTTTTTGTTGGTTGCACAGCAGTGATAGAGTAATTGATAGGTGGGGAGAAATCAGGAGAAAAAAAAAACTCAAGGGAAAATAGGGAAACGTTTTTTCGCGTTGTTTTATCTAATGAAAACAAATTTCTACACCCGAAATATAGTTTCTTTACATATTTTAGCCCGTCATTTTTCGCGTTTACTGGATGTTGTATTTTATTTTATTTTTCATCTTTCGTTTCACTTCGTCTTTGGTGGCCGATGAGCCGATTCAGCGCCCCGAGAAGAAACCGTCGAATAAAAAGAGGAACACATTTCTTTTTAACAATTTTCTAGTTTGAGGGTTTTCGCTATGGAATTTCTAGAACATAAGCACGAAAACCGTTTGGAACCGTTCACCGGGTGATGGGTAGTATTTTCGTTATTTTTATTGTTGTATTTAACATAAACGTATACATAAATCAACCCAACACGCTAAGTTCGCCATTTTCTGGTCTTAAAGTTCATAAAAGTAATATACAAATAAATAATAAAACCTTTGGCAATTCTACCTTCCCTACAACTTCTGTGTTTGTGGGCTTCTTTTTGAACGTCTTCGACTGCTGTTCTTTCCTTGGTAAAGTTGCTTCCGGTTTGGATTTAGTATTTCCACCGGCGCCTTTGGTGCTTAGTTTCTCTTAACACCGTTACTGTAACCTCCGTTTTGATTCTTCTTGTTGTCTTCATTTTTTGTACTTTTGCTTTCTTCGGGTTTCTTTGTCTCAATTGAAGGCTTCGGGAATACAATTTTCTAATCGCCAGGGAGTATATTTTTGGAGTTAGTCTGCTGTCGTTAACGTTTTTTTTTTTAAATGCTTTCACTTGTTGATTTTGTTTTTGGCTTGGTAGCAGCATTCAGCGACGATGAGGTTCGCCCCGAGGTTGTCAAAATAGAAAATTCCTTTAAGTCGGTACGGGGGAATTAGAAAGGAATAGTCCTAGGAGAACTAATCGTCGAGCAAGAATTCAGCAGGTTACAACAAGATGTTAATGCTACTAGAGCCCGATGAGGACTGTGTGTGTATTGGCTTGGCATATTGCTGGAAGCATGTCGTTCTGTATGTGTTTTTCATCAAGTTAAGTTGATACTTTGTGTTTTTTACCTTATCTTCTTTCAGGCATTCCATATGTTTCCAATCATGCCTGTATTTTATTTTATACCTCATTTTTTGTTAGGTTCTTTGTGTGAAGTTCATTGAATTAATGTTCTCACATTTTAGGTGCAGATACGACCGTCGTTGTCCTTTTTTGGTTTATCAGGTCGTCAACAATAAAATCAGTCCTTTACACTTTTTGAGAAGGTTTTTGCGCTTTGCGTCATCATCAAGGATCGTCTCGATAGCAGTTTTTCATCGGCGACGACTTCTTGTTAACAAAGTAGCACATCATGTTTGGTGGAATGAAACATGTTTTAAATTTGTTTCAGGTTTCAGGTGTTTTAGGTTTGTCATCGTTTGCTTTATTCTTGGTTTTCTTATTGTCTTTACATTTTTAGCAAACTTTGGCACTTCTACCTTCTCTACAACTTCTGTGCTTGTGGGCTTCTTTTTTGTGGACTTTGACTGCTGTTCTTTCCTTGGTAAAGTTGCTTCCGGTTTGGATTTAGTATTTCCACCGGCGCCTTTGGTGCTTAGTTTCTCTTAACACCGTTTCGGTCATTTATATTTATTAAATGTTTTACTACACGAAAAATTATGAACTTGGTTTGCAATCGCATTTATGTTCACATTGTGCACAAACACTGGTTGTCTATTTCACTCTTCTTTTTTAAATATTATAATTGAACACACTCAATTATTATTTTTCTAAATATATTTATAATTTGTGTTTCACATTGAACAAATTTTTTTTTTTTATTTTACTTGTACCTGCCACTACTGGAAAGTTTATAGTACCCTACACAGTATTTTTGTTGATATTTAATTTAATATTCTCACCTTGTTGTTCGGTACCCATAGAGGGTTCGATGGACAATTTTTGATGATATTTTGGAAATTGGTAGTTTCTGCAAGAATTTTCTTTCATCAGCGACGAATTCTTGTTTAAAAATTAGCACATTAATGTACAAGAGTGGTACTAATAATGTACAAGTTAGCTTCTCCCAGCATTTTTGACGTAAATCCATCATCCTTTGCCTTGTAGTTGTATGGATCACGTTCATGTGGTGGAATATCCGCTTACTAGTTTCCGCTGGCCCGTCGCATCGAAACAATGTTTGGTTTTCGGGGGTGATTTGTTTGAAAATGTGTTATACCTACTAGCAATAGAAATTTTTGCCAACCTTTGACACTTCTACCTTCTCTACAACTTCTGTGCTTGTGGGCTTCTTTTTGATAGTCTTCGACTGCTGTTCTTTCCTTGGTAAAGTTGCTTCCGGCTTGGATTTAGTATTTCCACCGGCGCCTTTGGTGCTTAGTTTCTCTTAACACCATTTCGGTCATTTATATTTATTAAATCTTTTACTACACGAAAAATTATGAACTTGGTTTGCAATCGCATTTATGTTCACATTGTGCACAAACACTGGTTGTCTATTTCACTCTTCTTTTTTAAATATTATAATTGAACACACTCAATTATTATTTTTCTAAATATATTTATAATTTGTGTTTCACATTGAACAAATTATTTTTTTTTATTTTACTTGTACCTGCCACTACTGGAAAGTTTATACCACCCTACACAGTATTTTTGTTGATATTTAATTTATTATTCTCACCTTGTTGTTCGGTACCCATAGAGGGTTCGATGGGCAATTTTTGATGATATTTTGGATATTGGAAGTTTCTGCAAGAATTTTCGAGGTCAGGTAATTGAAATTCTTAGCAAAAACATCCTCAATTAATTTTTTCACACTCTCCGCGCTACAATTCGATTCAAGGTCGATAAGTTTTGCAAAGCGATTATAATTGTTTTCGACAGAGTAATAATCACATCGCCATGACAGATTTTTGCTTTCGATAAGCAATTGATTTTGCATGTCTGAACGCTAATGGTGTTTTCCATTGGTAAAAAAATCAATCTGTTTTGGATCTAGATCTGTCTATAGACCGATTGTTTTTTTAACGTTTATTTATACACAATTTCCTTAATACTAATTAATAGCCTAAATAAACTTAAAGACTAGACATTTTTAACTTTTGCAAAAGTAAAAGACCATTATGGTTCGGTTTAGACTTTTTGGAAAGGTTTTTACGCTTTACGTCAGCATCAAGGATCGTCACAATAGCAGTTTTTCATCGGCGACGACTTCTTGTTTACAAATGTTTGGTGGAATGAAACATGTTATAAATTTTTTTCACTAGAAAATCACATTCTTATCGGCATATCACCGATCTTCTTCTTCTCCACAACCACTTGCTTGGATTCTCCTCAAGTTATAGCGGATGCTTCATACCCTTTCAGGTTTGTAATCGTTTGCTTTATTCTTGGTTTTCTTATTGTCTTTACATTTTTTGCAAACTTTGGTACTTCTTCTTTTTTTCTTTTTGATTGTCTTTGACTGCTGTTCTTTCCTTGGTAAAGTTGCTTCCGGTTTGGATTTAGTATTTCCACCCGCGCCATTGGTGCTTAGTTTCTCTTAACACCGTTACTGTAACCACCGTTTTGATTCTTCTTGTTGTCTTCATTTTTTGTACTTTTACTTTCTTCGGGTTTCTTTGTCTCAATTGAAGGCTTCGGGAATACAATTTTCTAATCGCCAGGGAGTATATTTTTGGAGTTAGTCTGCTGTCGTTGCTGTTTTTTTTAAATGGTTTAACTTGTTGATTTTGTTTTTGGTTTGGTAGCAGCATTCAGCGATGATGAGGTTCGCTCGAGGTTGTTAAAATAAAAGATTCCTTTAAGTCGGTAAGGGGGAATTAGAAAGGAATAGTCCTAGGAGAACTAATCGTCGAGCAAGAATACAGCAGGTTACAACAAGATGTTAATGCTACTAGAGCCCGATGAGGACTGTGTGTGTATTGGCTTGGCATAATGCTGGAAGCATGTCGTTCTGTATGTGTTTTTCATCAAGTTAAGTTGATACTTTGTGTTTTTTACCTTATCTTCTTTCAGGCATTCCATATGTTTCCAATCATGCCTGTATTTTATTTCATACCTCATTTTTTGTTAGGTTCTTCGTGTGAACATGATGGAATGCTTTCAAAGATAAGACTCATTATTCAACTAAATAAATAATGCAGACTGCCGACTGCTTGTCCTCCCTTCAGGAGCCTTGTTTAGCAATCATCTTCTGAAATTTGTTTAATGCTTCCTCTTTGCACACTGTTGAATTGTCAATGTATAAGCATTTGGCGATTAAGTCGTAGGTTTCTCTGTAGTTAATTAACAGTCTGTCAAATTCTAGGTTGACCTGTTTCTCTTCCATAATTGATGACCTTGTGAGGAGCTTCTGTTCTTACCTTTGCTTTGGTATTGAAATCATGTATAATTAAAAAGAATTATTGGTGTAGGTCAAAGGAGTTCCAGGAGTTACTTATACTAAGCAATAATAATTACTTGCTGACTTCACATCTCCCCTTTTTGGAACAAAAGAAATAACAAGAAATATAGTGAGAGTGTTTAGGCAATAATAAATACTCACAACACCTTTCCCCTTTTCAGAATTAAAGTAAGAACAATTAAGAATAAGTTAGAATCAAAAAAAAAAACTTAAAAATAATTTATGATGGTGTATAACGATTAGGTTTAAATAAGGATCGTCCGTATCGAGTTGTTGTTAGATAGTGAGGAGGTCTAGTCACATTAGAGGTTCTTGGGAAATCTTCTTCTTTGGAATTTTGGTGGAAACAGTATCAGATATTCCTATTTCCATCGTTTCTGGTATATGGGATTCATTAGGTACATAAGGTAGGTCTTTTCTGTTAAAAAGGAACAGGGTGGAATGGTGGAATTCCGAATCTGGAGAATAAAGATTCAAGTTTAGAAACAATACAACTAGCAGATTTATTTTCGAGTAGTGGAATTTCTGGAAAACGTGAAAAATAGTCGCTGACTATTCTGGAGTAATAGTAGGGATAAGTGGTTCATGCCTCGGGACAGTCTGTTGAATGCAGACTTCGCATCCTTTGACGACATGTTCCACTTGTTTGGCACATCCAGCCCACCAAACCGATTGCCTGGCGCGAGCTCTGCATTTGCATTTAACGGTTGCCGTCCATCAACAGTCCATCATTGAAAGATAAAACTGTACTTAAATCTTCTTCGCTTTCCGAATTATGATTTGACAATACCATTGGGGTTTTCGATAAGGCATCAGCTGCTATCAAATCTTTTCCAGGGGTGTAATATACTTTATATAAGAACTGCATCATCCGCATTATAAATCTCTGCAGTCTTGGTGTTAATTCATTTAAGTGTTTCGATGTAAAGATCGGAACCGTTTCAATATAAAATGACATACCTGTGACGAAATCTCTAAAGTTTTCACATGTCGCCCACGTTATTGCCAACGCCTCCTTCTCTAAATGTGCGTACCCCTTTTCAGCTTCACTAAGAGTTCTTGATGCATAAGCGACTGGCCCCAAAATACCGTCACTTTCTTCCGTAGAAATAATCGTCTTATGGCTTGGGTCAAACATTTTCAAAACAGGTTCTGTAATTAAAATTTTCTTTAGATGTAAAAATGCATTCTTTTGACTTTCACCCCATTGAAAGCTGACGTCCTTTCTCAGCAGTTCATTTAGTGGATAACAAATCGATGACAAGCTAGGAACAAATTTCACTAAGTAGTTGACGAGACCCTTAAATCTTTTTAATTCAGGAAAGTTTTGCGGAACAGAAAACTTTTCGATCTACCTGGATGGATGCCGCTGTCTTAAAACTCTTCGCAGATTGCTATCGTGATTACTCATCGTAGACCCATATTATACAAGGATGTCATCAGTTTGACACACTACACCTGGAATGCCTTCAATTATACGTTGAATCTGTTTTTGAAAAATCTCTGGAGCGCTAGAAATTCCGAAAGGTAGTCTGCGAAAACAAAATCTGCCAAACGGCGTGAGAAAGGTTGTCAATAGCTGCAACTGAGGTAATTTTCACCTGCCAAATCCAATTTGGTGAAGAATTTTGCACCAGCCAACTTGACCACGGGTATGATCCGCACTGGGCATGGATTGCACTTCCCGTTCGACGCACTCATTATGCCTTTGTAGATCGACACAAAGGCGAATATCGCCATCGGGCTTAGGTATTAGTACAAGAGGAGCACACCACTCCGTTGGCTCATCCACAAATCTGATTACATTAAGCCGGACCATCTCATCGAGTTTTAATTTTAATTTTGCGATCAACGGAATAGGTACTCTACTCTTTTGACTCAAGTCTGAATGTTTCTAGACGTTCACACAGTACGTTGGATAGGATCTTGTATGCGACATTAAGCAGGGATAGTAGGGATAGCCTCGATAGTTCTTGCAAGATATAGGATCGCCTTTTTTGTAGATGGGGCATATGGAGCTGATAGTCCAGTCATCGGGCATGTTTTCTTCCACCCATACTTGGTTGATGATTCGGTGTATGCTCCCTACCAAAACATCACGATCTGTCTGGGATTGTGACCTGGAAACACTTAACCTGGTGATGTCTTTAAGACGTGTGGCTGAATTAGCTGCCATTTCTTTGCCGAAAATATTTAGGGGTAGTAGGTGAAAAAAGAATGTCTAGTGCTGCTGAGGGTGTTGTGCGGAGTGCAATCACCTCCAGCTTCCAATTCTGGCAATGGCAATGCGGGACAGATCAAACGATCTTTAATCAGGGTAAGCAATTAGCTTAATATGACCCTGTTGCCAGCCGACATCTCGGCAATAAGGTGGCGGCCTCGGGTTCCACCTCATTGTACTGAGAAAGTCTGGCAGGTGGCAACTTTGGTTTCCCAGGTTAGCTTGAGTTGTTGCCTTTTTTGTCCTGCACTCTTCCGGAATCGTTTGTATGATTTCCAAGGGTCTGAAGTCTGTATTGAAGCCTGGAAGCGGTGAGCCGCGAGCTTGTAGCTTAACAGACCTTTGCTTCCAGGGTTCTCTTAGAATTACTTGGGGTAAGGGAATGCGACATTTGATTGGGTGACCCACCATTGCCGTGTGATGCATCATTTTGAGCCTTTGTCGCCTGTTGCTTGTTGAAGAAATTACTCAGGTTCCAATTGTTGTACGAGGGTTGGTTCGATAGTGTTTCTGAACTGAAGTAGAACTTAGCAGAGGCAGCTTCTCTTCAATCGTTTTTATCGACATTATTGTATCCTTTGGTGGTCTGGGCATTTACGGCGCCTCTATGTATGTTATAAAGTAGGTACTCCTTGAGTGCTGTCATCTCGTTAGAAGTAGATTCGAAGAAGACGATTATTACTACTACTCGTTTGCTACGGTGGCATCGGTGGTGGCATTTGTTCACATATTCCAATAAAACCCTTCATCTCAATAAGCTACTTGGCTCGGAAAAATCACATAACTTGTTGCTGATATTGTGATCACCTTCAGACGGTTCAACCCGGAAAGGTTCGCTGAAGAGACCTAGTTCCCGACCGAGGTTGTGAACCTCTTACCTGTCCATCTTGTCACGTTCCCTACGCTCACGGCGTTCGTATTCTTCTATTTTGTCTGCTGATTTATTGCTGTTTTCCAAACGATCTTTGATCAGCTTAAGCAAATAGCTTAATATGACCCTGATGCCAGCCGGCATCGCGGCAATAAGCTGGTGGCCCCGGGTTCTCTCTCATTATACTGAGGAAGACTGGCAGGTGGCAACTTTGGTTGCCCAGGTTAGCTTGATTTGTTGCTTTTTTGTCCTGCACTCTTCCGGAATCTTTTGTATGATTTCCAAGGGTCTGAAGTCTGTATTGAAGCCTGGAAGCGGTGAGCCGCGAGCTTGTAGCTTAACAGACCTTTGCTTCCAGGGTTCTCTTAGAATTACTTGGGGTAAGGAAATGCGAGCTTGAAGCTTTGCCGTTCAACATCCCCACCAGAAGCGATTTTTGTTTTTGTTTTTATTTTCCGAACGAGGTTTTGCATCGATTCGGATCATTGAAAAAGTCGCGATCCTGTTCACTTGAGAAGGTCGATGGCTCATTCTTAATATTTGGCTCACACATTTGATTGGGTGGCCCACCATTGCCGGGTGATGCATCATTTTGAGCCTGTGTCGCCTGTTACTTGTTAAAAAAATTACTCAGGTTCCAATTATTGTACGAGGGTTGGTTCGATAGCGTTTCTGGAACTGAATTAGAACTTAGCAGATACAACTTCTCTGCAATCGTTTTTATCGGCATTATTGAATCCTTTGGTGGTCTGGGCATTTACGGCGCCTCTATATATGTTATAAATTAGGTACTCCTTGAGTGCTGTCATCTCGTTGAGCATATAGCTAATTTCCTTTTCTTGGTGTATCTTGTGCATATTTGATATCACTGGCTGAGAAAAATGCCCATTGTTCAGAAACGACGAGGACGACCCACAGCTGCCACCCACTTGCCGCCATTGGGCCTTGTCGGGGTAGTCGGTGGCGTTAGAAGTAGATTCGAAGAATACGATTGTAACTACTACTCGTTTGTTGCGGTGGCTTCGGTGGTGGCATTTGTTCACATATTCCAATAAAACCCTTCATCTCAATAAGCTGCTTGGCCACAGAAAAGTCACCTAACTTGTTGCTTATGTTATGATCACCTTCAGATGGTTCAACCCGGATAGGTTCGCGGAAAAGACCTTGTTCCCGACCGGGGTTGTGGACCTCTTACCTATCCATATTGTCACGTTCCCTACGCTCACTGCGTTTGTATTCCTCCATTTTGTCTGCTGATTTATTGCTCAGGTTCCAATTGTTGTTGTTGTTGTTGTGTGTTTTTTTTTCTTAATTTAATAGTGGATCACTATATCTTTCCCGTTAGTCGGAGAAGAAGTGCGACCGAAGCCGTTTTGGAGGTTAATCTGTATTAATCGCAGCGTTTTTGCTACAATCAGATCGCTCCACCACGGTGGCGTTCGTATCCTCCGAATCCGATGATGCCAAAAGGTCATCCTCCATCAGATAATCTCTGATAATAGATAATAGATTATGTGTCGGAAGATAGGGGTTGCTGGATGCAATTGTCTGGATTATTTCAGCCACATTAGAAGTTTTGGCTGGGATCCAGGCGCACGATCTTGAACAACTTGGTATGTCGTCCATCCAACCACCTCCAACTTCGAGAAAGGCCACACCTTACCAATTCTGTCAATTGTAATGCGGTAGAGATAAAACGATCTTTAATCAGTGTAAGCAATTAGCTTAATATAACCCTGTTGCCAGCCGGCATCTCGGCAATAAGTTGGCGGCCCGGGTTCCACCTGCCCGGGTTCCACCTCGTTGTACTGAGAAAGTCTGGCAGGTGGCAACTTTGGCTTCCCAGGTTAGCTTGATTTGTTGCCTTTGTTGTCCTGCACTCTTCCGGAATCGTTTATATGATTTCCAAGGGTCTGAAGTCTGTATTGAAGCCTGGAAGGGGTGAGCCGCGAGCTTGTAGCTTAACAGACCATTGCTTCCAGGGTTCTCTTAGAATTACTTGGGGTAAGGGAATGCGAGCTTGAAGCTTTGCAGTTCAACATCCCCACCAGAAGCGATTTCAACAGCAGTCAACAGCAGGTTCTGAGATCCTGCTGCCGGCCGGTTTAGAAGGCAAACCGGTCTCCTTGGTTTTTGTATTTGTTTTTGTTATTATTTTTCGAACGAGTTTTGCATTGATTCGGATCATTATAAAAGTCGCGATCCTGTTCACTTCAGAAGGTCGATGGCTCATTCTTAATATTTGGTTCACACATTTGATTGGGTGGCCCACCATTGCCGGGTGATGCATCATTTTCAGCCTGTGTCGCCTGTTACTTGTTAAAAAAATTACTCAGGTTCCAATTATTGTACGAGGGTTGGTTCGATAGCGTTTCTGGAACTGAATTAGAACTTAGCAGATACAACTTCTCTGCAATCGTTTTTATCGGCATTATTGAATCCTTTGGTGGTCTGGGCATTTACGGCGCCTCTATATATGTTATAAATTAGGTACTCCTTGAGTGCTGTCATCTCGTTGAGCATAGCTTATTTCCTTTTCTTGTGCATATTTGATATCACTGGCTGAGAAAAATGCCCATTGTTCAGAAACGACGAGGACGACCCACAGCTGCCACCCACTTGCCGCCATTGGGCCTTGTCGGGGTAGTCGGTGGCGTTAGAAGTAGATTCGAAGAAGACGATTGTAACTACTACTCGTTTGTTGCGGTGGCTTCGGTGGTGGCATTTGTTCACATATTCCAATAAAACCCTTCATCTCAATAAGCTGCTTGGCCACAGAAAAGTCACCTAACTTGTTGCTTATGTTATGATCACCTTCAGATGGTTCAACCCGGATAGGTTCGCGGAAAAGACCTTGTTCCCGACCGGGTTTGTGGACCTCTTATACCTATCCATATTGTCACGTTCCCTACGCTCACTGCGTTTGTATTCTTCCATTTTGTCTGCTGATTTATTGCTCAGGTTCCAATTGTTGTTGTTGTTGTTGTTGGTTGTTTTTTTAGTTTAATAGTGGATCACTATATCTTTCCCGTTAGTCGGAGAAGAAGTGCGACTGAAGCCGTTTTGGAGGTTAATCTGTATTAATCGCAGCGTTTTTGCTACAATCAGATCGCTCCACCACGGTGGTGTTCGTATCCTCCGAATCCGATGATGCCAAAAGGTCATCCTCCATCAGATAATCTCTGATAATAGATAATAGATTATGTGTCGGAAGATAGGGGTTGCTGGATGCAATTGTCTGGATTATTTCAGCCACATTAGAAGTTTTGGCTGGGATCCAGGCGCACGATCTTGAACAACTTGGTATGTCGTCCATCGCAACCACCTCCAACTTCGAGAAAGGCCACACCTTACCAATTCTGTCAGGCGCACGATCTTGAACAACTTGGTATGTCGTCCATCGCAACCAACTCCAACTTCGAGAAAGGCCACACCTTACCAATTCTGTCAATTGCAATGCGGTAGAGATAAAACGATCTTTAATCAGCGTAAGCAATTAGCTTAATATAACCCTGTTGCCAGCCGGCATCTCGGCAATAAGTTGGCGGCCCGGGTTCCACCTGCCCGGGTTCCACCTCGTTGTACTGAGAAAGTCTGGCAGGTGGCAACTTTGGCTTCCCAGGTTAGCTTGATTTGTTGCCTTTGTTGTCCTGCACTCTTCCGGAATCGTTTATATGATTTCCAAGGGTCTGAAGTCTGTATTGAAGCCTGGAAGGGGTGAGCCGCGAGCTTGTAGCTTAACAGACCATTGCTTCCAGGGTTCTCTTAGAATTACTTGGGGTAAGGGAATGCGAGCTTGAAGCTTTGCAGTTCAACATCCCCACCAGAAGCGATTTCAACAGCAGTCAACAGCAGGTTCTGAGATCCTGCTGCCGGCCGATTTAGAAGGCAAACCGGTCTCCTTGGTTTTTGTATTTGTTTTTGTTTTTATTTTCCGAACGAGGTTTTGCATCGATTCGGATCATTGTAAAAGTCGCGATCCTGTTCACTTCAGAAGGTCGATGGCTCATTCTTAATATTTGGTTCACACATTTGATTGGGTGGCCCACCATTGCCGGGTGATGCATCATTTTGAGCCTGTGTCGCCTGTTACTTGTTAAAAAAATTACTCAGGTTCCAATTATTGTACGAGGGTTGGTTCGATAGCGTTTCTGGAACTGAATTAGAACTTAGCAGATACAACTTCTCTGCAATCGTTTTTATCGGCATTATTGAATCCTTTGGTGGTCTGGGCATTTACGGCGCCTCTATATATGTTATAAATTAGGTACTCCTTGAGTGCTGTCATCTCGTTGAGCATAGCTTATTTCCTTTTCTTGGTGTATCTTGTGCATATTTGATATCACTGGCTGAGAAAAATGCCCATTGTTCAGAAACGACGAGGACGACCCACAGCTGCCACCCACTTGCCGCCATTGGGCCTTGTCGGGGTAGTCGGTGGCGTTAGAAGTAGATTCGAAGAAGACGATTGTAACTACTACTCGTTTGTTGCGGTGGCTTCGGTGGTGGCATTTGTTCACATATTCCAATAAAACCCTTCATCTCAATAAGCTGCTTGGCCACAGAAAAGTCACCTAACTTGTTGCTTATGTTATGATCACCTTCAGATGGTTCAACCCGGATAGGTTCGCGGAAAAGACCTTGTTCCCGACCGGGTTTGTGGACCTCTTATACCTATCCATATTGTCACGTTCCCTACGCTCACTGCGTTTGTATTCTTCCATTTTGTCTGCTGATTTATTGCTCAGGTTCCAATTGTTGTTGTTGTTGTTGTTGGTTGTTTTTTTAGTTTAATAGTGGATCACTATATCTTTCCCGTTAGTCGGAGAAGAAGTGCGACTGAAGCCGTTTTGGAGGTTAATCTGTATTAATCGCAGCGTTTTTGCTACAATCAGATCGCTCCACCACGGTGGTGTTCGTATCCTCCGAATCCGATGATGCCAAAAGGTCATCCTCCATCAGATAATCTCTGATAATAGATAATAGATTATGTGTCGGAAGATAGGGGTTGCTGGATGCAATTGTCTGGATTATTTCAGCCACATTAGAAGTTTTGGCCTCGTTGTACTGAGAAAGTCTGGCAGGTGGCAACTTTGGCTTCCCACGTTAGCTTGATTTGTTGCCTTTGTTGTCCGGCACTCTTCCGGAATCGTTGATATGATTTCCAAGGGTCTGAAGTCTGTATTGAAGCCTGGAAGGGGTGAGCCGCAAGCTTGTAGCTTAACAGACCATTGCTTCCAGGGTTCTCTTAGAATTACTTGGGGTAAGGGAATGCGAGCTTGAAGCTTTGCAGTTCAACATCCCCACCAGAAGCGATTTCAACAGCAGTCAACAGCAGGTTCTGAGATCCTGCTGCCGGCCGGCTTAGAAGGCAAACCGGTCTCCTTGGTTTTTGTATTTGTTTTTGTTATTATTTTTCGAACGAGGTTTTGCATCGATTCGGATCATTATAAAAGTCGCGATCCTGTTCACTTCAGAAGGTCGATGGCTCATTCTTAATATTTGGTTCACACATTTGATTGGGTGGCCCACCATTGCCGGGTGATGCATCATTTTGAGCCTGTGTCGCCTGTTACTTGTTAAAAAAATTACTCAGGTTCCAATTATTGTACGAGGGTTGGTTCGATAGCGTTTCTGGAACTGAATTAGAACTTAGCAGATACAACTTCTCTGCAATCGTTTTTATCGGCATTATTGAATCCTTTGGTGGTCTGGGCATTTACGGCGCCTCTATATATGTTATAAATTAGGTACTCCTTGAGTGCTGTCATCTCGTTGAGCATAGCTTATTTCCTTTTCTTGTGCATATTTGATATCACTGGCTGAGAAAAATGCCCATTGTTCAGAAACGACGAGGACGACCCACAGCTGCCACCCACTTGCCGCCATTGGGCCTTGTCGGGGTAGTCGGTGGCGTTAGAAGTAGATTCGAAGAAGACGATTGTAACTACTACTCGTTTGTTGCGGTGGCTTCGGTGGTGGCATTTGTTCACATATTCCAATAAAACCCTTCATCTCAATAAGCTGCTTGGCCACAGAAAAGTCACCTAACTTGTTGCTTATGTTATGATCACCTTCAGATGGTTCAACCCGGATAGGTTCGCGGAAAAGACCTTGTTCCCGACCGGGTTTGTGGACCTCTTATACCTATCCATATTGTCACGTTCCCTACGCTCACTGCGTTTGTATTCTTCCATTTTGTCTGCTGATTTATTGCTCAGGTTCCAATTGTTGTTGTTGTTGTTGTTGTTGTTGGTTGTTTTTTTAGTTTAATAGTGGATCACTATATCTTTCCCGTTAGTCGGAGAAGAAGTGCGACTGAAGCCGTTTTGGAGGTTAATCTGTATTAATCGCAGCGTTTTTGCTACAATCAGATCGCTCCACCACGGTGGTGTTCGTATCCTCCGAATCCGATGATGCCAAAAGGTCATCCTCCATCAGATAATCTCTGATAATAGATAATAGATTATGTGTCGGAAGATAGGGGTTGCTGGATGCAATTGTCTGGATTATTTCAGCCACATTAGAAGTTTTGGCTGGGATCCAGGCGCACGATCTTGAACAACTTGGTATGTCGTCCATCGCAACCACCTCCAACTTCGAGAAAGGCCACACCTTACCAATTCTGTCAATTGCAATGCGGTAGAGATAAAACGATCTTTAATCAGCGTAAGCAATTAGCTTAATATAACCCTGTTGCCAGCCGGCATCTCGGCAATAAGTTGGCGGCCCGGGTTCCACCTGCCCGGGTTCCACCTCGTTGTACTGAGAAAGTCTGGCAGGTGGCAACTTTGGCTTCCCAGGTTAGCTTGATTTGTTGCCTTTGTTGTCCTGCACTCTTCCGGAATCGTTTATATGATTTCCAAGGGTCTGAAGTCTGTATTGAAGCCTGGAAGGGGTGAGCCGCGAGCTTGTAGCTTAACAGACCATTGCTTCCAGGGTTCTCTTAGAATTACTTGGGGTAAGGGAATGCGAGCTTGAAGCTTTGCAGTTCAACATCCCCACCAGAAGCGATTTCAACAGCAGTCAACAGCAGGTTCTGAGATCCTGCTGCCGGCCGGTTTAGAAGGCAAACCGGTCTCCTTGGTTTTTGTATTTGTTTTTGTTATTATTTTTCGAACGAGTTTTGCATTGATTCGGATCATTATAAAAGTCGCGATCCTGTTCACTTCAGAAGGTCGATGGCTCATTCTTAATATTTGGTTCACACATTTGATTGGGTGGCCCACCATTGCCGAGTGATGCATCATTTTGAGCCTGTGTCGCCTGTTACTTGTTAAAAAAATTACTCAGGTTCCAATTATTGTACGAGGGTTGGTTCGATAGCGTTTCTGGAACTGAATTAGAACTTAGCAGATACAACTTCTCTGCAATCGTTTTTATCGGCATTATTGAATCCTTTGGTGGTCTGGGCATTTACGGCGCCTCTATATATGTTATAAATTAGGTACTCCTTGAGTGCTGTCATCTCGTTGAGCATATAGCTTATTTCCTTTTCTTGGTGTATCTTGTGCATATTTGATATCACTGGCTGAGAAAAATGCCCATTGTTCAGAAACGACGAGGACGACCCACAGCTGCCACCCACTTGCCGCCATTGGGCCTTGTCGGGGTAGTCGGTGGCGTTAGAAGTAGATTCGAAGAAGACGATTGTAACTACTACTCGTTTGTTGCGGTGGCTTCGGTGGTGGCATTTGTTCACATATTCCAATAAAACCCTTCATCTCAATAAGCTGCTTGGCCACAGAAAAGTCACCTAACTTGTTGCTCATGTTATGATCACCTTCAGATGGTTCAACCCGGATAGGTTCGCGGAAAAGACCTTGTTCCCGACCGGGGTTGTGGACCTCTTACCTATCCATATTGTCACGTTCCCTAAGCTCACGGCCGCGGCGTTAGTATTCTTCCATTTTGTCTGCTGATTTATTGCTGTTTTCCTATCTGAGAGCTACCTATACCTGCAACGTGCCTAGTTCATGCGTGACTATAATACCGTCCCTCTCATTGCGTTTCATTTTTCTTTTTTTGTTTTGACAGAAATGTCAACTTTCTACTTTTTATTCGTTGTTTTGTGTAAGTTATAACTTTAGAGGAAAAACATATTTTTGTGTGTTTTATTAAAGTTGATGTCATTGGTAATCTGTGATTATTTTGATTTGAGTTGTTTGTTTTTAATCACTTGGCGTTGGTATTTGTGAACGATATATAGTGGTATCCTTTTTTCTCACCAATTCCAGCATTCACTTGATGGAGACAAAAAATTAATTACGAATTCACGTTGTTTTTGTTGGTTGCACAGCAGTGATAGAGTAATTGATAGGTGGGGAGAAATCAGTAGAAAAAAAAACTCAAGGGAAAATAGGGAAACGTTTTTCCGCGTTGTTTTATCTAATGAAAACAAATTTCTACACCCGAAATATAGTTTCTTTACATATTTTAGCCCGTCATTTTTCGCGTTTACTGGATGTTGTATTTTATTTTATTTTTCATCTTTCGTTTCACTTCGTCTTTGGTGGCCGATGAGCCGATTCAGCGCCCCGAGAAGAAACCGTCGAATAAAAAGAGGAACACATTTCTTTTTAACAATTTTCGCTATGGAATTTCTAGAACATAAGCACGAAAACGGTTTGGAACCGTTCACCGGGTGATGGGTAGTATTTTCGTTATTTTTATTGTTGTATATAACATAAACGTATACATAAATCAACCCAACACGCAAAGTTCGCCATTTTCTGGTCTTAAAGTTCATAAAAGTAATATATAAATAAATAATAAAACCTTTGGCAATTTTACCTTCCCTACAACTTCTGTGTTTGTGGGCTTCTTTTTGAACGTCTTCGACTGCTGTTCTTTCTTTGGTAAAGTTGCTTCCGGTTTGGATTTAGTATTTCCACCGACGCCATTGGTGCTTAGTTTCTCTTAACACCGTTACTGTAACCACCGTTTTGATTCGTCTTGTTGTCTTCATTTTTTGTACTTTTACTTTCTTCATGTTTCTTGCTCTCAATTGAAGGCTTCGGGAAAACAATTTTCTAATCGCCAGGGAGTATATTTTTGGAGTTAGTCTGCTGTCGTTAACGTTTTTTTTTTTTAAATGCTTTCACTTGTTGATTTTCTTTTTGGCTTGGTAGCAGCATTCAGCGACGATGAGGTTCGCCCCGAGGTTGTCAAAATAGAAAATTCCTTTAAGTCGGTACGGGGGAATTAGAAAGGAATAGTCCTAGGAGAACTAATCGTCGAGCAAGAATTCAGCAGGTTACAACAAGATGTTAATGCTACTAGAGCCCGATGAGGACTGTGTGTGTATTGGCTTGGTATATTGCTGGAAGCATGTCGTTCTGTATGTGTTTTTCATGTTAAGTTGATACTTTGTGTTTTTTACCTTATCTTCTTTCAGGCATTCCATATGTTTCCAATCATGCCTGTATTCTATTTTATACCTCATTTTTTGTTAGGTTCTTTGTGTGAAGTTCATTGAATTAATGTTCTCACATTTTAGGTGCAGATACGACCGTCGTTGTCCTTTTTTGGTTTATCAGGTCGTCAACAATAAAATCAGTCCTTTACACTTTTTGAGAAGGTTTTTGCGCTTTACGTCTTCATCAAGGATCGTCTCGATAGCAGTTTTTCATCGGCGACGACTTCTTGTTTACAAAGTAGCACATCAATGTTTGGTGGAATGAAACGTGTTTTAAATTTGTTTCAGGTTTCAGGTGTTTTCGGTTTGTCATCGTTTGCTTTATTCTTGGTTTTCTTATTGTCTTTACATTTTTAGCAAAATTTGGCACTTCTACTTTCTCTACAACTTCTGTGCTTGTGGGCTTCTTTTTTGTGGACTTCGACTGCTGTTCTTTCCTTGGTAAAGTTGCTTCCGGTTTGGATTTAGTATTTCCACCGGCGCCTTTGGTGCTTAGTTTCTCTTAACACCGTTACTGTAACCTCCGTTTTGATTCTTCTTGTTGTCTTCATTTTTTGTACTTTTGCTTTCTTCGGGTTTCTTTGTCTCAATTGAAGGCTTCGGGAATACAATTTTCTAATCGCCAGGGAGTATATTTTTGGAGTTAGTCTGCTGTCGTTAACGTTTTTTTTTTAAATGCTTTCACTTGTTGATTTTGTTTTTGGCTTGGTAGCAGCATTCAGCGACGATGAGGTTCGCCCCGATGTTGTCAAAATAGAAAATTCCTTTAAGTCGGTACGGGGGAATTAGAAAGGAATAGTCCTAGGAGAACTAATCGTCGAGCAAGAATTCAGCAGGTTACAACAAGATGTTAATGCTACTAGAGCCCGATGAGGACTGTGTGTGTATTGGCTTGGCATATTGCTGGAAGCATGTCGTTCTGTATGTGTTTTTCATCAAGTTAAGTTGATACTTTGTGTTTTTTACCTTATCTTCTTTCAGGCATTCCATATGTTTCCAATCATGCCTGTATTTTATTTTATACCTCATTTTTTGTTAGGTTCTTTGTGTGAAGTTCATTGAATTAATGTTCTCACATTTTAGGTGCAGATACGACCGTCGTTGTCCTTTTTTGGTTTATCAGGTCGTCAACAATAAAATCAGTCCTTTACAATTTTTGAGAAGGTTTTTGCGCTTTGCGTCATCATCAAGGATCGTCTCGATAGCAGTTTTTCATCGGCGACGACTTCTTGTTAACAAAGTAGCACATCATGTTTGGTGGAATGAAACATGTTTTAAATTTGTTTCAGGTTTCAGGTGTTTTAGGTTTGTCATCGTTTGCTTTATTCTTGGTTTTCTTATTGTCTTTACATTTTTAGCAAACTTTGGCACTTCTACCTTCTCTACAACTTCTGTGCTTGTGGGCTTCTTTTTTGTGGACTTTGACTGCTGTTCTTTCCTTGGTAAAGTTGCTTCCGGTTTGGATTTAGTATTTCCACCGGCGCCTTTGGTGCTTAGTTTCTCTTAACACCGTTTCGGTCATTTATATTTATTAAATGTTTTACTACACGAAAAATTATGAACTTGGTTTGCAATCGCATTTATGTTCACATTGTGCACAAACACTGGTTGTCTATTTCACTCTTCTTTTTTAAATATTATAATTGAACACACTCAATTATTATTTTTCTAAATATATTTATAATTTGTGTTTCACATTGAACAAATTTTTTTTTTTTATTTTACTTGTACCTGCCACTACTGGAAAGTTTATAGTACCCTACACAGTATTTTTGTTGATATTTAATTTAATATTCTCACCTTGTTGTTCGGTACCCATAGAGGGTTCGATGGACAATTTTTGATGATATTTTGGAAATTGGTAGTTTCTGCAAGAATTTTCTTTCATCAGCGACGAATTCTTGTTTAAAAATTAGCACATTAATGTACAAGAGTGGTACTAATAATGTACAAGTTAGCTTCTCCCAGCATTTTTGACGTAAATCCATCATCCTTTGCCTTGTAGTTGTATGGATCACGTTCATGTGGTGGAATATCCGCTTACTAGTTTCCGCTGGCCCGTCGCATCGAAACAATGTTTGGTTTTCGGGGGTGATTTGTTTGAAAATGTGTTATACCTACTAGCAATAGAAATTTTTGCCAACCTTTGACACTTCTACCTTCTCTACAACTTCTGTGCTTGTGGGCTTCTTTTTGATAGTCTTCGACTGCTGTTCTTTCCTTGGTAAAGTTGCTTCCGGCTTGGATTTAGTATTTCCACCGGCGCCTTTGGTGCTTAGTTTCTCTTAACACCATTTCGGTCATTTATATTTATTAAATCTTTTACTACACGAAAAATTATGAACTTGGTTTGCAATCGCATTTATGTTCACATTGTGCACAAACACTGGTTGTCTATTTCACTCTTCTTTTTTAAATATTATAATTGAACACACTCAATTATTATTTTTCTAAATATATTTATAATTTGTGTTTCACATTGAACAAATTATTTTTTTTTATTTTACTTGTACCTGCCACTACTGGAAAGTTTATACCACCCTACACAGTATTTTTGTTGATATTTAATTTATTATTCTCACCTTGTTGTTCGGTACCCATAGAGGGTTCGATGGGCAATTTTTGATGATATTTTGGATATTGGAAGTTTCTGCAAGAATTTTCGAGGTCAGGTAATTGAAATTCTTAGCAAAAACATCCTCAATTAATTTTTTCACACTCTCCGCGTTACAATTCGATTCAATTATATAATTGTTTTTATAATTGTTTTCCACAGAGTAATAATCACATCGCCATGACAGATTTTTACTTTCGATAAGCAATTGATATTGCATGTCTGAACGCTAATGGTGTTTTCCATTGGTAAAAAAATCAATCTGTTTTTGATCTAGATCTGTCTGTAGACCGATTGTTTTTTTTTTAACGTTTAATTATACACAATTTCCTTAATACTAATTAATAGCCTAAATAAACTTAAAGACTAGACATTTTTAACTTTTGCAAAAGTAAAAGACCATTATGGTTCGGTTTAGACTTTTTGGAAAGGTTGTTACGCTTTACGTCAGCATCAAGGATCGTCACAATAGCAGTTTTTCATCGGCGACGACTTCTTGTTTACAAATGTTTGGTGGAATGAAACATGTTATAAATTTTTTTCACTAGAAAATCCCATTCTTATCGGCATATCACCGATCTTCTTCTTCTCAACAACCACTTGCTTGGATTCTCCTCAAGTTATAGCGGATGCTTCATACCCTTTCAGGTTTGTAATCGTTTGCTTTATTCTTGGTTTTCTTATTGTCTTTACATTTTTAGCAAACTTTGGTACTTCTTCTTTTTTTCTTTTTGATCGCCTTCGACTGCTGTTCTTTCCTTGGTAAAGTTGCTTCCGGTTTGGATTTAGTATTTCCACCGACGCCTTTGGTGCTTAGTTTCTCTCAACACCGTTACTGTAACCTCCGTTTTGATTCTTCTTGTTGTCTTCATTTTTTGTACTTTTACTTTCATCGTGTTTCTTTGTCTCAATTGAAGGCTTCGGGAATACAATTTTCTAATCGCCAGGGAGTATATTTTTGGAGTTAGTCTGCTGTCGTTAACGTTTTTTTTTTAAATGCTTTCACTTGTTGATTTTGTTTTTGGCTTTGTAGCAGCATTCAGCGACGATGAGGTTCGCCCCGAGGTTGTCAAAATAGAAAATTCCTTTAAGTCGGTACGAGGGAATTAGAAAGAAATAGTCCTAGGAGAACAAATCGTCGAGCAAGAATTCAGCTGGTTACAACAAGATGTTTATGCTACTAGAGCCCGATGAGGACTGTGTGTGTATTGGCTTGGCATAATGCTGGAAGCATGTCGTTCTGTATGTGTTTTTCATCAAGTTTAGTTGATACTTTGTGTTTTTTACCTTATCTTCTTTCAGGCATTCCATATGTTTCCAATCATGCCTGTATTTTATTTCATACCTCATTTTTTGTTAGGTTCTTCGTGTGAACATGATGGAATGCTTTCAAAGATAAGACTCATTATTCAACTAAATAAATAATGCAGACTGCCGACTGCTTGTCCTCCCTTCAGGAGCCTTGTTTAGCAATCATCTTCTGAAATTTGTTTAATGCTTCCTCTTTGCACACTGTTGAATTGTCAATGTATAAGCATTTGGCGATTAAGTCGTAGGTTTCTCTGTAGTTAATTAACAGTCTGTCAAATTCTAGGTTGACCTGTTTCTCTTCCATAATTGATGACCTTGTGAGGAGCTTCTGTTCTTACCTTTGCTTTGGTATTGAAATGATGTATAATTAAAAAGAATTATTGGTGTAGGTCAAAGGAGTTCCATGCCCGATGGCCTCGATTTTATTCTCATAAGATAGAGTCTCGAGGTCGTTAACTTTTCTGTTCATTTCACCTCCATCAAAAATGTTGGTGTTGAAATTAGATTATATTTTTAACATGATATAAGAAAAGAGCGTCCCTTTCAAAGAGCACAAAGTTTGCAATTGGCTTGATAAGATAATATAAAATGTGTAAATCAGAACCAAAGACCAACGATGTTGTTTGTAAGAGAGGACTTTAATAACTATCCAGACAATAGGATAACAAATGATTCATAGCTTATACTATTATATTACTTATACTAGGCAATAATAATTACTTGCTGACTACACATCTCCCCTTTTTGGAACAAAAGAAATAACAAGAAATATAGTGAGAGTGTTTAGGCAATAATAAATACTCACAACACCTTTCCCCTTTTCAGAATTAAAGTAAGAACAAGTTAGAATAGGTTAGAATCAAAAAAAAAAACTTAAAAATAATTTATGATGGTGTATAACGATTAGGTTTAAATAAGGATCGTCCGTATCGAGTTGTTGTTAGATAGTGAGGAGGTCTAGTCACATTAGAGGTTCTTGGGAAATCTTGTTTGGAATCACTTTTGGTGGAAACAGTAGCAGATATTCCTATTTCCATCGTTTCTGGTATATGGGATTCATTAGGTACATAAGGTAGGTCTTTTCTGTAAAAAAGGAACAGGGTGGAATGAGTTTCTTCGAAATTTACCTCTTTCGGTTTCGACAAAAGATATCAAGCTGCTTGAACTGCGGACCATTGTCTGTTCGTATTATCTCTGGAATTCCGAATCTGGAAAATATAGATTCAAGTTTAGCAGATTTATTTTCGAGTAGTGCAATTTCTGGAAAACGTGAAAAATAGTCGCTGACTATTCGACTGCCATCTGCCAAGGACGTTCTGGAGTAATAGTAGTGATAAGTGGTTCATGCCTCGGGACAGTCTGTTGAATGCAGACTTCGCATCCTTTGACGACATGTTCCACTTGTTTTGCACATCCAGGCCACCAAACCGCATTTGCATTTAACGGTTGCCGTGCATCAACAGTCCATCATTGAAAGATAAAACTGTACTTAAATCTTCTTCGCTTTCCGAATTATGATTTGACAATACCATTGGGGTTTTCGATAAGGCATCAGCTGCTATCAAATCTTTTCCAGGGGTGTAATATACTTTATATAAGAACTGCATCATCCGCATTATAAATCTCTGCAGTCTTGGTGTTAATTCATTTAAGTGTTTCGATGTAAAGATCGGAACCGTTTCAATATAAAATGACATACCTGTGACGAAATCTCTAAAGTTTTCACATGTCGCCCACGTTATTGCCAACGCCTCCTTCTCTAAATGTGCGTACCCCTTTTCAGCTTCACTAAGAGTTCTTGATGCATAAGCGACTGGCCCCAAAATACCGTCACTTTCTTCCGACTGGCAGGTGGCAACTTTGGTTTCCCAGGTTAGCTTGAGTTGTTGCCTTTTTTGTCCTGCACTCTTCCGGAATCGTTTGTATGATTTCCAAGGGTCTGAAGTCTGTATTGAAGCCTGGAAGGGGTGAGCCGCGAGCTTGTAGCTTAACAGACCTTTGCTTCCATGGTTCTCTTAGAATTACTTGGGGTAAGGGAATGCGACATTTGATTGGGTGACCCACCATTGCCGTGTGATGCATCATTTTGAGGCTTTGTCGCCTGTTGCTTGTTGAAGAAATTACTCAGGTTCCAATTGTTGTACGAGGGTTGGTTCGATAGTTTTTCTGGAACTGAAGTAGAACTTAGCAGAGCCAGCTTCTCTTAAATCGTTTTTATCGGCATTATTGTGTCCTTTGGTGGTCTGGGCATTTACGGCGCCTCTATATATGTTATAAAGTAAGTACTCCTTGAGTGCTGTCATCTCGTTGAGCATATAGCTTATGTCCTTTTCCTGGTGTATCTTGCGCATATTTGATATCGCTGGCTGAGAAAAATGCCCATTGTTCAGGAACGACGAGGACGACCCACAGCTGCCACCCCCTTGCCGCCATTGGGCCTTATCGGAGTAGTCGGTGGCGTTCGAAGTAGATTCGAAGAAGACGATTATTGCAACTACTCGTTTGTTGCGGTGGCATCGGTGGTGGCATTTGTTCACATATTCCAATAAAACCCTTCATCTCAATAAGCTGCTTGGCCATGGAATAGTCACCTAACTTTTTGCTTATATTGTGATCACCTTCAGACGGTTCAACCCGGATAGGTTCGCGGAAGAGACCTTGTTCCCGACCGGGGTTGTGAACCTCTTACTTATCCATCTTGTCACGTTCCCTACGCTCACGGCGTTCGTATTCTTCCATTTTGTCTGCTGATTTATTGCTGTTTTCCAAACGATTTTAAATCAATCTAAGCAATTAGTTTAATAGCCTGTGTCGCCTGTTGCTTGTTGAAGAAATTACGAGGATCGGTTTGATGGTGTTTCTGGTACTGAAGTAGAATTTAGCAGAGGCAGCTTCTCTTTAATCGTTTTTATCGGCATTATTGAATCCTTTGGTGGTCTGGGCATTTGCGATGCCTCTATATATGTTATAAAGTTGGTACTCCTTGAGTGCTGTCATCTCGTTGAGCATATAGCTTATGTCCATTTCCTGGTGTATCTTGTGCATATTTGATATCACTGGCTGAGAAAAATGCCCATTGTTCAGAAACGACGAGGACGACCCACTGCTGCCATTATATCATTATAAAAGTCGCGATCCTGTATGTTATCATAATTCATTACTAGCTTTTAAGTTACACTGTTTTTACTTAAAAAATCTACAAAAATAATGTATAAATATAGGTGTAGGTACTTATTCGACATGTCAATAATTCATATATATAAATAAAATGTGTTCAGTACATTATCAATAAAAAAAAGATACATAGATACAAATAAAATACAAACAAAATGCCACAAGCACAAATCAAAAGTAATCTAAAAAGGGGTAAAAAGAGAAACCAATTAAAATGCGCATCTTCATAGAGATAAACAGAATTTGATAGGGATAGATTAGCACTTGAAGGACATGGGCATCTTTTAGAGGAGAATGGTGAAATTAATTAGTACCGAAGTATTTTTGGCCAAAGTGGTTGAGAGCGACTGGATGCAGCTCTGACGTTAGAATTTTCATCTCGGGAAATGCGCTGACTACGGTTTTGGCAGCCACTGGTGTACAAAATAGGTTGGTTAGGATGATACAGTCCTCGGGTACACCGTGTTCCTTAAGAACATTCACTGCCTGCAAGACAGTATTTCCAGTCGACATTATCGGGTACATCAGTAATACTTGCCGCCTAGCGATGTCGTCGGGGAATCTTGCATACACAACCCTGGCCACATGAGTGTCTGCGTCAGATTCGACGAGAATCTTTCCTATCCTAATTGATCTACAGCAGTCACGTAAGCCTTGCTCCATGGCTTCACCAGAACGAATAATGGAAACACCTCAATTGCCAGACCGATACTTTAATCCTTCATATACAGCACCGGTGGGGGTCTCCACCGAACAGTTAGAGTTCGGCAATTGATTGAGGCTTTCTTCTATAACTAAACGTATGACCCGGTCAGCGTAGAACTTGAAATCACTGCGCGATGTGTTTTTATCTCTGATGATAGTTTGCAATTCGGCAACTTGCGGATTGCGGTTAAGTATTTTGAGATTCGGTCCATATTCACTCTCGTCTGGTAGGGAGCTACTTACACCGTTGCACATTTTATCAGCAATTTTGAAAGAGTTTTATAACTCGAAATATTACCAAAAATTTAAATGCAAGTAATTGCTTTTGTTAACGAAACCGAGTGCACGAGCCTGTGTGTCAAGTCGAATGTCAGATTTTCAGCGTTATAAAGTAGGTACTCCGTGAGTGCCGGCAATTCGTTGAGCATATAGCTTATGTCCTTTTCCTGGTGTATATTGTGCATATTTGATATCACTGGCTGATATCACTGCCCATTGTTCAGGAACGACGAGGACGACCCACAGCTGCCATTATATCATTATAAAAGTCGCGATCCTGTTCACTTCAGAAGGTCAATGACTCATTCTTAATATTTGGTTCACACATTTGATTGGGTGGCCCACCATTGCCGGGTGATGCATCATTTTGAGCCTGTGTCGCCTGTTACTTGTTAAAGAAATAACTCAGGTTCCAATTGTTGTACGAGGGTCGGTTCGAGGGTGTTTCTAGTACTGAAGTAGAATTTAGCAGAGGCAGCTTCTCTCTAATCGTTTTTATCGGCATTATTGTGTCCTTTGGTGGTCTGGGCATTTATGTATGTTATAAAGTAGGTACTCCTTGAGTGCTGTCATCTCGTTGAGCATATAGCTTGGCCACGGAAAAGTCACCTAACTTGTTGGTTATGTTATGATCACCTTCAGATGGTTCAACCCGGATAGGTTCGCGGAAAAGACCTTGTTCCCGACCGGGGTTGTGAACCTCTTGCCTATCCATCTTGTCACGTTCCCTAAGCTCACGGCCGCGGCGTTAGTATTCTTCCATTTTGTCTGCTGATTTATTGCTGTTTTCCTATCTGAGAGCTACCTATACCTGCAACGTGCCTAGTTCATGCGTGACTATAATACCATCCCTCTCATTGCGTTTCATTTTTCTTTTTTTGTTTTGACAGAAATGTCAACTTTCTACATTTTATTCGTTGTTTTGTGTAAGTTATAACTTTAGAGGAAAAACATATTTTTGTGTGTTTTATTAAAGTTGATGTCATTGGTAATCTGTGATTATTTTGATTTAAGTTGTTTGTTTTTAATCACTTGGCGTTGGTATTTGTGAACGATATATAGTGGTATCCTTTTTTCTCACCACTTCCAGCATTCACTGGATGGAGACAAAATAAAAAGCAATTAATTACGAATTCACGTTGTTTTTGTTGGTTGCACAGCAGTGATAGAGTAATTGATAGGTGGGGAGAAATCAGTAGAAAAAAAAACTCAAGGGAAAATAGGGAAACGTTTTTCCGCGTTGTTTTATCTAATGAAAACAAATTTCTACACCCGAAATATAGTTTCTTTACATATTTTAGCCCGTCATTTTTCGCGTTTACTGGATGTTGTATTTTATTTTATTTTTCATCTTTCGTTTCACTTCGTCTTTGGTGGCCGATGAGCCGATTCAGCGCCCCGAGAAGAAACCGTCGAATAAAAAGAGGAACACATTTCTTTTTAACAATTTTCGCTATGGAATTTCTAGAACATAAGCACGAAAACGGTTTGGAACCGTTCACCGGGTGATGGGTAGTATTTTCGTTATTTTTATTGTTGTATTAAACATAAACGTATACATAAATCAACCCAACACGCAAAGTTCGCCATTTTCTGGTCTTAAAGTTCATAAAAGTAATATACAAATAAATAATAAAACCTTTGGCAATTTTACCTTCCCTACAACTTCTGTGTTTGTGGGCTTCTTTTTGAACGTCTTCGACTGCTGTTCTTTCTTTGGTAAAGTTGCTTCCGGTTTGGATTTAGTATTTCCACCGACGCCATTGGTGCTTAGTTTCTCTTAACACCGTTACTGTAACCACCGTTTTGATTCGTCTTGTTGTCTTCATTTTTTGTACTTTTACTTTCTTCATGTTTCTTGCTCTCAATTGAAGGCTTCGGGAAAACAATTTTCTAATCGCCAGGGAGTATATTTTTGGAGTTAGTCTGCTGTCGTTAACGTTTTTTTTTTTTTAAATGCTTTCACTTGTTGATTTTCTTTTTGGCTTGGTAGCAGCATTCAGCGACGATGAGGTTCGCCCCGAGGTTGTCAAAATAGAAAATTCCTTTAAGTCGGTACGGGGGAATTAGAAAGGAATAGTCCTAGGAGAACTAATCGTCGAGCAAGAATTCAGCAGGTTACAACAAGATGTTAATGCTACTAGAGCCCGATGAGGACTGTGTGTGTATTGGCTTGGTATATTGCTGGAAGCATGTCGTTCTGTATGTGTTTTTCATGTTAAGTTGATACTTTGTGTTTTTTACCTTATCTTCTTTCAGGCATTCCATATGTTTCCAATCATGCCTGTATTCTATTTTATACCTCATTTTTTGTTAGGTTCTTTGTGTGAAGTTCATTGAATTAATGTTCTCACATTTTAGGTGCAGATACGACCGTCGTTGTCCTTTTTTGGTTTATCAGGTCGTCAACAATAAAATCAGTCCTTTACACTTTTTGAGAAGGTTTTTGCGCTTTACGTCTTCATCAAGGATCGTCTCGATAGCAGTTTTTCATCGGCGACGACTTCTTGTTTACAAAGTAGCACATCAATGTTTGGTGGAATGAAACGTGTTTTAAATTTGTTTCAGGTTTCAGGTGTTTTCGGTTTGTCATCGTTTGCTTTATTCTTGGTTTTCTTATTGTCTTTACATTTTTAGCAAAATTTGGCACTTCTACTTTCTCTACAACTTCTGTGCTTGTGGGCTTCTTTTTTGTGGACTTCGACTGCTGTTCTTTCCTTGGTAAAGTTGCTTCCGGTTTGGATTTAGTATTTCCACCGGCGCCTTTGGTGCTTAGTTTCTCTTAACACCGTTACTGTAACCTCCGTTTTGATTCTTCTTGTTGTCTTCATTTTTTGTACTTTTGCTTTCTTCGGGTTTCTTTGTCTCAATTGAAGGCTTCGGGAATACAATTTTCTAATCGCCAGGGAGTATATTTTTGGAGTTAGTCTGCTGTCGTTAACGTTTTTTTTTTAAATGCTTTCACTTGTTGATTTTGTTTTTGGCTTGGTAGCAGCATTCAGCGACGATGAGGTTCGCCCCGATGTTGTCAAAATAGAAAATTCCTTTAAGTCGGTACGGGGGAATTAGAAAGGAATAGTCCTAGGAGAACTAATCGTCGAGCAAGAATTCAGCAGGTTACAACAAGATGTTAATGCTACTAGAGCCCGATGAGGACTGTGTGTGTATTGGCTTGGCATATTGCTGGAAGCATGTCGTTCTGTATGTGTTTTTCATCAAGTTAAGTTGATACTTTGTGTTTTTTACCTTATCTTCTTTCAGGCATTCCATATGTTTCCAATCATGCCTGTATTTTATTTTATACCTCATTTTTTGTTAGGTTCTTTGTGTGAAGTTCATTGAATTAATGTTCTCACATTTTAGGTGCAGATACGACCGTCGTTGTCCTTTTTTGGTTTATCAGGTCGTCAACAATAAAATCAGTCCTTTACAATTTTTGAGAAGGTTTTTGCGCTTTGCGTCATCATCAAGGATCGTCTCGATAGCAGTTTTTCATCGGCGACGACTTCTTGTTAACAAAGTAGCACATCATGTTTGGTGGAATGAAACATGTTTTAAATTTGTTTCAGGTTTCAGGTGTTTTAGGTTTGTCATCGTTTGCTTTATTCTTGGTTTTCTTATTGTCTTTACATTTTTAGCAAACTTTGGCACTTCTACCTTCTCTACAACTTCTGTGCTTGTGGGCTTCTTTTTTGTGGACTTTGACTGCTGTTCTTTCCTTGGTAAAGTTGCTTCCGGTTTGGATTTAGTATTTCCACCGGCGCCTTTGGTGCTTAGTTTCTCTTAACACCGTTTCGGTCATTTATATTTATTAAATGTTTTACTACACGAAAAATTATGAACTTGGTTTGCAATCGCATTTATGTTCACATTGTGCACAAACACTGGTTGTCTATTTCACTCTTCTTTTTTAAATATTATAATTGAACACACTCAATTATTATTTTTCTAAATATATTTATAATTTGTGTTTCACATTGAACAAATTTTTTTTTTTTATTTTACTTGTACCTGCCACTACTGGAAAGTTTATAGTACCCTACACAGTATTTTTGTTGATATTTAATTTAATATTCTCACCTTGTTGTTCGGTACCCATAGAGGGTTCGATGGACAATTTTTGATGATATTTTGGAAATTGGTAGTTTCTGCAAGAATTTTCTTTCATCAGCGACGAATTCTTGTTTAAAAATTAGCACATTAATGTACAAGAGTGGTACTAATAATGTACAAGTTAGCTTCTCCCAGCATTTTTGACGTAAATCCATCATCCTTTGCCTTGTAGTTGTATGGATCACGTTCATGTGGTGGAATATCCGCTTACTAGTTTCCGCTGGCCCGTCGCATCGAAACAATGTTTGGTTTTCGGGGGTGATTTGTTTGAAAATGTGTTATACCTACTAGCAATAGAAATTTTTGCCAACCTTTGACACTTCTACCTTCTCTACAACTTCTGTGCTTGTGGGCTTCTTTTTGATAGTCTTCGACTGCTGTTCTTTCCTTGGTAAAGTTGCTTCCGGTTTGGATTTAGTATTTCCACCGGCGCCTTTGGTGCTTAGTTTCTCTTAACACCATTTCGGTCATTTATATTTATTAAATCTTTTACTACACGAAAAATTATGAACTTGGTTTGCAATCGCATTTATGTTCACATTGTGCACAAACACTGGTTGTCTATTTCACTCTTCTTTTTTAAATATTATAATTGAACACACTCAATTATTATTTTTCTAAATATATTTATAATTTGTGTTTCACATTGAACAAATTTTTTTTTTTTATTTTACTTGTACCTGCCACTACTGGAAAGTTTATAGTACCCTACACAGTATTTTTGTTGATATTTAATTTAATATTCTCACCTTGTTGTTCGGTACCCATAGAGGGTTCGATGGACAATTTTTGATGATATTTTGGAAATTGGTAGTTTCTGCAAGAATTTTCTTTCATCAGCGACGAATTCTTGTTTAAAAATTAGCACATTAATGTACAAGAGTGGTACTAATAATGTACAAGTTAGCTTCTCCCAGCATTTTTGACGTAAATCCATCATCCTTTGCCTTGTAGTTGTATGGATCACGTTCATGTGGTGGAATATCCGCTTACTAGTTTCCGCTGGCCCGTCGCATCGAAACAATGTTTGGTTTTCGGGGGTGATTTGTTTGAAAATGTGTTATACCTACTAGCAATAGAAATTTTTGCCAACCTTTGACACTTCTACCTTCTCTACAACTTCTGTGCTTGTGGGCTTCTTTTTGATAGTCTTCGACTGCTGTTCTTTCCTTGGTAAAGTTGCTTCCGGTTTGGATTTAGTATTTCCACCGGCGCCTTTGGTGCTTAGTTTCTCTTAACACCATTTCGGTCATTTATATTTATTAAATCTTTTACTACACGAAAAATTATGAACTTGGTTTGCAATCGCATTTATGTTCACATTGTGCACAAACACTGGTTGTCTATTTCACTCTTCTTTTTTAAATATTATAATTGAACACACTCAATTATTATTTTTCTAAATATATTTATAATTTGTGTTTCACATTGAACAAATTATTTTTTTTTATTTTACTTGTACCTGCCACTACTGGAAAGTTTATACCACCCTACACAGTATTTTTGTTGATATTTAATTTATTATTCTCACCTTGTTGTTCGGTACCCATAGAGGGTTCGATGGGCAATTTTTGATGATATTTTGGATATTGGAAGTTTCTGCAAGAATTTTCGAGGTCAGGTAATTGAAATTCTTAGCAAAAACATCCTCAATTAATTTTTTCACACTCTCCGCGTTACAATTCGATTCAATTATATAATTGTTTTCCACAGAGTAATAATCACATCGCCATGACAGATTTTTACTTTCGATAAGCAATTGATATTGCATGTCTGAACGCTAATGGTGTTTTCCATTGGTAAAAAAATCAATCTGTTTTTGATCTAGATCTGTCTGTAGACCGATTGTTTTTTTTTTAACGTTTAATTATACACAATTTCCTTAATACTAATTAATAGCCTAAATAAACTTAAAGACTAGACATTTTTAACTTTTGCAAAAGTAAAAGACCATTATGGTTCGGTTTAGACTTTTTGGAAAGGTTGTTACGCTTTACGTCAGCATCAAGTATCGTCACAATAGCAGTTTTTCATCGGCGACGACTTCTTGTTTACAAATGTTTGGTGGAATGAAACATGTTATAAATTTTTTTCACTAGAAAATCCCATTCTTATCGGCATATCACCGATCTTCTTCTTCTCAACAACCACTTGCTTGGATTCTCCTCAAGTTATAGCGGATGCTTCATACCCTTTCAGGTTTGTAATCGTTTGCTTTATTCTTGGTTTTCTTATTGTCTTTACATTTTTAGCAAACTTTGGTACTTCTTCTTTTTTTCTTTTTGATCGCCTTCGACTGCTGTTCTTTCCTTGGTAAAGTTGCTTCCGGTTTGGATTTAGTATTTCCACCGACGCCTTTGGTGCTTAGTTTCTCTCAACACCGTTACTGTAACCTCCGTTTTGATTCTTCTTGTTG
Source organism: Rhingia campestris (assembly GCA_932526625.1). Lineage (NCBI taxonomy): Eukaryota > Metazoa > Arthropoda > Insecta > Diptera > Syrphidae > Rhingia > Rhingia campestris. Next base: position 12,270,559 of record OW052186.1, read on the forward strand.
TCTTCATTTTTTGTACTTTTACTTTCATCGTGTTTCTTTGTCTCAATTGAAGGCTTCGGGAATACAATTTTCTAATCGCCAGGGAGTATATTTTTGGAGTTAGTCTGCTGTCGTTAACGTTTTTTTTTTAAATGCTTTCACTTGTTGATTTTGTTTTTGGCTTTGTAGCAGCATTCAGCGACGATGAGGTTCGCCCCGAGGTTGTCAAAATAGAAAATTCCTTTAAGTCGGTACGAGGGAATTAGAAAGAAATAGTCCTAGGAAAACAAATCGTCGAGCAAGAATTCAGCTGGTTACAACAAGATGTTTATGCTACTAGAGCCCGATGAGGACTGTGTGTGTATTGGCTTGGCATAATGCTGGAAGCATGTCGTTCTGTATGTGTTTTTCATCAAGTTAAGTTGATACTTTGTGTTTTTTACCTTATCTTCTTTCAGGCATTCCATATGTTTCCAATCATGCCTGTATTTTATTTTATACCTCATTTTTTGTTAGGTTCTTTGTGTGAAGTTCATTGAATTAATGTTCTCACATTTTAGGTGCAGATACGACCGTCGTTGTCCTTTTTTGGTTTATCAGGTCGTCAACAATAAAATCAGTCCTTTACAATTTTTGAGAAGGTTTTTGCGCTTTGCGTCATCATCAAGGATCGTCTCGATAGCAGTTTTTCATCGGCGACGACTTCTTGTTAACAAAGTAGCACATCATGTTTGGTGGAATGAAACATGTTTTAAATTTGTTTCAGGTTTCAGGTGTTTTAGGTTTGTCATCGTTTGCTTTATTCTTGGTTTTCTTATTGTCTTTACATTTTTAGCAAACTTTGGCACTTCTACCTTCTCTACAACTTCTGTGCTTGTGGGCTTCTTTTTTGTGGACTTTGACTGCTGTTCTTTCCTTGGTAAAGTTGCTTCCGGTTTGGATTTAGTATTTCCACCGGCGCCTTTGGTGCTTAGTTTCTCTTAACACCGTTTCGGTCATTTATATTTATTAAATGTTTTACTACACTAAAAATTATGAACTTGGTTTGCAATCGCATTTATGTTCACATTGTGCACAAACACTGGTTGTCTATTTCACTCTTCTTTTTTAAATATTATAATTGAACACACTCAATTATTATTTTTCTAAATATATTTATAATTTGTGTTTCACATTGAACAAATTTTTTTTTTTTATTTTACTTGTACCTGCCACTACTGGAAAGTTTATAGTACCCTACACAGTATTTTTGTTGATATTTAATTTAATATTCTCACCTTGTTGTTCGGTACCCATAGAGGGTTCGATGGACAATTTTTGATGATATTTTGGAAATTGGTAGTTTCTGCAAGAATTTTCTTTCATCAGCGACGAATTCTTGTTTAAAAATTAGCACATTAATGTACAAGAGTGGTACTAATAATGTACAAGTTAGCTTCTCCCAGCATTTTTGACGTAAATCCATCATCCTTTGCCTTGTAGTTGTATGGATCACGTTCATGTGGTGGAATATCCGCTTACTAGTTTCCGCTGGCCCGTCGCATCGAAACAATGTTTGGTTTTCGGGGGTGATTTGTTTGAAAATGTGTTATACCTACTAGCAATAGAAATTTTTGCCAACCTTTGACACTTCTACCTTCTCTACAACTTCTGTGCTTGTGGGCTTCTTTTTGATAGTCTTCGACTGCTGTTCTTTCCTTGGTAAAGTTGCTTCCGGCTTGGATTTAGTATTTCCACCGGCGCCTTTGGTGCTTAGTTTCTCTTAACACCATTTCGGTCATTTATATTTATTAAATCTTTTACTACACGAAAAATTATGAACTTGGTTTGCAATCGCATTTATGTTCACATTGTGCACAAACACTGGTTGTCTATTTCACTCTTCTTTTTTAAATATTATAATTGAACACACTCAATTATTATTTTTCTAAATATATTTATAATTTGTGTTTCACATTGAACAAATTATTTTTTTTTATTTTACTTGTACCTGCCACTACTGGAAAGTTTATACCACCCTACACAGTATTTTTGTTGATATTTAATTTATTATTCTCACCTTGTTGTTCGGTACCCATAGAGGGTTCGATGGGCAATTTTTGATGATATTTTGGATATTGGAAGTTTCTGCAAGAATTTTCGAGGTCAGGTAATTGAAATTCTTAGCAAAAACATCCTCAATTAATTTTTTCACACTCTCCGCGTTACAATTCGATTCAATTATATAATTGTTTTCCACAGAGTAATAATCACATCGCCATGACAGATTTTTACTTTCGATAAGCAATTGATATTGCATGTCTGAACGCTAATGGTGTTTTCCATTGGTAAAAAAATCAATCTGTTTTTGATCTAGATCTGTCTGTAGACCGATTGTTTTTTTTTTAACGTTTAATTATACACAATTTCCTTAATACTAATTAATAGCCTAAATAAACTTAAAGACTAGACATTTTTAACTTTTGCAAAAGTAAAAGACCATTATGGTTCGGTTTAGACTTTTTGGAAAGGTTGTTACGCTTTACGTCAGCATCAAGTATCGTCACAATAGCAGTTTTTCATCGGCGACGACTTCTTGTTTACAAATGTTTGGTGGAATGAAACATGTTATAAATTTTTTTCACTAGAAAATCCCATTCTTATCGGCATATCACCGATCTTCTTCTTCTCAACAACCACTTGCTTGGATTCTCCTCAAGTTATAGCGGATGCTTCATACCCTTTCAGGTTTGTAATCGTTTGCTTTATTCTTGGTTTTCTTATTGTCTTTACATTTTTAGCAAACTTTGGTACTTCTTCTTTTTTTCTTTTTGATCGCCTTCGACTGCTGTTCTTTCCTTGGTAAAGTTGCTTCCGGTTTGGATTTAGTATTTCCACCGACGCCTTTGGTGCTTAGTTTCTCTCAACACCGTTACTGTAACCTCCGTTTTGATTCTTCTTGTTGTCTTCATTTTTTGTACTTTTACTTTCATCGTGTTTCTTTGTCTCAATTGAAGGCTTCGGGAATACAATTTTCTAATCGCCAGGGAGTATATTTTTGGAGTTAGTCTGCTGTCGTTAACGTTTTTTTTTTAAATGCTTTCACTTGTTGATTTTGTTTTTGGCTTTGTAGCAGCATTCAGCGACGATGAGGTTCGCCCCGAGGTTGTCAAAATAGAAAATTCCTTTAAGTCGGTACGAGGGAATTAGAAAGAAATAGTCCTAGGAAAACAAATCGTCGAGCAAGAATTCAGCTGGTTACAACAAGATGTTTATGCTACTAGAGCCCGATGAGGACTGTGTGTGTATTGGCTTGGCATAATGCTGGAAGCATGTCGTTCTGTATGTGTTTTTCATCAAGTTAAGTTGATACTTTGTGTTTTTTACCTTATCTTCTTTCAGGCATTCCATATGTTTCCAATCATGCCTGTATTTTATTTTATACCTCATTTTTTGTTAGGTTCTTTGTGTGAAGTTCATTGAATTAATGTTCTCACATTTTAGGTGCAGATACGACCGTCGTTGTCCTTTTTTGGTTTATCAGGTCGTCAACAATAAAATCAGTCCTTTACAATTTTTGAGAAGGTTTTTGCGCTTTGCGTCATCATCAAGGATCGTCTCGATAGCAGTTTTTCATCGGCGACGACTTCTTGTTAACAAAGTAGCACATCATGTTTGGTGGAATGAAACATGTTTTAAATTTGTTTCAGGTTTCAGGTGTTTTAGGTTTGTCATCGTTTGCTTTATTCTTGGTTTTCTTATTGTCTTTACATTTTTAGCAAACTTTGGCACTTCTACCTTCTCTACAACTTCTGTGCTTGTGGGCTTCTTTTTTGTGGACTTTGACTGCTGTTCTTTCCTTGGTAAAGTTGCTTCCGGTTTGGATTTAGTATTTCCACCGGCGCCTTTGGTGCTTAGTTTCTCTTAACACCGTTTCGGTCATTTATATTTATTAAATGTTTTACTACACGAAAAATTATGAACTTGGTTTGCAATCGCATTTATGTTCACATTGTGCACAAACACTGGTTGTCTATTTCACTCTTCTTTTTTAAATATTATAATTGAACACACTCAATTATTATTTTTCTAAATATATTTATAATTTGTGTTTCACATTGAACAAATTTTTTTTTTTTATTTTACTTGTACCTGCCACTACTGGAAAGTTTATAGTACCCTACACAGTATTTTTGTTGATATTTAATTTAATATTCTCACCTTGTTGTTCGGTACCCATAGAGGGTTCGATGGACAATTTTTGATGATATTTTGGAAATTGGTAGTTTCTGCAAGAATTTTCTTTCATCAGCGACGAATTCTTGTTTAAAAATTAGCACATTAATGTACAAGAGTGGTACTAATAATGTACAAGTTAGCTTCTCCCAGCATTTTTGACGTAAATCCATCATCCTTTGCCTTGTAGTTGTATGGATCACGTTCATGTGGTGGAATATCCGCTTACTAGTTTCCGCTGGCCCGTCGCATCGAAACAATGTTTGGTTTTCGGGGGTGATTTGTTTGAAAATGTGTTATACCTACTAGCAATAGAAATTTTTGCCAACCTTTGACACTTCTACCTTCTCTACAACTTCTGTGCTTGTGGGCTTCTTTTTGATAGTCTTCGACTGCTGTTCTTTCCTTGGTAAAGTTGCTTCCGGCTTGGATTTAGTATTTCCACCGGCGCCTTTGGTGCTTAGTTTCTCTTAACACCATTTCGGTCATTTATATTTATTAAATCTTTTACTACACGAAAAATTATGAACTTGGTTTGCAATCGCATTTATGTTCACATTGTGCACAAACACTGGTTGTCTATTTCACTCTTCTTTTTTAAATATTATAATTGAACACACTCAATTATTATTTTTCTAAATATATTTATAATTTGTGTTTCACATTGAACAAATTATTTTTTTTTATTTTACTTGTACCTGCCACTACTGGAAAGTTTATACCACCCTACACAGTATTTTTGTTGATATTTAATTTATTATTCTCACCTTGTTGTTCGGTACCCATAGAGGGTTCGATGGGCAATTTTTGATGATATTTTGGATATTGGAAGTTTCTGCAAGAATTTTCGAGGTCAGGTAATTGAAATTCTTAGCAAAAACATCCTCAATTAATTTTTTCACACTCTCCGCGTTACAATTCGATTCAATTATATAATTGTTTTTATAATTGTTTTCCACAGAGTAATAATCACATCGCCATGACAGATTTTTACTTTCGATAAGCAATTGATATTGCATGTCTGAACGCTAATGGTGTTTTCCATTGGTAAAAAAATCAATCTGTTTTTGATCTAGATCTGTCTGTAGACCGATTGTTTTTTTTTTAACGTTTAATTATACACAATTTCCTTAATACTAATTAATAGCCTAAATAAACTTAAAGACTAGACATTTTTAACTTTTGCAAAAGTAAAAGACCATTATGGTTCGGTTTAGACTTTTTGGAAAGGTTATTACGCTTTACGTCAGCATCAAGGATCGTCACAATAGCAGTTTTTCATCGGCGACGACTTCTTGTTTACAAATGTTTGGTGGAATGAAACATGTTATAAATTTTTTTCACTAGAAAATCCCATTCTTATCGGCATATCACCGATCTTCTTCTTCTCAACAACCACTTGCTTGGATTCTCCTCAAGTTATAGCGGATGCTTCATACCCTTTCAGGTTTGTAATCGTTTGCTTTATTCTTGGTTTTCTTATTGTCTTTACATTTTTAGCAAACTTTGGTACTTCTTCTTTTTTTCTTTTTGATCGCCTTCGACTGCTGTTCTTTCCTTGGTAAAGTTGCTTCCGGTTTGGATTTAGTATTTCCACCGACGCCTTTGGTGCTTAGTTTCTCTCAACACCGTTACTGTAACCTCCGTTTTGATTCTTCTTGTTGTCTTCATTTTTTGTACTTTTACTTTCATCGTGTTTCTTTGTCTCAATTGAAGGCTTCGGGAATACAATTTTCTAATCGCCAGGGAGTATATTTTTGGAGTTAGTCTGCTGTCGTTAACGTTTTTTTTTTAAATGCTTTCACTTGTTGATTTTGTTTTTGGCTTTGTAGCAGCATTCAGCGACGATGAGGTTCGCCCCGAGGTTGTCAAAATAGAAAATTCCTTTAAGTCGGTACGAGGGAATTAGAAAGAAATAGTCCTAGGAAAACAAATCGTCGAGCAAGAATTCAGCTGGTTACAACAAGATGTTTATGCTACTAGAGCCCGATGAGGACTGTGTGTGTATTGGCTTGGCATAATGCTGGAAGCATGTCGTTCTGTATGTGTTTTTCATCAAGTTAAGTTGATACTTTGTGTTTTTTACCTTATCTTCTTTCAGGCATTCCATATGTTTCCAATCATGCCTGTATTTTATTTCATACCTCATTTTTTGTTAGGTTCTTCGTGTGAACATGATGGAATGCTTTCAAAGATAAGACTCATTATTCAACTAAATAAATAATGCAGACTGCCGACTGCTTGTCCTCCCTTCAGGAGCCTTGTTTAGCAATCATCTTCTGAAATTTGTTTAATGCTTCCTCTTTGCACACTGTTGAATTGTCAATGTATAAGCATTTGGCGATTAAGTCGTAGGTTTCTCTGTAGTTAATTAACAGTCTGTCAAATTCTAGGTTGACCTGTTTCTCTTCCATAATTGATGACCTTGTGAGGAGCTTCTGTTCTTACCTTTGCTTTGGTATTGAAATCATGTATAATTAAAAAGAATTATTGGTGTAGGTCAAAGGAGTTCCATGCTCGATGGCCTCGATTTTATTCTCATAAGATAGAGTCTCGAGGTCGTTAACTTTTCTGTTCATTTCACCTCCATCAAAAATGTTGGTGTTGAAATTAGATTATATTTTTAACATGATATAAGAAAAGAGCGTCCCTTTCAAAGAGCACAAAGTTTGCAATTGGCTTGATAAATTAATATAAAATGTGTAAATCAGAACCAAAGACCAACGATGTTGTTTGTAAGAGAGGACTTTAATAACTATCCAGACAATAGGATAACAAATGATTCATAGCTTATACTATTATATTACTTATACTAGGCAATAATAATTACTTGCTGACTACACATCTCCCCTTTTTGGAACAAAAGAAATAACAAGAAATATAGTGAGAGTGTTTAGGCAATAATAAATACTCACAACACCTTTCCCCTTTTCAGAATTAAAGTAAGAACAATTAAGAATAAGTTAGAATCAAAAAAAAAAACTTAAAAATAATTTATGATGGTGTATAACGATTAGGTTTAAATAAGGATCGTCCGTATCGAGTTGTTGTTAGATAGTGAGGAGGTCTAGTCACATTAGAGGTTCTTGGGAAATCTTCTTCTTTGGAATTTTGGTGGAAACAGTATCAGATATTCCTATTTCCATCGTTTCTGGTATATGGGATTCATTAGGTACATAAGGTAGGTCTTTTCTGTTAAAAAGGAACAGGGTGGAATGGTGGAATTCCGAATCTGGAGAATAAAGATTCAAGTTTAGAAACAATACAACTAGCAGATTTATTTTCGAGTAGTGGAATTTCTGGAAAACGTGAAAAATAGTCGCTGACTATTCTGGAGTAATAGTAGGGATAAGTGGTTCATGCCTCGGAACAGTCTGTTGAATGCAGACTTCGCATCCTTTGACGACATGTTCCACTTGTTTGGCACATCCAGCCCACCAAACCGATTGCCTGGCGCGAGCTCTGCATTTGCATTTAACGGTTGCCGTCCATCAACAGTCCATCATTGAAAGATAAAACTGTACTTAAATCTTCTTCGCTTTCCGAATTATGATTTGACAATACCATTGGGGTTTTCGATAAGGCATCAGCTGCTATCAAATCTTTTCCAGGGGTGTAATATACTTTATATAAGAACTGCATCATCCGCATTATAAATCTCTGCAGTCTTGGTGTTAATTCATTTAAGTGTTTCGATGTAAAGATCGGAACCGTTTCAATATAAAATGACATACCTGTGACGAAATCTCTAAAGTTTTCACATGTCGCCCACGTTATTGCCAACGCCTCCTTCTCTAAATGTGCGTACCCCTTTTCAGCTTCACTAAGAGTTCTTGATGCATAAGCGACTGGCCCCAAAATACCGTCACTTTCTTCCGTAGAAATAATCGTCTTATGGCTTGGGTCAAACATTTTCAAAACAGGTTCTGTAATTAAAATTTTCTTTAGATGTAAAAATGCATTCTTTTGACTTTCACCCCATTGAAAGCTGACGTCCTTTCTCAGCAGTTCATTTAGTGGATAACAAATCGATGACAAGCTAGGAACAAATTTCACTAAGTAGTTGACGAGACCCTTAAATCTTTTTAATTCAGGAAAGTTTTGCGGAACAGAAAACTTTTCGATCTACCTGGATGGATGCCGCTGTCTTAAAACTCTTCGCAGATTGCTATCGTGATTACTCATCGTAGACCCATATTATACAAGGATGTCATCAGTTTGACACACTACACCTGGAATGCCTTCAATTATACGTTGAATCTGTTTTTGAAAAATCTCTGGAGCGCTAGAAATTCCGAAAGGTAGTCTGCGAAAACAAAATCTGCCAAACGGCGTGAGAAAGGTTGTCAATAGCTGCAACTGAGGTAATTTTCACCTGCCAAATCCAATTTGGTGAAGAATTTTGCACCAGCCAACTTGACCACGGGTATGATCCGCACTGGGCATGGATTGCACTTCCCGTTCGACGCACTCATTATGCCTTTGTAGATCGACACAAAGGCGAATATCGCCATCGGGCTTAGGTATTAGTACAAGAGGAGCACACCACTCCGTTGGCTCATCCACAAATCTGATTACATTAAGCCGGACCATCTCATCGAGTTTTAATTTTAATTTTGCGATCAACGGAATAGGTACTCTACTCTTTTGACTCAAGTCTGAATGTTTCTAGACGTTCACACAGTACGTTGGATAGGATCTTGTATGCGACATTAAGCAGGGATAGTAGGGATAGCCTCGATAGTTCTTGCAAGATATAGGATCGCCTTTTTTGTAGATGGGGCATATGGAGCTGATAGTCCAGTCATCGGGCATGTTTTCTTCCACCCATACTTGGTTGATGATTCGGTGTATGCTCCCTACCAAAACATCACGATCTGTCTGGGATTGTGACCTGGAAACACTTAACCTGGTGATGTCTTTAAGACGTGTGGCTGAATTAGCTGCCATTTCTTTGCCGAAAATATTTAGGGGTAGTAGGTGAAAAAAGAATGTCTAGTGCTGCTGAGGGTGTTGTGCGGAGTGCAATCACCTCCAGCTTCCAATTCTGGCAATGGCAATGCGGGACAGATCAAACGATCTTTAATCAGGGTAAGCAATTAGCTTAATATGACCCTGTTGCCAGCCGACATCTCGGCAATAAGGTGGCGGCCTCGGGTTCCACCTCATTGTACTGAGAAAGTCTGGCAGGTGGCAACTTTGGTTTCCCAGGTTAGCTTGAGTTGTTGCCTTTTTTTGTCCTGCACTCTTCCGGAATCGTTTGTATGATTTCCAAGGGTCTGAAGTCTGTATTGAAGCCTGGAAGGGGTGAGCCGCGAGCTTGTAGCTTAACAGACCTTTGCTTCCATGGTTCTCTTAGAATTACTTGGGGTAAGGGAATGCGACATTTGATTGGGTGACCCACCATTGCCGTGTGATGCATCATTTTGAGCCTTTGTCGCCTGTTGCTTGTTGAAGAAATTACTCAGGTTCCAATTGTTGTACGAGGGTTGGTTCGATAGTTTTTCTGGAACTGAAGTAGAACTTAGCAGAGCCAGCTTCTCTTAAATCGTTTTTATCGGCATTATTGTGTCCTTTGGTGGTCTGGGCATTTACGGCGCCTCTATGTATGTTATAAAGTAAGTACTCCTTGAGTGCTGTCATCTCGTTGAGCATATAGCTTATGTCCTTTTCCTGGTGTATCTTGCGCATATTTGATATCGCTGGCTGAGAAAAATGCCCATTGTTCAGGAACGACGAGGACGACCCACAGCTGCCACCCCCTTGCCCCCATTGGGCCTTATCGAGGTAGTTGGTGGCGTTTGAAGTAGATTCGAAGAAGACGATTATTACTACTACTCGTTTGTTGCGGTGGCATCGGTGGTGGCATTTGTTCACATATTCCAATAAAACCCTTCATCTCAATAAGCTGCTTGGCCACAGAAAAGTCACCTAACTTGTTGCTTATGTTATGATCACCTTCAGATGGTTCAACCCGGATAGGTTCGCGGAAAAGACCTTGTTCCCGACCGGGGTTGTGGACCTCTTACCTATCCATATTGTAACGTTCCCTACGCTCACTGCGTTTGTATTCTTCCATTTTGTCTGCTGATTTATGGCTCAGGTTCCAATTGTTGTTGTTGTTGTTTCTGTGTGTTTTTTTTCTTAATTTAATAGTGGATCACTATATCTTTCCCGTTAGTCGGAGAAGAAGTGCGACCGAAGCCGTTTTGGAGGTTAATCTGTATTAATCGCAGCGTTTTTGCTACAATCAGATCGCTCCACCACGGTGGTGTTCGTATCCTCCGAATCCGATGATGCCAAAAGGTCATCCTCCATCAGATAATCTCTGATAATAGATAATAGATTATGTGTCGGAAGATAGGGGTTGCTGGATGCAATTGTCTGGATTATTTCAGCCACATTAGAAGTTTTGGCTGGGATATAGGCGCACGATCTTGAACAACTTGGTATGTCGTCCATCGCAACCACCTCCAACTTCGAGAAAGGCCACACCTTACCAATTCTGTCAATTGCAATGCGGTAGAGATCAAACGATCAAACTTTAATCAGCGTAAGCAATTAGCTAAATATATAACCCTGTTGCCAGCCGGCATCTCGGCAATAAGGTGGCGGCCCCGGGTTCCACCTCATTGTACTGAGAGATCTGGCAGGTGTTAACTTCTGCTTCCCAGGTTAGCTTGAGTTGTTGCCTTTTTTGTCCTGCACTCTTCCGGAATCGTTTGTATTTTTTCCAAGGGTCTGAAGTCTGTATTGAAGCCTGGAAAGGGTGAGCCGCGAGCTTGTAGCTTACCAGACCATTGCTTCCAGGGTTCTCTTAGAATTACTTGGGGTAAGGGAATGCGAGCTTGAAGCTTTGCAGTTCAACATCCCCACCAGAAGCGATTTCAACAGCAGTCAACAGCAGGTTCTGAGATCCTGCTGTCGGCCGGTTTAGAAGTCAAACCGGTCTCCTTGGTTTTTGTATGTTTTTTGGTTTTTATTTTTCGAACGAGGTTTTGCATCGATTCGGATCATTATAAAAGTCGCGATCCTGTTCACTTGAGAAGGTCGATGGCTCATTCTTAATATTTGGTTCACACATTTGATTGGGTGGCCCACCATTGCCGGGTGATGCATCATTTTGAGCCTGTGTCGCCTGTTACTTGTTAAAAAAATTACTCAGGTTCCAATTATTGTACGAGGGTTGGTTCGATAGCGTTTCTGGAACTGAATTAGAACTTAGCAGATACAACTTCTCTGCAATCGTTTTTATCGGCATTATTTGGTCCTTTGGTGGTCTGGGCATTTGCGATGCCTCTATATATGTTATAAAGTAGGTACTCCTTGAGTGCTGTCATCTCGTTGAGCATATAGCTTATGTCCATTTCCTGGTGTATCTTGTGCATATTTGATATCACTGGCTGAGAAAAATGCCCATTGTTCAGGAACGACGAGGACGACCCACTGCTGCCATTATATCATTATAAAAGTCGCGATCCTGTATGTTATCATAATTCATTACTAGCTTTTAAGTTACACTGTTTTTACTTAAAAAATCTACAAAAATAATGTATAAATATAGGTGTAGGTACTTATTCGACATGTCAATAATTCATATATATAAATAAAATGTGTGCAGTACATTATCAATAAAAAAAAGATACATAGATACAAATAAAATACAAACAAAATGCCACAAGCACAAATCAAAAGTAATCTAAAAAGGGGTAAAAAGAGAAACCAATTAAAATGCGCATCTTCATAGAGATAAACAGAATTTGATAGGGATAGATGAGCACTTGAAGGACATGGGCATCTTTTAGAGGAGAATGGTGAAATTAATTAGTGCCGAAGTATTTTTGGCCAAAGTGGTTGGGAGCGACTGGATGCAGCTCTGACGTTAGAATTTTCATCTCGGGAAATGCGCTGACTACGGTTTTGGCAGCCACTGGTGTACAAAATAGGTTGGTTAGGATGATACAGTCCTCGGGTACACCGTGTTCCTTAAGAACATTCACTGCCTGCAAGACAGTATTTCCAGTCGACATTATCGGGTACATCAGTAATACTTGCCGCCTAGCGATGTCGTCGGGGAATCTTGCATACACAACCCTGGCCACATGAGTGTCTGCGTCAGATTCGACGAGAATCTTTCCTATCCTAATTGATCTACAGCAGTCACGTAAGCCTTGCTCCATGGCTTCACCAGAACGAATAATGGAAACACCTCAATTGCCAGACCGATACTTTAATCCTTCATATACAGCACCGGTGGGGGTCTCCACCGAACAGTTAGAGTTCGGCAATTGATTGAGGCTTTCTTCTATAACTAAACGTATGACCCGGTCAGCGTAGAACTTGAAATCACTGCGCGATGTGTTTTTATCTCTGATGATAGTTTGCAATTCGGCAACTTGCGGATTGCGGTTAAGTATTTTGAGATTCGGTCCATATTCACTCTCGTCTGGTAGGGAGCTACTTACACCGTTGCACATTTTATCAGCAATTTTGAAAGAGTTTTATAACTCGAAATATTACCAAAAATTTAAATGCAAGTAATTGCTTTTGTTAACGAAACCGAGTGCACGAGCCTGTGTGTCAAGTCGAATGTCAGATTTTCAGCGTTATAAAGTAGGTACTCCGTGAGTGCCGGCAATTCGTTGAGCATATAGCTTATGTCCTTTTCCTGGTGTATATTGTGCATATTTGATATCACTGGCTGATATCACTGCCCATTGTTCAGGAACGACGAGGACGACCCACAGCTGCCATTATATCATTATAAAAGTCGCGATCCTGTTCACTTCAGAAGGTCAATGACTCATTCTTAATATTTGGTTCACACATTTGATTGGGTGGCCCACCATTGCCGGGTGATGCATCATTTTGAGCCTGTGTCGCCTGTTACTTACTTACTTAAGTGGCGCTACAGTCCGGAATGAACCTGGGCCTCAACCAACATGCCTCTCCAATTAGCCCGGTCCTTAGCTAACTGCCTCCAGTTGCGCACTCCAAGTTGGTTGAGTTCGGTTTCCACTTGTGCGCGCCACTTAAGGCGAGGTCTTCCTCTACTGCGTCCGACGTCTGGCTGGGAATCGAAGACTCTGCGAGCCGGAGTATTGGTGTCCATTCGTTCTACATGTCCTAGCCATCTTAAACGTCCAATGCGGAGTTTTTTGACCAGGGGCATGTCGCTGTACAGCTCGTATAGTTCTTGGTTGAATCTTCGTCTCCATAGCCCGTCAACGCAAACGGGACCGAAGATTTTTCGAAGAATTTTCCTCTCGAATCTACCAAGGATTTCTTCATCCGCTTTTGATACAGTCCATGCTTCAGCGCCGTAGAGCAGGACTGGGATGATCAGGGTCTTATATAGGGTTTCCTTAGTAGTTCGAGTGAGGGCTTTACTACTAAATTGCCTTCTTAGCCCGAAGAAACAGCGGTTGGCAAGAGTAATTCTTCGTTTAATTTCTGACGAGATGTTGTTGTCAGAGTTAATAGCGGAGCCGAGGTAGACAAAGTCCCGTACTACCTCAAAGTTATATCTGTCAATGGTGACGTTCTGTCCAATTCGTCGATGTTGTGAGTCCTTTCGTGATGACAGCATATACTTAGTCTTACCCTCATTTACTGCTAAACCCATTTTCGCCGCTTCCTTCTCTATACTAGCAAACGTGGCTGTGACATCACGTTGAGTCCTACCAATGATGTCAATATCGTCAGCGTATGCTAGTAGTTGCACCGACTTTTGGAAAATTGTGCCTCTGGTGTTGGCTTTGGAGTTTTGCACAATTCTCTCAAGAATCAGATTAAAGAAGTCACATGACAGCGCATCGCCTTGCCTAAATCCTTTTTTGGTATCGAATGTGTCGGTGAGGTCGTTTCCGACCCTGATGGAGCAGCGAGAATTCTCTATCGTCATCCTACACAAACGGACGAGTTAGGGCGGTATACCAAAACTAGACATGGCTCTGTACAGTTCGTCTCTATAAATGCTGTCATGTGCGGCTTTGAAATCGATGAACAGGTGGTGGGTATCGATTTGGACTTCTTGAGTTTTTTTCAGGATCTGCCGAAGTGTGACAATTTGATCGGTTGTGGACTTTCTGGCTAAAACCACACTGATAAGGGTTGTTGGTAAACGGTTTCAGGCGTTCACATATTACGGCAGATAGGATCTTGTAGGCGATGTTGAGGAGACTTATGCCTCTGTAGTTGGCGCAGTTCAGAGGGTCTCCTTTTTTGTGGATCGGGCAAACGATGCTGAGGTTCCATTCTTCAGGCATATTTTCATCCGACCAGATTTGGCTTATGAGTTGGTGGATGTTACTTACCAAGTCATCTCCGCCGGCCTTATAGATCTCAGCGGGAAGGCCGTCATTTCCGGCAGCCTTATTAAGCTTGAGTTTAGATATTGCTATCCTCACTTCACTCAGGTCGGGTGGTTGGCAGTCTTCGCTGTCGTTGCCAATATTGAATGGTTCGTTCTGCCTGACAGCGGAATGTTGTTCGTCATCGCCGTTTAACAGTCTGCAGAAGTGGTTCTTCCATATCCTCAGCATCGACTGTGTCTCAACTACAATATTTCCTTGTTCATCTCGACAGGATTCTGTTCGAGCCTTGTATCCTTGGCTTTGACGTTTTACACTTTGGTAAAACTTGCGAACATCGTTCCTGGAGTGGCACCTCTCTATATCCTCGATCGCGCGCTTTTCTTGCTCTTTTTTCTTCTTGCTGAAAAGCCGATGTTCTTCCCTTCTTCTTTGCCTATAGAGCTCAATGGCAGCTCTCGTCTTCACCTGCAGCTTAGCCTTGTAGGCCTCGTTCTTGGCTGCGAGCATCTGTCGGCATTCCTCATCAAACCAGGGGTTTCTTGCTGGTGGGCGCGAGAAACCTAGCACATCAGTTGCGGCTGATCTAATGGCCTGTTGGCATCGTTGCCATTACTCTTCGACATTCGATGCTGGTGGTATGGTGTTAATCGAGAGGTTAAGGGATACGCGTTGTGCGAAGGTCTTGGCGGTCTCTTGCGATTGCAGTCTTCCGACATTAAATTTTTTCACAGTATTTCTGGATTGTTGTGGCGTGGTGGATATCCGCATTCTTACCTTGGCTGCTACAAGGTAGTGATCCGAGTCGATGTTAGCTCCTCGGAATGTTCGGACATCCAAAATACTGGATGCGTGCCTCTTATCTATCGCAATGTGATCAATTTGGTTGACCGTTCGTTGATCTGGAGACCGCCATGTCCCCTTATGGATATCGAGGTGAGGAAACCGTGTGCTGGCTATAGTGGCATTTCGTTCCGTTGCGAAATCAATTAGCCTAAGTCCGTTACCAGACGTGTTGTCGTGTAGGCTATGTTTTCCGACAATACTTCTAAAGATGTCTTCTCTTCCTACCTTTGCGTTAAAATCTCCCAGCACGATTTTAACATCGTACTTCGGTAGTCGCTCATAGGTTTTGTCGAGGAGCTCGTAGAAGCAATCCTTAGCTATATCATCTTTTTCTTCCGTCGGAGCGTGAGCGCATATAAGGCTTATGTTGGCGAATTTGGCCTTGATGCGGATTGTTACTATGCGTTCGCTAATGTCTTGGAAACATAAGACTTCTTGCCTAAGTCTGGCACTTATAACAAATCCGCATCCGAATAGTCGCTGTTTCTGCTCACTATAACACGGTCCGTAGTATATGTCACAGTTTTTCATCCTCTTTTTGCCCGGCCCATCCCATCGTATTTCCTGGATGGCAGTAATGTCTGCTTTGTAGCAGTTTAGGGCTTCCGCTAGTTGTTCGCCTGCACCTCTCCTGTTTAATGTTCTCACATTCCAGGTGCAGATACGAACGTCGTTGTCCTTTTTTCGTTTAGCAGGGTCGTCAACAATAAAATCAGTCCTTTCCGAGGCTATTGGTTGCTTCGTAACCATGTTTTTTTCTGTGGGTGGGTAGTTAACCCAAAGCACAACCCCCAACCTGGAGGGCCAGTTCCAATTTATTAGATACCCCTAGGACACGGGGCCATCAGTATCCACTACGGGATAGAGCGCTGCCGTTGGCCTTTCGGTTCATCCGCCACCATCTCTGTTCAAGGGGCCTGACTAACCCTTGAAATTCCTAGACAACCTGTTGTCCGAATATGTCAGAGCAGCTCATCTTGGTTCGCCTGGGACAGCAGGCCGGGTATTCATCCGTGCCATTCTCACCAGGGTGTTTATAGTGTTGCTGTTTTTCGTCGTGTTATCAACACTCGCACTTATCGTTTAGCAAGTCAAATCCGGTTGGATGAGACCAGTACCCGATGGTTACCACTTGGAGGTAAAGATAAGCACATTTGATGTGTAGTCAGAGTTGCAACACTGGGCATTGCCACTGGCAATTGAGAAACATAATAAAACTACATCGGACCTTCCATATGCAAATCGTCGATCCTTGTCGTGATCACCAAATGTGTCCCAGAGCCTTAGAGATACATTGACTCCGTCAACCACTTCCCATACATTGACTCCGTCAACCACTTCCCACGATCGTTCCCTAGTTTCCCTATATTTTAGCCAGTCGATTTTTCGAAAAATCGGTTAGCTCGGGAAATGAGTGTGCACTAGACTAGTATAGTCTTGAGTTCTGTGTCCACATACCATGTCTTTCACGACCCAAGGAGAGAACAAAATTGTATTAATCCATTTGCATTATGTATGTCTGTATTAATTTGTTGTGTGTGTTTTTTTTTTTTTTAATTTGATAGTGGATCACAATATCTTTCCCGTTAGATGGAGAAGAAGTGCGACCGAAGCCGTTTTGGAGTTGTGGAGGTTAATCTGTATTAATCGCAGCGTTTATGCTACAATCAGATCGCTCCACCACGGTGGTGTTCGTGTCCTCCGGATCCGATGATGCTAAAAGAGAATCACTGATAATAGATAATAGATTAGGTGTCGGAAGATAGGGGTTGCTGAATGCAATTGTCTGGATTATTTCATCCACATTAGAAGGTTTGGCTGGGATCCAGGCGCGCGATCGTGAACGACTTGGTATGTCGTCCTTCGCAACCACCTCCAACTTCGAGAAAGGCCACACCTTACCAATTCTGGCAATTGCAATGCGGGACAGATCAAACGATCCTTAATCAGCGTAAGCAATTAGCTTAATATGACCCTGTTGCCATCCGGCATCTCGGCAATAAAGTGGCGGCCTCGGGTTCCACCTCTTTGTACTGAGAAAGTCTGGCAGGTGGCAACTTTGGTTTCCCAGGTTAGCTTGAGTTGTTGCCTTTTTTGTCCTGCACTCTTCCGGAATCGTTTGTATTTTTTCCAAGGGTCTGAAGTCTGTATTGAAGCCTGGAAAGGGTGAGCCGCGAGCTTGTAGCTTAACAGACCTTTGCTTCCAGGGTTCTCTTAGAATTACTTGGGGTAAGGGAATGCGAGCTTGAAGCTTTGCCGTTCAACATCCCCACCAGAAGCGATTTTTGTTTTTGTTTTTATTTTCCGAACGAGGTTTTGCATCGATTCGGATCATTATAAAAGTCGCGATCCTGTTCACTTGAAAAGGTCGATGGCTAATTCTTAATATTTGGTTCACACATTTGATTGGGTGGCCCACCATTGCCGGGTGATGCATCATTTTGAGCCTTTGTCGCCTGTTGCTTGTTGAAGAAATTACTCAGGTTCCAATTGTTGTACGAGGGTTGGTTCGATAGTGTTTCTGAACTGAAGTAGAACTTAGCAGAGGCAGCTTCTCTTCAATCGTTTTAATCGGCATTATAGTATCCTTTGATGGTCTGGGCATTTACGGCGCCTCTATGTATGTTATAAAGTAGGTACTCCTTGAGTGCTGTCATCTCGTTGATTATATAGCTTATGTCCTTTTGAGACAATGCGTGATACATGGTTTCGTTCCCCATTTCATGCCTATGGCTTTCTTACTGGAATAAAGTGCGACTGTCGCTTTCTTTATTCTTTCTGTTATGTTCAGCTTCCAGTTAAGCTTCCTGTCCAAAATGAGTCCCAGGTATTTAGCTTAGTCTGAGAAGGCTTTTTCGATTCCATTTAGTGACATTGGGTCAATGTGAGGATTCGTTCCAGCTTTTAGCTTTATTGAAAAGTTTTATACACTTCTGCCGAAACATTTCTAGATTTTCAGACGACCATGGAGGTTTTTGTTTCCCTCTAGGTTTCCTTAATGGACAAGAGGATGACAGTAATTGGTTGAAAGCTTATGTTAGCTTGTCAACAAGATTAGGAAGCTCCTGGGTACTCCTGGGAGGACTAGGTTAAGCAGGGGATACTAGTGTTTTCATAGTTCCCCTTTATTTTAGCCAGTCGATTTTTCGAAAAATCGGTTAGCTCGGGAAATGAGTGTTCACTAGACTAGTATAGTCTTGAGTTCTGAGTCCACATACCATTTAACGTCCCAAGGAGAGAACAAAATTGTATTAATCCATTTGCATTATGTATGTCTGTATTAATTTGTTGTGTGTTTTTTTTTTTTTTTAATTTGATATTGGATCACAATATCTTTCCCGTTAGACGGAGAAGAAGTGCGACCGAAGCCGTTTTGGAGTTGTGGAGGTTAATCTGTATTAATCGCAGCGTTTATGCTACAATCAGATCGCTCCACCACGGTGGTGTTCGTGTCCTCCGGATCCGATGATGCTAAAAGAGAATCACTGATAATAGATAATAGATTAGGTGTCGGAAGATAGGGGTTGCTGAATGCAATTGTCTGGATTATTTCATCCACATTAGAAGGTTTGGCTGGGATCCAGGCGCGCGATCGTGAACGACTTGGTATGTCGTCCTTCGCAACCACCTCCAACTTCGAGAAAGGCCACACCTTACCAATTCTGGCAATTGCAATGCGGGACAGATCAAACGATCCTTAATCAGCGTAAGCAATTAGCTTAATATGACCCTGTTGCCATCCGGCATCTCGGCAATAAAGTGGCGGCCTCGGGTTCCACCTCTTTGTACTGAGAAAGTCTGGCAGGTGGCAACTTTGGTTTCCCAGGTTAGCTTGAGTTGTTGCCTTTTTTGTCCTGCACTCTTCCGGAATCGTTTGTATTTTTTCCAAGGGTCTGAAGTCTGTATTGAAGCCTGGAAAGGGTGAGCCGCGAGCTTGTAGCTTAACAGACCTTTGCTTCCAGGGTTCTCTTAGAATTACTTGGGGTAAGGGAATGCGAGCTTGAAGCTTTGCCGTTCAACATCCCCACCAGAAGCGATTTTTGTTTTTGTTTTTATTTTCCGAACGAGGTTTTGCATCGATTCGGATCATTATAAAAGTCGCGATCCTGTTCACTTGAAAAGGTCGATGGCTAATTCTTAATATTTGGTTCACACATTTGATTGGGTGGCCCACCATTGCCGGGTGATGCATCATTTTGAGCCTTTGTCGCCTGTTGCTTGTTGAAGAAATTACTCAGGTTCCAATTGTTGTACGAGGGTTGGTTCGATAGTGTTTCTGAACTGAAGTAGAACTTAGCAGAGGCAGCTTCTCTTCAATCGTTTTAATCGGCATTATAGTATCCTTTGATGGTCTGGGCATTTACGGCGCCTCTATGTATGTTATAAAGTAGGTACTCCTTGAGTGCTGTCATCTCGTTGATTATATAGCTTATGTCCTTTTGAGACAATGCGTGATACATGGTTTCGTTCCCCATTTCATGCCTATGGCTTTCTTACTGGAATAAAGTGCGACTGTCGCTTTCTTTATTCTTTCTGTTGTGTTCAGCTTCCAGTTAAGCTTCCTGTCCAAAATGAGTCCCAGGTATTTAGCTTAGTCTGAGAAGGCTTTTTCGATTCCATTTAGTGACATTGGGTCAATGTGAGGATTCGTTCCAGCTTTTAGCTTTATTGAAAAGTTTTATACACTTCTGCCGAAACATTTCTAGATTTTCAGACGACCATGGAGGTTTATGTTTCCCTCTAGGTTTCCTTAATGGACAAGAGGATGACAGTGATTGGTTGAAAGCTTATGTTAGCTTGTCAACAAGATTAGCAAGCTCCTGGGTACTCCTGGGAGGACTAGGTTAAGCAGGGGATACTAGTGTTTTCATAGTTCCCCTTTATTTTAGCCAGTCGATTTTTCGAAAAATCGGTTAGCTCGGGAAATGAGTGTTCACTAGACTAGTATAGTCTTGAGTTCTGAGTCCACATACCATTTAACGTCCCAAGGAGAGAACAAAATTGTATTAATCCATTTGCATTATGTATGTCTGTATTAATTTGTTGTGTGTTTTTTTTTTTTTTTAATTTGATAGTGGATCACAATATCATTCCCGTTAGACGGAGAAGAAGTGCGACCGAAGCCGTTTTGGAGTTGTGGAGGTTAATCTGTATTAATCGCAGCGTTTATGCCACAATCAGATCGCTCCACCACGGTGGTGTTCGTGTCCTCCGGATCCGATGATGCTAAAAGAGAATCACTGATAATAGATAATAGATTAGGTGTCGGAAGATAGGGGTTGCTGAATGCAATTGTCTGGATTATTTCATCCACATTAGAAGGTTTGGCTTGGATCCAGGCGCGCGATCGTGAACGACTTGGTATGTCGTCCTTCGCAACCACCTCCAACTTCGAGAAAGGCCACACCTTACCAATTCTGGCAATTGCAATGCGGGACAGATCAAACGATCTTTAATCAGCGTAAGCAATTAGCTTAATATGACCCTGTTGCCATCCGGCATCTCGGAAATAAAGTGGCGGCCTCGGGTTCCACCTCTTTGTACTGAGAAAGTCTGGCAGGTGGCAACTTTGGTTTCCCAGGTTAGCTTGAGTTGTTGCCTTTTTTGTCCTGCACTCTTCCGGAATCGTTTGTATTTTTTCCAAGGGTCTGAAGTCTGTATTGAAGCCTGGAAAGGGTGAGCCGCGAGCTTGTAGCTTAACAGACCTTTGCTTCCAGGGTTCTCTTAGAATTACTTGGGGTAAGGGAATGCGAGCTTGAAGCTTTGCCGTTCAACATCCCCACCAGAAGCGATTTTTGTTTTTGTTTTTATTTTCCGAACGAGGTTTTGCATCGATTCGGATCATTATAAAAGTCGCGATCCTGTTCACTTGAAAAGGTCGATGGCTAATTCTTAATATTTGGTTCACACATTTGATTGGGTGGCCCACCATTGCCGGGTGATGCATCATTTTGAGCCTTTGTCGCCTGTTGCTTGTTGAAGAAATTACTCAGGTTCCAATTGTTGTACGAGTGTTGGTTCGATAGTGTTTCTGAACTGAAGTAGAACTTAGCAGAAGCAGCTTCTCTTCAATCGTTTTAATCGGCATTATAGTATCCTTTGATGGTCTGGGCATTTACGGCGCCTCTATGTATGTTATAAAGTAGGTACTCCTTGAGTGCTGTCATCTCGTTGATTATATAGCTTATGTCCTTTTGAGACAATGCGTGATACATGGTTTCGTTCCCCATTTCATGCCTATGGCTTTCTTACTGGAATAAAGTGCGACTGTCGCTTTCTTTATTCTTTCTGTTATGTTCAGCTTCCAGTTAAGCTTCCTGTCCAAAATGAGTCCCAGGTATTTAGCTTAGTCTGAGAAGGCTTTTTCGATTCCATTTAGTGACATTGGGTCAATGTGAGGATTCGTTCCAGCTTTTAGCTTTATTGAAAAGTTTTATACACTTCTGCCGAAACATTTCTAGATTTTCAGACGACCATGGAGGTTTTTGTTTCCCTCTAGGTTTCCTTAATGGACAAGAGGATGACAGTGATTGGTTGAAAGCTTATGTTAGCTTGTCAACAAGATTAGCAAGCTCCTGGGTACGCCTGGGAGGACTAGGTTAAGCAGGGGATACTAGTGTTTTCATAGTTCCCCTTTATTTTAGCCAGTCGATTTTTCGAAAAATCGGTTAGCTCGGGAAATGAGTGTTCACTAGACTAGTATAGTCTTGAGTTCTGAGTCCACATACCATGTCTAACGACCCAAGGAGAGAACAAAATTGTATTAATCCATTTGCATTATGTATGTCTGTATTAATTTGTTGTGTGGTTTTTTTTTTTTTTAATTTGATAGTGGATCACAATATCTTTCCCGTTAGTCGGAGAAGAAGTGCGACCGAAGCCGTTTTGGAGTTGTGAAGGTTAATCTGTATTAATCGCAGCGTTTTTGCTACAATCAGATCGCTCCACCACGGTGGTGTTCGTGTCCTCCGAATCCGATGATGCTAAAAGAGAATCACTGATAATATAGATAATAGGCTAGTGTCGGAAGAGTGGGGTTGCTGGAGGCAATTGTCTGGATTATTTCATCCACATTAGAAGGTTCGGCTGGGATCCAGGTGCGCGATCGTGAACGACTTGGTTGGACTCTAGCTTCGAGAAAGGCCACACCTTACCAATTCTGGCAATTGCAATGCGGGACAGATCAAACGATCTTTAATCAGCGTAAGCAGTTAGCTTAAAATGACCCTGTTGCCAGCCGGCATCTCGGCAATAAGGTGGCGGCCCCGGGTTCCACCTCGTTGTACTGAGAAAGTCTGGCAGGTGGCAACTTTGGTTTCCCAGGTTAGCTTGAGTTGTTGCCTTTTTTGTCCTGCACTCTTCCGGAATCGTTTGTATTTTTTCCAAGGGTCTGAAGTCTGTATTGAAGCCTGGAAAGGGTGAGCCGCGAGCTTGTAGCTTAACAGACCTTTGCTTCCAGGGTTCTCTTAGAATTACTTGGGGTAAGGGAATGCGAGCTTGAAGCTTTGCCGTTCAACATCCCCACCAGAAGCGATTTTTGTTTTTGTTTTTATTTTCCGAACAAGGTTTTGCATCGATTCGGATCATTGTAAAAGTCGCGATCCTGTTCCCTTGAGAAGGTCGATGGCTCATTCTTTATATTTGGTTCAGACATTTGATTGGGTGACCCACCATTGCCGTGTGATGCATCATTTTGAGCCTTTGTCGCCTGTTGTTTGTTGAAGAAATTACTCAGGTTCCAATTGTTGTACGAGGGTTGGTTCGATAGTGTTTCTGAACTGAAGTAGAACTTAGCAGAGGCAGTTCTCTTCAATCGTTTTTAATCGACATTATTGTATCCTTTGGTGGTCTGGGCATTTACGGCGCCCTTATGTATGTTATAAAGTAGGTACTCCTTGAGTGCTGTCATCTCGTTAGAAGTAGATTCGAAGAAGACGATTATTACTACTACTCGTTTGCTACGGTTTCATCGGTGGTGGCATTTGTTTACATATTCCGATAAAACCCTTCATCTCAATAAGCTGCTTGGCTCGGAAAAATCACCTAACTTGTTGCTGATATTGTGATCACCTTCAGACGGTTCAACCCGGAAAGGTTCGCTGAAGAGACCTAGTTCCCGACCGAGGTTGTGAACCTCTTACCTGTCCATCTTGTCACGTTCCCTACGCTCACGGCGTTCGTATTCTTCTATTTTGTCTGCTGATTTATTGCTGTTTTCCAAACGATCTTTGATCAACCTAAGCAGTTAGCTTAATAGCCTGTGTCGCCTGTGGCTTGTTGAAGAAATTACTCAGATTTCAGTTGCTGTACGAGGGTCGGTTCGAGGGTGTTTCTGGTACTGAAGTAGAATTTAGCAGAGGCAGCTTCTCTTTAATCGTTTTTATCGGCATTATTTGGTCCTGTGGTGGTCTGGGCATTTGCGATGCCTCTATGTATGTTATAAAGTAGATACTCCTTGAGTGTTGTCATCTCGTTGAGCATATAGCTTATGTCCTTTTCCTGGTGTATCTTGTGCATATTTGATATCACTGGCTGAGAAAAATGCCCATTGTTCAGGAACGACGAGGACGACCCACAGCTGCCACCCCCTTGCCGCCATTGGGCCTTATCGGGGTAGTCGGTGGCGTTAGAAGTAGACTCGAAGAAGACGATTATTACTACTACTCCTTTGTTGCGGTGGCATCGGTGGTGGCATTTGTTCACATATTCCAATCAAACCCTTCATCTCAATAAACTGCTTGGCCACGGCAAAGTCACCTAACTTGTTGGTTATGTTATGATCACCTTCAGACGGTTCAACCCGGATAGGTTCGCGGAAGAGACCTTGTTCCCGACCGGGGTTGTGAACCTCTTGCCTATCCATCTTGTCATGTTCCCTACGCTCACGGCCGCGGCGTTAGTATTCCTACATTTTGTCTGCTGATTTAGTGCTGTTTTCCTATCTGAGAGATACCTATACCTGCAACGTACCTAGTTCATGCGTGGCTATAAAACCGTCTCTCTCATTGCGTTTCGTTTTTCTTCTTTTGTTTTGACAGAAATGTCAACTTTTTACTTTTTATTTGCTCTGTTTTGTGTAAGTTATTACTTTAGAAGATACACATTTTATTTCATGTTTGATTATAGTTGCTAAAAAGCAATTAATTACGAATTCACGTTGTTTTTGTTGGTTGCACAGCAGTGATAGAGTTATTGATAGGTGGGGAGAAATCAGGAGAAAAAAAAAACTCAAGTGAAAATAGGGAAACGTTTTTTCGCGTTGTTTTATCTAATGAAAACAAATTTCTACACCCGAAAAATAGTTTCTTTACATATTTTAGCCTGTCATTTTTCGCGTTCACTGGATGTTGTATTTTATTTTCTTTTTCATCTTTCGTTTCACCTCATCTTCGGTGGCCGGTAAGCCGATTCAGCGCCCCGAGAAGAAACCGTCGAATAAAAAGAGGAAAAAAATGTTTTTTTTTTTACAATTTTCTAGTTTGAGGGTTTTCGCTGTGGAATTTCGAGAAAATAAGCACGAAAACCGTACATGCTGGTTACTGCTTACTTTTTTATCTGCTCGTTTTTGTCCGTATTTTCAGTCTACTGAACTGGTTAGCACTCTATTTCACGGCAATTTACGAGGCCATTGGTTAGCCTTTTTTTTACAATTATTTATAAAGCACCGCCCCACGTTGGGTACCAGTTAATAAACTACACAACTATTTGTAATAAAAAAAACTATCAAGCAGAATGCTTGCGCATTTATTGAAGATAAACTTAAAGATAAAAGATTCACAACCTTAGCACTACTATATATAGCAATCAATATACAAATAAATACCTGACCCAATTTGCATTTTATATTCTAACTGCGATATCGGGGATTTCACCATGGGTGAAAGAAATCCGTGACTGCATTCCGGTCCGACGGTGAGAACGAATGTGTCGCCACATGTGTTATTGGATCTATGACTACATTCCAATTTGACGTTGTGAATGGATGTTTGAATGGTGCTAGCCTATAGCTTATGTCCTTTTCCTGGTGTATCTAGTGTGCATATTTGTTATCACTGCCTGAGAAAAATGACCATTGTGCAGGGACGACGAGGACGACCCACGGCTGCCTTCGCCTTGCCTCCATTTTGCCTTATCGAAGTAGTCGGTGGCGGTAGAAGAT
Source organism: Rhingia campestris (assembly GCA_932526625.1). Classification (NCBI taxonomy): domain Eukaryota; kingdom Metazoa; phylum Arthropoda; class Insecta; order Diptera; family Syrphidae; genus Rhingia; species Rhingia campestris. Next base: position 12,296,071 of record OW052186.1, read on the forward strand.
TCAAAGAAGACGATTATACTACTACTCGCTTATTGCGGTGGCATTTGTTCACATATTCCAATAAAACCCTTCATCTCAATAAGCTGCTTGGCCACGGAAAAGTCACCTAACATGTTGCTTATGGTATGAGCACCTTCAGCGGGTCAACCCGGATATGTTTTCGGAAGAGACCTAGTTCCCGACCGGGGTTGTGAACCTCTTGCCTATCCATCTTGTCACGTTCCCTAAGCTCACGGCCGCGGCGTTAGTATTCTTTCATTTTGTCTGCTGAATTATTGCTGTTTTCCAAACGATCTTTGATCAGCGTAAGCAATTAGCTTAATATGACCCTGATACCAGCCGGCATCGCGGCAATAAGCTGGCGGCCCCGGGTTCTCCCTCATTATACTGAGGAAGACTGGCAGGTGGCAACTTTGGTTGCCCAGGTTAGCTTGATTTGTTGCTTTTTTGTCCTGCACTCTTACGGAATCTTTTGTATGATTTCCAAGGGTCTGAAGTCTGTATTGAAGCCTGGAAGGGGTGAGCCGCGAGCTTGTAGCTTAACAGACCTTTGAGTTTATTTTTATGTTTAATTATTTTTTTAATATTATTTAAACTAGAGATACAGAGATAAATAATCCTGAGTGTTGTTTTTGTACTTCGGATTTTTGTTTTCGTTTTTAATACATACATGTCCTGCTTTGAACAACCGTACAGGTTAAGCACTCGACGTAGCCTTTTTATGGTATGGGTAGTGTTAAACCCACCAACACCGCTACTGTTCTTTACATTCTGCCATTCTGATATTCGTCATCTGACCCCGATGACAGGGTTCCTCGTTTTCTGTGACTTACTTCCATAGCTTCATGTGATCGCAACTGGAAGATGTATTGATAGGCCCCTCGACTTGCGCTGCTTTTCTTACACCGTAACATCCATTTCGCTTGACCTTAGAGACTTCATATGGGCCAAGATATTCGCTCGCCAACTTCCTGCCTGTACAAACTGCGTACGTTTGATTGCGACTAGGTCTCCAACTTTGTAGCCATATTCACTCTTGCGTTTTCTGTCGTAATTTTTCTTGTATGTTGTTTGGGCATTTTGTATCTGCTTACTTCACGCAACTTCTGTCGTTCGTTGTCGAAATTCTCCATCATTTCTTGTTCCAGCAACTTGGCAATTTCTTTGTTTACTTCATTTTTCATTTTAATGCCAAACATCAATTGAAACGGCGATACTTTTGTTGAACTGTGAATGCGTGCGTTGATTGCCTTCTGCACCCTTGCCACAAACGTATATTATTTCAACGGGTCATCTGAAGATAACTTTGCTGTTATGGATGAAATCGATCTGTTTACGCGTTCGATTTGACCATTTCCCCATGCAACGCCTGTTGTACACAATATATGTTCGATACCGTTTCCTTTTATGTATTCCTCGAATGCTTTAGAGGTGAATGCTGATCCCCACCCGAGAGGGTAAACCAAATATGCTGGAACATTCGTTAAATTTCTTCAGCACTTCTTCGCATCCAGTCGATTTAGTCGGGTACAGCCATAAAAATTTGGTGAACCCGTCCACCATTGCCAAAATGTACTTGTACTGCTTTGACGTCGCGTCCGGGATGATCGATGTGCAGAGGTTGTAACGGTTGTCTCCTTTGTCTATGCAGTGCAAATAACCCTCTTTTTTGCCCAGCTTTTTGTTGTGTATTATGCATTTTATGCAACTGTTGATAAACTGACCGACTTTACCCTCTAGATGTGGTATCCAGTAGCTCTGCTGAATGGCGTGAATTGTTTTTCGTACAGCAAAATGGCCATCGTTGTGCGCGTCAGCTATAATTTCGCGCTCCATCAACATAGGCACAGCTAACAAATCATTACCGTTTAAATTTTTTGTATATGAGACCTCCTTTAATCTTGAAATTTTCATATGGTCGAATCATAAGAATTTCTCCCACAGCTTTGATATGTGCGTCGTTTTTCTGAGCGTTCCTTATACGCGGTGTATATTTTGCGGGTAGCGACTAAGACAGTCGACATGTTTCATTCTTTCACCCGGTCCATGGCGTTACTTCACGTGGGACATCTTTCTTATTTGTTGTTTACTTGAACGCTGCGCAATCCGTTACCAACTTAAAGCGAATGTCAAGCAAATAATGACGAAATTTCTTAAAGCAAGGTATGCGGCTTTGACTTCTAAGATATAACTATGCCGCTGTGACTCCTGCACAGATGTCTTTTTGCTCCAAAAAAACACCGGATGTAGCTGTCCTTCAAACATTTGCAATAGTGCAGCGCCAAACCCGTCTTTTGATGCATCAGTGTGGACTTCAGTAGGTGCCTCTCTCGCGTAAATCTTCAAAACCGGTTCTCTGGTTAATGAATCTTTCAATAGCTGAATCGACTTGAGCTCAGTTGGCCCCATCTCAAACGGTACATCTTTGCGCAATAAGTTTGTCAACGGAAGAGCTGTGTGTGCATAACCTATTATAAATCTTCTAAAGAAGCCAGTTAGGCCTAAAAATGACTGCACAGATTTCACGTTCTCGGGCACTGGAAATTTGCTTACGGCTGTTGTTTACCTGGTCGTATATATACGTTTTCAACTGTATGTCCTAGAAAGTTGACAGACTTTTGCAGGAAATGGCACTTTTGCCATTTGGTTTTCAGCCCATAGTTCGCTGCTTCAGTAAATACTCTCTTACATTCATCAGCTGAAAAAACAAAAACAAATTTTTGGCGCAACAGGCTCGTTAGTACCCAGGGCCTAGCTTTCTCACAACCATTCATGTGTGCGTGTGTACTTCTTGCACGATGGCGGGACCTCCTGTTTTATGCCGACTCCGAACGGCTAAGTTGAGATAAGCTATTCTTGACAATTGATACTACTCGGATGATTTGTCAGATCATCACGAGAGGAGGGCCAGTGAAAAATCATTAAGGTGTTGCTACGGCTGGGTATCGAACCCAGACCTCCTGCGCGGCAGTTCATCGCACTAACCATCGCGCCACTGAGCCCTCATTCATCAGCTGATACCGCATGAATAATAATATCGTCCATGTACAGCTCCATTACATCTTGGTTCATCAAATCCTGAAACACATGATTGGCAAAACGAATGAACGCAGCTGGTGAGTTACAAAAGCCAAACGGTGTTCTGTTGAACTCGTATAAACCGCTTTTTGTGACGAATGCTGTATATTTTTTGCTGGACTCCTCAACTGGCACATGAAAAAAGCCATTTTCAAGGTCCATGACTGTACAAAATTTGGCATTCTGCAACTTTTCCAACACGTCGTCGATCAGTGGTACTGGGAAGCAATCTTTAAGCACCATGGTATTCAGCTTTTGGAAATCCACGCATACGCGATAGGAGCCATCTTTCTTCCTTACTCTGCTGGCAAAATTTGACGTAGATTTGCGTATAACACCCTTTTCAAGACACTCGTCGATCTGCTTCTGTACTGCTTCAGCTTCTTCAACTGGTAGACGACTCGGTGTTTGACGAAATGGTAAAATTTCTCCGTCTGGCACGATCTTCAACTTTACTGGACATTCTATACTTGGCTCTGCTGGCTGATATTCCTTGATCATCCTTTGGACAACATCTTTATACTGTGTAGAAGAATCAATATCAGCACTTGATTCAACAATGTTATAAATACTTATCTGATTTGTCTCCATATCAATTTCCTCCGTTAACAACGGAGAAGAACTTCTTCGTAAAGTCGAATCCAAGTAGTGCGTCATATTCAACTGCATCGTCTGGGACCACAATAAACTTTTGCAAAGTGTGTGTGCCATCGACTGTAACCTCAGCTTCAAAATATCCAATCGGAGTTGTTTTTTTGTTACCCAGGCCACGCAACAACGAAAAACTCTTGCAAATGCACATCTCTAAGTTGCTTGTAGACACGCTCCTTTATAATGGTCACATCCGACCCTGTGTCGACCAGGCATTCGACTTTGACGTTCTTCACAATAATTTCCTTTACGCGACTATGATCAACAACAACATTAACGCCCTTCGTCGCTCGTGGACATGCTTTGGATATATGCCCACTCTGGTTACACTTAAAGCATTTCTGCTCCACTTTGCAGTCTTTTCGTAAGTGTTCAGTAGATCCACAGTTAAAACAGTGATTCTTTTTATCAATGCGGACTTCTGCACTTCCATACACGCGTTCGAATTCATTCACTAGTAACACTCGTAGTTCTCGGTACTCACACACAGACACTGATTCCAGGAACAGTTTTGCCGTATTCGTCATCTTACCTCGTGCCTGCACATATTTTTGCTTTGCACTCAGGCCATAGGCATCCGCATTCTGCTCAAAATTTTGAAACCAATGTTTTACTGGAATCGTCTCTCCATTAATGTCTGGAATGATTTTTGCAAAATTTTCAACTGAAACTTTCGAATCGTTTTGTTTTACTTCGGCTGCTTGACTTTTTTAAAGTGAGCATTTGAATGACATGTTGCAAACTTTCATTATTTTGTTCGACTATTTGTTCCATGTTTAGCTCACTACTCTTTGGTTTTGTTTCGACTTCTATTCGTTTAGCTGTGCCTGACGCTAATTCCGTTTCGCGTTCGTCCAGGTTGTTTTTTTCTTCATCACTCATCGTAGATTTTTTTTGCTGTGATATTGACGTATGTTATACTGTTGTCTCGCTTTCACTCTTGCACGAGTAATCGGCGCTTCTTTTAATTCTACTGTTAGTCCCCGATTTTTTCGTCACCTTCCACACTCACAGTGTTAAACCCACCAACACCGCTACTGTACTTTACATACATATATATTTTGAGTATTGTATTAATTCGTTTACAAATGCGTCTTGATAGGTTAGATGTAACTTGGAATGATAAAAAAAATCTAAGATGGTAAATATGTAAATGGCATTTAATCCAACTTTACTTATACTTTTGGAAAATACAAATAACGGTACGAAAGATTTTTACATGATATCCAAAAAGAGTGGTAGAAACACAAATTTGCTTTTCCTGAAGTTGGTCACATATATCAAAAGAAACAAAATAATAATAGAAACTTTATTACCGAATAGCACAGAAATATATATCTATTCACATTAAAGAAAAAAAGTAAAAATTATGCTGTAACAAGAAAAGTATTTCACAAAAAAAAAAAGTTTAGTCTAGTTTTATGTGGAATTATAATTAGAAACATGAAATCAATAGCCAAAAAAAAAATTCAAAATAAAAGAAAAGAAATTAAATTTTACACTTCAAATATTTTTTATTTTGTCAGGTATCCCTTATTAGCAATAACAGCTAGACAGCGTCTTGGTAGACTAGCTACCAAATCTTGACATCGCTTAAGAGGGATATTCTTCCAAACATGTTCGATGCTCTTGAACAATTCTGTTGAATTTTTTGAGGGTCTTGAGCCCAAACTTCTCTCAACATCAGCCCACAAGTTCTCAATGGGATTTAGGTCAGGACTTTGCGCTGGCCAGCTCAAAACGCTTATTTTTTCCTCCTCAAACCAGCACTTCACTAGGCGTGAAGTGTGTTTGGGATCGTTGTCGTGTTGCAAAATAAATGAAACTGGCATATGGTTAAAAGCGTATGGCTCCATATAATTTTTCAATATATCTCTGAACATATGCTGATCCATTCGGCCATCGATGCGCACAATAGGACCAACACCGTACCCGGAAAAAGCTCCCCAAACCATGACGTTTCCACCACCATGCTTGATCGTTTTGATGGTGTACTTGGGATCGAGTTCTTTGCTAACTGGTCGCCTTACATATTTTTTGTCATCCGATCCAAACATGTTGAATTTGGATTCATCGCTCCAGAAATTTTTTTTCCAAAAAGCCAAGGGTTTTTGTGCATGCTCCCTGGCAAATTCCAACCGACGTTTTATATATTTTTGTGATACATGCGGCTTTTTGCGTGCAATGCACCCTCGCAGACCTACTTCTAGCAATCTATTCCTGATGGTCCTATGTGTAACTGTTGAGCTTAATTGAGACGACACAGCTGAGTGAATATCCTTGCTGGTGAAAAAAGGATTCGCCTTACTCAGTCGACAAATAAGCCTGTCCTCTTTGGCAGTTGTTTTTCTCAGCCGTTGCTTTCTTTTCGGATTCTCTGTACTGCCTGTGTCCGTATACACTTTAATTGCACCATACACCATTTTTTTGGAGCACAGCAGATCCTTGGCGATAGTATCCATAGAAGCCTTTTCCTGGCAATACTTGTGAATGATTAGCTTCCTTAACTCTGGTGTGCAACTCTTTTTTTCCCCATTTTGTAAAACTAGATAATTAAGCTAAGATATTTTAACAGAAAAAAATATGCAGCGTTCAATATTTACCGTTCAATAATACCACTTCTTTAATATTTTCTCACTGTTTCTAATTAATTTTCCAGATAATTTTAGCTTAACTTTCAACGACACCAGTTTGTTTTGTGAACTATTCTGGTGTGAACACATTTCAGTGACCGATATAAGACAAAAAAAAAATCGCAACGATGGCTGCAAGAAAACGGTATTTTACCGGTGATGATATCTTGGGTTGAGTGTAAACAAAGATTAGAAAAAAACTATGTTCATTATTTTCATTGTTTCTAATTAGTTTTCCACCACGGTATGTACTATCAATCAAACAGTCAGAAACATAGGTTTCGATTTAAAAAAAAGGAAAAGAAACAGAAGTTGTTATTTGAGTTGCTTTAAACTTTCCGCTCTTCTCCATTTTCTCTTTAAATCAATAATTAATTATATTAATATAATTAAAAAATTAATTAAACAATTGTGTTTATTAAAGAGTTTTTATTTTAATTTTTGTATTATTTTAACTTTATTATTATTTGTTTTTTATTTTTTCGAACGAGGTTTTGCATCGATTCGGATCATTGTAAAAGTCGCGATCCTATTCACTTGAGAAGGTCGATGCCTCATTCTTAATATTTGGTTCAGACATTTGATTGGGTGGCCCACCATTGCCGTGTGATGCATCATTTTGAGCCTTTGTCGCCTGTTGCTTGTTGAAGAAATTACTCAGGTTCCAATTGTTGCACGAGGGTCGGTTCGATGGTGTTTCTAGTACTGAAGTAGAATTTAGCAGAGGCAGCTTCTCTTTAATCGTTTTTATCGGCATTATTTGGTCCTTTGGTGGTCTGGGCATTTGCGATGCCTCTATATATGTTATAAAGTAGGTACTCCTTGAGTGCTGTCATTTCGTTGAGTATATAGTTTATGTCCTTATGAGACAATGCGCGATACAAGGTTTCGTTCCCCATTTCATGCCTATGGCTTTCTTAATGGAATAAATTGCGACTGTCGCTTTCTTTATTCTTTCTGTTATGTTCAGCTTCCAGTTAAGCTTCCTGTCCAAAATGAGTCCCAGGCATTTAGCTTCTGCCGAAACATTTCTAGATTTTCAGACGACCATGGAGGTTTTTGTTTCCCTCTAGGTTTCCTTAATGGACAAGAGGATGACAGTGATTCGTTGAAAGCTTATGTTAGCTTGTCAACAAGTTTAGCAAGCTCCTGGGTACTCCTGGGAGGACTAGGTTAAGCAGGGGATACTAGTATTTTCATAGTTTCCCTATATTTTAGCCAGTCGATTTTTCGAAAAATCGGTTTGCCGGGGAAATGAGTCGGGAAATGAGTGTGCACTAGACTAGTATAGTCTTGAGTCCACATACCATTTAACGTCCCAAGGAGAGAACAAAATTGTATTAATCCATTTGCATTATGTATGTCTGTATTAATTTGTTGTGTGTTTTTTTTTTAATTTAATAGTGGATCACAATATCTTTCCCGTTAGTCGGAGAAGAAGTGCTACCGAAGACGTTTTGGAGTTGTGGTGGTTAATCTGTATTAATCGCAGCGTTTTTGCTACAATCAGATCGCTCCACCACGGTGGTGTTCGTGTCCTCTGAATCCGAAGATGCCAAAAGGTCATCCTCCATCAGAGAATCACTGATAATAGTTAATAGATTAGGTGTCGGAAGAGTGGGGTTGCTGGAGCCAATTGTCTGGATTATTTCATCCACATTAGAAGGTTTGGCTGGGATGCAGGCGCGCGATCTTGAATGTCGTCCTTCGCAACCACCTCCAACTTCGAGAAAGCCCCACCTTACCAATTCTGTCAATTGCAATGCGGTAGAGATCAAACGATCAAACTTTAATCAGCGAAAGCAATTAGCCTAATATAACCCTTTTGCCAGCCGGCATCTCGGCAATAAGGTGACGGCCCCGGGTTCCACCTCATTGTACTGAGAAAGTCTGGCAGGTGGCAACTTTTGCTTCCCAGGTTAGCTTGAGTTGTTGCCTTTTTTGTCCTGCACTCTTCCGGAATCGTTTGTATTTTTTCCAAGGGTCTGAAGTCTGTATTGAAGCCTGGAAAGGGTGAGCCGCGAGCTTGTAGCTTAACAGACCATTGCTTCCAGGGTTCTCTTAGAATTACTTGGGGTAAGGGAATGCGAGCTTGAAGCTTTGCAGTTCAACATCCCCACCAGAAGCGATTTCAACAGCAGTCAACAGCAGGTTCTGAGATCCTTCTGCCGGCCGGTTTAGAAGGCAAACCGGTCTCCTTGGTTTTTGTATTTGTTTTTGTTATTATTTTTCGAACGAGGTTTTGCATCGATTCGGATCATTATAAAAGTCGCGATCCTGTTCACTTCAGAAGGTCGATTACTCATTCTTAATATTTGGTTCACACATTTGATTGGGTGGCCCACCATTGCCGGGTGATGCATCATTTTGAGCCTGTGTCGCCTGTTACTTGTTACAGAAATTACTCAGGTTCCAATTATTGTACGATTATTGGTTCGATAGTGTTTCTGGAACTGAGTTAGAACTTAGCAGATACAACTTCTCTTCAATCGTTTTTATCGGCATTATTTGGTCCTTTGGTGGTCTGGGCATTTGCGATGCCTCTATGTATGTTATAAAGTAGGTACTCCTTGAGTGCTGTCATCTCGTTGAGCATATAGCTTTTGTCCTTTTCCTGGTGTATCTTATGCATATTTGATATCACTGGCTGAGAAAAATGCCCATTGTTCAGGAACGACGAGGACGATCCTTATCGGGGTAGTCGGTGGCGTTAGAAGTAGATTCGAAGAAGACGATTATTACTACTACTCGTTTGTTCCGGTGGCATCGGTGGTGGCATTTGTTCACATATTCCAATAAAACCCTTCATCTCAATAAGCTTCTTGGCTCGGAAAAATCACCTAACTTGTTGCTGATATTGTGATCACCTTCAGACGGTTCAACCCGGATAGGTTCGCTAAAGAGACCTAGTTCCGGACCGGGGATGTGAACCTCTTACCTATCCATCTTGTCACGTTCCCTACGCTCACGGCCGCGGCGTTAGTAGTCCTCCATTTTGTCTGCTGATTTATTGCTGTTTTCCTATCTGGTGAAAGTACCTAGCTCATGCGTGAGTACAAAACCGTCAGTAAATTAACTATTTAAAGCCACGACGAAGAATTAGATTCTCAAGCTGTAGGCCTGTAAAATTAAATTTTCTTCTAAAAATCACTTTTTGTTAAATTAGAAAATAAATAATAACTCAAATAATTTAAGAACAAATGCAAGAGATAAAGAAATTAAAGAGGAATAATATGCTTCTGCTTCTCTCTTGTAATTTGTTTTTTTTTTTGTGATGGTTTCTTGTGGTGGTTTTGCTTTACTTCGTTTCGGAATAGAATTCAAGTTTGGTTAGAGTTTACAAAAATCCATTTTATTTGTTTAGTTGTTTTTTTTTTTTACGCAGCGCCCACTTTTTGTTTATTTGGGCGGGTGTTCTTGTCTTGTTATATTGCGGCTTTTGCTCTGGTAGTATTCAGATTTATAAAAAAAAATCATTTGCGATTACCTGTTTTGTTTTGACAGAAACGTCAACTCTCTACTTTTTGCGGTGGCATCGGTGGTGGCATTTTTCCACTGATTCCAATAAAACCCTTCATATCAATAAGCTGCTTGGCCACGGAAAAGTCACCTTCAGACGATTCAACCCGGATCGGTTCGTGGAAGAGACCTTGTTCCCGACCGGGGTTGTGGGCCTCTTACCTATCCATATTGTCACGTTCCCTACGCTCACTGCGTTCGTATTCTTCCATTTTGTCTGCTGATTTATTGCTCAGGTTCCAATTGTTGTACGAGGGTCGGTTCGAGGGAGTTTCTAGTACTGAAGTAGAATTTAGCTGAGGCAGCTTCTCTCTAATCGTTTTTATCGGCATTATTGTGTCCTTTGGTGGTCTGGGCATTTACGGCGCCTCTATGTATGTTATAAAGTAGGTACTCCTTGAGTGCTGTCATCTCGTTGAGCATATAGCTTATGTCCTTTTCCTGGTGTATCTTGTGCATATTTGATATCACTGGCTGAGAAAAATGCCCATTGCTCAGGAACGACGAGGACGACCCACAGCTGCCACCCCCTTGCCCCCATTGGACCTTATCGAGGTAGTTGGTGGCGTTTGAAGTAGATTCGAAGAAGACGATTATTACTACTACTCGTTTGTTGCGGTGGCATCGGTGGTGGCATTTGTTCACATATTCCAATAAAACCCTTCATCTCAATAAGCTGCTTGGCCACGGAAAAGTCACCTAATTTGTTGGTTATGTTATGATCACCTTCAGATGGTTCAACCCGGATAGGTTCGCGGAAAAGACCTTGTTCCCGACCGGGGTTGTGAACCTCTTGCCTATCCATCTTGTCACGTTCCCTACGCACACGGCGTTCGTATTCTCCTATTTTGTCTCCTGATTTATTGCTGTTTTCCAAACGATATTTGATCAGCGTAAGCAATTAGCTAAATATCACCCTGATGCCAGCCGCCATCGCGGCAATAAGCTGGCGGCCCCTGGTTCTCCCTCATTATACTGAGGAAGACTGGCAGGTGGCAACTTTGGTTGCCCAGGTTAGCTTGATTTGTTGCTTTTTTGTCCTGCACTCTTCCGGAATCTTTTGTATGATTTCCAAGGGTCTGAAGTCTGTATTGAAGCCTGGAAGGGGTGAGCCCCGCGCTTGTAGCTTAACAGACCATTGCTTCCAGGGTTCTCTTAGAATTACTTGGGGTAAGGGAATGTGAGCTTGAAGCTTTGCCATTCAACATCCCCACCAGAAGCGATTTTTGTTTTTGTTTTTATTTTCCGAACGAGGTTTTGCATCGATTCGGATCATTGTAAAAGTCGCGATCCTATTCACTTGAGAAGGTCGATGCCTCATTCTTAATATTTGGTTCAGACATTTGATTGGGTGGCCCACCATTGCCGTGTGATGCATCATTTTCAGCCTTTGTCGCCTGTTGCTTGTTGAAGAAATTACTCAGGTTCCAATTGTTGTACGAGGGTTGGTTCGATGGTTTTTCTGGAACTGAAGTAGAACTTAGCAGAGCCAGCTTCTCTTAAATCGATTTTATCGGCATTATTGTGTCCTTTGGTGGTCTGGGCATTTACGGCGCCTCTATGTATGTTATAAAGTAGGTACTCCTTGAGTGCTGTCATCTCGTTGAGCATATAGCTTATGTCCTTTTCCTGGTGTATCTTGTGCATATTTGATATCACTGGCTGAGAAAAATGCCCATTGCTCAGGAACGACGAGGACGACCCACAGCTGCCACCCCCTTGCCCCCATTGGGCCTTATCGAAGTAGTTGGTGGCGTTTGAAGTAGATTCGAAGAAGACGATTATTACTACTACTCGTTTGTTGCGGTGGCATCGGTGGTGGCATTGGTTAAAATATTCCAATAAGACCCTTCATCTCAATAAGCTGCTTGGCCACGGAAAAGTCACCTAATTTGTTGGTTATGTTATGATCACCTTCAGATGGTTCAACCCGGATAGGTTCGCGGAAAAGACCTTGTTCCCGACCGGGGTTGTGAACCTCTTGCCTATCCATCTTGTCACGTTCCCTACGCACACGGCGTTCGTATTCTCCTATTTTGTCTCCTGATTTATTGCTGTTTTCCAAACGATCTTTGATCGGCGTAAGCAATTAGCTTAATATCACCCTGATGCCAGCCGGCATCGCGGCAATAAGCTGGCGGCCCCTGGTTCTCCCTCATTATACTGAGGAAGACTGGCAGGTGGCAACTTTGGTTGCCCAGGTTAGCTTGATTTGTTGCTTTTTTGTCCTGCACTCTTCCGGAATCTTTTGTATGATTTCCAAGGGTCTGAAGTCTGTATTGAAGCCTGGAAGGGGTGAGCCCCGCGCTTGTAGCTTAACAGACCATTGCTTCCAGGGTTCTCTTAGAATTACTTGGGGTAAGGGAATGCGAGCTTGAAGCTTTGCCATTCAACATCCCCACCAGAAGCGATTTTTGTTTTTGTTTTTATTTTCCGAACGAGGTTTTGCATCGATTCGGATCATTGTAAAAGTCGCGATCCTATTCACTTGAGAAGGTCGATGCCTCATTCTTAATATTTGGTTCAGACATTTGATTGGGTGGCCCACCATTGCCGTGTGATGCATCATTTTCAGCCTTTGTCGCCTGTTGCTTGTTGAAGAAATTACTCAGGTTCCAATTGTTGTACGAGGGTTGGTTCGATAGTTTTTCTGGAACTGAAGTAGAACTTAGCAGAGCCAGCTTCTCTTAAATCGATTTTATCGGCATTATTGTGTCCTTTGGTGGTCTGGGCATTTACGGCGCCTCTATGTATGTTATAAAGTAGGTACTCCTTGAGTGCTGTCATCTCGTTGAGCATATAGCTTATGTCCTTTTCCTGGTGTATCTTGTGCATATTTGATATCACTGGCTGAGAAAAATGCCCATTGCTCAGGAACGACGAGGACGACCCACAGCTGCCACCCCTTGCCCCCATTGGACCTTATCGAGGTAGTTGGTGGCGTTTGAAGTAGATTCGAAGAAGACGATTATTACTACTACTCGTTTGTTGCGGTGGCATCGGTGGTGGCATTTGTTCACATATTCCAATAAAACCCTTCATCTCAATAAGCTGCTTGGCCACGGAAAAGTCACCTAATTTGTTGGTTATGTTATGATCACCTTCAGATGGTTCAACCCGGATAGGTTCGCGGAAAAGACCTTGTTCCCGACCGGGGTTGTGAACCTCTTGCCTATCCATCTTGTCACGTTCCCTACGCACACGGCGTTCGTATTCTCCTATTTTGTCTCCTGATTTATTGCTGTTTTCCAAACGATCTTTGATCAGCGTAAGCAATTAGCTTAATATCACCCTGATGCCAGCCGGCATCGCGGCAATAAGCTGGCGGCCCTGGTTCTCCCTCATTATACTGAGGAAGACTGGCAGGTGGCAACTTTGGTTGCCCAGGTTAGCTTGATTTGGTGCTTTTTTGTCCTGCACTCTTACGGAATCTTTTGTATGATTTCCAAGGGTCTGAAGTCTGTATTGAAGCCTGGAAGGGGTGAGCCCCGCGCTTGTAGCTTAACAGACCATTGCTTCCAGGGTTCTCTTAGAATTACTTGGGGTAAGGGAATGCGAGCTTGAAGCTTTGCCATTCAACATCCCCACCAGAAGCGATTTTTGTTTTTGTTTTTATTTTCCGAACGAGGTTTTGCATCGATTCGGATCATTGTAAAAGTCGCGATCCTATTCACTTGAGAAGGTCGATGCCTCATTCTTAATATTTGGTTCAGACATTTGATTGGGTGGCCCACCATTGCCGTGTGATGCATCATTTTCAGCCTTTGTCGCCTGTTGCTTGTTGAAGAAATTACTCAGGTTCCAATTGTTGTACGAGGGTTGGTTCGATAGTTTTTCTGGAACTGAAGTAGAACTTAGCAGAGCCAGCTTCTCTTAAATCGATTTTATCGGCATTATTGCGTCCTTTGGTGGTCTGGGCATTTACGGCGCCTCTATGTATATTATAAAGTAGGTACTCCTTGAGTGCTGTCATCTCGTTGAGCATATAGCTTATGTCCTTTTCCTGGTGTATCTTGTGCATATTTGATATCACTGGCTGAGAAAAATGCCCATTGCTCAGGAACGACGAGGACGACCCACAGCTGCCACCCCTTGCCCCCATTGGGCCTTATCGAGGTAGTTGGTGGCGTTTGAAGTAGATTCGAAGAAGACGATTATTACTACTACTCGTTTGTTGCGGTGGCATCGGTGGTGGCATTTGTTCACATATTCCAATAAAACCCTTCATCTCAATTAGCTGCTTGGCCACGGAAAAGTCACCTAATTTGGTGGTTATGTTATGATCACCTTCAGATGGTTCAACCCGGATAGGTTCGCGGAAAAGACCTTGTTCCCGACCGGGGTTGTGAACCTCTTGCCTATCCATCTTGTCACGTTCCCTAAGCTCACGGCCGCGGCGTTAGTATTCTTCCATTTTGTCTGCTGATTTATTGCTGTTTTCCTATCTGAGAGCTACCTATACCTGCAAAGTACCTAGTTCATGCGTGGCTATAAAACCGTCTCTCTCATTGCGTTTCATTTTTCTTTTTTTGTTTTGACAGAAATGTCGACTTTCTACTTTTTATTCGTTGTTTTGTGTAAGTTATTACTTTAGAGGAAAAACATATTTTTGTGTGTTTTATTAAAGTTGATGTCATTGGTAGTATGTGATTATTTTGATTTGAGTTGTTTGTTTTTAATCACTTGGCGTTGGTATTTGTGAACGATATATAGCGGTATCCTTTTTTCTCACCAATTCCAGCATTCACTTGATGGAGACAAAAAATTAATTACGAATTCACGTTGTTTTTGTTGGTTACACAGCAATGATAGAGTTATTGATAGGTGGGGAGAAATCAGGAAAAAAAAAACTCAAGGGAAAATAGGGAAACGTTTTTTCGCGTTGTTTTATCTAATGAAAACAAATTTCTACACCCGAAAAATAGTTTCTTTACATATTTTAGCCTGTCATTTTTCGCGTTCACTGGATGTTGTATTTTATTTTCTTTTTCATCTTTCGTTTTACCTCGTCTTCGGTGGCCGATGAGCCGATTCAGCGCCCCGAGAAGAGTTTATTTTTATGTTTAATTATTTTTTTATTATTATTTAAACTAGAGATACAGAGATAAATAATCCTGGGTGTTGTTTTTGTACTTCGTATTTTTGTTTTCGTTTTTAATACATACATATATATATTTAGAGTGTTGTATTAATTCGTTTACAAATGCGTCTTGATAGGTTAGATGTAACTTGGAATGATAAGAAAATCTAAGATGGTAAATATGGAAATGGCATTTAATCCAACTTTACTTATACTTTTAGAAAATGCAAATAACTGTACGAAAGATTTTTACATGATATCCAAAAAGAAATATTTTTATTCAATATATGTATCTGAATATTTAAATTGTACTTTCTCCTGTTCGTTAAAAAAAAAACAATTTATGAAAACTTCTTTTCTTCTTAGTTCACATATATGTACTATCAATCAAACAGTCAGAAACATAGGTATTCCTTTCACCTTTGCGAAATCATTTTTTTTTTTATTTAAAAAAAAACGGAAAAGAAACAGAAGTTGTTATTTGAGTTGCTTTAAACTTTCCGCTCTTCTCCATTTTCTCTTTAAATTAATAATTAATTATATTAATATTATTAAAAAAAAAATTAAACAATTGTGTTTATTAAAGAGTTTTTTTTAAGTTTTGTATTATTTTAACTTTATTATTTTTTTTATGACGATGGAGGGGAATGATAAAAGTGTATTAAGCTTATTCGCTATCATCCTCATCATCATCATCTGGTGCCTCTTTCTTATTCTTCTTCGGCGCTTTTTTACTGGTCTTGCCTTTGCTTCCAGGGTACTCTAAGAATTACTTGGGGTAAGGGAATGCGAGTTTGAAGCTTTGCAGTTCAACATCCCCACCAGAAGCGATTTTTGTTTTTGTTTTTATTTTCCGAACGAGGTTTTGCATCGATTCGGATCATTGTAAAAGTCGCGATCCTATTCACTTGAGAAGGTCGATGCCTCATTCTTAATATTTGGTTCAGACATTTTATTGGGTGGCCCACCATTGCCGTGTGATGCATCATTTTCAGCCTTTGTCGCCTGTTGCTTGTTGAAGAAATTACTCAGGTTCCAATTGTTGTACGAGGGTTGGTTCGATAGTTTTTCTGGAACTGAAGTAGAACTTAGCAGAGCCAGCTTCTCTTAAATCGATTTTATCGGCATTATTGTGTCCTTTGGTGGTCTGGGCATTTACGGCGCCTCTATGTATGTTATAAAGTAGGTACTCCTTGAGTGCTGTCATCTCGTTGAGCATATAGCTTATGTCCTTTTCCTGGTGTATCTTGTGCATATTTGATATCACTGGCTAAGAAATATGCCCATTGCTCAGGAACGACGAGGACGACCCACAGCTGCCACCCCCTTGCCCCCATTGGGCCTTATCGAGGTAGTTGGTGGCGTTTGAAGTAGATTCGAAGAAGACGATTATTACTACTACTCGTTTGTTGCGGTGGCATCGGTGGTGGCATTTGTTCACATATTCCAATAAAACCCTTCATCTCAATTAGCTGCTTGGCCACGGAAAAGTCACCTAATTTGTTGGTTATGTTATGATCACCTTCAGATGGTTCAACCCGGATAGGTTCGCGGAAAAGACCTTGTTCCCGACCGGGGTTGTGAACCTCTTGCCTATCCATCTTGTCACGTTCCCTACGCACACGGCGTTCGTATTCTCCTATTTTGTCTCCTGATTTATTGCTGTTTTCCAAACGATCTTTGATCAGCGTAAGCAATTAGCTTAATATCACCCTGATGCCAGCCGGCATCGCGGCAATAAGCTGGCGGCCCCTGGTTCTCCCTCATTATACTGAGGAAGACTGGCAGGTGGCAACTTTGGTTGCCCAGGTTAGCTTGATTTGTTGCTTTTTTGTCCTGCACTCTTCCGGAATCTTTTGTATGATTTCCAAGGGTCTGAAGTCTGTATTGAAGCCTGGAAGGGGTGAGCCCCGCGCTTGTAGCTTAACAGACCATTGCTTCCAGGGTTCTCTTAGAATTACTTGGGGTAAGGGAATGCGAGCTTGAAGCTTTGCCATTCAACATCCCCACCAGAAGCGATTTTTGTTTTTGTTTTTATTTTCCGAACCGGATCATTGTAAAAGTCGCGATCCTATTCACTTGAGAAGGTCGATGCCTCATTCTTAATATTTTGGTTCAGACATTTGATTGGGTGGCCCACCATTGCCGTGTGATGCATCATTTTCAGCCTTTGTCGCCTGTTGCTTGTTGAAGAAATTACTCAGGTTCCAATTGTTGTACGAGGGTTGGTTCGATAGTTTTTCTGGAACTGAAGTAGAACTTAGCAGAGCCAGCTTCTCTTAAATCGATTTTATCGGCATTATTGTGTCCTTTGGTGGTCTGGGCATTTACGGCGCCTCTATGTATGTTATAAAGTAGGTACTCCTTGAGTGCTGTCATCTCGTTGAGCATATAGCTTATGTCCTTTTCCTGGTGTATCTTGTGCATATTTGATATCACTGGCTGAGAAAAATGCCCATTGCTCAGGAACGACGAGGACGACCCACAGCTGCCACCCCCTTGCCCCCATTGGGCCTTATCGAGGTAGTTGGTGGCGTTTGAAGTAGATTCGAAGAAGACGATTATTACTACTACTCGTTTGTTGCGGTGGCATCGGTGGTGGCATTTGTTCACATATTCCAATAAAACCCTTCATCTCAATTAGCTGCTTGGCCACGGAAAAGTCACCTAATTTGTTGGTTATGTTATGATCACCTTCAGATGGTTCAACCCGGATAGGTTCGCGGAAAAGACCTTGTTCCCGACCGGGGTTGTGAACCTCTTGCCTATCCATCTTGTCACGTTCCCTACGCACACGGCGTTCGTATTCTCCTATTTTGTCTCCTGATTTATTGCTGTTTTCCAAACGATCTTTGATCAGCGTAAGCAATTAGCTTAATATCACCCTGATGCAGCCGGCATCGCGGCAATAAGCTGGCGGCCCCTGGTTCTCCCTCATTATACTGAGGAAGACTGGCAGGGTGGCAACTTTGGTTGCCCAGGTTAGCTTGATTTGTTGCTTTTTTGTCCTGCACTCTTCCGGAATCTTTTGTATGATTTCCAAGGGTCTGAAGTCTGTATTGAAGCCTGGAAGGGGTGAGCCCCCGCGCTTGTAGCTTAACAGACCATTGCTTCCAGGGTTCTCTTAGAATTACTTGGGGTAAGGGAATGCGAGCTTGAAGCTTTGCCATTCAACATCCCCACCAGAAGCGATTTTTGTTTTTGTTTTTATTTTCCGAACGAGGTTTTGCATCGATTCGGATCATTGTAAAAGTCGCGATCCTATTCACTTGAGAAGGTCGATGCCTCATTCTTAATATTTGGTTCAGACATTTGATTGGGTGGCCCACCATTGCCGTGTGATGCATCATTTTCAGCCTTTGTCGCCTGTTGCTTGTTGAAGAAATTACTCAGGTTCCAATTGTTGTACGAGGGTTGGTTCGATAGTTTTTCTGGAACTGAAGTAGAACTTAGCAGAGCCAGCTTCTCTTAAATCGATTTTATCGGCATTATTGTGTCCTTTGGTGGTCTGGGCATTTACGGCGCCTCTATGTATGTTATAAAGTAGGTACTCCTTGAGTGCTGTCATCTCGTTGAGCATATAGCTTATGTCCTTTTCCTGGTGTATCTTGTGCATATTTGATATCACTGGCTGAGAAAAATGCCCATTGCTCAGGAACGATCGAGGACGACCCACAGCTGCCACCCCCTTGCCCCCATTGGGCCTTATCGAGGTAGTTGGTGGCGTTTGAAGTAGATTCGAAGAAGACGATTATTACTACTACTCGTTTGTTGCGGTGGCATCGGTGGTGGCATTTGTTCACATATTCCAATAAAACCCTTCATCTCAATTAGCTGCTTGGCCACGGAAAAGTCACCTAATTTGTTGGTTATGTTATGGATCACCTTCAGATGGTTCAACCCGGATAGGTTCGCGGAAAAGACCTTGTTCCCGACCGGGGTTGTGAACCTCTTGCCTATCCATCTTGTCACGTTCCCTACGCACACGGCGTTCGTATTCTCCTATTTTGTCTCCTGATTTATTGCTGTTTTCCAAACGATCTTTGATCAGCGTAAGCAATTAGCTTAATATCACCCTGATGCCAGCCGGCATCGCGGCAATAAGCTGGCGGCCCCTGGTTCTCCCTCATTATACTGAGGAAGACTGGCAGGTGGCAACTTTGGTTGCCCAGGTTAGCTTGATTTGTTGCTTTTTTGTCCTGCACTCTTCCGGAATCTTTTGTATGATTTCCAAGGGTCTGAAGTCTGTATTGAAGCCTGGAAGGGGTGAGCCCCGCGCTTGTAGCTTAACAGACCATTGCTTCCAGGGTTCTCTTAGAATTACTTGGGGTAAGGGAATGCGAGCTTGAAGCTTTGCCATTCAACATCCCCACCAGAAGCGATTTTTGTTTTTGTTTTTATTTTCCGAACGAGGTTTTGCATCGATTCGGATCATTGTAAAAGTCGCGATCCTATTCACTTGAGAAGGTCGATGCCTCATTCTTAATATTTGGTTCAGACATTTGATTGGGTGGCCCACCATTGCCGTGTGATGCATCATTTTCAGCCTCTGTCGCCTGTTGCTTGTTGAAAAAATTACTCAGGTTCCAATTGTTGTACGAGGGTTGGTTCGATAGTTTTTCTGGAACTGAAGTAGAACTTAGCAGAGCCAGCTTCTCTTAAATCGATTTTATCGGCATTATTGTGTCCTTTGGTGGTCTGGGCATTTACGGCGCCTCTATGTATGTTATAAAGTAGGTACTCCTTGAGTGCTGTCATCTCGTTGAGCATATAGCTTATGTCCTTTTCCTGGTGTATCTTGTGCATATTTGATATCACTGGCTGAGAAAAATGCCCATTGCTCAGGAACGACGAGGACGACCCACAGCTGCCACCCCCCTTGCCCCCATTGGGCCTTATCGAGGTAGTTGGTGGCGTTTGAAGTAGATTCGAAGAAGACGATTATTACTACTACTCGTTTGTTGCGGTGGCATCGGTGGTGGCATTTGTTCACATATTCCAATAAAACCCTTCATCTCAATAAGCTGCTTGGCCACGGAAAAGTCACCTAATTTGTTGGTTATGTTATGATCACCTTCAGATGGTTCAACCCGGATAGGTTCGCGGAAAAGACCTTGTTCCCGACCGGGGTTGTGAACCTCTTGCCTATCCATCTTGTCACGTTCCCTACGCACACGGCGTTCGTATTCTCCTATTTTGTCTCCTGATTTATTGCTGTTTTCCAAACGATCTTTGATCAGCGTAAGCAATTAGCTTAATATCACCCTGATGCCAGCCGGCATCGCGGCAATAAGCTGGCGGCCCTGGTTCTCCCTCATTATACTGAGGAAGACTGGCAGGTGGCAACTTTGGTTGCCCAGGTTAGCTTGATTTGTTGCTTTTTTGTCCTGCACTCTTCCGGAATCTTTTGTATGATTTCCAAGGGTCTGAAGTCTGTATTGAAGCCTGGAAGGGGTGAGCCCCGCGCTTGTAGCTTAACAGACCATTGCTTCCAGGGTTCTCTTAGAATTACTTGGGGTAAGGGAATGCGAGCTTGAAGCTTTGCCATTCAACATCCCCACCAGAAGCGATTTTTGTTTTTGTTTTTATTTTCCGAACGAGGTTTTGCATCGATTCGGATCATTGTAAAAGTCGCGATCCTATTCACTTGAGAAGGTCGATGCCTCATTCTTAATATTTGGTTCAGACATTTGATTGGGTGGCCCACCATTGCCGTGTGATGCATCATTTTCAGCCTTTGTCGCCTGTTGCTTGTTGAAGAAATTACTCAGGTTCCAATTGTTGTACGAGGGTTGGTTCGATAGTTTTTCTGGAACTGAAGTAGAACTTAGCAGAGCCAGCTTCTCTTAAATCGATTTTATCGGCATTATTGTGTCCTTTGGTGGTCTGGGCATTTACGGCGCCTCTATGTATGTTATAAAGTAGGTACTCCTTGAGTGCTGTCATCTCGTTGAGCATATAGCTTATGTCCTTTTCCTGGTGTATCTTGTGCATATTTGATATCACTGGCTGAGAAAAATGCCCATTGCTCAGGAACGACGAGGACGACCCACAGCTGCCACCCCCTTGCCCCCATTGGGCCTTATCGAGGTAGTTGGTGGCGTTTGAAGTAGATTCGAAGAAGACGATTATTACTACTACTCGTTTGTTGCGGTGGCATCGGTGGTGGCATTTGTTCACATATTCAAATAAAACCCTTCATCTCAATTAGCTGCTTGGCCACGGAAAAGTCACCTAATTTGTTGGTTATGTTATGATCACCTTCAGATGGTTCAACCCGGATAGGTTCGCGGAAAAGACCTTGTTCCCGACCGGGGTTGTGAACCTCTTGCCTATCCATCTTGTCACGTTCCCTACGCACACGGCGTTCGTATTCTCCTATTTTGTCTCCTGATTTATTGCTGTTTTCCAAACGATCTTTGATCAGCGTAAGCAATTAGCTTAATATCACCCTGATGCCAGCCGGCATCGCGGCAATAAGCTGGCGGCCCCTGGTTCTCCCTCATTATACTGAGGAAGACTGGCAGGTGGCAACTTTGGTTGCCCAGGTTAGCTTGATTTGTTGCTTTTTTGTCCTGCACTCTTCCGGAATCTTTTGTATGATTTCCAAGGGTCTGAAGTCTGTATTGAAGCCTGGAAGGGGTGAGCCCCGCGCTTGTAGCTTAACAGACCATTGCTTCCAGGGTTCTCTTAGAATTACTTGGGGTAAGGGAATGCGAGCTTGAAGCTTTGCCATTCAACATCCCCACCAGAAGCGATTTTTGTTTTTGTTTTTATTTTCCGAACGAGGTTTTGCATCGATTCGGATCATTGTAAAAGTCGCGATCCTATTCACTTGAGAAGGTCGATGCCTCATTCTTAATATTTGGTTCAGACATTTGATTGGGTGGCCCACCATTGCCGTGTGATGCATCATTTTCAGCCTTTGTCGCCTGTTGCTTGTTGAAAAAATTACTCAGGTTCCAATTGTTGTACGAGGGTTGGTTCGATAGTTTTTCTGGAACTGAAGTAGAACTTAGCAGAGCCAGCTTCTCTTAAATCGATTTTATCGGCATTATTGTGTCCTTTGGTGGTCTGGGCATTTACGGCGCCTCTATGTATGTTATAAAGTAGGTACTCCTTGAGTGCTGTCATCTCGTTGAGCATATAGCTTATGTCCTTTTCCTGGTGTATCTTGTGCATATTTGATATCACTGGCTGAGAAAAATGCCCATTGCTCAGGAACGACGAGGACGACCCACAGCTGCCACCCCCTTGCCCCCATTGGGCCTTATCGAGGTAGTTGGTGGCGTTTGAAGTAGATTCGAAGAAGACGATTATTACTACTACTCGTTTGTTGCGGTGGCATCGGTGGTGGCATTTGTTCACATATTCCAATAAAACCCTTCATCTCAATTAGCTGCTTGGCCACGGAAAAGTCACCTAATTTGTTGGTTATGTTATGATCACCTTCAGATGGTTCAACCCGGATAGGTTCGCGGAAAAGACCTTGTTCCCGACCGGGGTTGTGAACCTCTTGCCTATCCATCTTGTCACGTTCCCTACGCACACGGCGTTCGTATTCTCCTATTTTGTCTCCTGATTTATTGCTGTTTTCCAAACGATCTTTGATCAGCGTAAGCAATTAGCTTAATATCACCCTGATGCCAGCCGGCATCGCGGCAATAAGCTGGCGGCCCCTGGTTCTCCCTCATTATACTGAGGAAGACTGGCAGGTGGCAACTTTGGTTGCCCAGGTTAGCTTGATTTGTTGCTTTTTTGTCCTGCACTCTTCCGGAATCTTTTGTATGATTTCCAAGGGTCTGAAGTCTGTATTGAAGCCTGGAAGGGGTGAGCCCCGCGCTTGTAGCTTAACAGACCATTGCTTCCAGGGTTCTCTTAGAATTACTTGGGGTAAGGGAATGCCAGCTTGAAGCTTTGCCATTCAACATCCCCACCAGAAGCGATTTTTGTTTTTGTTTTTATTTTCCGAACGAGGTTTTGCATCGATTCGGATCATTGTAAAAGTCGCGATCCTATTCACTTGAGAAGGTCGATGCCTCATTCTTAATATTTGGTTCAGACATTTGATTGGGTGGCCCACCATTGCCGTGTGATGCATCATTTTCAGCCTCTGTCGCCTGTTGCTTGTTGAAAAAATTACTCAGGTTCCAATTGTTGTACGAGGGTTGGTTCGATAGTTTTTCTGGAACTGAAGTAGAACTTAGCAGAGCCAGCTTCTCTTAAATCGATTTTATCGGCATTATTGTGTCCTTTGGTGGTCTGGGCATTTACGGCGCCTCTACGATGTTATAAAGTAGGTACTCCTTGAGTGCTGTCATCTCGTTGAGCATATAGCTTATGTCCTTTTCCTGGTGTATCTTGTGCATATTTGATATCACTGGCTGAGAAAAATGCCCATTGCTCAGGAACGACGAGGACGACCCACAGCTGCCACCCCCTTGCCCCCATTGGGCCTTATCGAAGTAGTTGGTGGCGTTTGAAGTAGATTCGAAGAAGACGATTATTACTACTACTCGTTTGTTGCGGTGGCATCGGTGGTGGCATTTGTTCACATATTCCAATAAAACCCTTCATCTCAATAAGCTGCTTGGCCACGGAAAAGTCACCTAATTTGTTGGTTATGTTATGATCACCTTCAGATGGTTCAACCCGGATAGGTTCGCGGAAAAGACCTTGTTCCCGACCGGGGTTGTGAACCTCTTGCTTATCCATCTTGTCACGTTCCCTACGCACACGGCGTTCGTATTCTCCTATTTTGTCTCCTGATTTATTGCTGTTTTCCAAACGATCTTTGATCAGCGTAAGCAATTAGCTTAATATCACCCTGATGCCAGCCGGCATCGCGGCAATAAGCTGGCGGCCCTGGTTCTCCCTCATTATACTGAGGAAGACTGGCAGGTGGCAACTTTGGTTGCCCAGGTTAGCTTGATTTGTTGCTTTTTTGTCCTGCACTCTTCCGGAATCTTTTGTATGATTTCCAAGGGTCTGAAGTCTGTATTGAAGCCTGGAAGGGGTGAGCCCCGCGCTTGTAGCTTAACAGACCATTGCTTCCAGGGTTCTCTTAGAATTACTTGGGGTAAGGGAATGCGAGCTTGAAGCTTTGCCATTCAACATCCCCACCAGAAGCGATTTTTGTTTTTGTTTTTATTTTCCGAACGAGGTTTTGCATCGATTCGGATCATTGTAAAAGTCGCGATCCTATTCACTTGAGAAGGTCGATGCCTCATTCTTAATATTTGGTTCAGACATTTGATTGGGTGGCCCACCATTGCCGTGTGATGCATCATTTTCAGCCTTTGTCGCCTGTTGCTTGTTGAAGAAATTACTCAGGTTCCAATTGTTGTACGAGGGTTGGTTCGATAGTTTTTCTGGAACTGAAGTAGAACTTAGCAGAGCCAGCTTCTCTTAAATCGATTTTATCGGCATTATTGTGTCCTTTGGTGGTCTGGGCATTTACGGCGCCTCTATGTATGTTATAAAGTAGGTACTCCTTGAGTGCTGTCATCTCGTTGAGCATATAGCTTATGTCCTTTTCCTGGTGTATCTTGTGCATATTTGATATCACTGGCTGAGAAAAATGCCCATTGCTCAGGAACGACGAGGACGACCCACAGCTGCCACCCCCTTGCCCCCATTGGGCCTTATCGAGGTAGTTGGTGGCGTTTGAAGTAGATTCGAAGAAGACGATTATTACTACTACTCGTTTGTTGCGGTGGCATCGGTGGTGGCATTTGTTCACATATTCCAATAAAACCCTTCATCTCAATTAGCTGCTTGGCCACGGAAAAGTCACCTAATTTGTTGGTTATGTTATGATCACCTTCAGATGGTTCAACCCGGATAGGTTCGCGGAAAAGACCTTGTTCCCGACCGGGGTTGTGAACCTCTTGCCTATCCATCTTGTCACGTTCCCTACGCACACGGCGTTCGTATTCTCCTATTTTGTCTCCTGATTTATTGCTGTTTTCCAAACGATCTTTGATCAGCGTAAGCAATTAGCTTAATATCACCCTGATGCCAGCCGGCATCGCGGCAATAAGCTGGCGGCCCCTGGTTCTCCCTCATTATACTGAGGAAGACTGGCAGGTGGCAACTTTGGTTGCCCAGGTTAGCTTGATTTGTTGCTTTTTTGTCCTGCACTCTTCCGGAATCTTTTGTATGATTTCCAAGGGTCTGAAGTCTGTATTGAAGCCTGGAAGGGGTGAGCCCCGCGCTTGTAGCTTAACAGACCATTGCTTCCAGGGTTCTCTTAGAATTACTTGGGGTAAGGGAATGCGAGCTTGAAGCTTTGCCATTCAACATCCCCACCAGAAGCGATTTTTGTTTTTGTTTTTATTTTCCGAACGAGGTTTTGCATCGATTCGGATCATTGTAAAAGTCGCGATCCTATTCACTTGAGAAGGTCGATGCCTCATTCTTAATATTTGGTTCAGACATTTGATTGGGTGGCCCACCATTGCCGTGTGATGCATCATTTTCAGCCTTTGTCGCCTGTTGCTTGTTGAAAAAATTACTCAGGTTCCAATTGTTGTACGAGGGTTGGTTCGATAGTTTTTCTGGAACTGAAGTAGAACTTAGCAGAGCCAGCTTCTCTTAAATCGATTTTATCGGCATTATTGTGTCCTTTGGTGGTCTGGGCATTTACGGCGCCTCTATGTATGTTATAAAGTAGGTACTCCTTGAGTGCTGTCATCTCGTTGAGCATATAGCTTATGTCCTTTTCCTGGTGTATCTTGTGCATATTTGATATCACTGGCTGAGAAAAATGCCCATTGCTCAGGAACGACGAGGACGACCCACAGCTGCCACCCCCTTGCCCCCATTGGGCCTTATCGAGGTAGTTGGTGGCGTTTGAAGTAGATTCGAAGAAGACGATTTTTACTACTACTCGTTTGTTGCGGTGGCATCGGTGGTGGCATTTGTTCACATATTCCAATAAAACCCTTCATCTCAATAAGCTGCTTGGCCACGGAAAAGTCACCTAATTTGTTGGTTATGTTATGATCACCTTCAGATGGTTCAACCCGGATAGGTTCGCGGAAAAGACCTTGTTCCCGACCGGGGTTGTGAACCTCTTGCCTATCCATCTTGTCACGTTCCCTACGCACACGGCGTTCGTATTCTCCTATTTTGTCTCCTGATTTATTGCTGTTTTCCAAACGATCTTTGATCAGCGTAAGCAATTAGCTTAATATCACCCTGATGCCAGCCGGCATCGCGGCAATAAGCTGGCGGCCCCTGGTTCTCCCTCATTATACTGAGGAAGACTGGCAGGTGGCAACTTTGGTTGCCCAGGTTAGCTTGATTTGTTGCTTTTTTGTCCTGCACTCTTCCGGAATCTTTTGTATGATTTCCAAGGGTCTGAAGTCTGTATTGAAGCCTGGAAGGGGTGAGCCCCGCGCTTGTAGCTTAACAGACCATTACTTCCAGGGTTCTCTTAGAATTACTTGGGGTAAGGGAATGCGAGCTTGAAGCTTTGCCATTCAACATCCCCACCAGAAGCGATTTTTGTTTTTGTTTTTATTTTCCGAACGAGGTTTTGCATCGATTCGGATCATTGTAAAAGTCGCGATCCTATTCACTTGAGAAGGTCGATGCCTCATTCTTAATATTTGGTTCAGACATTTGATTGGGTGGCCCACCATTGCCGTGTGATGCATCATTTTCAGCCTCTGTCGCCTGTTGCTTGTTGAAAAAATTACTCAGGTTCCAATTGTTGTACGAGGGTTGGTTCGATAGTTTTTCTGGAACTGAAGTAGAACTTAGCAGAGCCAGCTTCTCTTAAATCGATTTTATCGGCATTATTGTGTCCTTTGGTGGTCTGGGCATTTACGGCGCCTCTATGTATGTTATAAAGTAGGTACTCCTTGAGTGCTGTCATCTCGTTGAGCATATAGCTTATGTCCTTTTCCTGGTGTATCTTGTGCATATTTGATATCACTGGCTGAGAAAAATGCCCATTGCTCAGGAACGACGAGGACGACCCACAGCTGCCACCCCCTTGCCCCCATTGGGCCTTATCGAGGTAGTTGGTGGCGTTTGAAGTAGATTCGAAGAAGACGATTATTACTACTACTCGTTTGTTGCGGTGGCATCGGTGGTGGCATTTGTTCACATATTCCAATAAAACCCTTCATCTCAATAAGCTGCTTGGCCACGGAAAAGTCACCTAATTTGTTGGTTATGTTATGATCACCTTCAGATGGTTCAACCCGGATAGGTTCGCGGAAAAGACCTTGTTCCCGACCGGGGTTGTGAACCTCTTGCCTATCCATCTTGTCACGTTCCCTACGCACACGGCGTTCGTATTCTCCTATTTTGTCTCCTGATTTATTGCTGTTTTCCAAACGATCTTTGATCAGCGTAAGCAATTAGCTTAATATCACCCTGATGCCAGCCGGCATCGCGGCAATAAGCTGGCGGCCCTGGTTCTCCCTCATTATACTGAGGAAGACTGGCAGGTGGCAACTTTGGTTGCCCAGGTTAGCTTGATTTGTTGCTTTTTTGTCCTGCACTCTTCCGGAATCTTTTGTATGATTTCCAAGGGTCTGAAGTCTGTATTGAAGCCTGGAAGGGGTGAGCCCCGCGCTTGTAGCTTAACAGACCATTGCTTCCAGGGTTCTCTTAGAATTACTTGGGGTAAGGGAATGCGAGCTTGAAGCTTTGCCATTCAACATCCCCACCAGAAGCGATTTTTGTTTTTGTTTTTATTTTCCGAACGAGGTTTTGCATCGATTCGGATCATTGTAAAAGTCGCGATCCTATTCACTTGAGAAGGTCGATGCCTCATTCTTAATATTTGGTTCAGACATTTGATTGGGTGGCCCACCATTGCCGTGTGATGCATCATTTTCAGCCTTTGTCGCCTGTTGCTTGTTGAAGAAATTACTCAGGTTCCAATTGTTGTACGAGGGTTGGTTCGATAGTTTTTCTGGAACTGAAGTAGAACTTAGCAGAGCCAGCTTCTCTTAAATCGATTTTATCGGCATTATTGTGTCCTTTGGTGGTCTGGGCATTTACGGCGCCTCTATGTATGTTATAAAGTAGGTACTCCTTGAGTGCTGTCATCTCGTTGAGCATATAGCTTATGTCCTTTTCCTGGTGTATCTTGTGCATATTTGATATCACTGGCTGAGAAAAATGCCCATTGCTCAGGAACGACGAGGACGACCCACAGCTGCCACCCCCTTGCCCCCATTGGGCCTTATCGAGGTAGTTGGTGGCGTTTGAAGTAGATTCGAAGAAGACGATTATTACTACTACTCGTTTGTTGCGGTGGCATCGGTGGTGGCATTTGTTCACATATTCCAATAAAACCCTTCATCTCAATTAGCTGCTTGGCCACGGAAAAGTCACCTAATTTGTTGGTTATGTTATGATCACCTTCAGATGGTTCAACCCGGATAGGTTCGCGGAAAAGACCTTGTTCCCGACCGGGGTTGTGAACCTCTTGCCTATCCATCTTGTCACGTTCCCTACGCACACGGCGTTCGTATTCTCCTATTTTGTCTCCTGATTTATTGCTGTTTTCCAAACGATCTTTGATCAGCGTAAGCAATTAGCTTAATATCACCCTGATGCCAGCCGGCATCGCGGCAATAAGCTGGCGGCCCCTGGTTCTCCCTCATTATACTGAGGAAGACTGGCAGGTGGCAACTTTGGTTGCCCAGGTTAGCTTGATTTGTTGCTTTTTTGTCCTGCACTCTTCCGGAATCTTTTGTATGATTTCCAAGGGTCTGAAGTCTGTATTGAAGCCTGGAAGGGGTGAGCCCCGCGCTTGTAGCTTAACAGACCATTGCTTCCAGGGTTCTCTTAGAATTACTTGGGGTAAGGGAATGCGAGCTTGAAGCTTTGCCATTCAACATCCCCACCAGAAGCGATTTTTGTTTTTGTTTTTATTTTCCGAACGAGGTTTTGCATCGATTCGGATCATTGTAAAAGTCGCGATCCTATTCACTTGAGAAGGTCGATGCCTCATTCTTAATATTTGGTTCAGACATTTGATTGGGTGGCCCACCATTGCCGTGTGATGCATCATTTTCAGCCTTTGTCGCCTGTTGCTTGTTGAAAAAATTACTCAGGTTCCAATTGTTGTACGAGGGTTGGTTCGATAGTTTTTCTGGAACTGAAGTAGAACTTAGCAGAGCCAGCTTCTCTTAAATCGATTTTATCGGCATTATTGTGTCCTTTGGTGGTCTGGGCATTTACGGCGCCTCTATGTATGTTATAAAGTAGGTACTCCTTGAGTGCTGTCATCTCGTTGAGCATATAGCTTATGTCCTTTTCCTGGTGTATCTTGTGCATATTTGATATCACTGGCTGAGAAAAATGCCCATTGCTCAGGAACGACGAGGACGACCCACAGCTGCCACCCCCTTGCCCCCATTGGGCCTTATCGAGGTAGTTGGTGGCGTTTGAAGTAGATTCGAAGAAGACGATTATTACTACTACTCGTTTGTTGCGGTGGCATCGGTGGTGGCATTTGTTCACATATTCCAATAAAACCCTTCATCTCAATAAGCTGCTTGGCCACGGAAAAGTCACCTAATTTGTTGGTTATGTTATGATCACCTTCAGATGGTTCAACCCGGATAGGTTCGCGGAAAAGACCTTGTTCCCGACCGGGGTTGTGAACCTCTTGCCTATCCATCTTGTCACGTTCCCTACGCACACGGCGTTCGTATTCTCCTATTTTGTCTCCTGATTTATTGCTGTTTTCCAAACGATCTTTGATCAGCGTAAGCAATTAGCTTAATATCACCCTGATGCCAGCCGGCATCGCGGCAATAAGCTGGCGGCCCCTGGTTCTCCCTCATTATACTGAGGAAGACTGGCAGGTGGCAACTTTGGTTGCCCAGGTTAGCTTGATTTGTTGCTTTTTTGTCCTGCACTCTTCCGGAATCTTTTGTATGATTTCCAAGGGTCTGAAGTCTGTATTGAAGCCTGGAAGGGGTGAGCCCCGCGCTTGTAGCTTAACAGACCATTACTTCCAGGGTTCTCTTAGAATTACTTGGGGTAAGGGAATGCGAGCTTGAAGCTTTGCCATTCAACATCCCCACCAGAAGCGATTTTTGTTTTTGTTTTTATTTTCCGAACGAGGTTTTGCATCGATTCGGATCATTGTAAAAGTCGCGATCCTATTCACTTGAGAAGGTCGATGCCTCATTCTTAATATTTGGTTCAGACATTTGATTGGGTGGCCCACCATTGCCGTGTGATGCATCATTTTCAGCCTCTGTCGCCTGTTGCTTGTTGAAAAAATTACTCAGGTTCCAATTGTTGTACGAGGGTTGGTTCGATAGTTTTTCTGGAACTGAAGTAGAACTTAGCAGAGCCAGCTTCTCTTAAATCGATTTTATCGGCATTATTGTGTCCTTTGGTGGTCTGGGCATTTACGGCGCCTCTATGTATGTTATAAAGTAGGTACTCCTTGAGTGCTGTCATCTCGTTGAGCATATAGCTTATGTCCTTTTCCTGGTGTATCTTGTGCATATTTGATATCACTGGCTGAGAAAAATGCCCATTGCTCAGGAACGACGAGGACGACCCACAGCTGCCACCGCCTTGCCCCCATTGGGCCTTATCGAGGTAGTTGGTGGCGTTTGAAGTAGATTCGAAGAAGACGATTATTACTACTACTCGTTTGTTGCGGTGGCATCGGTGGTGGCATTTGTTCACATATTCCAATAAAACCCTTCATCTCAATAAGCTGCTTGTCCACGGAAAAGTCACCTAATTTGTTGGTTATGTTATGATCACCTTCAGATGGTTCAACCCGGATAGGTTCGCGGAAAAGACCTTGTTCCCGACCGGGGTTGTGAACCTCTTGCCTATCCATCTTGTCACGTTCCCTACGCACACGGCGTTCGTATTCTCCTATTTTGTCTCCTGATTTATTGCTGTTTTCCAAACGATCTTTGATCAGCGTAAGCAATTAGCTTAATATCACCCTGATGCCAGCCGGCATCGCGGCAATAAGCTGGCGGCCCTGGTTCTCCCTCATTATACTGAGGAAGACTGGCAGGTGGCAACTTTGGTTGCCCAGGTTAGCTTGATTTGTTGCTTTTTTGTCCTGCACTCTTCCGGAATCTTTTGTATGATTTCCAAGGGTCTGAAGTCTGTATTGAAGCCTGGAAGGGGTGAGCCCCGCGCTTGTAGCTTAACAGACCATTGCTTCCAGGGTTCTCTTAGAATTACTTGGGGTAAGGGAATGCGAGCTTGAAGCTTTGCCATTCAACATCCCCACCAGAAGCGATTTTTGTTTTTGTTTTTATTTTCCGAACGAGGTTTTGCATCGATTCGGATCATTGTAAAAGTCGCGATCCTATTCACTTGAGAAGGTCGATGCCTCATTCTTAATATTTGGTTCAGACATTTGATTGGGTGGCCCACCATTGCCGTGTGATGCATCATTTTCAGCCTTTGTCGCCTGTTGCTTGTTGAAAAAATTACTCAGGTTCCAATTGTTGTACGAGGGTTGGTTCGATAGTTTTTCTGGAACTGAAGTAGAACTTAGCAGAGCCAGCTTCTCTTAAATCGATTTTATCGGCATTATTGTGTCCTTTGGTGGTCTGGGCATTTACGGCGCCTCTATGTATGTTATAAAGTAGGTACTCCTTGAGTGCTGTCATCTCGTTGAGCATATAGCTTATGTCCTTTTCCTGGTGTATCTTGTGCATATTTGATATCACTGGCTGAGAAAAATGCCCATTGCTCAGGAACGACGAGGACGACCCACAGCTGCCACCCCCTTGCCCCCATTGGGCCTTATCGAGGTAGTTGGTGGCGTTTGAAGTAGATTCGAAGAAGACGATTATTACTACTACTCGTTTGTTGCGGTGGCATCGGTGGTGGCATTTGTTCACATATTCCAATAAAACCCTTCATCTCAATAAGCTGCTTGGCCACGGAAAAGTCACCTAATTTGTTGGTTATGTTATGATCACCTTCAGATGGTTCAACCCGGATAGGTTCGCGGAAAAGACCTTGTTCCCGACCGGGGTTGTGAACCTCTTGCCTATCCATCTTGTCACGTTCCCTACGCACACGGCGTTCGTATTCTCCTATTTTGTCTCCTGATTTATTGCTGTTTTCCAAACGATCTTTGATCAGCGTAAGCAATTAGCTTAATATCACCCTGATGCCAGCCGGCATCGCGGCAATAAGCTGGCGGCCCCTGGTTCTCCCTCATTATACTGAGGAAGACTGGCAGGTGGCAACTTTGGTTGCCCAGGTTAGCTTGATTTGTTGCTTTTTTGTCCTGCACTCTTCCGGAATCTTTTGTATGATTTCCAAGGGTCTGAAGTCTGTATTGAAGCCTGGAAGGGGTGAGCCCCGCGCTTGTAGCTTAACAGACCATTACTTCCAGGGTTCTCTTAGAATTACTTGGGGTAAGGGAATGCGAGCTTGAAGCTTTGCCATTCAACATCCCCACCAGAAGCGATTTTTGTTTTTGTTTTTATTTTCCGAACGAGGTTTTGCATCGATTCGGATCATTGTAAAAGTCGCGATCCTATTCACTTGAGAAGGTCGATGCCTCATTCTTAATATTTGGTTCAGACATTTGATTGGGTGGCCCACCATTGCCGTGTGATGCATCATTTTCAGCCTCTGTCGCCTGTTGCTTGTTGAAAAAATTACTCAGGTTCCAATTGTTGTACGAGGGTTGGTTCGATAGTTTTTCTGGAACTGAAGTAGAACTTAGCAGAGCCAGCTTCTCTTAAATCGATTTTATCGGCATTATTGTGTCCTTTGGTGGTCTGGGCATTTACGGCGCCTCTATGTATGTTATAAAGTAGGTACTCCTTGAGTGCTGTCATCTCGTTGAGCATATAGCTTATGTCCTTTTCCTGGTGTATCTTGTGCATATTTGATATCACTGGCTGAGAAAAATGCCCATTGCTCAGGAACGACGAGGACGACCCACAGCTGCCACCGCCTTGCCCCCATTGGGCCTTATCGAGGTAGTTGGTGGCGTTTGAAGTAGATTCGAAGAAGACGATTATTACTACTACTCGTTTGTTGCGGTGGCATCGGTGGTGGCATTTGTTCACATATTCCAATAAAACCCTTCATCTCAATTAGCTGCTTGGCCACGGAAAAGTCACCTAATTTGTTGGTTATGTTATGATCACCTTCAGATGGTTCAACCCGGATAGGTTCGCGGAAAAGACCTTGTTCCCGACCGGGGTTGTGAACCTCTTGCCTATCCATCTTGTCACGTTCCCTACGCACACGGCGTTCGTATTCTCCTATTTTGTCTCCTGATTTATTGCTGTTTTCCAAACGATCTTTGATCAGCGTAAGCAATTAGCTTAATATCACCCTGATGCCAGCCGGCATCGCGGCAATAAGCTGGCGGCCCCTGGTTCTCCCTCATTATACTGAGGAAGACTGGCAGGTGGCAACTTTGGTTGCCCAGGTTAGCTTGATTTGTTGCTTTTTTGTCCTGCACTCTTCCGGAATCTTTTGTATGATTTCCAAGGGTCTGAAGTCTGTATTGAAGCCTGGAAGGGGTGAGCCCCGCGCTTGTAGCTTAACAGACCATTGCTTCCAGGGTTCTCTTAGAATTACTTGGGGTAAGGGAATGCGAGCTTGAAGCTTTGCCATTCAACATCCCCACCAGAAGCGATTTTTGTTTTTGTTTTTATTTTCCGAACGAGGTTTTGCATCGATTCGGATCATTGTAAAAGTCGCGATCCTATTCACTTGAGAAGGTCGATGCCTCATTCTTAATATTTGGTTCAGACATTTGATTGGGTGGCCCACCATTGCCGTGTGATGCATCATTTTCAGCCTTTGTCGCCTGTTGCTTGTTGAAAAAATTACTCAGGTTCCAATTGTTGTACGAGGGTTGGTTCGATAGTTTTTCTGGAACTGAAGTAGAACTTAGCAGAGCCAGCTTCTCTTAAATCGATTTTATCGGCATTATTGTGTCCTTTGGTGGTCTGGGCATTTACGGCGCCTCTATGTATGTTATAAAGTAGGTACTCCTTGAGTGCTGTCATCTCGTTGAGCATATAGCTTATGTCCTTTTCCTGGTGTATCTTGTGCATATTTGATATCACTGGCTGAGAAAAATGCCCATTGCTCAGGAACGACGAGGACGACCCACAGCTGCCACCCCCTTGCCCCCATTGGGCCTTATCGAGGTAGTTGGTGGCGTTTGAAGTAGATTCGAAGAAGACGATTATTACTACTACTCGTTTGTTGCGGTGGCATCGGTGGTGGCATTTGTTCACATATTCCAATAAAACCCTTCATCTCAATAAGCTGCTTGGCCACGGAAAAGTCACCTAATTTGTTGGTTATGTTATGATCACCTTCAGATGGTTCAACCCGGATAGGTTCGCGGAAAAGACCTTGTTCCCGACCGGGGTTGTGAACCTCTTGCCTATCCATCTTGTCAC
The DNA here is from genome assembly GCA_932526625.1 of Rhingia campestris. Taxonomy (NCBI): domain Eukaryota; kingdom Metazoa; phylum Arthropoda; class Insecta; order Diptera; family Syrphidae; genus Rhingia; species Rhingia campestris. Next base: position 12,330,444 of record OW052186.1, read on the forward strand.
GTTTCCTACGCACACGGCGTTCGTATTCTCCTATTTTGTCTCCTGATTTATTGCTGTTTTCCAAACGATCTTTGATCAGCGTAAGCAATTAGCTTAATATCACCCTGATGCCAGCCGGCATCGCGGCAATAAGCTGGCGGCCCCTGGTTCTCCCTCATTATACTGAGGAAGACTGGCAGGTGGCAACTTTGGTTGCCCAGGTTAGCTTGATTTGTTGCTTTTTTGTCCTGCACTCTTCCGGAATCTTTTGTATGATTTCCAAGGGTCTGAAGTCTGTATTGAAGCCTGGAAGGGGTGAGCCCCGCGCTTGTAGCTTAACAGACCATTACTTCCAGGGTTCTCTTAGAATTACTTGGGGTAAGGGAATGCGAGCTTGAAGCTTTGCCATTCAACATCCCCACCAGAAGCGATTTTTGTTTTTGTTTTTATTTTCCGAACGAGGTTTTGCATCGATTCGGATCATTGTAAAAGTCGCGATCCTATTCACTTGAGAAGGTCGATGCCTCATTCTTAATATTTGGTTCAGACATTTGATTGGGTGGCCCACCATTGCCGTGTGATGCATCATTTTCAGCCTCTGTCGCCTGTTGCTTGTTGAAAAAATTACTCAGGTTCCAATTGTTGTACGAGGGTTGGTTCGATAGTTTTTCTGGAACTGAAGTAGAACTTAGCAGAGCCAGCTTCTCTTAAATCGATTTTATCGGCATTATTGTGTCCTTTGGTGGTCTGGGCATTTACGGCGCCTCTATGTATGTTATAAAGTAGGTACTCCTTGAGTGCTGTCATCTCGTTGAGCATATAGCTTATGTCCTTTTCCTGGTGTATCTTGTGCATATTTGATATCACTGGCTGAGAAAAATGCCCATTGCTCAGGAACGACGAGGACGACCCACAGCTGCCACCGCCTTGCCCCCATTGGGCCTTATCGAGGTAGTTGGTGGCGTTTGAAGTAGATTCGAAGAAGACGATTATTACTACTACTCGTTTGTTGCGGTGGCATCGGTGGTGGCATTTGTTCACATATTCCAATAAAACCCTTCATCTCAATAAGCTGCTTGTCCACGGAAAAGTCACCTAATTTGTTGGTTATGTTATGATCACCTTCAGATGGTTCAACCCGGATAGGTTCGCGGAAAAGACCTTGTTCCCGACCGGGGTTGTGAACCTCTTGCCTATCCATCTTGTCACGTTCCCTACGCACACGGCGTTCGTATTCTCCTATTTTGTCTCCTGATTTATTGCTGTTTTCCAAACGATCTTTGATCAGCGTAAGCAATTAGCTTAATATCACCCTGATGCCAGCCGGCATCGCGGCAATAAGCTGGCGGCCCTGGTTCTCCCTCATTATACTGAGGAAGACTGGCAGGTGGCAACTTTGGTTGCCCAGGTTAGCTTGATTTGTTGCTTTTTTGTCCTGCACTCTTCCGGAATCTTTTGTATGATTTCCAAGGGTCTGAAGTCTGTATTGAAGCCTGGAAGGGGTGAGCCCCGCGCTTGTAGCTTAACAGACCATTGCTTCCAGGGTTCTCTTAGAATTACTTGGGGTAAGGGAATGCGAGCTTGAAGCTTTGCCATTCAACATCCCCACCAGAAGCGATTTTTGTTTTTGTTTTTATTTTCCGAACGAGGTTTTGCATCGATTCGGATCATTGTAAAAGTCGCGATCCTATTCACTTGAGAAGGTCGATGCCTCATTCTTAATATTTGGTTCAGACATTTGATTGGGTGGCCCACCATTGCCGTGTGATGCATCATTTTCAGCCTTTGTCGCCTGTTGCTTGTTGAAGAAATTACTCAGGTTCCAATTATTGTACGAGGGTTGGTTCGATAGTTTTTCTGGAACTGAAGTAGAACTTAGCAGAGCCAGCTTCTCTTAAATCGATTTTATCGGCATTATTGTGTCCTTTGGTGGTCTGGGCATTTACGGCGCCTCTATGTATGTTATAAAGTAGGTACTCCTTGAGTGCTGTCATCTCGTTGAGCATATAGCTTATGTCCTTTTCCTGGTGTATCTTGTGCATATTTGATATCACTGGCTGAGAAAAATGCCCATTGCTCAGGAACGACGAGGACGACCCACAGCTGCCACCCCCTTGCCCCCATTGGGCCTTATCGAGGTAGTTGGTGGCGTTTGAAGTAGATTCGAAGAAGACGATTATTACTACTACTCGTTTGTTGCGGTGGCATCGGTGGTGGCATTTGTTCACATATTCCAATAAAACCCTTCATCTCAATTAGCTGCTTGGCCACGGAAAAGTCACCTAATTTGTTGGTTATGTTATGATCACCTTCAGATGGTTCAACCCGGATAGGTTCGCGGAAAAGACCTTGTTCCCGACCGGGGTTGTGAACCTCTTGCCTATCCATCTTGTCACGTTCCCTACGCACACGGCGTTCGTATTCTCCTATTTTGTCTCCTGATTTATTGCTGTTTTCCAAACGATCTTTGATCAGCGTAAGCAATTAGCTTAATATCACCCTGATGCCAGCCGGCATCGCGGCAATAAGCTGGCGGCCCCTGGTTCTCCCTCATTATACTGAGGAAGACTGGCAGGTGGCAACTTTGGTTGCCCAGGTTAGCTTGATTTGTTGCTTTTTTGTCCTGCACTCTTCCGGAATCTTTTGTATGATTTCCAAGGGTCTGAAGTCTGTATTGAAGCCTGGAAGGGGTGAGCCCCGCGCTTGTAGCTTAACAGACCATTGCTTCCAGGGTTCTCTTAGAATTACTTGGGGTAAGGGAATGCGAGCTTGAAGCTTTGCCATTCAACATCCCCACCAGAAGCGATTTTTGTTTTTGTTTTTATTTTCCGAACGAGGTTTTGCATCGATTCGGATCATTGTAAAAGTCGCGATCCTATTCACTTGAGAAGGTCGATGCCTCATTCTTAATATTTGGTTCAGACATTTGATTGGGTGGCCCACCATTGCCGTGTGATGCATCATTTTCAGCCTTTGTCGCCTGTTGCTTGTTGAAGAAATTACTCAGGTTCCAATTGTTGTACGAGGGTTGGTTCGATAGTTTTTCTGGAACTGAAGTAGAACTTAGCAGAGCCAGCTTCTCTTAAATCGATTTTATCGGCATTATTGTGTCCTTTGGTGGTCTGGGCATTTACGGCGCCTCTATGTATGTTATCAAGAAGGTACTCCTTGAGTGCTGTCATCTCGTTGAGCATATAGCTTATGTCCTTTTCCTGGTGTATCTTGTGCATATTTGATATCACTGGCTGAGAAAAATGCCCATTGCTCAGGAACGACGAGGACGACCCACAGCTGCCACCCCCTTGCCCCCATTGGGCCTTATCGAGGTAGTTGGTGGCGTTTGAAGTAGATTCGAATAAGACGATTATTACTACTACTCGTTTGTTGCGGTGGCATCGGTGGTGGCATTTGTTCACATATTCCAATAAAACCCTTCATCTCAATTAGCTGCTTGGCCACGGAAAAGTCACCTAATTTGTTGGTTATGTTATGATCACCTTCAGATGGTTCAACCCGGATAGGTTCGCGGAAAAGACCTTGTTCCCGACCGGGGTTGTGAACCTCTTGCCTATCCATCTTGTCACGTTCCCTACGCACACGTCGTTCGTATTCTCCTATTTTGTCTCCTGATTTATTGCTGTTTTCCAAACGATCTTTGATCAGCGTAAGCAATTAGCTTAATATCACCCTGATGCCAGCCGGCATCGCGGCAATAAGCTGGCGGCCCCTGGTTCTCCCTCATTATACTGAGGAAGACTGGCAGGTGGCAACTTTGGTTGCCCAGGTTAGCTTGATTTGTTGCTTTTTTGTCCTGCACTCTTCCGGAATCTTTTGTATGATTTCCAAGGGTCTGAAGTCTGTATTGAAGCCTGGAAGGGGTGAGCCCCGCGCTTGTAGCTTAACAGACCATTGCTTCCAGGGTTCTCTTAGAATTACTTGGGGTAAGGGAATGCGAGCTTGAAGCTTTGCCATTCAACATCCCCACCAGAAGCGATTTTTGTTTTTGTTTTTATTTTCCGAACGAGGTTTTGCATCGATTCGGATCATTGTAAAAGTCGCGATCCTATTCACTTGAGAAGGTCGATGCCTCATTCTTAATATTTGGTTCAGACATTTGATTGGGTGGCCCACCATTGCCGTGTGATGCATCATTTTCAGCCTTTGTCGCCTGTTGCTTGTTGAAAAAATTACTCAGGTTCCAATTGTTGTACGAGGGTTGGTTCGATAGTTTTTCTGGAACTGAAGTAGAACTTAGCAGAGCCAGCTTCTCTTAAATCGATTTTATCGGCATTATTGTGTCCTTTGGTGGTCTGGGCATTTACGGCGCCTCTATGTATGTTATAAAGTAGGTACTCCTTGAGTGCTGTCATCTCGTTGAGCATATAGCTTATGTCCTTTTCCTGGTGTATCTTGTGCATATTTGATATCACTGGCTGAGAAAAATGCCCATTGCTCAGGAACGACGAGGACGACCCACAGCTGCCACCCCCTTGCCCCCATTGGGCCTTATCGAGGTAGTTGGTGGCGTTTGAAGTAGATTCGAAGAAGACGATTATTACTACTACTCGTTTGTTGCGGTGGCATCGGTGGTGGCATTTGTTCACATATTCCAATAAAACCCTTCATCTCAATAAGCTGCTTGGCCACGGAAAAGTCACCTAATTTGTTGGTTATGTTATGATCACCTTCAGATGGTTCAACCCGGATAGGTTCGGGGAAAAGACCTTGTTCCCGACCGGGGTTGTGAACCTCTTGCCTATCCATCTTGTCACGTTCCCTACGCACACGGCGTTCGTATTCTCCTATTTTGTCTCCTGATTTATTGCTGTTTTCCAAACGATCTTTGATCAGCGTAAGCAATTAGCTTAATATCACCCTGATGCCAGCCGGCATCGCGGCAATAAGCTGGCGGCCCCTGGTTCTCCCTCATTATACTGAGGAAGACTGGCAGGTGGCAACTTTGGTTGCCCAGGTTAGCTTGATTTGTTGCTTTTTTGTCCTGCACTCTTCCGGAATCTTTTGTATGATTTCCAAGGGTCTGAAGTCTGTATTGAAGCCTGGAAGGGGTGAGCCCCGCGCTTGTAGCTTAACAGACCATTACTTCCAGGGTTCTCTTAGAATTACTTGGGGTAAGGGAATGCGAGCTTGAAGCTTTGCCATTCAACATCCCCACCAGAAGCGATTTTTGTTTTTGTTTTTATTTTCCGAACGAGGTTTTGCATCGATTCGGATCATTGTAAAAGTCGCGATCCTATTCACTTGAGAAGGTCGATGCCTCATTCTTAATATTTGGTTCAGACATTTGATTGGGTGGCCCACCATTGCCGTGTGATGCATCATTTTCAGCCTCTGTCGCCTGTTGCTTGTTGAAAAAATTACTCAGGTTCCAATTGTTGTACGAGGGTTGGTTCGATAGTTTTTCTGGAACTGAAGTAGAACTTAGCAGAGCCAGCTTCTCTTAAATCGATTTTATCGGCATTATTGTGTCCTTTGGTGGTCTGGGCATTTACGGCGCCTCTATGTATGTTATAAAGTAGGTACTCCTTGAGTGCTGTCATCTCGTTGAGCATATAGCTTATGTCCTTTTCCTGGTGTATCTTGTGCATATTTGATATCACTGGCTGAGAAAAATGCCCATTGCTCAGGAACGACGAGGACGACCCACAGCTGCCACCCCCTTGCCCCCATTGGGCCTTATCGAGGTAGTTGGTGGCGTTTGAAGTAGATTCGAAGAAGACGATTATTACTACTACTCGTTTGTTGCGGTGGCATCGGTGGTGGCATTTGTTCACATATTCCAATAAAACCCTTCATCTCAATAAGCTGCTTGGCCACGGAAAAGTCACCTAATTTGTTGGTTATGTTATGATCACCTTCAGATGGTTCAACCCGGATAGGTTCGCGGAAAAGACCTTGTTCCCGACCGGGGTTGTGAACCTCTTGCCTATCCATCTTGTCACGTTCCCTACGCACACGGCGTTCGTATTCTCCTATTTTGTCTCCTGATTTATTGCTGTTTTCCAAACGATCTTTGATCAGCGTAAGCAATTAGCTTAATATCACCCTGATGCCAGCCGGCATCGCGGCAATAAGCTGGCGGCCCTGGTTCTCCCTCATTATACTGAGGAAGACTGGCAGGTGGCAACTTTGGTTGCCCAGGTTAGCTTGATTTGTTGCTTTTTTGTCCTGCACTCTTCCGGAATCTTTTGTATGATTTCCAAGGGTCTGAAGTCTGTATTGAAGCCTGGAAGGGGTGAGCCCCGCGCTTGTAGCTTAACAGACCATTGCTTCCAGGGTTCTCTTAGAATTACTTGGGGTAAGGGAATGCGAGCTTGAAGCTTTGCCATTCAACATCCCCACCAGAAGCGATTTTTGTTTTTGTTTTTATTTTCCGAACGAGGTTTTGCATCGATTCGGATCATTGTAAAAGTCGCGATCCTATTCACTTGAGAAGGTCGATGCCTCATTCTTAATATTTGGTTCAGACATTTGATTGGGTGGCCCACCATTGCCGTGTGATGCATCATTTTCAGCCTTTGTCGCCTGTTGCTTGTTGAAGAAATTACTCAGGTTCCAATTGTTGTACGAGGGTTGGTTCGATAGTTTTTCTGGAACTGAAGTAGAACTTAGCAGAGCCAGCTTCTCTTAAATCGATTTTATCGGCATTATTGTGTCCTTTGGTGGTCTGGGCATTTACGGCGCCTCTATGTATGTTATAAAGTAGGTACTCCTTGAGTGCTGTCATCTCGTTGAGCATATAGCTTATGTCCTTTTCCTGGTGTATCTTGTGCATATTTGATATCACTGGCTGAGAAAAATGCCCATTGCTCAGGAACGACGAGGACGACCCACAGCTGCCACCCCCTTGCCCCCATTGGGCCTTATCGAGGTAGTTGGTGGCGTTTGAAGTAGATTCGAAGAAGACGATTATTACTACTACTCGTTTGTTGCGGTGGCATCGGTGGTGGCATTTGTTCACATATTCCAATAAAACCCTTCATCTCAATTAGCTGCTTGGCCACGGAAAAGTCACCTAATTTGTTGGTTATGTTATGATCACCTTCAGATGGTTCAACCCGGATAGGTTCGCGGAAAAGACCTTGTTCCCGACCGGGGTTGTGAACCTCTTGCCTATCCATCTTGTCACGTTCCCTACGCACACGGCGTTCGTATTCTCCTATTTTGTCTCCTGATTTATTGCTGTTTTCCAAACGATCTTTGATCAGCGTAAGCAATTAGCTTAATATCACCCTGATGCCAGCCGGCATCGCGGCAATAAGCTGGCGGCCCCTGGTTCTCCCTCATTATACTGAGGAAGACTGGCAGGTGGCAACTTTGGTTGCCCAGGTTAGCTTGATTTGTTGCTTTTTTGTCCTGCACTCTTCCGGAATCTTTTGTATGATTTCCAAGGGTCTGAAGTCTGTATTGAAGCCTGGAAGGGGTGAGCCCCGCGCTTGTAGCTTAACAGACCATTGCTTCCAGGGTTCTCTTAGAATTACTTGGGGTAAGGGAATGCGAGCTTGAAGCTTTGCCATTCAACATCCCCACCAGAAGCGATTTTTGTTTTTGTTTTTATTTTCCGAACGAGGTTTTGCATCGATTCGGATCATTGTAAAAGTCGCGATCCTATTCACTTGAGAAGGTCGATGCCTCATTCTTAATATTTGGTTCAGACATTTGATTGGGTGGCCCACCATTGCCGTGTGATGCATCATTTTCAGCCTTTGTCGCCTGTTGCTTGTTGAAGAAATTACTCAGGTTCCAATTGTTGTACGAGGGTTGGTTCGATAGTTTTTCTGGAACTGAAGTAGAACTTAGCAGAGCCAGCTTCTCTTAAATCGATTTTATCGGCATTATTGCGTCCTTTGGTGGTCTGGGCATTTACGGCGCCTCTATGTATATTATAAAGTAGGTACTCCTTGAGTGCTGTCATCTCGTTGAGCATATAGCTTATGTCCTTTTCCTGGTGTATCTTGTGCATATTTGATATCACTGGCTGAGAAAAATGCCCATTGCTCAGGAACGACGAGAACGACCCACAGCTGCCACCCCTTGCCCCCATTGGGCCTTATCGAGGTAGTTGGTGGCGTTTGAAGTAGATTCGAAGAAGACGATTATTACTACTACTCGTTTGTTGCGGTGGCATCGGTGGTGGCATTTGTTCACATATTCCAATAAAACCCTTCATCTCAATTAGCTGCTTGGCCACGGAAAAGTCACCTAATTTGGTGGTTATGTTATGATCACCTTCAGATGGTTCAACCCGGATAGGTTCGCGGAAAAGACCTTGTTCCCGACCGGGGTTGTGAACCTCTTGCCTATCCATCTTGTCACGTTCCCTACGCACACGGCGTTCGTATTCTCCTATTTTGTCTCCTGATTTATTGCTGTTTTCCAAACGATCTTTGATCAGCGTAAGCAATTAGCTTAATATCACCCTGATGCCATCCGGCATCGCGGCAATAAGCTGGCGGCCCCTGGTTCTCCCTCATTATACTGAGGAAGACTGGCAGGTGGCAACTTTGGTTGCCCAGGTTAGCTTGATTTGTTGCTTTTTTGTCCTGCACTCTTCCGGAATCTTTTGTATGATTTCCAAGGGTCTGAAGTCTGTATTGAAGCCTGGAAGGGGTGAGCCCCGCGCTTGTAGCTTAACAGACCATTGCTTCCAGGGTTCTCTTAGAATTACTTGGGGTAAGGGAATGCGAGCTTGAAGCTTTGCCATTCAACATCCCCACCAGAAGCGATTTTTGTTTTTGTTTTTATTTTCCGAACGAGGTTTTGCATCGATTCGGATCATTGTAAAAGTCGCGATCCTATTCACTTGAGAAGGTCGATGCCTCATTCTTAATATTTGGTTCAGACATTTGATTGGGTGGCCCACCATTGCCGTGTGATGCATCATTTTCAGCCTTTGTCGCCTGTTGCTTGTTGAAGAAATTACTCAGGTTCCAATTGTTGTACGAGGGTTGGTTCGATAGTTTTTCTGGAACTGAAGTAGAACTTAGCAGAGCCAGCTTCTCTTAAATCGATTTTATCGGCATTATTGTGTCCTTTGGTGGTCTGGGCATTTACGGCGCCTCTATGTATGTTATAAAGTAGGTACTCCTTGAGTGCTGTCATCTCGTTGAGCATATAGCTTATGTCCTTTTCCTGGTGTATCTTGTGCATATTTGATATCACTGGCTGAGAAAAATGCCCATTGCTCAGGAACGACGAGGACGACCCACAGCTGCCACCCCCTTGCCCCCATTGGGCCTTATCGAGGTAGTTGGTGGCGTTTGAAGTAGATTCGAAGAAGACGATTATTACTACTACTCGTTTGTTGCGGTGGCATCGGTGGTGGCATTTGTTCACATATTCCAATAAAACCCTTCATCTCAATTAGCTGCTTGGCCACGGAAAAGTCACCTAATTTGTTGGTTATGTTATGATCACCTTCAGATGGTTCAACCCGGATAGGTTCGCGGAAAAGACCTTGTTCCCGACCGGGGTTGTGAACCTCTTGCCTATCCATCTTGTCACGTTCCCTACGCACACGGCGTTCGTATTCTCCTATTTTGTCTCCTGATTTATTGCTGTTTTCCAAACGATCTTTGATCAGCGTAAGCAATTAGCTTAATATCACCCTGATGCCAGCCGGCATCGCGGCAATAAGCTGGCGGCCCCTGGTTCTCCCTCATTATACTGAGGAAGACTGGCAGGTGGCAACTTTGGTTGCCCAGGTTAGCTTGATTTGTTGCTTTTTTGTCCTGCACTCTTCCGGAATCTTTTGTATGATTTCCAAGGGTCTGAAGTCTGTATTGAAGCCTGGAAGGGGTGAGCCCCGCGCTTGTAGCTTAACAGACCATTGCTTCCAGGGTTCTCTTAGAATTACTTGGGGTAAGGGAATGCGAGCTTGAAGCTTTGCCATTCAACATCCCCACCAGAAGCGATTTTTGTTTTTGTTTTTATTTTCCGAACGAGGTTTTGCATCGATTCGGATCATTGTAAAAGTCGCGATCCTATTCACTTGAGAAGGTCGATGCCTCATTCTTAATATTTGGTTCAGACATTTGATTGGGTGGCCCACCATTGCCGTGTGATGCATCATTTTCAGCCTTTGTCGCCTGTTGCTTGTTGAAGAAATTACTCAGGTTCCAATTGTTGTACGAGGGTTGGTTCGATAGTTTTTCTGGAACTGAAGTAGAACTTAGCAGAGCCAGCTTCTCTTAAATCGATTTTATCGGCATTATTGTGTCCTTTGGTGGTCTGGGCATTTACGGCGCCTCTATGTATGTTATCAAGAAGGTACTCCTTGAGTGCTGTCATCTCGTTGAGCATATAGCTTATGTCCTTTTCCTGGTGTATCTTGTGCATATTTGATATCACTGGCTGAGAAAAATGCCCATTGCTCAGGAACGACGAGGACGACCCACAGCTGCCACCCCCTTGCCCCCATTGGGCCTTATCGAGGTAGTTGGTGGCGTTTGAAGTAGATTCGAAGAAGACGATTATTACTACTACTCGTTTGTTGCGGTGGCATCGGTGGTGGCATTTGTTCACATATTCCAATAAAACCCTTCATCTCAATAAGCTGCTTGGCCACGGAAAAGTCACCTAATTTGTTGGTTATGTTATGATCACCTTCAGATGGTTCAACCCGGATAGGTTCGCGGAAAAGACCTTGTTCCCGACCAGGGTTGTGAACCTCTTGCCTATCCATCTTGTCACGTTCCCTAAGCTCACGGCCGCGGCGTTAGTATTCTTCCATTTTGTCTGCTGATTTATTGCTGTTTTCCTATCTGAGAGCTACCTATACCTGCAAAGTACCTAGTTCATGCGTGGCTATAAAACCGTCTCTCTCATTGCGTTTCATTTTTCTTTTTTTGTTTTGACAGAAATGTCGACTTTCTACTTTTTATTCGTTGTTTTGTGTAAGTTATTACTTTAGAGGAAAAACATATTTTTGTGTGTTTTATTAAAGTTGATGTCATTGGTAATATGTGATTATTTTGATTTGAGTTGTTTGTTTTTAATCACTTGGCGTTGGTATTTGTGAACGATATATAGCGGTATCCTTTTTTCTCACCAATTCCAGCATTCACTTGATGGAGACAAAAAATTAATTACGAATTCACGTTGTTTTTGTTGGTTACACAGCAATGATAGAGTTATTGATAGGTGGGGAGAAATCAGGAAAAAAAAAACTCAAGGGAAAATAGGGAAACGTTTTTTCGCGTTGTTTTATCTAATGAAAACAAATTTCTACACCCGAAAAATAGTTTCTTTACATATTTTAGCCTGTCATTTTTCGCGTTCACTGGATGTTGTATTTTATTTTCTTTTTCATCTTTCGTTTTACCTCGTCTTCGGTGGCCGATGAGCCGATTCAGCGCCCCGAGAAGAGTTTATTTTTATGTTTAATTATTTTTTTATTATTATTTAAACTAGAGATACAGAGATAAATAATCCTGGGTGTTGTTTTTGTACTTCGTATTTTTGTTTTCGTTTTTAATACATACATATATATATTTTGAGTGTTGTATTAATTCGTTTACAAATGCGTCTTGATAGGTTAGATGTAACTTGGAATGATAAGAAAATCTAAGATGGTAAATATGGAAATGGCATTTAATCCAACTTTACTTATACTTTTAGAAAATGCAAATAACTGTACGAAAGATTTTTACATGATATCCAAAAAGAAATATTTTTATTCAATATATGTATCTGAATATTTAAATTGTACTTTCTCCTGTTCGTTAAAAAAAAAACAATTTATGAAAACTTCTTTTCTTCTTAGTTCACATATATGTACTATCAATCAAACAGTCAGAAACATAGGTATTCCTTTCACCTTTGCGAAATCATTTTTTTTTTTTTTCGATTTTATGACGATGGAGGGGAATGATAAAAGTGTATTAAGCTTATTCGCTATCATCCTCATCATCATCATCTGGTGCCTCTTTCTTATTCTTCTTCGGCGCTTTTTTACTGGTCTTGCCTCTTAGAATTACTTGGGGTAAGGGAATGCGAGCTTGAAGCTTTGCAGTTCAACATCCCCACCAGAAGCGATTTTTGTTTTTGTTTTTATTTTCCTAACGAGGTTTTGCATCGATTCGGATCATTGTAAAAGTCGCGATCCTGTTCACTTGAGAAGGTCGATGGCTCGTTCTTAATATGTATTTGGTTCAGATCATTTTGAGCCTTTGTCGCCTGTTGCTTGGTGAAGAAATTACTCAGGTTCCAATTGTTGTACGAGGGTTGGTTTGATAGTGTTTCTGGAACTGAAGTAGAACTTAGCAGAGGCAGCTTCTCTTCAACCGTTTTTATCGGCATTATTGTGTCCTTTGGTGGTCTGGGCATAAACGGCGCATCTATGTATGTTATAAAGTAGGTACTCCTTGAGTGCTGTCAACTCGTTGAGCATATAGCTTATGTCTTCTTCCTGGTGTATCTTGTGCATATTTGATATCACTGGCTGAGAAAAATGCCCATTGTTCAGGAACGAAGGGGACGACCCACTTGCCGCCATTGGGCCTTATCGAGGTAGTCGGTGGCGTTAGAAGTAGATTCGAAGAAGACGATTATCACTTCTAGTCGTTTGTTGCGGTCGCATCGGTGGTGGCATTTGTTCACATATTCCAATAAAACCCTTCATCTCAATAAGCTGCTTGGCCACAGAACAATCACCTAACTTGTTGCTTATGTTATGATCACCTTCAGATGGTTTAACATTTTTGGGTGTTTTATTAAAGTTGATGTCATTGGTAATTTGTGATTATTTTGATTTGAGTTGTTTGTTTATAATCTCTAGGCGTTGGTATTTGTGAACGATATATGGTATCCTTTTTTCTCACCACTTCCAGCATTCACTTGATGGAGACAAAATAAAAAGCAATTAATTACGAATTCACGTTGTTTTTGTTGGTTACACAGCAATGATAGAGTTATTGATAGGTGGGGAGAAATCAGGAAAAAAAAACTCAAGGGAAAATAGGGAAACGTTTTTTCGCGTTGTTTTATCTAATGAAAACAAATTTCTACACCCGAAAAATAGTTTCTTTACATATTTTAGCCTGTCATTTTTCGCGTTTACTGGATGTTGTATTTTATTTTCTTTTTCATCTTTCGTTTTATCTCGTCTTCGGTGGCCAATGAGCCGATTCAGCGCCCCGAGAAGAAACCGTCGAATAAAAAGAGCAACACATTTTTTTTAACAATTTTCTAGTTTGAGGGTTTTCGGTATGGAATTTCTAGAACATAAGCACGAAAACCGTTTGGAACCGTTCACCGGGTGATGGGTAGTATTTTCGTTATTTTTATTGTTGTATTAACATATACATAAATCAACCCAACACGCAAAGTTCGCCATTTTCTGGTCTTAAAGTTCTTAAAAGTAATCTATAAATTCTACCTTTGGCAGTTCTACCTTCTCTACAACTTCTGTGGTGGGGAAACGAGAAAACAATGAAAAATCTTTTGACATTCCGGTAATTTATGTTTATTAAATCTTTTACTTCACGAAAAACTATCAACTTGGTTTGCATGGCATTTATGTTCACATTGTGCACAGACACTGGTTGTCTATTTCACTCTTCTTTTTTAAATTTTATAATTGAGAACACTCAATTATTATTTTTCTATATGGATTTATAATTTGTGTTTCACATTGAACAACTTATATTTTTTTTAATTTACTTTTACCTGTCACTACTGGGGGGTTTATATCACCCTCCACAGTATTTTTTGTTGATTTCTATTTTATTATTCTCACCTTGTTGTTCTGTACCCATAGAGGGTTCGATGGTTGTTGGTGGTATCATGGGCAATTTTTGATGATATTTTGTATATTGGAAGTTTCTGCAAGAATTTCCATTGAAATTCTTAGCAAAAACATCCTCAATTAATATTTTCACACTCTCCGCAATACATTTTGATTCAAGGTCGATAAGTTTTGCAAAGAGATTATAATTATTTTCCACAGAGCAATAATCACATCGCCATGTCTAAAAGCTAATGGTGTTTTCCATTGGCACGACCTTTTGTCGTTGACCAATAACGGTATATTCAAAAAAACTAAACTAAATTTTGCACTTAAATACTAAAATTAAAACTACTAAAATTATATGACTACAAAAATGATGGAGATATATATGTATGGTCCTATAACATTGAGGCCCACTTTTTCGATCCCTCCCATTCCCAATCTCTCTAAACGAAAATCGACGAAATAAAATAAGGTTAATATAAAAATATATATAAAATGTTTATATTTATATTGATGTACAAACGAAAATGTTTTATTTTAATAACAACAAGAAACACTTAAATTTTAATATTTAGAAATTAATTTCTCTCTCCCTCTCACCACAAGTAGATGATAGACAAATACAAACAATAATATTAATTATAAATATAGATGTGTAATAAATTGTTAAAATCGTAGAATATGTTAATAAACATACAAAAAAAAACAATTACATAAAGTTACTTTCATAACATACAACGAGCGATATAAACAGAGAACATGTTTCACTTTAAATAATCGCAATCATAAAACAACATTTTTATGAATATATATTTTATAAATTTATGCGCACTAAAACAATTAAACATGAATAAAAAAAATAAAAAAAAATCCCTTAGTCATAGTAGTATAGTAAACAACAAAAAAGAAATAATCTTAAAGTAAATTTACACTAGTGGCCTCAATAACGTTGGTCATTAGTTTTGTTAAGAAGTAAGTTAAAACTTTTAAATTTCATAGCAATTCATTAAATTTTAATTATTTTTTTCCTGAATTAACAATTATTTATTATTAAAATAATTAATCAAATTTGAACTTTAAGCAATAAAAAATTGTCTTCATTCTAACATTACCGCCTTTATTCATAAAAAGAATTCTAACATGCGGTGAAAAAGAGAAAAGATAAGACTGCAGTTAGATGCGAGTTTACAATGAGCGTAATTTAAAGTCTCTGCTAATAGAAGACAGCATATAATTAAATTGTTTAATATCTCGTAATTCACTGTAAACTGTACATAAATAATAAATGCCAGACACTACTTAATGTCGTATGTTTTGTATTTCGATGTTTTGAATTTCAATGTTTTGTATTTCGATGTTTTGTTAACAGAATTTATGCCATTCGTCTGTAATTTCACATATATTTGAATTGCACAGAGTGAATTTAATTTTATTTTTAAATATTAACTTAGTTTTATATAATATAGATATTATTTTTTTTTTAATTTTACACAATCCGTTTGTTTGTCATTAGTTCTTAGAGTATAGTTTAGAAGAAACGAAGAAATGTGTATTTTTTGTTTAATTCGAAATTATAATAATGAAATAAATGAGAAATGAAACTTACGTTAATCATATTATGGCTTATATAAATATCCAAAGAAATTGAGTTAAAAAAACCCATTTAAATAAAATAAAACAATTTTTATATTTTAAGACAAATCACATGTTAAATCAGTTTCATCAGTTTCTGTGTTAATTTTTCTAATATTTGTTCTCAGAATTATATAAATGGACACTTTGTTTATAATCATGGAACTTCTAAACAAACTATTTTATGTTAAAAAATAATCTTGATCAAAAATAATAAAAAAAAAATGTAAAAACAATGCAATTAAATTATTTTTTTCATTTATGCATGGATTGATTTTTCTTCTCTTTGGTTTGTATATTGAATATATGCTATATCGATTGGTCTGCTTCTTTTTTTGTTATAGCTATTTAAAGGGAGCACTTCGTTATGTTTTTTTTAATTTAATTTACAAATTAATAACAAAAATAATACAAAAAAAAACATCAATAGAAAAAAAATGAGCATTTGACGAAAGCTCAGCATTTCAGAGGGTGTAATTCTCTTGTCATTCTCTTACCATCGCAACGTTGGTACGCTCTCTGTACGTGCAAATCTTGGAATGAGGTTGGTTCACGAACGTTGACTAATAGTTAACGCAAATAGAAGCACTCGTCTTCTTGTGGACTATTACATACACATAAAAAAATTAAGAAAGTCGCTCAAGGGGTTCATCGATTTTAGGTATATCAAAAAAAAGTGGGCGTAAAAATGGGCGTATAAATTTTTTGTCCCCTAAAACTTAAATTGGATTACTAAGAACATTTAAAAAAAAATTAGACAAATTAGTCCAGCGCGAGCGGTTCCATGATTTTAGATAAATACAAAAAACGTGGGCGTGGTCAATTTTTCTTTCCTTAAATTGATAGATTAATTAATCAAATTTGAATTTTAACATTAACATTATTTTTATTGTTCGTTATAAAAAACTGATATAATAGGCTATCGCACAATTAACAAATTACAGAGATGTGATTTACAATAGTATATCTTTCAACTGAATAATTTTAATAACTATTTTAAATAACTTATTTATAACACACATTAATATATTAAAATTATTAATTAATAAATAAATACTTAAATAAATAAACAAATGACTAAAATAATAAATAAATAAATAAGTAAGTTAAAATAAATAAATCAAGTATAAATTAATTAATAAATAAATTAAGTATAAATAATTAATTAACAAAAATTAATAAATCAACATAGAAATAATAAATTAACATATAAAGGGTAATCCATTTCGAGGTTCCCTACTTTTTTAAAGAAAAAAACACCGAAAATTCAAATTTAATGGAGAATGTTTATTATCATTTGAAAGAACATTCTTTGGCATTTATTTTTTGAAGATTATGTCTATCAAATGTTGGCCGTTGCTACGTCGCAGATGGTCCATCCGTTGAGTCCAATTTTCGATCACTCGTTCGAGCATTTCGACTGGTAACTGGCGAATGACACGCGTGATGTTTTCCTCCAAGGCCTGAATCGAAGCTGGTTTGTCGGCATAAGCTTTTGACTTTACATATCCCCACAGGAAAAAGTCTAACGGTGTGATATCACACGATCTTGGTGGCCAATCGACCGGCCCAAAACGGTAAATTGTGTGCTCACCGAAATGTTCTCTCAATAAGTCCATTGATTGATGCGATGTGTGGGAAGTGGCGCCGTCTTGCTGAAACCAAATGTCGCCGAGATCACGAGCTTCAATTTCAGGCATCTAATAGTCGGTTATCATGGCACGAATCACGCCGAATCGACTCTCTACGGTCTTCGTGTACACTCTCAGCTAGGGCCGCTATATTTTCTTCACAGCGTGCTGGAAGTGGTCTATTCGGTCGAATATTATCCAATAATGAATGCTGGGTCGCAAAATGGGTGATGGTGTTGCGAATAGTACGCTCAGTAGGCCGATTATGTTGACCATAAGTTGAGCGAAGTGCACGAAACACATTCCTCACAGAACGTGAATTTTCATAATAAAGTTGAACAATTTGTAAACGTTGTTCACGCGTACGTCTTTCCATTATGAAATGCCAAACAATACTAAACAAAAATAACATGACAGCATAACACGACTCGCACGGTCGCCATTGACGGTTACGTTCGCACCGGCATAATTTTTAAAGAAATATGGACCGATGATTCCACCGGCCCACAAACCACACCAAACCGTTGTTTTTTCTGGATGAAGTGGCAGTTCTTCAATCTCTTCAGGTTGCTCTTCGTCCCAAATGCGGCAATTTTGTTTGTTTACATACCCATTGAGCCAAAAATGGGCCTAATCGCTAAACAAAATTTGCCTCGAAAACGTCGGATCTTCTTGGAACTTTTCAAGAGCCCATAGAGCGAAGCGATGTCGCTTGGGAAGGTCGAGCGGCTTCAGTTGTTGCACAAGCTGTATTTTGTACGCTTTCAATTTAAGATCTTGACGTAAAATGCGCCAAGTCGTTCCATACGTCAGTCCGAGTTGCTGCGAACGGCGCCGAATCGAATCTCTACGGTCTTCGTGTACACTCTCAGCTACGGCCGCTATATTTTCTTCACAGCGTGCTGGACGTGGTCTATTCGGTCGAATATTATCCAATAATGAATGCTGGGTCTCAAAATGGGTGATGGTGTTGCGAATAGTACGCTCAGTAGGCCGATTATGTTGACCATAAGTTGAGCGAAGTGCACGAAACACATTCCTCACAGAACGTGAATTTTCATAATAAAGTTGAACAATTTGTAAACGTTGTTCACGCGTAAGTCTTTCATTATGAAATGCCAAACAATACTAAACAAAAATAACATGACAGCATGACACGACTCACACGTGATCTGTCAAAAAAGGCTATTGAAAAAAGTATCTCTACTTGGATCACCCGTTAAATACAATATCACATAAATTAACACATAATATAAATTAACATAGGTATAACAATTAACAAATAGTCATTATAAAAGGAGGCTTGCTTATATAACAGAATGTTATGTCTGAAAGTCTACGTTTAGTTGGGTGATCAAAGGGTTGTCAGAATTGTCGCATCTGATTGCAAAAGTATTATTCCGTAATTGTATTTTATTCGAGATCAACTCAACATTAGCTTTAAGATGAAGGCCTGACGTGGAATGGTGCCAGGGCAAATTCAACATAATTTATAATATTTTATTTTGGGATATTTGCAATTTAGGGGCTCAGTGGCGCGATGGTTAGTGCGATGAACTGCCGCGCAGGAGGTCTGGGTTCGATTCCCAGCCGTAGCAACACCTAAATGATTTTTCACTGGCCCTCCTCTCGTGATGATCTGACAAATCATCCGAGTAGTATCAATTGTCAAGAATAGCTTATCTCAACTTAGCCGTTCGGAGTCGGCATAAAACAGGAGGTCCCGCCATCGTGCAAGAAGTACACACGCACACATGAATGGTTGTGAGAAAGCTAGGCCCTGGGTACTAACGAGCCTGTTGCGCCAAAAATTTGTTTTTTTATTTGCAATTTTGCTAAGTGACATGCTGCACATTTACCCCAAACCTGGCATCCATAGACCATAATTGTTTGGAAGATAGTTTTATATATTAATATTTTATTTTCTTTTGAAAGTAATTAACTATTAATAAATGGATACAACATTTTGATGGCAAGATTAATTATACCCTATCCCATAGGGGTATATTAGTTTTCATACTTAGTTTGTAATATACCTCAAAGTATATGGATCGACTCAGAATCGCTAGCTGAGTCGATTAAGCCATGTCTGTCTGTCCGTCCATCCGTCCGTCCGTCTGTCTGTTCGTCACCGATTTTTGGGCCTTAAATTTTGAGCTAGGATAATGAAATGAAACCGTAAAGAATTTTAAAAAAATGTCTGAGAAGCATTTTTTGAGAATCGTAATATCTATATATCGTCAATATAAAGTTTTTTGCCACGCCCACTTTTTGGGGGCGTTTTTTATAAAAAATGTTTTTTGGTCAAATTTTAAAATTTTCGAAAAAAAATTTTGATGCACAATAATTGGCAGTATTAATACCAACATTTCGTCAATAGATCATTTTAACCCACGCCCACTTTTTTGGGGCGTTTTCTTACAAAAACCATTTGTATGCCCTACCCCAAGGCATATGCACAGTAAAACGTTGTTTTTTGTCGAACCATAAAAGAATTTGATAAACCTTCGGAACAATATGTTGTAACAACGTCATTTTCAATACTTGATGACCATAACGACCATATTTTGGGGATATTAATTTTAAGGATGGGATGGGATAGGGTATTCAACGATCCGCACAGCGGATTGTAGCCTTCTCATATGTTTATACCCTATCCCATAGGGGGGTATATTAGTTTTGATACTTAGTTTGTAACATAGAGAAATCATTTTGCTACATATACCTCAAAGTATATGGATCGACTCAGAATCGCTAGCTGAGTCGAATTAGCCATGTCTGTCTGTCCGTCCGTCCGTCCGTCTGTCTGTTCGTCACCGATTTTTGGGCCTTAAATTTTGAGCTCGGATAATGAAATTTGGCATATGGGATCCTCGCCCGTGCCTACAGAACAAGTGTAAACATTTTTGAAATCCGCCCACTGCCACGCCCCCTTTTAAGATAAACTCAGTTTTTGGCCAAACCGTAAGGAATTTTAAAAAAGTGTCTGAGAAGCATATTTAGAGAATCGTAATATCTTTATTTCGTCAATACAAAGTTTTTTGCCACGGCCACTTTTTGGGGGCGTTTTGCATAAAAAACCTTTTTTGGCAAAGTTTGAAAATTTTCGAAAAAAATTTTGATGCAAAATCATTGGTAGTATTAATATGAACATTTCATCAGTAGACTATTTTAACCCACGCCCACTTTTTGGGGGCGTTTTCCTACAAAATCCATTTGTATGCCCTACCCCAAGCATATGCAATACAAAAACGTGGTTTTTTGTCGAACCATAAAAGAATTTGATAATCCTTCGGAACAATGTGTTGTAACAACGTCATTTTCAATACTTTATGACCATAAAGACCATATTTTGGGGATATCAATTTTAAGGATGGGATGGGATAGTGTATTAAACGATCCGCACAGCGGATTGTAGCCTTCTCATATGTTTTTTTTTAAGTGTTTGCGTATTATGTTCTTTAAAAATTAATTTTTTGTCAACATATATGCCCAGCTATTTTACAGAAGACTCCCACCTTATAGGGTCCCCATTGATATCAAGCGGATTAGCCGGAAGGAAACAAGGTTTTCCTTTTTCTAGTAAAAAAGATAGCTTGTATCTTTTCCACATTGAGCTTTATTTTCCACTTATTGTAGTAGTCTTGCAATATTTTGACCGCATCTTTATACCCTATCCCATAGGGGTATATTAGTTTTGATACATACATAGTTTGTAACATAGAGAAATAATTTTGCTACATATACCTCAAAGTAGAACCTAGCTGGGTCGAATTAGCCATGTCTGTCCGTCCGTCTGTCCGTCCGTCCGTCCATCTGCCTGTTCGTCACCGAGTTTTGGGCCTTGAATTTTGAGCTGAACAATGAAATTTGGTATATAGGATCCTTGTAAGTGTAAAAAATTTTAAATTCCACCCACTGCCACGCCCCCTTTTTAGGAAAAAGTTTTTATTTGGCCAAACCCTAAAGAATTTTAAAAAGTGTCCGGGCAGCATATTTAGAGAATCGAATTATCTATATTTCGTCAATATAAAGATTTTTGCCACACCCACTTTTTGGGGGCGTTTTAAAAAAAAAAACGTTTTTTAGTAAAATTTTACAATTTTCGAAAAAATAATTTGATGCACAATCATTGGTAGAATTAATATGAACATTTCATCAATAGACCATTTTAACCCACGCCCACTGTTTAGGGGCGTTTTCTTACAAAAACCATTTGTATTCCCTAACCCAAGGCATATTCAATAGAAAAACGTTGTTTTTGTCGAACCATACAAGAATTTGATAAACCTTCTGAACAATATGTTGTAACAACGTCATTTTCAATACTTTATGACCATAAAGACCACATTTTGGGGATATTAATTTTAAGGATGGGATGGGATAGGATATTATACGATCCGCACAGCGGATTGTAGCCTTCTCATATGTTTTAAATTAGTCTCAATATTAAGACTAAATTCATGCGAGGATAATATGTTGTATCATCTGCATATATTGCAGATTCACAATCTGGAAGAATTTGAAAATCGGAGGTATATAGCCTTGGGGCACTCCAGCAGAAAAATTTACATAATCAGACATACCACTATTGACATGCACTTTAAAACATCGATTTTTAACGAAACTTTGGACAATTTTAGAAAGAAATGGCGGAAAATTTAAATGTATCATTTTAAATGTGAGTCCTTTATGCCACATGGAATCAAAAGCTTTCTCAATGTCGAGTAAAATCATACCAGTAGATCTGCCTGTTGCACGGTTTTTTTTAACTATATTGCATATCCTTAGAACTTGGTGAGAGGTACCGTGATTGCGCCTAAAGCCAAATTGTTCGTCACTGTAAATAAATAATGAATGCCAGACACTACATAATGTCGTATCTTTTGTATTTCGATGTTTTGATAGCAGCATTTATACCATTCGTCTTGAATGTCTTGAATGTGTCCGTAGATATACATTTTTCATTTGGTCGAGTGAATTAAATTTTTTTAAATATCAACTTAGTCTTATATAATATAATTTGATAATATTTTTTTTTTTTTAATTTTACACAATTCATTTGTTTGTCATTAGTTCCTAGAGTATAGTTTGGACGAAACGAAGAAATATGTTTTTTTTTAATTCGTAATTATAATAGTGATATGAGAATTGACACATACGTTAATCATATTATGGCGTATTTAAAAATCCAACGAAATTTAGTTTAAAAAATCCATTTAAACAAAATAAAACATTTTTTTTATATTTTAAGACAAATCAGATGTTAAATGTTATTAGGAATTAGGAAAGCCAATTAATTTTTGTTCTCTGAATTATATAAATGGACACTTTTTTCATAATCAAAGAACTTCTAAACAAACTATTTAATGGTTAAAACAACGCTGGATCTAAAATAATAAAAAAAATTGTAAAAGCAATACAAACAAATTATTGTTTTCATTTATGCATGGATTGATTTTTGTACTCTTTGGTTTGTATATTGTATATATGCATGGATATATCGCTCCTTTTTTTATTATACCAATTAATAACGAAAAATAATACAAAAACAAGCAAAAAAACTAGATCAAATAAATAAAAAGAAAAATATAAACGAAAATGAATTATTCATTTTTCCAGGGGAAAAGAACAACCACATAAATACACATACAGAAAAGATATATAAATAAAAAAACTATTTTTTTCTTTAAAAAAAATGCCTTGCTTAATTTTTAACTCAACAAATCGTGTTTTTTTAAACCTTTTTTTTATATGCAGAAACGTTTGATTTAAACATTTCATGTCATCAAATTGAGACAAATGTATCTTAATTTGTGTTCAAATGGTAGGCAATACGATTATATGCAACCTTGAGTTATCACTTACGTGATGCCGACCAAGTCCGACTCTCAGCCTTCAAGATGGAGTCAACGGTGGCATCTACAGTCATGGTATGTAACGTTAACCAACTCATAAGCAAAATTTGGTTGGATCAAAGTGTGCCAGAAGAATTGAACCTCAGATACCCATCACCTATTCATCGATTTCAAAGCCGCATTAAACAGCATTTATAGAGACGAACTATATATCGGAAACGAACTATAGGATCGGAAACCACCTCACCGACACATTCGATACCAAAAGGGATTTAAGGGACATCATTGGGCGACCCCAACGTGATGTCATAGCCACGTTTGCTAGTAATGAGAAGGAAGCGACAAAAATGGGTCTAGCTTTGAATGAGGGTAAGATCAAATATATGCTGTAAACTCGAAAGGTTACACAACATCGACGAATTGAACAGAATATCAACATTGACAGATATAACTTTGAGTGAGATAGTACGGGACTTTGTCTACCAAGGCTCCGCTCTGACAAAAAATTCTCGTCAGAAATTAAACGTAGAATTACTCTTGCCAACTGCTGTTTCTTCGGGCTAAGAAGGCAATTTAGTAGTAAAGCCCTCACTGAAACTGAACTACTAAGGAGATCCTATACAAGACCCGTATCAAATTCACATCCGAGCGAATGAACACCAATACTCCGATTTGCAGAGTCATCGATTCCCAGCCAGACGTTGGACGCAGTAGAGGAAGACCTCGCCTTTTTTGGCGCGCACAATTAGATACCGACCACAACCAATTTGAAGTGCGCAACTGGAGACAATTAGCTACGGACTGGGCTTATTAGAGAGGCATACCGGTTCAGGCCCAGGTTCAATCAGGTCTGTAGCGCCACTCAAGAAGAAGAAATCTCGCAATGTGTATATTTTATGTTTTATAAAATAACGATCTATCTTCAGCTTCAGTATAAGGGGTATATCACGCATTTGTGTTAATTTGATGACATGAAATGCTAAAACTAAACATTTCCATTAAATGTTCCTAAAACAGCTTTAAAACAACTTCAGATAAAATATTTTGAGTTTATCAGACATATAGGGATGCATTTATCCAATTATAAGCAACTGTGAAGCAACGAAGTTCAGGTGCGTATTTAGGCACTAAGGATTCAACTTTTTTTCTTTGTTTAAAATTGATATTTGACCATAGATACATGCAATTTAAAACATACACACACAAGACCACACACACAAAATAATGAATATAAGTATAATAAACAGATTAATGCAATGAAATATAAAATTATGCCATGTTTATACATTCAAAGGTAATCTGTTATATTTTAGTTAATATTTTATCAATTAATAAATTTATTTTATTCTTAATCTATCTTCTTCTGTCCATATTGGCACGAATATTTTATTATTTTTCGTGTGAGAGGCAACCGCAGAAAGATCCTCGACCATTTTGACGAGCTAAGACGTGCTTATGGAAGCGTTCCATCCTGCTGCGTCCACCAGAATATAACACCAGATATCTTTCGATAGCTATTTCACAGGCTCACTACATATTCCAACAGACTACCGAATTGGCCATTGAGTGATTTTCATCTAGCAATTGCGTGGAAAAGGAGGGGTAAAACATGATTCTATACGGTGTCTCCCACTATCGAGAATCCAGTTGGAGAAATTCGTCGATCTGGAATACATACCAACAGTCTACCGAAAAGGGTATTCGTAGAGCAGTAGGGAGAGAATGGTTTGGTACCATATGATTCGCTGCGGTGTCTGCCAATATCTATAATCGGGTTGGACAAACTCTTCGGCTGACGAATTCGTCGATATGGAAAATATTCCAGCAATCTACCGATAAAGGCTATTATTGTACGGTCTTCGTAGAGCAGTAGGAAGAAACACATTTGGTACCATAAGATTCGCTGCGGTGTCTCTCACTATCCGCAATCCAGTCGGAAAAACTCTTCGGTTGACGAACTCGTCGATCTGGAATATATTCCAGCAGTCTACCGATAAAGGTTATTTTAGGGTCTTCGTATAGCAGTAGGGAGCAAAACGTTTGGTACGCTGTGGTGTCTCCCACTATCTGGAATCCAGTTGGAGAAATTATGCGCTTGAAGAATTCGTCAATCTGGAACATATTCCAACAGTCTATCGAAAAGGGCTTGTGTATGGTCTTCGTAGAGCAGTTGGGAGAAAAACGTTTGGTATCAAATGATTCGTTGCAGTATCTTGCACTATCGGGAACCGAGTTGAAGAAACTCTGCGGCTGACCGATTAGTTAATCTGTAGTATATTCCAATAGGTGTGTACTGCCCTCGGCGCTAATATGGGAGTGTTTATGATGTAATAGACCAACTTACAGAAATATGGAAAATAGGAGCTTAACATTTAAAACTGGTGGAAAGGTGACGGACACTTGAAGGTTTGTTCTATATTAAACATAAACCTTTATAAATTAATCTATATTCCTGTCACTTTCAGGTGCTGTCTATCGAAAAGATGAGTCGTTGCAGTATCCCCCACTATCGGAAATCGAGTTGAAGAAACTCTGCGGCTGACGAATTCGTTAATGTGTAGTATATTCCAACAGACCTTTATTATTTATTATTATTTATTATTCCGGTGTGTACTGCCCTCGGCACTAATACAGGAACGTTAATGGTGAAATGAACCAACATTCCTGCACGTACCCTGGGACTTTTTTTTTGATGACTCAGCAAGCTAATTTTTTTTACCGACATGTACGGAAGTAACTTGGTTGTTTCATGGAACGAGGCTTGTAAAGAATTTGAAAATTAAAACTGGTGTAAAGTTGACTTGCACTTAGAGGATTGTTCTAAATTTAACATGATCCATCATAAATCGATCTAAATATAACACTGCCACTTTCAGGTGCTATCTATCGAAAAGTGCTATTGTGTGGTCTTCGTCGAGCAGTTGTCCAGCATAAAATCTGTATCGTCGGCGTATGCTAGTAGTTGCACCGATTTTTGGAAAATTGTGCCTCTTGTGCTGGCTCGGGAGTTTTGCACAATCCTCTCAAGAATCAAATTGAAGAAGTCGATTTAATTAAATAAAAAAAAAAACGAAAAGAAAATGGATAATGGATATGGGGGTTGGTCGAAACACGATACGATCGACCGCCACTCTTTCACCCAATTTGTTCGAGTTTTTTTTCCTCTTCCCCAGCTGCCAACTGGTAATCAATTGTCAAAAATCATCATATATGTGGTTCTTCATTACAATTGTCTCACGAATACAGAATATTAAATATGTTAGTATTTACACAAATACAGCAAAGCACAAACAACATAAGATACTTCCTACATAATGATTCATTCACAAATCTACCTTGCTTCCATCTGCACGAGAAAACTTACTTTCCACCACTTCCCGCCAATCCCACATTTCTCGTGGACAGTCGAATACTCGGTGTCGTACTATTATTCAGTTTCCGTCATATTTATGCTGCGGTATAGCTATCATTGAAAAACATCATTTGAAATTTTCTTTAACTCATGGCGGCTTTTTTTTTATAAATTCAACCATTCGTCGGCTGAGAATTGGTTTGACATATTTTTTTGGGAAATCGCAATCGAAAGTTTACGGTTCAATTAAAATTAAACGGGTCGATAAAAGTTTCTCATTTTTTTTACATTCTAATCATAATAACCTTAAAGCTCAGTCTCTTCTAGTTTATTATATATTACAACATTTCCTCAGAATGGTTTTGACGTATACGACATACAGATACTTATTTTTTTATGTTCATACACGTACGTCAAAAGAACTGCACGCTGAACAGAATACTACCACTAAACAGAACACTACCTTCATACAAACATAATAAAATACTTTTTTATGGAAACAAAAGCAAAAATGTGCTTTTTTATGATTTGATATTTTTTGTGTTATAAAGGGTCCGCCAAATAACTTTTTTTTTTTTGAAAATGCTATAAAAAAAAAAACTACTGAATATTTTCTCAATTTGTTTTTTATTTGAAAGTACAATCCTTCCGGTTAATAGTGGAAAACAATTTCATTCAAATGGCTGCCTCGGCTGGCCATGCAGTAGCCTACACGATCGGTACAATTTTTAAGCACATTATCGATTGTGTGCAGCTGTATTTCACTAATGGCTTCACGAATATTGTCCTTTAACGCGTCAATTGTCTCTGGCTTGTTGGCGTAACACTTATCTTTTACGGCACCCCACAAATAATAGTCCAACGGTGTCAAATCGCAGCTCCGTGGTGGCCAAACGACATCAGCTCTGCGGCTGATAATGCGGTCTTCAAAAAACAAGGCGCAAAACATCGAGTGTAGCTTCGGCTGTGTGGCACGTAGCGCCGTCCTGTTGAAACCAAATGTTGCCATTATCCTCCTCTTCAATTTTTGTGAACAAAAATTTGTTCAACATGGCCCGATAACGATCGCCATTGACTGTAACGGCCACTCCTTGCTCATTTTCGAAGAAAAATGGCCCAATTATTCCTCTGGACCAAAATCCGCACCAAACAGTGACTCGTATTGGGTGTATCGGCTTTTCAATGTATGCGTGAGGGTTTTCTGTTCCCCAGATGCGACAATTTTGCTTGTTTATATACCCGCCAAGATCAAAATGAGCTTCATCTGAAAAGATGATTTTTTTTTGGCAAAATCGGCATCTTCTCCAAGTCGATCGCAGGCCCACTTAGCGAAGCGACATTGGATGGTCAGTTGGCATCAACTCTTGAACCAATTGGACTTTGTATGGCGTCATATCAAGGTCTTTATGCAAAATTCGTCTCAATGATGTCTCCGAAATGCTCAATTGTTGAGAATGACGGTGAATTGATGTTGATGGCGCTTCACGCACACTTTCTGCCACAGCAGCAATATTCTCGGGTGTACGCACTGTTTTTGGCATTTCACGCATCGATGAGGATGCCAGTTTCTTTCACTTTCCTCACAAGATAACGAACATACGGAGTTGACGGTGCTTCTCTTCTTCCAAAATCCGTACGCAATTTTCGCACACATTCTGCAACATTACCATGATTTTCAAAGTAATGTCGCAATATTTCCCAGCGTTGTTCAAGCGTATACACAACCATATTCGTTCAGCGGAAGGATAAAACTAATTATCTGTCAAATCAGACATGAGCTAAGTGTTACCATTCACGATATAAGCAAGTTAGATGGCGGACTCGTTACAATAAAAAATAATTCATAAGATCTTAGGGTTATCAATTAGGATTAGCTATAAATATCTTATAACCGAGCTCGTGATATAGTCAACCATTCGTCCACTATATGAATCTCATTTACGGGATAAGGCAAAGCAAGCTGTAGCAGTCATACTAAAAACCTTAAGCTTCATTTTATAGTAACATGATGACTCATTACCATTTAGCAATGATTATGAAGTCTATACAGATGACGCACTCCATATAAGAAAAATTGTCGTGCTGGCACAGCCCGCCATATGTTTTTGTTTTTGTTTTTCGTGTGTTTTCATGCACAAGACCCGCCCGTACCGCGAAGTTACTGAGCAAAGGTTTGGGTTGGGTACGTTTTCCCCAATACATAATCCCCAAGACAAAATCTCCAAACCCAAAATCCCCAAACTGAAATCTCCAGCCGCAAAATCCCCAAAGAGAGCATCCCCAGGGCCAAATTCCCCAGTCCAAAATCTCCAAATCGCGGCGATTTAATCGCATGATTCACTACTTGAACATCTATCATTTGGAGAACACACACATAGTAAATATATTTGTTACGTTTTTTTGAAAATGAAACTATTTTGAATTTCAATATAAAATAAAAAGCAACATTTTAACAAAATAAAGATTTTATTTAACATAAAAAAACAAAAGAGAAAAATTCACAAAAATAGTTAATAATTCATAATAATAATAAAATTAAAAAACGCATAACTTTTTTATTTAACAAAGGGATATTGTATACGCTATTCGCTTCAAAAAATTCAATTTGGATAGCTCTTTTCTTTGGTCAATTCTTTGTGTATACATAAAACTGTTAATCCTAAACACAGTTCACAATACTAAAGAGAGAAACAAAAGGTTTGGAGATTTGGAGATTTTTGGAGATTTTGGCAAAAAAGATTTTTTCCTTGGAGATTTTGTCCATGTTTATTTTTTCTATGGAGATAATGTCCAGTTAGATTATATTTTTTGGAGATTTTGTCCAATGGAGATTTTTTTTTTTGGGGATTTCGTACCGCTCCCTGTCACAATATATTGCTCAGACAGTTTCACAAAATCTTTTGTGGTTCGACAAAAAACAACGTATTTCTATTGCTAATGCCTTGGGATGGGGTATACAAATGGTTTTTGTAAGAAAACGCCCCCAAAATGTGGGCGTAGGTAAAAATGATCTATGGACAAAATGTTTATATTACCATTGCGGAAGTATTTGCATCAAAATTTTTTTCGAAAGTTTTAAAATTTTGACAAAAAACGTTTTTTACTAAAAACGCCCCCAAAAAGTGGGCGTGGCAAAAAACTTTGTATGGACGAAATATAGATATTAGGATTGTCTAAAAATGTTGCTAACACTCTTTTTTGAAATTCCTTACGGTTTGGCCTAAAACTACGTTTTTTCTAAAAGGGGGCGTGGCAGTGGGCGGATTTTAAAAATTTTTACACTTGTTCTGGTGACTCGGCCAAGGATCCTATATACCAAAGTTCATTATCCTAGCTCAAAATTTAAAACCCAAAATCGGTGACGAACAGACAGACGGACGGACGGACGGACAGACAGACATGGCTAATTCGACTCAGCTAGCGATTCTGAGTCGATCCATATACTTTGAGGTATATGTAGCTAAATTATTTCTCTATGTTACAAACTAAGTATCAAAACTAATATACCACTATGGGATAGGGTATAAAAAAGATTATGAATTCGATATCTTTGCTGATATGTTTTGGAATATTGTGAAGGGGATCGCACCAGCGACCGTTTAATGTCCACACAAAGCAATGCATCCAAACTGCTTCGATACTCACGATTCCCATACACCATGTAAAGGGATCACGACACACACACTCTATATGCATGGGCATAAAAAAATTCATTGCCTGCTGGAAATAAAATGCTTTAGTTGTGTATACAACGTTTCCATACTCATTCCAGCGCAGACCCGGTGCCAACACCCGAAACCTGCACGTGCAACATTCAACATCCAGCACATCAACCATCCAGACATCAGAAACCTTTCTACAATAGCCGCATTCCTGCACGTACGACATGTGTAATCCTATCCATGAGTACCTACCTGTTGGAACACATCGCCTCAGCTGTATCAAGATTAGTATTAAAGCTCTAGTTTGTAAGACAAAATTGTGCATTACTTTAAGAGGCAGAATCGCTGCCGGTTTGGAAATAAAAATAAAGTTTTTTTTTGTGGCTTGGAAAGGCGATGGAAAAACGAATTTAATATCCGCCAAAACAAACGATGCAACGCAATATAATCGTATATTGGATATTTTATTTCTAAAAAAATTATGTGAATTACAATAGTTAAAGTGCTTGAGTTTCTTACCGCAGTTTGTACCTTTCCATTCGCTTCCAAGTCAAGAATGGCATGGACATTTGCAAAGGTTATGTCAATTTAGAGGGTACGAACTGCGGCGAGTGTTTTTTGACAGGTAGACCTTAATATATAATTTGCCTGGTGGATGGTGTTGTGTCGAACAAGATGAAGTTATGTTCGTTTTACAAGTTACGCTTATGGCAGAAAGCGTTCTTTAACATTTTTAATGTAATGAAGTTTAAATTTAATTAATTAATATACACGACCCGGCTGAACCAACAACAAAAATGCATAATTGAGGGTTCACTTCCGTATGTAAACAAGCGTTGACTTGAATGTCTCACAAAGAAATACCTGCACGATTAATAAGGAACAGGAATAGGAAAGCAACGTAGCGAATGTGTACCGCATTTATTGAAAGTGAAAGATAAGAACACGTCTAAGGCTGATGCTGACCATTAGGTAAGATAATGAATACAAACATATGGAATCACTGAAATAATAATTCGTCTTCATTAGGTACACTCGGATTGATTTATGTGTATCCAAACAAAAGTGCCAACTATCGTCGAAGTAATATGTTTAGTACTTGCGCTGGAATAATGGCCGCAAGCATTCGATTCGCATAATTAACTCAATATTCTTTCTGCACTACCGGATACATTTCTTGATGTTCTTGTTAAGTTGGATGAAGATTGAAGACTTTGTTCTGCATTTATTCCACACCATCGAAATATTTCCAACGATAGAAGTATGCCACTTTTACGACGCCAAATGATAAGCTGCATCCGGTGAGTATGCTCAACTGTGTTGATAATTTATATGGTTTCGTCTTCACGATGCCTAAAAATCCACCCTCGAAATATCAGAGCGTGTAAGACGAAGCTGTATATTAAATGTGTTGTCGGGAAAGAAAGTTTTTATTTATTCAGGTAAGGCGAACCTCTAACGCTCAAGGACCTACCTGATATGAATTCATTAATCGTTGAAGAGTATTACCAACGAAAAATTCGATGCGAATCTTGATGAGACGTTTGCGAGATTCTATAAATCCATTTGAAATACCGGAGCAGAGGTATCTACAAACATGAAAATTATTTAATAAGATAATAAATATTCCGAATTAAATGTATTTAGGTTTATAGAAATTTATCGTCTACCACAAGCATTGCCATAAATTTAATTGACGAAATAAAACCTTTTTATGGAGCATGCACCTCCGAAATCCCAATCCATATTCGAGTTCTTTGCGCTCTTAACTTTTATGCAAGTGGAAGCTATCAGAGGAGAGTTGGGATGGACTTTTTGGCTCCATTTAGTCAGAGTACTATAAGCCGTATAATATGTAGAACAAGTGAGGTAGTCGCAAAATAAGTGGGCGATAAATATGTAAGATTTCCGGATACTCACGAAGAGATTCAAGCTCAAAAGGCGACAATTTTTCAAAAATATATGGTTCCTGGTATTATAGGACTGGTCGATGGTAAGCATATTACATTGTCTGCATTAAAAAAAGAAAAATAATATGCATAGGTATGTAAACAGAAAATGTTGGCATTCTATCAATGTTCAAGTGGTAAGTTTATCTAAATAATTGAAAAAAAACTTGTTTTCTAAAAGTAATGTTTTCAGATATGTAATGTACGTTTAGTTATTCTAAATGCAAATGCCAGGTATCCCAGAAGTAGCCATGATTCCCATGTCTGGAACAGCAGTATTGCTTGCACGATTGTGGAGGACATTTATAATAGAGAACCAATGACTTGGTTACGTGTAGGTGTTGCAAATAATTTGTTTGACTAAGTCTTGAATATTTTATAGGTGATTCCGGATATGCTTTACGGCCTTATATGATGGTTCCAAAGAAGAAACCTTCAAACAGTGATGAGAGAAAATACAATTTTTATCACAGTAAAATTAGAAGTGGGGTGCAGAGCATTGGGGTATTAAAAGGAAGATTTCGGTTATATTAACTTTAATTGTAATTTATTTTTTTACCATAACTTTTATTTATAAGGTGTTTGAACAAAGAAAAATCTCTCCGCTATACACATGCAAAATCGTGTATGTATGTGTAATACTACATCATTATCTTCTGAGCAAGAAGTTTGAAGTCGATGAAGAAGTTTATGAGGAGAATATTGAAGACGATTTATTTCATTTTGCTGAAGGAGAAGTCATCGCCGAAGCCGTTGCAAATCAGCAATATTTAATAGATACGATAAAAAATATTAGCCTTGTTTCCTAAGAAATAAACGTCACCAATGTGGTTTAAAAATTGAACATTTTTTTATTTGTTATTAAATAAATATTCATTGAAAATAGTTTACAGGTAAATTTACTTTATCGGCACCTACATTTTCCTTACAAGCTCCAAAATAGCTGAGGACAATAGGTCTATAGATGACTTAATTTCCTCTATGACAGCTGTATTTTGTGCAAGAATCTTGTTCGTCTCACAAATTGCCTTGTGGTTTTTTTTTTCCAAAATATCAACACATTCTTTTTGGTACTTCAGTGAAGTCTGCAATAAAGCTGGTGAGTTCCGACAATCCTATTAATAAAATGATTCAGATTTTTAAAGGTTTGTTTAATACTTTGAAAAAGTATTTTACTTGTCTGTTTTGATTGGTTGAGGTACTTGTCCTAGCATGGGGTGTACGGATTGATGTATTAGTTGAAGGTTCTGGTTCTTCTGTAGAAGTAGACAACAACACCTCCAAATTTGTAAATGGAGTAAATGGAGTTGTAGGTGAACAGATTTCGACATCCTCAAAATCAACTTCGTTTGGTAACATTTGGCAGATGGTTGGATTTGACACAGTTTCCATCTGTGTCAAATCCAACCATCTGTCTTAAATTCCAGTTCCAAGAGAGGTACCTGTTGAATGGGAAAGCATTGCTAAATAAATGAGTCAAACCTTTCTTTCATTGGATCCAAGTTCAGTTAAGACTTCACGATCCCCTTCAATATTTTCGATACCTAAAATATCTATTACCATCTCATCTTCTTTATCAAAATAAATATCTTTCGCCTCACCGCCACCAATTTTTTGTATTTCATACCGCTTTGTGGACATTTTTTGCGGACCTTTTACTTTATGTCAGACCAAGTCTGAAAAAATAATTATAATTATCTCGAAACAAGTCATGGTTTATAAGTCAATGCTTACCTTTTTATATTGCTTTTCGGTTTTAGAAGAACCCAAACTATTTATTTCCTCAGTAATACTATTCCAAACTGACCGTTTTCATTTGTTTCCTTCAATCGATGGCCTAGCGGTAATTGTGTTAAAATGCTCTTTAATAAATTGAAAAATCCGTTTTTTCTGGTCCGCATTTATTTTTGATTGCTTAAAAATATATATATTAATATCAAAAGCATTTTGTTAAACAGTATGTCGGTTTGTCTAGCATTTATTGATTTGGACCTGAAATAAGCCAAACAAATATAAATTTTCTTTCAAGACTAATTAAAATGTGTAACTTACATTTGGATAGTGTTATCCTCTTCACCTCCAAAAAGCAAGTGCACATTTTAGCTCGGTTTGACATTTAAATTCGCCCAAAATTAGTGTTTATAATAAAGGAATTTTTTTTCGAACATGGCATTTTTTTCACGTGAAATTCATAATAGGCGAAAACAAAAAAGGGACATTTTTCATGTGGAATGCTGTTCGGGCGAAATTCATGATAAGTGTGATTAGGTTTTGCTGCATATGTTTGAACTTTGGGAGCTTCATCCTGCTCTCTAAAGTGGCTTGCAAATGTAGCTGTAAGAGGAGGTTGTTTTTTAGCTGGAATGAATTCAACGAATGTTTTCCTCTCTCTTTTTTCTTTTGCCTTATTGGTTGTATTTTGGGCATCCACGGTAGTTTTCAGGATGATCGCTCCCACAGTTCACACATGATGCTCTCGTTCCTGTTTCTTTCGAGATGCTGCATGCCCTGGGTGCATGAATTTTGTCGCACTTTACGCATCTATAGTCGTTAGCATAGTTCTTTGCTAGATGTCCGTATATTTGACATCTTTGGCACTGGAACGGTCCAGAGTTCCCCCTTGGTTTTTCCCAGTGTATTTGGGTATTGAAAAGGTATCTCAGTTTCACTAAATCTGTCGGTTGCTTACCTGGTGGAGTGAATAAAAAATAAATTATATTTTAAATTTTCTCGTTTAGAGCGGATTGTTGTGAATCGAGAAACCTTTTCTACCCCCCAGGGATCAAGGCTGAAAGTTCTTCAAAAAATGTTTCCTCCTCATAGTCGGAGGTTAAGCCCCTCAGAATGAGGTTGGCGGTTTTGTCTTCTTTTAACGTATATGAGTACGCTTCTACCTCTGGTGTGTCTCTAAATTTCTCGAGCAACTCCCGGTGTACAGACCTATCTTCTAAATAAATCTAACTTTTCTTCTGTCCAATGTTTATCACTTTAAATATTTTTTTTTTACTACGATCCGACACTAGTTGTCGGATGTCTGCGTTGATTACTATGATCGGAGGACAAAACCTACCTTGTTTATTGATTGCTGCCCTCCGTTCTTGTTGGATGTTGCTCCTTGGTCGCTGCTGGTACTGGGTTGTTCACTATATTTGATGAGATGGTGGTCATTTACTGTTGTCTGGTCCTGTATGTTGTACGTACTGGTTGAATTTTTATTCTCTGCTCTCTTTATGTTCTTGATTTGAATGTCATTCAGTATAGCAAATCTGTTCTGGTTCTGGCCTGGTGTGCTATCGTCTGAATTGTTGCTGCTAGTCTATGGAATTCTCAAGCGTTTATTGCTCACCTCTTTCCAGTCGATTTGCATCGTTATATCCTTTGGTGGATTAAGAGTATTAGTAGGAATATCTTTATTTTGTGTTATTTTTGGAGTTACCATTGTTTTTAATTTCAACAGTTGCAGGGCCGCTTCCACTTTTTTTGGGCTATTGCAGTGGATGGCCGGTGTTCTTGTTTTCCCTTTAAGGGATTTAATTATTTCCTTGTTTTTAATTTTTGTCCATTTCTTTTTTAGAAATCTGGCTAATCCGAGTTATTCGTCTGGTTAATTTGCTTTTATACCATGTGTTGGTTTGCGTCTGTTTAAATCAAAAATAAAACACTAAACGAATACTTTTTATTTTTAATAAAAGGCTTACTTTTTCCTTTTTCAGGTGATGGTAAATTTGCAGGTTTACTCTTTGTTGTCGGTTTTTTCTTTGTCTTGGATTTGGAGGTTATAATCACTCTCACTGTCACGTTTCGTTTTGGATTTTGTTTTTTTGTTTCTGTTTTTCTGTTAGAAATAAAAGAAAATATTTTTGTCGTTCACTGCTAATGCTGTTTTATTTATTCTCTTACTGGTTAATATTTCGGATTAAACTTAATATGCAGGCTATTTTTAGATTAAAAATGTTCCATCCATGTGCCAATCTGCCGTCACGGGGATAATTCCTTTGTCTCCACTTTTGAGGTTATCTCCTCACTATCACTTTGAGCGTTAGTAGTTCACTTTTTATCATTTTGTTTTAATCTTCTTCTTTTAAAAATGATTTGTCAATTTTTGTTTGGACACTTTTAGCACTCACTTAGATAATCATACTCACTCTTTTCGATTTTTGTTTTTTTTTTTTTCGCTTTGTGGAGAGGGAATTAAAAGTCTTACTTGTCTGGTTGTCTGCTCATCCGGAAGTCGCTGGGCCCTTATGTTTGTCGTTCCACCGAAATGAAACGGAATTTTCCAATGCAGGTATGGAGATAAAATTCCAAATCCATCATGTGTTTTGTTCCAATGAAAATTCCAATTCCAACATGTTTACATAATAAGATGGTAATATAGGTCTGAAAAAAGTAATCCGCTATTGGTTTGGTGTGGATAAAAATGTATGGGACATTTCTTCCGCGAAATTTCAATTCTGCAGTAAATGAAAGTTACACTGTTTACAAGTTTGGTGGAAAAATAATTCGCTGAACCCTATAAATGGTCCCTGCCATAACTCGTTCAAAAAGAGATTAATAAGTGTA
Organism: Rhingia campestris; assembly: GCA_932526625.1. Lineage (NCBI taxonomy): Eukaryota > Metazoa > Arthropoda > Insecta > Diptera > Syrphidae > Rhingia > Rhingia campestris. Next base: position 12,366,820 of record OW052186.1, read on the forward strand.
ATGCGAATAAATGGACTGCGATGGCCTGGTATACATGTATGAATATCACCATATGGATGGAATTAGTGTACCCATATTTACGTTTCACAAACACGGTTTCGAGGAGGAGAAATAGAGAGTGCACCCATATTTACGTTCTACAAACACGGTCTCGAGGAGGAAAAATTATAAAGCAAAAGAAAGGCTGAATAGTAAAACAATAAATAATTGTCCTTTTTTGCTTTCGCATCACATACAAAGGTACTTTAATTCAATTCCACACAAAAGAATTGTACGATGTTTATGATAACTTTTTCTTTTTATTCTAACTGTTCAAGGATATTGATTTGACATATAAAGAATGTGGCACTGTCATCGACTTGGGGAAATTCAGCGGCTGGTGAATTTGTTATCAGAGGTTGAAAGTCGATGAACAATTTACTGTATGCCACAGCAATAACCTGAAATGGAATTAAAGCCGGATGTATCGGGTGACAGATGAGGATCCTGACCACTATACTATCGAGAATCGAGTTGGAGAAATTCAGCGGCTGGCGCATTTGTTGTCAGTGTCTGAAAGTTGATGAACAGTTTACAATTAATTAATACCGTGTGACACAGGAAAAACCTGAAAAGGAATTGAAGCCGGATGTCTCAGGTGACAGGTGAGGATACTGTCATCAAGTTGCAGAAATTCAGCGGCTGGCATATATCTTGTCAGCGTCTGAAATTAATGAACAATTTTACCACAAAGGAATACTGTGTGCCACAGCTCAAACTATAGAACTATACTATTGAGGACTATACTATTGAGGACTATACTATTGAGGACTATACTATCAAAACAAGTTAAACTTGTGAAGTGATCGGTTGTGTTTTTAATTTTCTCCTTAGTTGTGATCCCATTTCTTGCGAAAAGCGTAGATATATATTTATCTCCAAGTTCGAAATAAACCATAGTGTACCAAAGACAGTGACTTTTTAAATCTTTTCTCAATAAAATAAATTCATAAGCCATAAACTAAAAACAGTGAAATTATCAATTTATTTTCGCTCTATAACTCCAACAGCAATTTTACTCCCTTTTACATTTTTATTTCCCGCTAAATTATACACAAACACTACTACCCCCAATGTATAACGTGGACCTATTCAATGAATGCTTCTTTGACCTCCCCGCCGATGGAGATTTTGTAACATAGATGTGAAAGGAAAATGCCTTATGGATGTACCACAATTTCTGAAAAATCGTACCGAAAAATGAATGTTGCCAAAAAGGAGGAATGGAGATGTTCCACCTGCAGAAAGGAACTTGCAGCGCTCCCTGCACCCAGGACACCTGTTGAACTACCAGCAATTCAACCTATGCCCAAGCGAATGAGAAGAAGTTTAAGATCTCCAGAATCACTGCAGCAACAAACTCCAATACCAGCACCATCCACTAAATCAGCACTAGAAAGTAATAACAATGAAAAGATATTAAATGAAATGCGCAAGATGAGAAAATAAATGACAGATATAAGCACAAGCTATGAATTTATGGCGAACAAATACGAAGAGATAAAGCAACACATGACTTTAAGCAATGGAACACTACAAAAACTTGGCAATAGGCGGATTTCAAAAATTTTTACACTTCTGCTTGGTCGGCCAGAAAAATAACACACGATATAATAAGAATAACACGAAAATTTAAACGAACTTGAAAATAAACAGACAATGGGTGCGTTCCAGATTTCAGTTTTACCAAAGATTATGAATTCTATACAGATGACGCACCCCATATAAGAAAAATTGTTCTATGGTGGGTCCTATATGTCGCCATGTGTTTATACCTATCCCATAGGGGGGTATATTAGTTTTGACATTAAGTTTGTAACATAGAGAAATAATTTCGATACATATACCTCAAAGTATATGGATCGATTCAGAATCGCTAGCTGAGTCGATTAAGCCATGTCTGTCTGTCCGTCCGTCCGTCTGTGTGTCACCGATTTTTGGGCCTTAAATTTTGAGCTAGAATTTTGAAATTTGGTATATAGACTCTCTGGCCGACGAAGCAGAACAAGTGTAAACATTTTTGAAATCCGCCCACTGCCACGCCCCCTTTTAGAAAAACGTAGTTTTAAGCCAAACCGTAAGGAATTTAAAAAAAGTGTCTGTCTAATATCTATACTTCGTCAATACAAAGTTTTTTGCCACGCCCACTTTTTGGGCGCGTTTTTAGTAAAAAACGTATTTTGTCCAAATTTTAAAACTTTCGAAAACATTTTTGATGCAAATACTTCCGCAATGGTAATATAAACATTTTGTCCATTGTAGTAGATTATAAATTTTTGAAATCTATGTCAATACTGTACAAGAGTGTGGCCGCTACTTAACTCTATGGAAAGGAGCAATCGCATCCAACTTAAGGTAAGTGGCGGCCATCATCTTTTTTTTTTGAGACAGAGATAAAATCTATTTCCGTTTTGGTGAATCTCGCTCTTACTTTTTTTGACACGTCAGCGGCAAGACACGCCATTATAAAAAACTAAGAAAATAAAGTGATAACTAAGGCCAACTGGTTATTGATATAAGCCACCACAACTTCAGGTGTGGGGTACTACATCAAATAAAACAAAGCGTGTAGAAAACCCACTGATGCCAGAAAACCCGACTGATTTAAATTGCCGAGCAATGAGAAATCTCACCAAAGCACAAATGACCGAAGCCATACTTTCAGCTGGAATCGACGTTCCCAGTACAGCCACTCTGGCGCAGATCAGATCACTGCACAATGAAATTGTGCACAATAATTTAAATGATGAGTCACCCTCGGTCGATCAAACTTCTGCGACACATAACCTTGTTCCTGCTGTTGGAACATCCGCCATTGATGATGAGACTTCTGCAAATTCTGCTTGTGCAACAACTTCCGCCACCACTGACGAAACTTCTGCGATTGAAGAGAACACCACCGCCGTTAAGACCTCCGCAAACTCTGCTGCTGGGACTTCCGCTGCAACTGATGATGAAAGATGTATTAAAACTTCTGCTATCGCCGATGTTAGAACTTCTGTCACCACTGCTGTTAAAAAAAATGCAATTAAAACTTCTCAAGTGACTGCCGACAGTTCTCCTACCCCTCTTAGTGAAAACGCTTCCGCCCTTCCTCGTACAGGCGCTTTGTACCGAGACGTTCACTGCCCATCAGATGATCTGACTTCTGACTTTGACGCTGAAGAGGAGAAGGAACTTCAACGATTGGAACGACGCAAGAAAATCGCTGTACTAAAGAAGGAACTGGCAGAGATGGAGACTGTTCATCAATCAGGAAGACGAGTCGACTTCTCTGATATTGAAAATGCCATTCCCCCTTTTTCCGGCGATAATTCGTACAGCGTCCGTAAATGGATTACCGACTTCGAGGATGTCGTCCTTTCATTGGGGTGTGATGAGCGCTTAAAATATTTGTCCGCACGCAGGCTCATGCAAGGCACTGCCAAAGTTTTGCTGCGAACAGTTCGAGTGGATTGCTGGACAGCTTTGAGGAACCTTCTTTTAGAGGAATTCGACAGACGAGTGAGCAGACACGAAACTTATCGTCAGCTAAGCCAACGTAAGCATCGCCGTGATGAAGCATTGTTGCATTATGTCCTCTCAATGCAAGAGCTAGCCGCATATGCCGACATTGACGAAGCAGACCTCATTGAGTTCATAATAGATGGACTTGGCGATACACAATCTAACGTCTCGATACTCTACTCTGCCAAGTCAATGTCAGAGTTAAAGCATCTTCTTCCACGTTATGAGAAAAGGAGAGTGCCGAAGTCATCAACAGCTGTAACCAGAAGTGCAACAACAACGAACCGGAGCGCCGCAACTACCACATCGGCTGACATAATCAGATGTTTTAATTGTTCCACATATGGCCACATTGCTGCAAATTGCCCGAAGGAAAAACGACCCATTGGTTCCTGCTTCCGCTGTGCTGAGACTGGGCACGTTTATAAGGATTGCCCGAAGACGCCAAAAAATAGAAGAGTTGGAGCTGTGAACGAAGACAACGAAAACGAGATCAGATATAAACTTAATGCCGTACAAATGGTAAGCGTTGCCTTTATCCTAAGTAACAATAAGTGCACAACGTTTAATAATAACCTTATGTCTCTTTTGGACACTGGTAGTCCGATTAGTTTTATCCAGAAATCCGTGTTGCCTGAAGACGTTAAAATTGGAAGCCTAGTTTATTCAAATTACAAGGGCCTAGGAGATTTTAAGCTCTATACATACGGTAGTATAATTTGTTATCTTAAACTTGCTTCTCAAGTAAAACCAGTTTCATTTTTGATCATTCCAGATGGAATAACACCTATGCCTCTCCTAATTGGCCGGGATGTACTTCAAGATTTTAATATTAGCTTACATATGAATTACAAAAATAATGAGTCTTCAGCGCAACTTTGTAAATCGGATAAAAATAAAAGAAATGTTTGTTTGTGCACTTACTTTATAAATTGTTTGGATAACAAAACAGCCTTTACTATTGACAAAGATTATAGAGTGGGCAATGAATCTTGTGACGACATTCCGATCGCGAACGCGAAAAAGCTTGTTCAAAAAGAAACAAACTCGGTAAAAAGTGTTTCTGTTCCTCCAATTGTTTTTGACAGTGATAATATTCACATGCCATCCGTACTTGAACCAAGACTTACGAATGAGATTGAAGACATACCAGAGTTAGGACATGAACTTTTTGCAATAGAGGTAGATTCGACAGATAATATTGAGGTTAATCCAGAATTAGATCGCTTCATAGCTGATGAGGTTCGTACTGTTGTAAGGGATTATTATTTGAATTTTGACAAATCGAAGGTAGCACCAATAGAATATCAAATGGAAATCCGACTTGTAACAGATACCCCAACTTACTGTTGCCCTCGACGACTTTCTTTCGCAGAGAAAAAAGTTGTGAATGAAATTGTTAAGGACCTATTAGCGCGGGAAATTATAAAGACCAGTGATTCCCCTTATGCCTCACCCTTAGTTCTTGTTAAGAAGAAATCGGGTGAAACGCGAATGTGCATTGATTACCGTGCCTTAAATAAACACACTATACGTGATAATTATCCTCTTCCGTTAATTGAAGACTGCATTGAATACTTAGGCGGAAAGAAATATTTCTCCTTGTTAGATCTTAGGAGTGGGTTTCACCAAGTTAAGATCTCTCCTAGTTCAACACATTTCACCGCTTTCGTAACACCAGATGGACAATATGAATTTTTAAGAATGCCTTTTGGTCTTAAGAACGCTCCTTCCGTTTTCCAACGATTTATTACCCGCGTACTTCGACGATTTGTTGAATCTAAGCAAATTGTTGTATATATGGATGACATCTTAATAGCTACTGTTAACATTTCTGAACATCTTAAGATACTGCGTGAAGTTTTACATTGCCTTGCTGAAAATGGACTCGAACTTAAGCTCGCCAAATGCCGTTTCGCGTTTACACAAATAGAGTATCTAGGATATAACGTGACCAACCAAGGTATCCAGCTTAGTGATTCGCACATTAAGGCTATACAACGATACCCTATTCCTAAAAATAGTAAAGAGTTACATTCATTTCTGGGTTTAAGCTCATACTTTAGGCGGTTTGTAAACTCGTTTTCTCGCATAGCTAGGCCACTATATGACCTTATGAAGAAAGGGGATAAATATTATGTATTTTCTCCAGAATGCGAAGATGCCTTTCGACAGTTGCAAAACTGCTTAACGTCCTCGCCAGTGTTGGCGATTTATGACCCAACATTTGAAACCGAGCTTCACTGCGACGCAAGCTCATTAGGATATGGTGCTGTACTACTTCAGAGACAGGACGATAAAAAGTTTCACCCAGTTGCTTATTTTTCGAAAAGTACTACAGCACAAGAGGCTAGGTATCATAGTTTTGAGCTTGAAACATTAGCCATAATATCAGCTCTTCGCCGTTTTAGAGTCTACCTAGAAGGGATACCATTTACCATAGTCACTGATTGTAGTTCGCTTACGCTAACTTTGAATAAAAAAAATGTCAACCCACGAATTGCCAGGTGGGCTCTAGAGCTTGAAAATTACGATTACAAGGTCAAACATAGAAGTGGCGTCAATATGGGTCATGCTGATGCATTAAGCCGGTGTCACGTGATATCTGTAGTTAACTCTGAAGATATTGATTTTCAGTTAAGGGCCTCACAGTGCCGTGATCCGATTGTTTCAGCTCTGAAGGATAAATTGTGTTCAGAAAACTTGAAGTCGTATGTACTTCAAGATGGTATTGTCTTCAGGAAACTTAAGAGTGGTCGATTATGTCTGTATGTCCCTTCCGACATGGAGACAAACCTTATTAGACACGTTCACGAGAAAATTGGTCATTTAGGGCTAACTAAATGCTGTGAAAAAGTCCGTATGCATTTTTGGTTTCCTGATATACAGTCGAAGGTCGAAAAATTCCTGAAGAATTGCATTCGATGCATAATGCACTCCTCTCCTGTACACTCTCGCGGACGTAACTTGTTCAACATCCCTAAAGAGCCTGTTCCGTTCCACACGATTCATCTTGATCACTTTGGACCACTGCCAGCCATCCAGTCTAAGCGGAAGCATATCCTTCTGATTGTTGATGCCTTCACAAAATATGTGAAATTATATCCGGTGATATCGACAAGTACTAAGGAAGTATGCGCAGCCCTTAAGAAATATTTTGAATACTACAGCAGACCTTCTAGAGTGATTTCTGATAGAGGTCCGTGCTTCACGTCATTAGAGTTCAGTTCCTTCCTTCTCGACTTGAACATCTCTCATGTCAAAGTTGCCGTTCATTCACCCCAGGCCAACGGTCAGGTGGAAAGAGTTAATCGAATACTAACTCCGATGTTAGGAAAGCTTAGCGAACCGATGCAACATGCGAATTGGGTTCAAACATTGTCTCAAGTCGAATACGCTTTGAATAATACAGTAAATAGGTCAATAAACACCACCCCTAGTAAGCTTCTATTTGGTGTAGACCAACGAGGTGTCATAGTTGATAAGCTTACGGAGTTCCTTGATGAAAAGGGATTAAATAACACAGTGAGAGACCTTGTTGGGCTAAGAGAGACTGCAGCTAAGACAATAGTTAAGGTTCAAGAATATAACCAGAAACAATTTGAGGAACATTATAGCCCAGCGCAATCTTATGAAGAAGGTGACTATGTTGTAATCAAAAATGTTGATACCACCATTGGAACCAATAAGAAACTTATTCCTAAGTTTAAAGGACCATATGTTATTCACAAGATTCTGCCACACGATCGTTATGTAGTCCGCGATATAGAAAACTGTCAGATCACTCAGTTGCCATATGATGGTGTGGTTGAATCCAAAAACATTCGTTCTTGGAGAAGTCAATAAAGTAACAGCTGTTTTAAGGCAACGTTTGTCATTATATGATGAATTATGTATATTATTTTGGTAGTTTGTAATAGAGTTATTTTATAATTATGTTTGTAGATTTTAACTTATTGATCAGAGGCGATCATAATGTCAGATTGGACGAGATGTAGTAGATTATAAATTTTTGAAATCTATGTCAATACTGTACAAGAGTGTGGCCGCTACTTAACTCTATGGAAAGGAGCAATCGCATCCAACTTAAGGTAAGTGGCGGCCATCATCTTTTTTTTTTGAGACAGAGATAAAATCTATTTCCGTTTTGGTGAATCTCGCTCTTACTTTTTTTGACACGTCAGCGGCAAGACACGCCATTATAAAAAACTAAGAAAATAAAGTGATAACTAAGGCCAACTGGTTATTGATATAAGCCACCACACCATAGATTGTTTTCACCTACGCCCACATTTTGGGGGCGTTTTCTTACAAAACCCATTTGTATACTCCATCCCAAGGAATTAGCAATAGAAATACGTTGTTTTTTGTCGAACCACAAAAGATTTCGATAAACTGTCTGAGCAATATATCGTGACAATGTCATTTTCTGTATTTCATCGCCATAAGGCCTATATTTTGAGGATATTAATTTTAAGGATGGGGTGGGATAGGGTATTCAACGATCCGCACAGCGGATTGTAGCCTCTCATATGTTTTTGTTCTTGTTTTTCATGTGTTTTCATGCACCCGTACCATGAAGCTACTGAGCAAAAGTTTCTGTTTTTTGTTCTCAATGCGTCATCTGTATAGAATTCATAATCTTTGATATAATACAAACTATATACAATCAAGGATTATGAATTCGATATCTTTGCTGATATGTTTTGGACTATTGTGAAGGGGATCGCACCAGCGACCGTTTAATGTCCACACAAAGCAATGCATCCAAACTGCTTCGATACTCACGATTCCCATACACCATGTAAAGGGATCACGACACACAGACTCTATATGCATGGGCATAAAAAATTTCATTGCCTGCTGGTAATAATATGCTTGAGTTGTGTATGCAAGTTAAGACAAAAAACATTTCCATACTCATTCCAGCGCAGACCCGGTGCCAACACCCGAAACCTGCACGTGCAACATTCAACATCCAGCACATCAACCATCCAGACATCAGAAATCAGACCGAAATCGGAAACCTCTCTACAATAGCCGCATTCCTGCACGTACGACATGTGTAATCCTATCCATGAGTACCTACCTGTTGGAACACATCGCCTCAGCTGTATCAAGATTAGTATTAAAGCTCTAGTTTGTAAGACAAAATTGTGCATTACTTTAAGAGGCAGAATCGCTGCCGGTTTGGAAATAAAAATAAAGTTTTTTTTAATGTAATTAAGTTTAAATTTAATTAATTTATATACACGACCCGGAGTGAACCAACAACAAAAATGCAGAATTAAGGGTTCACTTCCGTATGTAAATAAGCGTTGACTTGAATGTCTCACAAAGAAATACCTGCGCGATTGATAAGGAACAGGAATAGGAAAGCAAAGTAGCGAATGTGTACCGCATTTATTGAAAGTGAAAGATTTTTTTTTTTTTTTTTTTTTTCCGTGGGCTGGTGGAAATCTTCATAGACACGATGAGCACGTGCCCAAAGTAGTGTGAGATTTTTACTCACTAAAACCACCACCCATTTGGTATTTCTATTGCAACTAAGTATTCGACTTATCCAGCAATCTTTTTATCACGATTATATAATATGTTTGGCAGGTAACTTTCCTTTGAGAGTTCCTGCTTTTCCGCAATTATAGCGCGGTTTGTTATTATCGGGCCAAATCTAAGGGTTTAGTTCTTTGGAGACGCCGCAATATATTTGTTTCGTCCAGAATTTGGAGGACTGTTGTGTTAACGTGTCCTAATAAACGTTTTTTATGTTTTCGTGCAAAATTTTTTGTTTCATCTTTAACCGCGGGAATACCCAGATCTCTGCGTAGATCTTCGTTCCTTATGTACCACGGCGCATTGACGAATGATCTTAACATTTTGTTTTCAAAAGTTTGTAAAATGTTTAGATTCGTTTCACTGGTACAACCCCATAGTTGTATACCATATGTCCAAACCGGTTTTAGCACTTGCTTGTATAATAGCAGCTTGTTATCAAGGTTAAGCTTCGAATATTTTCCGAGCAACCAGTACAGTTCTCTGTATTTATTCTTAAGTTCTTCGCATTTCTTTTTTACATGCGACTTCCATTTTAATTTTGCATCGAGTGTCATACCGAGATATTTCGCTTCATTTGCAAACGGGACTCGAACCGTATTTAGAAATACAGGCAAATTGTTTGTCCGTTTATACGAAAAATCTACATGGATCGATTTGCTCTCATTAAGTGCAATCCGCCAGGATTTAGTCCATTCATTAACCTCGTTAAGAGCGTTTTGTAATTTAATATTTGTTTCCTCTATTGTTGTGGCAACTGCTAGTATAGCAGTATCGTCAGCAAACGTTGCAACTATTGTATCGTTTGTTTGTGGGATATCACGAGTGAATATGAGGTACAGGATTGGTCCAAGGACGCTTCCTTGCGGTACACCTGCCATTATTTCTTTGAACTCGGAATATTCGCTTCCAAGTTTCACACGGAAGAGTCTATGCTCAAGATACGACACGAGGATTTTATATAATTGTTCTGGCAAAACTTGACTTGTTTATAAGTAAGGCCTTTGTGCCACACCTTGTCAAAAGCTTGCGACACGTCAAGAAATACGGCTGAACAAATTTTCTTTTCTTCGAAAGCTTTCTCAATTACATCTGTAATTCGATGTACTTGGTCCACCGTTGAATGTTTACTTCTAAACCCAAATTGATGGTCAGGTAAAAGACGTTTCTGTTCAATTATGGGGTGTAAGCGACCGAGTAATATCCGTTCAAAAACTTTTGAAATGATTGGAAGAAGTGAAATAGGCCTGTAAGATTTTATTTCATTCGGTGATTTTCCTGGTTTTAGAACCATAATCACTTCCGCGACTTTCCACTGTCTTGGTATGTATTCTAATCTGATTGCTGCATTTATAATAAAAAGAAGCTTAGTTAATGCTTTCCGAGGCAACATTTTAAGAAGTTCTCCTGTAATCAGGTCATAACCCGGAGCTTTTTTAGGCTTTAGTTTCTGTATTTCCCGTTTAAGCTCGGCAATACTTGCATATCTTACTATGTTATTATCGGTTGTACTCTCGAATATATTAATGTTTTCATTTTGCGCCGGACCATCAAATGGCTTAAATGTTTCCTCAAGATGTGAGGCAAAAACGTCAGCTTTTTCCTTATCGCTCTTTGCCCAAACGTCTTGAGTTACCCTAATGGGCGGCACAGCGATTTTTGGCCGTTTTATGACTCTAATTGCTTTCCAGAGCGAATAATTCGATTCCTTTCGACAGCGGTTAGGCTTTGCAGATAAGTTTCTACTGAATGGTTTTTAAAGTATTTAATCGAATTTGATAGCAAATTACTCAACCGATTGAGATGTGTTTTATCTTGCGGGGCACGAGTTTGGTGCCATCTTTTACGAGCTTTTCTTTTTTGTCTTACTAAATCTTGTATTTCACGGGGGTACTTAATTTTACTATAGCTCACTATTTTGTTCTGTTGAGGAGTATTATTCCATGCTGCTTTTTGGATGGTATTGATAAATGAGTCAACAGCGACTTCGAGTTCCAATGGGGTTCTAAGCGATACACCCAGTCGGATATTATTTTCAATATCGTTTTTGAAACCTTCCCAGTTGGTTTTCGCGTTTGTTAATCTGGGCGGTTTTTCATTTATAATCAGTGACTCGTTCATTGTTAAAATGACTGGAGAATGATCAGAGGAAAGATCAAAGCATTCTTCAACTTTGATTCGATTGGACGGCAGACCTTTTACAATGAAAAAATCGATCAAATCCAGTATTTTTCTAGCATCAGTTGGCCAGTAAGTTGGTTTTCCCGTAGAATGAAATTCGGTATTGTACTTTCTACCTATATCATAAAGCATCCTACCTTTCTGTGATATGCATCTAGATCCCCAGAATGTATGTTTTGCATTAAAGTCCCCTCCGATGACAAAACGTTGTCCAAGGGAATTAAGCAAGTTTTCAAAGTCAATTTTCTCAACCTTGCATCGTGGTGGGCAGTAAATAGACGATATCTTCAGAAAGGATTGTCTGCTTTTGACTTGTATAGAGCTAACTTGCATTGTTTCGATTTCTAGTTTAAGATCAATCGAATGTTCGATACACTCTTTTATATATAGTGAGGCTCCACCTCTAGCCTTATTCGATGGATGTAGAGCATGATAGTCGAGGTAACCTTTTATTTTTAAGTTCGAATTACTCTTTGCGTGAGTTTCGGATATTAAACAGATGTCTATATCTTTTTCCTGCATAAATAATTCAAGTTCTCCAAGTTTTTGCCAAAGGCCATTGGCATTCCACGTAAGAATTTTAAGCAATCTATTCATGTTAAAGGTGGGGTACTTCTATTGCGAATACTATTTTCGAGCTTAACGAGCCTGTCAAAAATAAGTTTATTCGTTTTGCTTTGTTCCTCAACTTTTGAAAGAATAATCGAAAGATAAGAACACGTCTAAGGCTGATGCTGACCATTAGGTAAGATAATGAATACAAACATATGGAATCACTGAAATAATAATTCGTCTTCATTAGGTACACTCGGAATGATTTATGTGTATCCAAACAAATGTGCCAACTGTCGTCGAAGTAATATGTTTAGTACTTGCGCTGGAATAATGGGCGCAAGCATTCGATTCGCATAATTAACTCAATATTCTTTCTGCACTACCGTGGGATACATTTCTTGATGTTCTTTTTGAGTTGGATGAAGATTGAAGACTTTGTTCGGCATTTATTCCACACCATCGAAATATTTCCAACGATAGAAGTATGCCACATTTACGACGCCAAATGATAAGCTGCATCCGGTGAGTATGGTTTCGTCTTTACGATGCCTAAAAATCCACCCTCGAAATATCAGAGCGTGTAAGACGAAGCTGTATATTAAATGTGTTGTCGGGAAAGAAAGTTTTTATTTATTCAGGTAAGGCGAACCTCTAACGCTCAAGGACCTACCTGAAATGAATTCATTAATCGTTGAAGAGTATTACCAACGAAAAATTCGATGCGAATCTTGATGAGACGTTTGCGAGATTCTATAAATCCATTTGAAATACCGGAGCAGAGGTATCTACAAACATGAAAATTATTTAATAAGATAATAAATATTCCGAATTAAATGTATTTAGGTTTATAGAAATTTATCGTCTACCACAAGCTATTGCCATAGATTTAATTGACGAAATAAAACCTTTTTATGGAGAATGCGCCTCCGAAATCCCAATCCATATTCAAGTTCTTTGCGCTCTTAACTTTTATGGCTCCATTAAGTCGGACTACTACAAGCCGTATAATATTTAGAACAAGTGAGGTAGTTGCAAAACAATTGGGCGATAAATCTGTAAGATTTCCGGAAACCCACGAAGCGATTCAAGTTCAAAAGGCGACATTTTTTCAAAAAATAAGGTTCCTGGTATTATAGGACTAGTCGATGGTAAGCATATTACATTGTCTGCATTACCAAAAGAAAAATAATATGCATAGGTATGTAAACAGAAAAGGTTGGCATTCTATCAATGTTCAAGTGGTAAGGTTATCTAAATAACTGAAAAAAAAACTTGTTTTCTAAAAGTAATGTTTTCAGATATGTAATGTACGTTTAGTTATTCTAAATGCAAATGCCAGGTATCCCAGAAGTAGCCATGAGTCCCATGTCTGGAACAGCAGTATTGCTTGCACGATTGTGGAGGACATTTATAATAGAGAACCAATGACTTGGTTACTTGGTAATACGTGTAGGTGTTGCAAATAATTTGTTTGACTAACTCTTGAATATTTTATAGGTGATTCCGGATATGCTTTACGGCCTTATATGATGGTTCCAAAGAAACCTTCAAACAGTGATGAGAGAAAATACAATTTTTATCACAGTAAAATTAGAAGTGGGGTGCAGAGCATTGGGGTATTAAAAGGAAGATTTCGGTTATATTAACTTTAATTGTAATTTATTTTTTTACCATAACTTTTATTTATAAGGTGTTTGAACAAAGAAAAATCTCTCCGCTATACACATGCAAAATCGTGTATGTATGTGTAATACTACATAATTATCTTCTGAGCAAGAAGTTTAAAGTCGATGAAGGAGTTTATGAGGAGAATATTGAAGACGATTCATTTCATTTTGCTGAAGGCGAAGTCAGCGCCGAAGCCGTTGCAAATCAGCAATATTTTATAGATACAATAAAAAATATTAGCCTTGTTTCCTAAGAAATAAACGTCACCAATGTGGTTTAAAAATTGAACATTTTTTTATTTGTTATTAAATAAATATTCATTGAAAATAGTTTACAGGTAAATTTACTTTATCGGCACCTACATTTTCCTTACAAGCTCCAAAATAGCTGAGGACAATAGGTCTATAGATGACTTCATTTCCTATATGACAGCTGTATTTTGTGCAAGAATCTTGTTCGTCTCACAAATTGCCTTGTGGTTTTTTTCTCCAAAATATCAACACATTCTTTTTGGTACTTCAGTGAAGTCTGCAATAAAGCTGGTGAGTTCCGACAATCCTATTAATAAAATGATTGAGATTTTTAAAGGTTTGTTTAATACTTTGAAAAAGTATTTTACTTGTCTGTTTTGATTGGTTGAGGTTCTTGTCCTAGCATGGGGTGTACGGATTGATGTATTAGTTGAAGGTTCTGGTTCTTCTGTAGAAGTAGACAACAACACCTCCAAATTTGTAAATGGAGTAAATGGAGTTGTAGGTGAACAGATTTCGACATCCTCAAAATCAACTTCGTTTGGTAACATTTGGCAGATGGTTGGATTTGACACAGTTTCCATCTGTGTCAAATCCAACCATCTGTCTTAAATTCCAGTTCCAAGAGAGGTACCTGTTGAATGGGAAAGCATTGCTAAATAAATGAGTCAAACCTTTCTTTCATTGGATCCAAGTTCAGTTAAGACTTCACGATCCCCTTCAATGTTTTCGATACCTAAAATATCTATTACCATCTCATCTTCTTCATCAAAATAAATATCTTTCGCCTCACCGCCACCAATTTTTTGTATTTCGTACCGCTTTTTGGACATTATTTTTGCGGACCTTTAACTTTATGTCAGACCAAGTCTGAAAAAATAATTATAATTATTTCGAAACAAGTCATGGTTTATAAGTCAATGCTTACCTTTTTATATTGCTTTTCGGTTTTAGAAGAACCCAAACTATTTATTTCCTCAGTAATACTATTCCAAACTGACCGTTTTCATTTGTTTCCTTCAATCGATGGCCTAGCGGTAATTGTGTTAAAATGCTCTTTAATAAATTGAAAAATCCGTTTTTGCTAGTCCGCATTTATTTTTGATTGCTTAAAAATATATATATTAATATCAAAAGCATTTTGTTAAACAGTATGTCGGTTTGTCTAGCATTTATTGATTTGGACCTGAAATAAGCCAAACAAATATAAATTTTCTTTCAAGACTAATTAAAATGTGTAACTTACATTTGGATAGTGTTATCCTCTTCACCTCCAAAAAGCAAGTGCACATTTTAGCTCGGTTTGACATTTAAATTCGCCCGAAATTAGTGTTTATAATAAAGGAATTTTTTTTCGAACATGGAATTTTTTTCACGTGAAATTCATAATAGGCGAAAACAAAAAAGGGACATTTTTCATGTGGAATGCTGTTCGGGCGAAATTCATGATAAGTGTGATTAGGTTTTGCTGCATATGTTTGAACTTTGGGAGCTTCATCCTGCTCTCTAAAGTGGCTTGCAAATGTAGCTGTAAGAGGAGGTTGTTTTTTAGCTGGATTGAATTCAACGAATGTTTTCCTCTCTCTTTTTTCTTTTGCCTTTTGGAAAACTTGTTTTTTATATAAGACATATTGGTTGTATTTTGGGCATCCACGGTAGTTTGCAGGATGATCGCTCCCACAGTTCACACATGATGCTCTCGTTCCTGTTTCTTTCGAGATGCTGCATGCCCTGGGTGCATGAATTTTGTCGCACTTTACGCATCTATAGTCGTTAGCATAGTTCTTTGCTAGAGGTCCGTATATTTGACATCTTTGGCACTGTAACGGTCCAGAGTTCCCCCTTGGTTTTTCCCAGTGTATTTGGGTATTGAAAAGGTATCTCAGTTTAACTAAATCTGTCGGTTGCTTACCTGGTGAAGTGAATAAAAAATAAATTATATTTTAAATTTTCTCGTTTAGAGCGGATTGTTGTGAATCGAGAAACCTTTTCTACCCCCAGGGATCAAGGCTGAAAGTTCTTCAAAAAATGTTTCCTCCTCATAGTCGGAGGTTAAGCCCCTCAGAATGAGGTTGGCGGTTTTGTCTTCTTTTAACGTATATGAGTACGCTTCTACCTCTGGTGTGTCTCTAAATTTCTCGAGCAACTCCCGGTGTACAGACCTATCTTCTAAATAAATCTAACTTTTCTTCTGTCCAATGTTTATCACTTTAAATATTTTTTTTTTACTACGATCCGACACTAGTTGTCGGATGTCTGCGTTGATTACTATGATCGGAGGACAAAACCTACCTTGTTTATTGATTGCTGCCCTCCGTTCTTGTTGGATGTTGCTCCTTGGTCGCTGCTGGTACTGGGTTGTTCACTATATTTGATGAGATGGTGGTCATTTACTGTTGTCTGGTCCGGTATGTTGTACGTACTGGTTGAATTTTTATTCTCTGCTCTCTTTATGTTCTTGATTTGAATGTCATTCAGTATAGCAAATCTGTTCTGGTTCTGGCCTGGTGTGCTATCGTCTGAATTCTTGCTGCTAGTCTATGGAATTCTCAAGCGTTTATTGCTCACCTCTTTCCAGTCGATTTGCATCGTTATATCCTTTGGTGGATTAAGAGTATTAGTAGGAATATCTTTATTTTGTGTTATTTTTGGAGTTACCATTGTTTTTAATTTCAACAGTTGCAGGGCCGCTTCCACTTTTTTTGGGCTATTGCAGTGGATGGCCGGTGTTCTTGTTTTCCCTTTAAGGGATTTAATTATTTCCTTGTTTTTAATTTTTGTCCATTTCTTTTTTAGAAATCTGGCTAATCCGAGTTATTCGTCTGGTTAATTTGCTTTTATACCATGTGTTGGTTTGTGTCTGTTTAAATCAAAAATAAAACACTAAACGAATACTTTTTATTTTTAATAAAAGGCTTACTTTTTCCTTTTTCAGGTGATGGTAAATTTGCAGGTTTACTCTTTGTTGTCGGTTTTTTCTTTGTCTTGGATTTGGAGGTTATAATCACTCTCACTGTCACGTTTCGTTTTGGATTTTGTTTTTTTCTTTTCTGTTTTTCTGTTAGAAATAAAAGAAAATATTTTTGTCGTTCACTGCTAATGCTGTTTTATTTATTCTCTTACTGGTTAATATTTCGGATTAAACTTAATATGCAGGCTATTTTTAGATTAAAAATGTTCCATCCATGTGCCAATCTGCCGTCACGGGGATAATTCCTTTGTCTCCACTTTTGAGGTTATCTCCTCACTATCACTTTGAGCGTTAGTAGTTCACTTTTTATGTTTAATAATTTTTATTTTTACTCGTTTAATCTTTTTGTTTTAATCTTCTTCTTTTAAAAATGATTTGTCAATTCTTGTTTGGAGACTTTTAGCACTCACTTAGATAATCGTACTTACTCTTTTCGATTTTTGTTTTTTATACCCTATCCCATAGGGGGGTATATTAGTTTTGACATTAAGTTTGTAACATAGAGAAATAATTTCGATACATATACCTCAAAGTATATGGATCGATTCAGAATCGCTAGCTGAGTCGATTAAGCCATGTCTGTCTGTCCGTCCGTCCGTCTGTGTGTCACCGATTTTTGGGCCTTAAATTTTGAGCTAGAGTGTTCAAATTTGGTATATAGACTCTCTGTCCGACGAAGCAGAACAAGTGTAAAAATTTTTGAAATCCGCCCACTGCCACGCCCCCTTTTAGAAAAACGTAGTTTTAAGCCAAACCGTAAGGAATTTCAAAAAAGTGCCTGAGCAGCATATTTAGACAATCCTAATATCTATATTTCGTCCATACAAAGTTTTTTGCCACGCCCACTTTTTAGGGGCGTTTTTAGTAAAATACGTTTTTCGTCCAAATTTTAAAACTTTCGAAAAAAATGTTGATGCAAATACTTCCGCAATGGTAATATAAACATTTTGTCTATAGATCATTTTCACCTACGCCCACATTTTGGGGGCGTTTTCTTACAAAAACGATTTGTATAGCATATCCCAAGGCATTAGCAATAGAAATACGTTGTTTTTTGTTGAACCACAAAAGATTTTGATAAACTGTCTGAGCAATATATTGTGACAATGTCATTTTCTGTATTTCATCGCCATAAGGCCTATATTTTGAGGATATTAATTTTAAAGATGGGATGGGATAGGGTATTCAACGATCCGCACAGCGGATTGTAGCCTCTCATATGTTTTTTTTTTCGCTTTGTGGAGAGGGAATTAAAAGTCTTACTTGTCTGGTTGTCTGCTCATCCGGAAGTCGCTGGGCCCTTATGTTTGTCGTTCAACCGAAATGAAACGGAATTTTCCAATGCAGGTATGGAGATAAAATTCCAAATCCATCATGTGTTTTGTTCCAATGAAAATTCCAATTCCAACATGTTTACATAATAAGATGGTAATATAGGTCTGAAAAAAGTAATCCGCTATTGGTTTGGTGTGGATAAAAATGTATGGGACATTTCTTCCGCGAAGTTTCAATTCTGCAGTAAATGAAAGTTACACTATTTACAAGTTTGGTGGAAAATAATTCGCTGAACCCTATAAATGGTCCCTGCCATAACTCGTTCAAAAAGAGATTAATAAGTGTAATGCGAATAAATGGACTGCGATGGCCTGGTATACATGTATGAATATCACCATATGGATGGAAATAGTGTACCCATATTTACGTTTCACAAACACGGTTTCGAGGAGGAGAAATAGAGAGTGCACCCATATTTACGTTCTACAAACACGGTCTCGAGGAGGAAAAATTATAAAGCAAAAGAAAGGCTGAATAGTAAAACAATAAATAATTGTCCTTTTTTGCTTTCACATCACATACAAAGGTACTTTAATTCAATTCCACACAAAAGAATTGTACGATGTTTATGATAACTTTTTCTTTTTATTCTAACTGTTCAAGGATATTGATTTGACATATAAAGAATGTGGCACTGTCATCGAGTTGGGGAAATTCAGCGGCTGGTGAATTTGTTATCAGAGGTTGAAAGTCGATGAACAATTTACTGTATGCCACAGCAATAACCTGAAATGGAATTAAAGCCGGATGTATCGGGTGACAGATGAGGATCCTGACCACTATACTGTCGAGAATCGAGTTGGAGAAATTCAGCGGCTGGTGCATTTGTTGTCAGTGTCTGAAAGTTGATGAACAGTTTACAATTAATTAATACCGTATGACACAGGAAAAACCTGAAAAGGAATTGAAGCCGGATGTCTCAGGTGACAGGTGAGGATACTGTCATCAAGTTGCAGAAATTCAGCGGCTGGCATATATCTTGTCAGCGTCTGAAATTAATGAACAATTTTACCACAAAGGAATACTGTGTGCCACAGCTCAAACCAGAAAGGGAATCAGAGCATGGTGTCCTGCGTGTACAGGTGGGGATACTGACAACTATACTATTGAGGACTATACTATTGAGAACTATACTATTGAGGACTATACTATCAAAACAAGTTAAACTTGTGAAGTGATCGGTTGTGTTTTTAATTTTCTCCTTAGTTGTGATCCCATTTCTTGCGAAAAGCGTAGATATATATTTATCTCCAAGTTCGAAATAAACCATAGTGTACCAAAGACAGTGACTTTTTAAATCTTTTCTCAATAAAATAAATTCATAAGCCATAAACTAAAAACAGTGAAATTATCAATTTATTTTCGCTCTATAACTCCAACAGCAATTTTACTCCCTTTTACATTTTTATTTCCCGCTAAATTATACACAAACACTACTGTATAACGTGGACCTATTCAGTGAATGCTTCTTTGACCTCCCCGCCGATGGAGATTTTGTAACATAGATGTGAAAGGAAAATGCCTTATGGATGTACCACAATTTCTGAAAAATCGTACCGAAAAATGAATGTTGCCAAAAAGGAGGAATGGAGATGTTCCACCTGCAGAAAGGAACTTGCAGCGCTCCCTGCACCCAGGACACCTGTTGAACTACCAGCAATTCAACCTATGCCCAAGCGAATGAGAAGAAGTTTAAGATCTCCAGAATCACTGCAGCAACAAACTCCAATACCAGCACCATCCACTAAATCAGCACTAGAAAGTAATAACAATGAAAAGATATTAAATGAAATGCGCAAGATGAGAAAATAAATGACAGATATAAGCACAAGCTATGAATTTATGGCGAACAAATACGAAGAGATAAAGCAACACATGACTTTAAGCAATGGAACACTACAAAAACTTGGCAATAGGCGGATTTCAAAAATTTTTACACTTCTGCTTGGTCGGCCAGAAAAATAACACACGATATAATAAGAATAACACGAAAATTTAAACGAACTTGAAAATAAACAGACAATGGGTGCGTTCCGGATTTCAGTTTTACCAAAGATTATGAATTCTATACAGATGACGCACCCCATATAAGAAAAATTGTTCTATGGTGGGTCCTATATGTCGCCATGTGTTTATACCTATCCCATAGGGGGGTATATTAGTTTTGACATTAAGTTTGTAACATAGAGAAATAATTTCGATACATATACCTCAAAGTATATGGATCGATTCAGAATCGCTAGCTGAGTCGATTAAGCCATGTCTGTCTGTCCGTCCGTCCGTCTGTGTGTCACCGATTTTTGGGCCTTAAATTTTGAGCTAGAGTTTTGAAATTTGGTATATAGACTCTCTGGCCGACGAAGCAGAACAAGTGTAAACATTTTTGAAATCCGCCCACTGCCACGCCCCCTTTTAGAAAAACGTAGTTTTAAGCCAAACCGTAGGGAATTTAAAAAAAGTGTCTGAGCAGCATATTTAGACAATCCTAATATCTATATTTCGTCCATACAAAGTTTTTTGCCACGCCCACTTTTTGGGGGCGTTTTTAGTAAAAAACGTTTTTTGTCCAAATTTTAAAACTTTCGAAAACATTTTTGATGCAAATACTTCCGCAATGGTAATATAAATATTTTGTCCATAGATTATTTTCACCTACGCCCACATTTTGGGGGCGTTTTCTTACAAAACCCATTTGTATACTCCATCCCAAGGAATTAGCAATAGAAATACGTTGTTTTTTGTCGAACCACAAAAGATTTTGATAAACTGTCTGAGCAATATATCGTGACAATGTCATTTTCTGTATTTCATCGCCATAAGGCCTATATTTTGAGGATATTAATTTTAAGGATTGGGTGGGATAGGGTATTCAACGATCCGCACAGCGGATTGTAGCCTCTCATATGTTTTTGTTCTTGTTTATACCCTATCCCATAGGGGGGTATATTAGTTTTGACATTAAGTTTGTAACATAGAGAAATAATTTCGATACATATACCTCAAAGTATATGGATCGATTCAGAATCGCTAGCTGAGTCGATTAAGCCATGTCTGTCTGTCCGTCCGTCCGTCCGTCCGTCCGTCCGTCCGTCCGTCCGTCCGTCCGTCCGTCTGTGTGTCACCGATTTTTGGGCCTTAAATTTTGAGCTAGAGAGTTCAAATTTGGTATATAGACTCTCTGGCCGACGAAGCAGAACAAGTGTAAAAATTTTTGAAATCCGCCCACTGCCACGCCCCCTTTTTAGAAAAACGTAGTTTTAAGCCAAACCGTAAGGAATTTCAAAAAAGTGCCTGAGCAGCATATTTAGACAATCTTAATATCTATATTTCGTCCATACAAAGTTTTTTGCCACGCCCACTTTTTGGGGGCGTTTTTAGTAAAAAACGCTTTTTGTCCAAATTTTAAAACTTTCGAAAAAATTTTTGATGCAAATACTTCCGCAATGGTAATATAAACATTTTGTCTATAGATCATTTTCACCTACGCCCACATTTTGGGGGCGTTTTCTTACAAAAACCATTTGTATACCCCATCCCAAGGCATTAGCAATAGAAATACGTTGTTTGTTGTCGAACCACAAAAGATTTTGATAAACTGTCTGAGGAATATATTGTGACAATGTCATTTTCTGTATTTCATCGCCATAAGGCCTATATTTTGAGGATATTAATTTTAAGGATGGGATGGGATAGGGTATTCAACGATCCGCACAGCGGATTGTAGCCTCTCATATGTTTTTCATGTGTTTTCATGCACCCGTACCATGAAGCTACTGAGCAAAAGTTTCTGTTTTTTGTTCTCAATGCGTCATCTGTATAGAATTCATAATCTTTGATATAATACAAACTATATACAATCAAGGATTATGAATTCGATATCTTTGCTGATATGTTTTGGACTATTGTGAAGGGGATCGCACCAGCGACCGTTTAATGTCCACACAAAGCAATGCATCCAAACTGCTTCGATACTCACGATTCCCATACACCATGTAAAGGGATCACGACACACAGACTCTATATGCATGGGCATAAAAAAATTCATTGCCTGCTGGAAATAAAATGCTTTAGTTGTGTATACAACGTTTCCATACTCATTCCAGCGCAGACCCGGTGCCAACACCCGAAACCTGCACGTGCAACATTCAACATCCAGCACATCAACCATCAGAAACCTTTCTACAATAGCCGCATTCCTGCACGTACGACATGTGTAATCCTATCCATGAGTACCTACCTGTTGGAACACATCGCCTCAGCTGTATCAAGATTAGTATTAAAGCTCTAGTTTGTAAGACAAAATTGTGCATTACTTTAAGAGGCAGAATCGCTGCCGGTTTGGAAATAAAAATAAAGTTTTTTTTTAATGTAATTAAGTTTAAATTTAATTAATTTATATACACGACCCGGAGTGAACCAACAACAAAAATGCAGAATTAAGGGTTCACTTCCGTATGTAAATAAGCGTTGACTTGAATGTCTCACAAAGAAATACCTGCGCGATTGATAAGGAACAGGAATAGGAAAGCAAAGTAGCGAATGTGTACCGCATTTATTGAAAGTGAAAGATAAGATCACGTCTAAGGCTGATGCTGACCATTAGGTAAGATAATGAATACAAACATATGGAATCACTGAAATAATAATTCGTCTTCATTAGGTACACTCGGAATGATTTATGTGTATCCAAACAAATGTGCCAACTGTCGTCGAAGTAATATGTTTAGTACTTGCGCTGGAATAATGGGCGCAAGCATTCGATTCGCATAATTAACTCAATATTCTTTCTGCACTACCGTGGGATACATTTCTTGATGTTCTAGTTGAGTTGGATGAAGACTTTGTTCGGCATTTATTCCACACCATCGAAATATTTCCAACGATAGAAGTATGCCACTTTTACGACGCCAAATGATAAGCTGCATCCGGTGAGTATGCTCAACTGTGTTGATAATTTATATGGTTTCGTCTTCACGATGCCTAAAAATCCACCCTCGAAATATCAGAGCGTGTAAGACGAAGCTGTATATTAAATGTGTTGTCGGGAAAGAAAGTTTTTATTTATTCAGGTAAGGCGAACCTCTAACGCTCAAGGACCTACCTGAAATGAATTCATTAATCGTTGAAGAGTATTACCAACGAAAAATTCGATGCGAATCTTGATGAGACGTTTGCGAGATTCTATAAATCCATTTGAAATACCGGAGCAGAGGTATCTACAAACATGAAAATTATTTAATAAGATAATAAATATTCCGAATTAAATGTATTTAGGTTTATAGAAATTTATCGTCTACCACAAGCATTGCCATAAATTTAATTGACGAAATAAAACCTTTTTATGGAGCATGCACCTCCGAAATCCCAATCCATATTCAAGTTCTTTGCGCTCTTAACTTTTATGCAAGTGGAAGCTATCAGAGGAGAGTTGGGATGGACTTTTTGGCTCCATTTAGTCAGAGTACTATAAGCCGTATAATATGTAGAACAAGTGAGGTAGTCGCAAAATAAGTGGGCGATAAATATGTAAGATTTCCGGATACTCACGAAGAGATTCAAGCTCAAAAGGCGACAATTTTTCAAAAATATATGGTTCCTGGTATTATAGGACTGGTCGATGGTAAGCATATTACATTGTCTGCATTACCAAAAGAAAAATAATATGCATAGGTATGTAAACAGAAAATGTTGGCATTCTATCAATGTTCAAGTGGTAAGGTTATCTAAATAACTGAAAAAAAACTTGTTTTCTAAAAGTAATGTTTTCAGATATGTAATGTACGTTTAGTTATTCTAAATGCAAATGCCAGGTATCCCAGAAGTAGCCATGATTCCCATGTCTGGAACAGCAGTATTGCTTGCACGATTGTGGAGGACATTTATAATAGAGAACCAATGACTTGGTTACGTGTAGGTGTTGCAAATAATTTGTTTGACTAAGTCTTGAATATTTTATAGGTGATTCCGGATATGCTTTACGGCCTTATATGATGGTTCCAAAGAAGAAACCTTCAAACAGTGATGAGAGAAAATACAATTTTTATCACAGTAAAATTAGAAGTCGGGTGCAGAGCATTGGGGTATTAAAAGGAAGATTTCGGTTATATTAACTTTAATTGTAATTTATTTTTTTACCATAACTTTTATTTATAAGGTGTTTGAACAAAGAAAAATCTCTCCGCTATACACATGCAAAATCGTGTATGTATGTGTAATACTACATCATTATCTTCTGAGCAAGAAGTTTGAAGTCGATGAAGAAGTTTATGAGGAGAATATTGAAGACGATTTATTTCATTTTGCTGAAGGAGAAGTCATCGCCGAAGCCGTTGCAAATCAGCAATATTTAATAGATACGATAAAAAATATTAGCCTTGTTTCCTAAGAAATAAACGTCACCAATGTGGTTTAAAAATTGAACATTTTTTTATTTGTTATTAAATAAATATTCATTGAAAATAGTTTACAGGTTAATTTTCTTTATCGGCACCTACATTTTCCTTACAAGCTCCAAAATAGCTGAGGACAATAGGTCTATAGATGACTTCATTTCCTCTATGACAGCTGTATTTTGTGCAAGAATTTTGTTCGTCTCACAAATTGCCTTGTGGTTTTTTTTCCAAAATATCAACACATTCTGTTTGGTACTTCAGTGAAGTCTGCAACAAAGCTGGTGAGTTCCGACAATCCTATTAATAAAATGATTGAGATTTTTAAAGGTTTGTTTAATACTTTGAAAAAGTATTTTACTTGTCTGTTTTGATTGGTTGAGGTACTTGTCCTAGCATGGGGTGTACGGATTGATGTATTAGTTGAAGGTTCTGGTTCTTCTGTAGAAGTAGACAACAACACCTCCAAATTTGTAAATGGAGTAAATGGAGTTGTAGGTGAACAGATTTCGACATCCTCAAAGTCAACTTCGTTTGGTAACATTTGGCAGATGGTTGGATTTGACACAGTTTCCATCTGTGTCAAATCCAACCATCTGTCTTAAATTCCAGTTCCAAGAGAGGTACCTGTTGAATGGGAAAGCATTGCCAAATAAATGAGTCAAACCTTTCTTTCATTGGATCCAAGTTCAGTTAAGACTTCATGATCCCCTTCAATGTTTTCGATACCTAAAATATCTATTACCATCTCATCTTCTTCATCAAAATAAATATCTTTCGCCTCACCGCCACCAATTTTTTGTATTTCATACCGCTTTGTGGACATTTTTTGCGGACCTTTAACTTTATGTCAGACCAAGTCTGAAAAAATAATTATAATTATTTCGAAACAAGTCATGGTTTATAAGTCAATGCTTACCTTTTTATATTGCTTTTCGGTTTTAGAAGAACCCAAACTATTTATTTCCTCAGTAATACTATTCCAAACTGACCGTTTTCTTTTGTTTCCTTCAATTGATGGCCTAGCGGTAATTGTGTTAAAATGCTCTTTAATTAATTGAAAAAGCCGTTTTTTCTGGTCCGCATTTATTTTTGATTGCTTAAAAATATAAATATTAATATCAAAAGCATATAAAATTGAATACATATATAACAACCTGCGACATGTTTAACAATTAATTGTTGTCACTTAAAACAGTGGTGGAATTTGACATTAACTGGTTGGGATGCATTTATGTCATACATTTGTTGTATATGTTTATCCTCATAGTTTGATACATAGTTTGTTTTACCCTTAACTGTCTGGTATTTGGAATGTTGTTCGGTATTAGTACATCTGAGAGGGGCCAATTGCGATCTAAAATGAATAGATATTGTCTTTATAAGCATACTATTTCTGAGTTGAGAGTTTTACCTACGATTCCGCAGCCCAAATCTTAATACATGTATGTAGCTATAACCAACAACACTGGCCATTCAAACACATGTATTTGGATTGATAAAATTAAAGTTCCGCTCCTTTTCGTCTGTCTGTTGAATGAACTTGTGATTGATAAAGGATGCCTGAATGACCACTTTTTAGGATCCAACAACCCTCAGTGTACACAATGCAGTAAACATTATTTGGACATTCAAACGATAATTGGTCATGTTGCAGAAAGCAGAACTCTATCTAAAGATGAAAATGTTTTCTTGATGTTGGACAGCCATAACTTTATCGATCGCTGGGAAAATGATGGGTTCTGCTGTGTCCTAGTCGGCGCGTGCAGACACGAAAGCGTGGCGAGTGTAGCCCTTTAGATCGGTGAACGGAATGCTTCGTGTTTGCACAACAGAGATTTTTATTTACTTTAGGAATGCAAGCAATTAAATTTCACCACTTCGCTGGTATCTTTTAATGTTTTGGTTATTGAGGTATTTAAGAAACCGCGAAAACTTCCATATGTGTGCATAATATATGTGTGGAATTTAGATATCCCGGTAATTGTCCATTGATTGCAAAAGAATCGTGATATTCTGTGCAAGAACAAACATAATGCAATTGACAAAAAAAAAAACACTTGGAAACACAAAAAAAAAGAATTTTTAAGTAGAACACGATTTCAACACTGCGGTTTGATATTTTGTAAATAACACACGATATAATAACACGAAAATAAACGAAAATTAAAACGAACTTGAAAATAAACAAAAAATATTGTCAGTCGCCGCACTCGCCATCGCCACTCGCCACCTAAATACATGGCGAGATTATGACAACTGAGAAATTTCCCTTTCGAAGTTACGTGGAAATTTTTTCGTAATTAGAAATTTCCCAGTGACTTGATGACAGGTAATCCACACACCCATTCTTATTTTCCTTGTGTACATATACACAACCCGCACTCGCCATCGCTGTGGTAAGGAATCGCTACCCTGATTCAAGACAACATTCCGTTTACCGATCTAAAGGGCTACACACTACCAAGTGAGTTTCGTCGCTATGAATTTGGTATCATTTCATTTGTACATTTTGTTTTTGTTTTATTTTTCAGATGTTTTTTAAACATCAGACCGCAGCTACTTTATAGGCCCATAGTGGATCGATAATAACAATAGTCAACACAGTGCCTTATTTAGAATGTGTTTATAATGTATATAAATAAGTCCGAAGAATCAAGAACTCCTTGACCACAAATTGCCACATCCAGTGCATAGCTTAAACCACCTCAATAAGCAATTTAATAAGCGTTCCAAAGTAGTCGCTTATAGCAAAAGACCCTCTTGTACATCCACCTACTCACCAACATGTCCATAAAGGAAAATGTTAATTGGAAATTAAAATAAGCAATGAAATTTAAAATAGCTTTTCTGTATGTAAAACTTATTGAGATTGATAAGTCGAAATACTCAACTTGATTTTCATCATGTGTGGAATTGTATCTGTTGTATCTACGTCAACATTGTTTTTATCAAATTGATTGTGTGGAATCGCCGTTTCATTTGTATAGTCCGTACCAAATCAGTTGGCCAACGGTCGATTGCACAGAGAGAGGATTTAATAGAAATTTAAGATATTGTAAAATAAAATTTAAGAGACCTGCGCAGTAGAATGGCCAACTGATTTGGTACGGACTATACTCCCAACTAACAATTTCGCTTCGGTAAAGCACTATCGAAGCTATATTTCCCCTCCAGCAATATTACTTGTAGGAAGGCTTATGGAAAACAATTGGGCGCACTTTTAGGAAGCTATTTACTTCTATAAGACTTCTTTACATACTTCTAATAAGCCTTTAAGAAAAATCTTAGTTTGCTTATAAAATGCCATACAGAAGCAAATTATAGGCTTCGCAAAAACTCATTTCGAAAATATTTGCAAATCTTCTCGAAGCGGTAGTCCAACACGCTATCCACTAGGCTGTACTCTCGAATATGAAAGACGAGTAAGTACAACGAAACGAAGTAGTTGAATCGTGTTGACTCATTCTCCGGTAGGCTCCCGATCTATTCAACTTTTTTTTCAATCTTTACACCTTGTCCCGATCTTTTCACCTTTTCCGATCTTTTAACCTTAGGTTTTTTAAGCCTTCTTTCGTAAGCTCTATACCGAAACATCTTAACTTATGGTACATGTACACACATCTCCGGAAGCATAAAAACAACCTTACAGAAGTTTCGCTTTCACAATTTCGATTATGCTTTTGATTTTCCTGCATAATGTCTTAAACAAGTTTCTACCCAAACAATCGACTGCCAAAATGCTAAACCTCCGTGCAAAAGTAACGGGTGATCCAAGTAGAGATACTTTTTTCAATAGCCTTTTTTGACAGATCACGTATGAGTCGTGTCATGCTGTCATGTTATTTTTGTTTAGTATTGCTTGGAATTTCATAATGGAAAGACTTACGCGTGAACAACGTTTACAAATTGTTCAACTTTATTATGAAAATTCACGTCCTGCGAGGAATGTGTTTCGTGCACTTCGCTCAACTTATGGTCAACATAATCGGCCTACTGAGCGTACTATTCGCAACACCATCACCCATTTTGAGACCCAGCATTCATTATTGGATAATATTCGACCGAATAGACCACGTCCAGCACGCTGTGAAGAAAATATAGCGGCCGTAGCTGAGAGTGTACACGAAGACCGTAGAGAGTCGATTCGGCGCCGTTCGCAGCAACTCGGACTGACGTATGGAACGACTTGGCGCATTTTACGTCAAGATCTTAAATTGAAAGCGTACAAAATACAGCTTGTGCAACAACTGAAGCCGCTCGACCTTCCCAAGTGACATCGCTTCGCTCTATGGGCTCTTGAAAAGTTCCAAGAAGATCCGACGTTTTCGAGGCAAATTTTGTTTAGCGATGAGGCCCATTTCTGGCTCAATGGGTATGTAAACAAATGGGGATATGTTAAGTGAAAAGCTTATGCCGACAAACCCGCTTCGATTCAGGCCTTGGAGGAAAACATCACGCGTGTCATTCGCCAGTTACCAGTCGAAATGCTCGAACGAGTGATCGAAAATTGGACTCAACGGATGGACCATCTGCGACGTAGCAACGGCCAACATTTGATAGACATAATCTTCAAAAAATAAATGCCAAAGAATGTTCTTTCATATGATACTAAACATTCTCCATTAATGTTTCTGTGTTTTTTTCTTTAAAAAAGTAGGGAACCTCGAAATGGATCACCCTTTACCATCAGATGGCCAGTAAGTTGGTTTTCCCGTAGAATGAAATTCGGTATTGTACTTTCTACCTACATCATAAAGCATCCTACCTTTCTGTGATATGCATCTTGATCCCCAGAATGTATGTTTTGCATTAAAGTCCCCTCCGATGACAAAACGTTGTCCAATGATTCGATGATTGACACTCACGATTCCCATACACCATGCAAAGGGATCACGACACACACACTCTATATGCATGGGCATAAAGAATTTCATTGCTTGCTGGTAATAAAATGCTTGAGTCGTGTATACAAACTCGACGCGCGACAAACAAACCGTATAATATGTTTATTGCTAGCTCAGCATTAGAGACTCGCTGTAGTGAATGTGTTCGGTCGGGCAATCACCCTTATTCCAACAGTCGTTTAACGACAAGTCATAAAACGACAAATGTGAACTCGGCATTATAGCAGGCTTTTTATGAGTCGTTTTACGTCATTAAACGCTAGATGTCGTTGTCATGTGGATCTTAATTTTCTTGTTCGACTTCGTATTGATTCTATTAAGCGACAAGTGCCACACGCTACGCCTACACGTCGTTGCAGACCTTATGTCTGTGCAAACATGCCTTCGCCACACACGGTGTAGACAATCTGCACAGACATTGTTTGTATCATTTCGTCGTGATCGTCGGCTCGGAAAAATGACAGATATTGCAAAATTCACCATAAGTCACACAGAGAGATAAGGGAAGTACTTCCAGACAGACGGTCTGCGCAGATAATATGTGCACAACAACAAAGTAAATTGGTCTGCAGGACTTGTCTGTTAGGCCCGGTTTGTTCGCTGCCGGTTAAATCGACGTTTAGGTTACCGCAGTTTTGATTTAACCCACGATTAAGAATCTGCGGTTACCGAAGAGTGTTTGGTCACTAGATTTTTCGCTTCGGTTATCTAACTCATTCACACAACATATGAGAAGGCTACAATCCGCTGTGCGGATCGTTGCATACCCTATCCCATTCCATCCTTAAAATTAATATCCCCAAAATGTGGTCTTTATGGTCATAAAGTATTGAAAATGGCGTTGTCACAAGGTTTATCAAATTCTTTTATGGTTCGATGAAAAATAACGTTTTTCTATTGCATATGCCTTGGGGTAGGGCATACAAATGTTTTTTGTAAGAAAACGCCCCCAAAAAGTGGGCGTGGGTTAAAATTGTCCATAGACGAAATGTTTTTATTAATACCACCAATGATTGTGCATCAAATTTTTTTTTGAAAATTTTAAAATTTGACCAGAAAACGTTTTTTTATAAAAAAAAAAAAAACGCCTAAAAAAGTGGGTGTGGCAAAAAACTTTATATTGACGAAATATAGATATTACGATTCTCTAAATATGCTGCTCAGACACTTTTTTAAAATTCCTTACGGTTTGGCCAAAAAATACGTTTTCCTAAAAAGAGGGCGTGGCAGTGGGCGGATTTCAAAAATTTTTGCACTTGTTCTGGTGGCACGGACGAGGATCCTATATGCCAAATTTCATTATCCTAGCTCAAAATTTAAGGCCCAAAAATCGGTGACGAACAGACAGACGGACGGACAGACAGACATGGCTAAATCGACTCAGCTGGCGATTCTGAGTCGATCCATATACTTTGAGGTATATGTAGCTAAATTATTTCTCTATGTTACAAACTATGTATCAAAACTAATATACCCTTATGGGATAGGGTATAATTAAGTAACGGTGAACACATCTCCTTTTATAAAAAGTATTATTTAATCGGTTGAAACCCTTTGTAAAACTTATCAACGGTAGGTATTAGAGATATTGAATTATTTCGAAAAAGGGGGACATTTTTGTCCCAATACTGATTTTTGTATTTCGGGGGACAAACACATTCTTGTAATGTAAAAGGGAGGTTGTCCCCCAAAAGGGGGCGTCTGGTAACCCTACGAGTGGCAAACGTCGACACTGACCATTTTCTTGTAGCGGCTAAATTTACGGGCTCAGTGGGCCGATGATTAGTGCGATGAACTGCCACGCAGAAAGTCTGGGTTCGATTCCCAGCCGTAGCAACAACTGAATGACTCCTCTCGTGATGATTTGACAAATCATCCGAGTAGTATCAATTGTCAAGAAAAGCTTATCTCATCTTAGCCGTTCGGAGTCGGCATAAAACAGGATGTCCCGCCATCGTGCAAGAAGTACACACGCACACATGAATGGTTGTGAGAAAGCTAGGCCCTTGGTACTAACGAGCCTGTTGCGAAACTAGAAGAAGCTGCCAAAAAAAAGAAATTCGATGTTGGACGCCTTAGCACACCTGGAATAGCCAGAGCCTACAGCGAGGGCCTGAGGATGTGCACTCACCTACCACAGACGCCAACAATCAGTGGTTCCAGTATCGCGACATCATCAAGGAGGTAGCCGAGGGTACCGGCCATCCCCGAGAAAGAGTCCATGGTATGATTATGAATGCGTGTACAGGAAAAAGGTGACAGAAGATGCACACACAAAATCGCTGCAGCGCAAAACAAGGACAGCGAGAGAAGAGTATAGAGCCAGGAGAAGGGAGGAAAAGAAAACCCTGCGTAGAAAGAAGAGGGCTTATGCAGCCTCCCAGCTCAAAGATATCGAAGAGTCGCGTGATATTTACAACATCCGGAAATTTTATAAAATGGACAAGCAACTGGCTGCTAGCTCAAAATCGGAACGCAGGCTCTTCGAGACAGCATAGGAAACCTTGTCACCGAAGCACAGGGAATAGCAAATGTGTTTAAGCAGCATTTCCAGCAGCTGCTTAATTTGCATAATGTAGAGTGATAGGGCAAGAAGATAACCCACATTCAGTCAATGAAGAACTAGTTCCGCCACCTAGTATAGAAGAAGTTGGCCTAGCTATAAAAAAAGCTAAAGAACAACAAATCCATAGGCTCTGATGGCTTAACAGCGGAACTTTTTAAATACGGTGGTGATGTTTTGGTAGGGAGCATGCACCGAATTATCAACCAAGTATTGGTGGAAGAAAACATGCCCTATGACTGGACTATCAGCTCCATATGCCCCATCTACAAAAAGGCGATCCTATGTCTTGTAAGAACTTTCGAGGCATATCCCTGCTTATCGTCGCATACAAGATCCTATCCAACGTACTGTGTGAACGTCTAAAACCGTTCTGCAACACAATAATCGGTAAGAAACAGTGTGGCCAACCTAACCTTACCTAACCACTTTTTTATCGTGAATCGAGTTGGAGAAATTCAGCGGCTATCGAATTCGTCATCACTGTCTTTTTTAAAAAAAAATGTACATATCGCTGTGTTTGATAGGTTAACAGTTGTCTGAAATTTGATGAATTTATTTGTCCCACAGCTCAAACCCGACGGTGAATTAAACCCCAATATCTCGCTTGACAGCTGGGGAGTGCGGATACTGGCCACTATACTATCTAGAATCGATAAACTTATGAGAACGTAGTTCTTACAGACACCACAGCGTTTATTCTGCAACAATTTTTGGAAAGGAGAACAGTCATGGAATTGATACGAGAATCACCTTAATTCCTTTCTTGAGCCAGGTCAAGACCAACAATATGATGAGTAGCTTTTCCATCTACGGAGAGTGGCTTTTCATTATATGAGATTCCTAAATGACCTGTTGTTCCAATCTGTCAGAGCTGTTCATAATGGTTGCCGCAGTTGAATCCGCTGAAATCTTGGAAAAAGTAAGAGTTGCCGTAGTGTAGCAAGGATTATTCATTTCGACAGGTTTCACTAAAAGAAAATATCTAACCACCTGCAAGAATCTTTAAGAAAAACAAAATTAATTTTTTTTATAATTTTTATTTGATTTTTTGCGCTTGTTTGATATATATTAATTAATGTACTAAAACAAAACTTGTTAGTAGCACCCTGAAAACAATTAATTTATTTTGTTTTAATTAAAATGTTGAATTTCATAAAGTTACGGTATAGAAAAATTTTCTAGATTTGAGATTTTGTTTTTAATTTAATATAAGCAAATTAATATTTTGTTTTTTTTTTTTGTAAGGAGAAAATTAAAAAACAATTGCCAACAAGAACAATTCAATAGTAAATATGTAGTATTTGAATTCAAGTAGATTTGATTTTGATGTTTAATTAATTTTTTTGCTTGCTTTTTAATATATCGTTCATAATTATTAGAATTTGAAAAGAGAGGAAATGTTTCAATTTTCCTTTACAAAAAAATGTTTCTTTTTTTTATATATTTTCTAATGCGAATTTTTTGTTTAATTATTATAGGATGTATTCGATTGTTTATTTTTGTTATTAATTTAAAAATTATATGAACGTTTATTAATATTTCTAATTACTAAATACAATTTATGCTAGATCGATTACTATTTTTTTTTATTTTATTTTGCATTAATTTAAAAAATAACTTTTATTTTCTTTATGTATATATATATATATGTATAAGTATTTTTTTTTGTTTTTTTTTTTTTTAATTGTTGCTAATATTGAAGATAAGGTAAGATTTATTGGAAATTCCTATTATTTTATTTTATTTTGGTGTCAGTTTTGTGATTTTATGTAAATAATTATTTTTGCTTTGTTATTGCTGTTGTTATCATGATTGTTGGTAGGGCTTCTATATACCAGTTTTGTGTAATTACTTGAGGTAATTTTATTTAATGTGTATGTGTATTCGTATGGTTTTGCTATATCATAAAATAAGGATGCTTGGGTTTAAGACCGACAAAACGTTTTATTACTAGATTTAAAATTTAAAGCTAGAGAATGAATTTGGTGTTTTCAGTGTTTATACCAATGATTTGCAATTAATCAAGATTTGTCTATAAAATGCTGGAATTTTATGTTTTGAAGTTTCTTTGGCAATATTTTTGATACTAAACTATAGGTATCGGTCAACATTTTGTAAAATATTTTTCTATATCCTTTCGCATTGAAATATATACTTTTTACTCTTTTAAGTAAACATTTGCTTTTAGAAACTCGTTTAAAGAAATTCAATGAAACGTTTCAACAACATACTAAAATAGTGTTAACCACTAAATAAAAAAATAGCTAAGCATGTTCTCAAATAAATATGGAATAGGACGGGGGCTTTTAAATGTTACACACTTTACGGTCTTCCAAATATGTTTCCATATAAAAATGACGCCTCGTAAATAGAAAAAAAATAACTTAGGAAGAAATGCAACGCGAAATTGTAGTCGGGACAACATACTAAAATAGTGTTAACCACTAAATTGCGTTTAAAAAAATAGCTAAGCATGTTCTCAAATAAATTTGGAATAGGACGGTTGCTTTTAAATGTTACACACTTTACGGTCTTCCAAATATGTTTCCATATAAAAATGACGCCTCGTAAATAGAAAAAAAAAATAACTTAGGAAGAAATGCAACGCGAAATTGTAGTCGGGACGTGTACCTCGGTAGAAAATGATTTGATTTCGAACAAATCGGAGAAAGTAATTCTCCAAACGAATACTTCAGTAGGGCTGAATATCCTAGTTTTTCGGGAAGCGTGCTAATGGTCGACAAAAAAAAATGTCGACTTTTATCTAAAATAAAACAGGAATGATCTCTTTGAATGATTAAAACATCAACAATCATCCGAACATAAGTCACTTAGCCATTGCCGAGCTTTTACGAGTCGATATTTTCAAAATCGACTTTATTAGAGTCGACATTTTGGTCAGTAGGTATTTTTACCAATCGACTTTTTGAAAGTCGACATTATGACGGCCGATATTTTTAAATCGACATTTAAAAAATCGGCAAATCGTTCCCAATCCTAGTTTTCTAATTCGAGACGTTTATCACTATATCACCACTGAATAAAATGCACTCTTTTTTAAAGACGACCAACGGGGAAATTTAAAAGATTTTTTTGCAGCTACATTATATTTACCATTTATATGAATATTTTCCAGTTTAAATAATTTGAGCGTTAAAAGTTTAATTATAGGCTTAATTGGGATGGAATTTCAGAAGGTATATTCTAACTAGCCATATCGCTAAGATAATTATGGATGTAGGCTTCTAGGTGGATTCGGGAATGGGTGGGTTATTCCCGAATCCAAGTGAGTTAAGTAGAAGATGTTACCAAAAAGGCAAGGATTATTAAATAATAACCGGGTAACAGGGATTATCGTGGACTTTCCTGTACCTGCCTATGAGAACTAAAAGAAGCTTCTGATTATGGATGTAGCAAGTTCAGCAGAAGTCATTTTTGGTAAAATGGCCTAGTCTCCTGTGATGAAAACTATATTTAAACAAACCTAAATGATAATTGTACTGGGCTCCAACCGCATAGTTTCAAAAAAGAAGCTTCGCCAATTCAATTAATTATAACAGTGTTGTCAATAATTCGATATACGGTGACAGTTCTATAAATTATATTGAGCTGTACTTGGATCGTTAAAATGATGTCATTCAGACAAGTAGTGATCATACTAAGGGTAACCGAAAGTAAAACTCTGTCAATACAATTTCAGCTGATCTGAGCAATAGAACTAACGCCGGTGATTTAAAATTTTAATAAATGCGATTGTTAAGCAAGGTGAAAGAATATATACAGATTGAAAATCTGAAAACATGCAATCTAGGTTTAAACTCCGATGCATCAGAGTCAGAGTCCACTTTAGTCAGCATGTAGACCAGATTTGATCAATAATTTCGAGCTTCAAGGAGGTTCTCACTTCCATGTTGAATAAACGCTGTGATTTTGAAAGCATAGGGCTCTGAAAACACCTAATCTAGGTTAAATCTCCGATGCATCAGAGTCAGAGCCTAATTAAGTCAACTTTTGGACCAGATTTGATCTATTATTTCAAGCTTCAAGGAGCTTCTCACTTCCATGTTTAAAAAAGCTGTGATTTTGAAAGCATTGGGCTCAGAAAACACCTAATATAGGTTAAAACTCCGATGCATTAGAGTCAGAGTCTACTTTAGTCAGCTTTTAGACTAGATTTGACGAATCACTTCGAGCTTCAAAGAGGTTTTCACTTCCATGTTCAACAAACGCTGTGATTTTGAATGCATTGGGCTCTGAAAACACCTAATCTAGGTTAAATCTCCGATGCATCAGAAGCCTTGATATTTTTCTCTTCATTCGAA
Source organism: Rhingia campestris (assembly GCA_932526625.1). Taxonomy (NCBI): domain Eukaryota; kingdom Metazoa; phylum Arthropoda; class Insecta; order Diptera; family Syrphidae; genus Rhingia; species Rhingia campestris. The sequence continues at coordinate 12,403,064 of OW052186.1, forward strand.
ATCTATACAGGCTTAGCACACAATTTACGTGTTAAAATACAACACATAAGCGTATATAGAATTCCCCAAACCTTACACCCTTAGCCTCGATAGAAAATGTGCTACCAATTGCTATCGAAAAAAGGTTGTATTAAATGCTAAAAATGGCTGCCGGTACCACATCCGGTAATCATACGCTGCAAAATAGGTGGGAAATCAATGTTTTATAAAATAATTTGATGTGAAAATATTTTTATCTTTGCTTTGAATATAACATCAAAACACTACAATAAGTGTAGTAGTGGATATAGTGAAAAAAATTGGATTTTATTTGCAAAAGAAAATAAATGACACAGCAAAATGGCACAGCAAATTGAAACCCTAAACTGCCATCTGTTGGCAGGCACGTGTTTCAGTATCAGTGGTGACAGATCACGGATTAGCGTTGTTTTTCTCATACAAATCTAAGCCTGTGATGATCTGACAAATCATCCGAGTAGTATCAATTGTCAAGAATAGGTTATCTCAACTTAGCCGTTCGGAGTCGGCATAAAATAGGAGGTCCCGCCATTGTGCAAGAAGTACACACGGTACACATGAATGGTTGTGAGAAAGCTAGGCCCTGGGTACTAACGAGCCTGTTTCGCCAGTAAATTGTATTTGTTGTTGTATTTGTATTTGTATTTATATATAGATTTAGAAAAAAACACGCCTGGGTACTGATGTATATCCTATAATCAAGTAGTACAGCGTTTATATGTACATGTATATTATTACTACATTGTATATGGATATTTAGCAAGAAGCTTTTAGTTTAAGTTAGTTGTAAGTTGACCTTTGAATAAAGAACATCTCCTAAAGAACAACCGCGAGTTTTATTAAAAGATATATTAATGGCGACGAGGAAAATTGAATAACACGTGCGAAAAATTTATTTAGTATTGCGCTCAAAAAAAAATGAAATAAAAACAATAATAATAATAACCAAACAAAAATGAAATAATAACATTAAAAGAAGCGTTGTGTTAATGGATCAAAGTGAGCTCAGTAAAGTAAAAGACACTAAAACAGAAATAATAGTTAAAACTGAACAAAGTTTTGGTCATAATATAATGGCATTCATCGGCACCATCGAGTTTTTTACGCCAGGCGAGGACTTCGAAGATTATAAGGAACGTCTTCAGCATTTGTTTTCCATAAATGGAGTGACGGAAGATTCTAAAAAGGTGTCTTACTTAATTACTTTAATCGGACCTGAGTCTTACAAAATTTTAAAGTCGCTTACGGATCCGGAAAAACCAGATAAAAAATCGTTTGACGAATTGATCGGAATATTTGAGAAATATTTTAAACCAAAAGTTAACGTAATCGCAGAACGGTTTAAGTTTTATAAAAGAAACCAAAAAGCGCATGAAACGGTTAGTGATTATGTACTTGAACTTAAAACGTTAGCTCAATCATGTGAGTTTAAGACATTTTTAAATGATGCTCTGAGAGACAAACTTGTGTGCGGTATATATAAAGAAAATATTCAACAAAAGCTTTTGAATGAAACGGGATTGACATTTGACAAAGCATGTGAACTCGCGAAGAACATTGAGATGACAAACACCCAGTTACGCCAGATGAGGCCAGAAAATTTCAACAACATATCAACGCAAATTCACCAACATCAGCGTCAGCAGCACCAGAGCAAGAGTGGACAGTCGGGATCAAGATCAGCAAGCAGAAACAACAACTATAGTAGACCAGTTATGCATGGGAAAAATGAAAGATACCAGCATAATTCAAACAAATATAATAATATTGTTTGTTTCAATTGTGGAAAAAGTGGACATGTTAAAAAAGACTGTAGGTATAATAATAATAGCATGCATAGGAAAAAGATAAATATAAATAATTTAGAATGTGTAAGTAGTGATCTTAACAAATTGTCACTAGGGTATATTAATTCAGTTTCCAATATGTCGAATTTAGCGCAGGTAATTAAGTTATGTATCAACAAATGTTTTATCGAGATGGAAGTTGATAGTGGTGCATGTTCAACCGTAGTAAATTACGATTTCTATCAAACACACTTTAGTGATTTGAAAATTTTACCTGTTAGAAGACAATTGAATGTTGTGACAGGGCATGAAGTAGAAATCATGGGCAAAATTAATGTAAGCGTACAAGATTTAAAGAAAATGTCTAAATTTCATAATTTAGTTATTTTAATTATTAACGCAGGCCGTAAATTTACTCCACTTTTGGGGCGCGATTGGTTGGATGTTCTATTACCGAATTGGAGGACACATTTTACAGTAAATAAAATGGATGATATGGTAGGAAATAAGATAAAAGCATTGTCGGTAAAATTTCCGAGGGTTTTCTCAAATGATATGAAGGAACCGATTGTTGGTTACAATGTTCAGTTAAAACTAATTGAAAATGTTGTTCCAGGTTTTTCGAAGCCGTATACAGTTCCATTTGGAATTCGAACTCGAGTTGATGAAGAAATTGATAGATTAGTATCAGAGAATATTTTAGTACCGGTAAAATATAGTGAATGGGCATCACCGATGGTTATCGTTCCAAAAAAGAATGGTGATTTAAGATTATGTTTGAACTGCAAAGTGTCGGTCAATAAGTCTATTCACAACCAAGTTTATCCGCTTCCTAGAATGGATGACTTGTTTGCGAGATTTAGCAATTGTTCAATATTTTGTGTATTGGACTTATCCGGTGCGTACTTACAACTGGCAGTTCATGAACAGTCTCAACATATTTTGACAGTAAATACACAAAAAGGGTTATTTAGGTTTACGAGACTGCCTTTTGGAGTTTCAGTGGCTCCAGCTGAATTTCAAAAGGTTATGGATGAAATCCTAAAATCAATAAATAAGGTGGGTTGCTATTTAGATGACGTATTGATAGGTGGGAAAGATTTAAAAGAATGTGAAGAAACCGTAATTAATGTTCTAGAAAGATTAGAAAATCATAATATTAGAGTAAATTTTGATAAATGTAAATGGTTTAGGAAGGAAGTAGAATATTTAGGTCATATTATAACAGGAAATGGTATTAAGCCTAACAATGACAAAATTAAAGCAATTTTAGAGGCCCCTAGCCCAAAAAACATTACGCAGCTTAAAAGCTTTTTTGGTTTAATTAATTTTTATAATCGGTTTATTCCGAATTTAGCCTCAAAATTACGAATATTGTACGACCTATTGAAGAAAAACGTGAAGTTTGTGTGGAATTCAGAACACCAATCAACATTCGAAGAAGCGAAGAAGCTTATCATTAGCAACAACATATTAGAACATTTTGATTCTAATAAGCCCATTATAGTCACATGCGACGCTAGTCCTTATGGAGTAGGTGCAGTGCTGTCCCATCTCGTGAACGGGGAAGAAAAACCAGTAATTTTCGCTTCTTCTTCACTTAGTGAAGCAGAGAAAAATTATTCACAGACACATAGGGAGGCACTGGCAATTGTTTTTGCAGTTAAGAAATTCCATAAATACTTGTATGGACACAGGTTTACTATAGTAACTGATCACCAGGCCTTGAGAGAAATTTTTAATGAAAAGAAAGGTCATTTAGCTGTAGCAGCCGCGAGGCTGCAAAGGTGGGCGATTCAGTTATCAATGTACGACTTTGAAGTCAAATATAAAAGAGGATCGCAAGTAGGTAATGCTGACGCATTATCTAGGTTACCAATCCCAGGATCGACGAATATTTCAGAAGATTTTCTAAATGTTCTGTCTTTTAGTCCGGAAAATATAAAACTTTTAAAGTTAGAAGATGTTCGTTTTGAAACGAGAAGAGATATGCTTTTACAGAAAGTGTATAATGGATTAATAAATAGCGATCATAAAATTAATGATAAGGATACAAAATATTATTTTGATCGAAGTTTAAAATTTTCATGCAACGACGGATGTCTTTATTATATTAATAGGGTAGTAATACCTGAAAAACTTAAACATGATGTACTGATAATGTTGCACGATACGCATATAGGTATTACCAGGATGAAAATGCTAGCGCGAACCTATGTTTGGTGGAAAGGTATAGATTCAGACATTGAAGAGTTTGCAAAATCATGTCAAGTGTGTTGTCAAACCCAAAATGCTACTAAAGTAGTCAAGGAATCGAATTGGATTCCATCTTCATATCCTTTCGAAAGGATACACATTGATTTTTTCGATATAGATGGATTAAAATTTTTATTGCTCGTCGATAGTTATTCCAAATGGATAGAGGTATCGGCGATGAAAAGCACTCGCGCTGAAAAGGTAATTGAAATATTGCGTGGTTGGTTTTCAGTCTTTGGGTTACCTTCACAGTTAGTTTCCGACAATGGACCCCCATTTCAGTCTTGTGAGTTTATTGAATTTTGTAAGAGTAATGGAATTAATGTACTAAAAAGTCCACCATATCATCCGCAATCTAACGGGCTTGCAGAAAGAGCCGTTCAAACTGTAAAAGGTGCCCTAAAAAAGTTCTTAGTGGAAACAAAATCAGTAAAAGATTTAAGTTATAAAATCGCCAATTTTTTATTAAAATATCGTAATACGCCCACGGTTTCTACAAATCAATCCCCTGCAAGTATGATTTTTAAGTTTAAACCAATAACTTGTTTGGAAATTTTAATAAAAAATTCAAATTTCAATGATTCTAAAGAAACCAACGAGAATGTTTTGACAAATAGTTATAATGTAAGTAAAATAAATGAATTGAAACAAAAACTATATTTTAAACCAAATGAATGTATATATTACAAAAATAACTTCAAATCTCATGTTAAATGGATTCCAGGATATATAGTTAAGCAAATGTCTAAATCGCTTTATCTAGTTTGTATTAATGGTAACAAAAGAGTAGCTCATATTAATCAAATAAAAAAGCAACATTTTTCTTTGAGATTTAGTCCTAATACAACGCTTATTCAAACCGATAAGAGTAGAAATACAATTAAAGAATTAAGGATCGAAGAAAAACATCAATTAGAAGAGGATATTGATGAATATCTAAGCGCTGAGGAAGATTTAGAAATAGATAGGGGAAAATTAAAAAAACAATTTATACAAGACCAAAAAAGGTTTAATCAAAAACTCAACAAATGTTAAAAATTAAAAATTGAATTAATTAAAAATATTTTAACATTTCTAAAACCTAAGTTGGGAAGGATTGATGTATATCCTATAATCAAGTAGTACAGCGTTTATATGTACATGTATATTATTACTACATTGTATATGGATATTTAGCAAGAAGCTTTTAGTTTAAGTTAGTTGTAAGTTGACCTTTGAATAAAGAACATCTCCTAAAGAACAACCGCGAGTTTTATTAAAAGATATATTAGGTACTAGTCAAACTCAGCTCAAATCTGGTCAAACTCAGGTTTGCTCCTTTTGGGATACATAAAAACACATCATTGGCACAACAGATTCATTCAACCTAGGGCTTAAATATTTCTTGCGATCATGGGCCTTCAGTTTTATGGCGAATGCGAAAGGCTGAGTTGAGATAAGCTTTTTATATTTATACTTATCGAATGATCCATCAGACCATTACAAGATCAGGGCCATTGGAAATAATTTTGGTGTTGTCGCAGTGAGAATCTAATCTGCGGAGCGGTTGTGAACATTTTCAATAGGCATCTTCTGTGACGAACCTTTTAGACTTTTATCCTAAGGACTAGTTGCAAAAATATTCAAAGGAATGTTCATAAGTATATAAAAGCTGCAGCTGCAGTGGGTAGCTTAAGTAATCTCCCCTATTGTTGATTATCGTATTTCTCTTTGAAGTTTGGTGGCTTATGGATTTTTTAAGGATTCGCCTGCCAAATACAATGCATTAGAAAACAGTTTTCTCTTTGTATGGTTGGCATAGGTTTAAGGGCTTAAGAACTTCCTTATCGTGTTTGAGCACAGTACATGCATTATGAAAATTAAAAATGAGAAAAGAGGACAAACCCTCTTTGATTTTAATGGGATAGAAAATCTAAGTCTAGGAAAGCAATCAACAGCCGTTTTTTGGAGAAATCTCTATTTTTCACAATACGATTGAGACATAGGAAACAATCCTACGTTGTTCGAAGGAAACTATAAAGTTCGCTACGGTTTGTGTTTCTCATTCGTTTTTCGTAAGATTCGTTTATTCAGTGGAATACTAATTTTCTAGTGTAGTTGGCATGTCAATAGATTTCTTGAGCAATGAAGATGCGTGATCAGGGCTGACTGCGAATAGCGTGTTAAAAGCCTTAGAACCTGCAAACATTTCTATCAAGATAATGTTGATCAAGAAAACTAATTACATATGTGCATACCAGTGAGTTCGATGGCCTAGTGGTTATTACCTTGGACTCCTTGGTGGGTGGATTATGAAATAGTACAAATCAAAACGTTAAAGCATTTTCTGGACCCACGTATAGCTAGAGAAGGGTTAGAAGTTACATACACAAGTTCTTTTCACAAGTACAAGATAAAATGTTTTACATTTTATATAGATTTCAGACTGATAAATCATGAATTCAGTTATTTCTGTAAAAATTTGGGGGGGCATTAAAAAAAAGAACGGCCATAGTAATATGATTTTAGTTATCTAAAATTTAGTCTCCTTCGTTTTGCAATCGCGAAACTACAAACATCCCACTTTTACAATATTCATTCAGTTTCACACACACACATCTTTACATTTTGTTTATTGCTTTCGTTTGTATGTGAAATTTTTTTTTTCTTAAATTATATTTATGTACTTGCTTACCACCTTTAAGTCAGCTGTATTTACAGAAAAAAAAAAAATTAGCGCAAAAAAAGTTACGTACGCAAAATTAAATCATCAATCATCTACAAAATATTTATACTATTAAGCTAGTTGTCTCTTTCCAATCTGTTGGTTCAATTTAATTATAAATCTATATAATTTTTGTATATATATATATATATATATCTTATAGTATGAATAGATAGGTACGATAGAAAAATTATATTTCTACTTTAAATTTATATTTAATGGAATACTTGTATTTCAATATGTTGTTCTATTCGTCAATTATTAATTTACTTCGAAGCACTTCTGTTTCATACTGATATAAATTATGTTTCGTTTTTTTTTTTGTATGCTTATTTAATTTATTTTTTTTTCTGACATGGTGATAAAGCTGGTTGCCGAAATTACATTAAACTAGACAGATAGTTGGGTAAAATACTCGAAACCGGCTGTGAGTTTTTAATCTGAAGCCAAAAGAAGATGGCCTGGTAAGTTAAGTTTTTTTTTTCCATATAGAGTGGATAATATTGAGGATGCCGTCTGCTGTACTAATGAAATAAGGCCAACTACTCAATGTGTAAGAATTTGTTTTTTAAACATTAAAAATGTTGTCGCACAAAATAAACGCCACTTTTAATTTTAGAAAATGTTAAGTTTAACATTTATATTTGACGATTTTTTGTTTCAATATTTTTTGTTCTCTTTCATTCCAGGTATTACCAGTAGGTCACAGGTGAATTAAATTTCTTAACCATAAGGTGAATTACTTTTTTCTGCACCTAACCAGATGGCTGTCAACATATTTCGAATCGGAAAACCGGGGCATACCACATACCACTTTTAACCCACGAACCTGGTCAGCAGGATGTTGATGATCGGGAAATCTATTGCAACAAGTGTTATGGAGACTGACTACGGAGTGAAGTGAAATCCTTTCAACCCACAAAGCAGAGCAACGATATTATGTGATCAAGATACTACGGTTTACTTAAAACCCACGAAGTTGGTCACTCAGAAACTGATGGTCAAGGAGAAACTATTAAGATAGGAGTCTGTCGGATGGGCAGACCCAACGGCCCAAAAGTTATGCGGTTGGTACTGATCGAGGCTAATCAAGACTGAGAGGGAGAGAAAACTGTTTAAATAGGGACAGATGAAGCAATCCTTGCAATTTCAAACGAAATCCTTTGGTTCCGTTTGTGTTATCTGTTTTGTGGGAATATTGAATCACGGATTTTTAAGTCAAAATTCTAAAATAAGATCCGAAATAAGTGACTGATCATACTACATGTTCTTTACGGTAACCGTGGTGATGTATAGTTGGGATCTAAATCTGATGAAGAAATCCTAATTGTATCATTTGTGTTCACAGTCTTTTGGCATAGAGATTAAAATTACTTAACAAAATTACATAAAAAAACTTAACTAAGGAGATACTGTATATGTCTTTGGTCGTTAACGTCTAGCTTTACAGCATTGAAGCATAGACTGGGACCCAAATAGTCCGACTCAATTGCCGGTCCGATGGTAGATGCGGTTAAGCTTGAAATAAAAACTGACATCAACCAAGTTAAAGAGCCCAACTTAGGTAATAAGATAAGCGCCATGTTGATAGAAGAGGCATGTTGGTTTAAGCCAACCTAAGCAGAAGAAAACATGCAGGAATCATTAAACAATGAATTAAAAACCGATCTCAAACAAACTGAAATGCCAAACATAGCTTACTTTCAGTAAGCTAGACACCGAGCTGATCGGAGGGGCATGTTGGTTGAGGGTCATATTCACCCCCGACTGTGGCGCTATTTTGGCAGAAGTAGGCATGCATGAAGGCCGAATGAAAGTGGAGATACAACCACAAATTTTATGATCCTCATAAAAATTGTCGATGTGTTCCAATTGGACAAAATACGTCAATAGAGCGAACTGATCTTTGATTTCCACTGCCAATGATCGGAGTGGCATGGAAACCTGAAACTACGGCCTAGGATTATGCTTATATGCCTGTAAAATATTGAGATAATCATGTGAACACCGACATAGATATGTATTATGATCATTTCAAGACACGAGGAAAGAACGATTTTGGTTAAATTACAGCTGATTTTGTTTTTTTTGTTTATTTCTTTAAATAATATTTTCAGAGATATTAGGTGGGATTGAACGCACAATAACCCCCTCCACAGGTGAACACACTACCTGTGGCCAGCCATCTACTTGTTTTACGCAGAAGCCCTCCATGGGTCAGGAGTAAACTTAAGTAATGTTATTGAGGGTGGCGCACGAATCGTGCTACAAAATCAAAACGTAATAATCCTTTTTTTAGTAATCAGCTTATTTGTTTGTAGGCTACTATTTAGATCTATTAAAATGAATGCCTCGTAACGAAGCGACGATTTGGATAGTGCAGCGGTACCTTATCCTGCAGTCCATCTTTTCCGTTTGGCGGCACTCTCCCACGTAGACGGGCCATTGGAAGCATCTCACGAAGATCGTAAATGGGTGCTCTGTTCGGGAAACTTCGCCCATTTTACAGTCGCCATAATCGTCTTACCGAAAGGACTATACGCAGTGTGAGTCCATTGGTTTAGTAAACAGTAAAACAACACTCGTATGTCGACGAAACTCAAGACCTGCCGAAAACATTGCCGTTGCCCGTCGCTCACATTAACTCGGCCTTTCGCAGATCACAACTTGGTGAATTTTGCGTCATGATCTGAGCCTGCACCAGCATCAACTGATCCATGAGGTGAAGGTAAACGACCATAGACAAAGATGTGTTTTTGCTGAATGGAGTATTTTTGCTGAATCTGGAGCATTGGAAACTGCCCCTTATTTTCATTGAAAAATCGTCTTCAGTGATGAGGCCCATTTCTGCGTACGTAAACAAAACAATTGTCGAATTTGGGACGATAGCAATACACATGAGATCCAAGACCGTCCAATGTATCCCAAGAAAGTCACTGATGTGGATTTTGAGTTTTGGGCGTGCATATTTCTTTGAGAACGACGTTGGCCAGGCCATCATCGTAAACAGCGAGTGCTATAGGTCGATGATTACCAAATTTCGTTGAGCCTGAATTGGATGATATTGGAACCAACAACATGCGGCTTCAACAGGACGGCGCTACGTTCCACACAGCTCACGCCACATTGGACCCTGCACGAGCGATTTAACGGCATGGTCATCTCACGTGGAGATGATGTGAATTGGGCACCGAAGTCGGCGATTTGACCTTGTTAGGCATTTTTTTTCTTTTAGGGTCACAGTCTATAGCAAACATTACCCATGCTATCGGTTGAATTCAGCCTGATTTATACGACAGAGTCATTGAAAATTGGACGTTTCGGATGCGCGCGACCCAGATATACCGCGGCGGACATTTGAAATAAAAGTCCCTTTATATAAATAATCTAGATGTATATATAAAAATTGCACGCCTTCACTTGAGTACGTCTTTATTTCATTCATTTATTTTTAAGTTTTCTAACACTTTGTAAAATTAGACATACTGCGATCAACAAAAAATTTTCACAGAACAAACTGAATAAACGTTCCGATCGAATAGCAAAAAAAAAGAAAGCCTTATATTAATTTAATTAAACATCGATTTTTGGTAAGTTTTGATAGACTAACTCGTGGTATACATGGTAATACAGAAAAACTAAGGGAATCTTTTTTCAGTTGAAAAATGCAAGCAATTTGACGTACCAACTTAGGTCGCAGAACTTGCAATGCTGCAAGTCAAAGATACATATATACGAGCAAGTCAAAATGATGATCAACGCGAAGCGAGAATTGAAGTTGAACGAAATCGAAATCAAAAACGAATAAATGTTGCTTTTAATCCGAATTCAGTTACCTTCAAATATACCTACAGGGAAGCCTGTCAACGTTTGGGATTACTAGACAATTACACTCTAGTACTGGTTCCACACTCTCGAAGATGCTGCGATTTAGTCAAATGCTAAAAAAATACATATACATTGTTTTCTATAATTTTGTCTACATGCTTCCCATCAACGCCGATTGATTTGTGCAAAAAATATAGAAATCAACTTGCCGAAGATACATTGCATCAGATGCGTATTATAACATCAAATGTAGATTTTCAAATGAACGAAGAAACTCACAATACAGAATTCATTAAGATTGAACATGTACTTAATGCTTAGAAGCAAATGATTACAAATTTAGGAGTTACAACGCCCAATCGATCAATCGCCCAATGCACGCGAGACGCGAAACTCAATATGATTGCAATGGATTGAGAGAGCTCATTCAAAGATACGTATCCCTTTTAAATAAGGAACAACCATAAGGAACAAGCACTCATGAAAGTAGTGAATGGTGGAACTGGTGGCTCTTTTTTTTTTTTGCACTTGCTTCACCAGGTACAACAGCTACTTTTCGTTATTAGAAGGCGGTCGAACAGCTCATTCAAAACTCAAGTTACCGTTGAAAATTCTAGCTTATGAAACTCCAACTTGCAACCTTTCGATGAATTCTGCGATGGCCAAAGTGTTTCAGCAAGGCAGATTGATCGTTTCGCATGAATGCGCGATGGCACACAAAAAATCTTTGGAGGCATTCAACCGCACGATGCAAGATTTAAAATAGTGCACGACTGGGTCGTACGCAACTTTTTCTTTCACAACGAGTTGGGCGTTAGATCAAATCAAATGATGATTTTCATAATATGCTAAAAAACGTTTATTCCGGAATTTGAAGCAATCGATGTCTATGTGATTTTCTGTTATTGGCCAAAATTGAAAATTCTGTTTAGAAATAATTGGACCAAAACTAATTACTTGGAATTGTTACAAACAGTAATAGTAGAATATAAACGAAATTTCATTCAGTTTGACAAAACAGTTTGCAAGATATTGACGAATTTCTTTATATGGCCTAAATGTAAAAACCCGTTATATGGATTTTCTCGAAAAAAAAAATTGGCAGTAGTCATGTGCCAAGCCGAAATTTTCTCAACTCGAGTTAACCCGAGTTGGAATCTAAGTAAACCGAGTTGTAACCCGAGTTGGATAACTCGGTTTAAAAAAAAAAATTGAAATATTTTCCTTCCTCTGTACATTATTTAAAATGTTCCATCAAAGTACTTGTATTTCGCGAAAATTTTTACGAAAAAGAGCATTTTTGGAAAACTTGCCACCAGATGATTTTCTTCGGCCCGCCATTATTTGAGTTATAAAAGAGATTACCCAATACAGTGGAAAACAACAATCGAACAACTAAACATTTCCTACTGCCAACGCCATCATCAATCACATGGGAAGATAAAACTTAAACAAACACAATATCCAACAAGTAGCTACCGGTTGGCACCAACCCTTAGGCCCGGTTTGTTCACTGCCGGTTAAATCGACGTTTAGGTTACCGCAGTTTTGATTTAACCCACGATTAAGAATCTGCGGTTACCGAAGAGTGTTTGTTCACTGGATTTTTCGCTTCGCTTATCAAACCGTGGATGTGCGATAAATCGTTCTATTTTGCAGTTTATCTGTCAAACTCATTCTGTGGGTTAGATAAAAATCACAAAAACATTATGTGGAAAAGGATATGAGGTTTATCACATATATCCGGCTTATAACAGACCGTCTAGCCTCCGGCAGCCGTAAATAAGCAAATGGCTGATATTTACCATATGTGCAGATTTTCGAAGAATTAATAAGCCTTTGGTTCTGTTTTTTTTTTCTTCAAAATCAATATAAAAAATGTTTGTATTAACCCATCGCCAGTAAGAACATAGCACGCGAATAATTCTCTGATTTTGCTCAGAATGTTGTTCTATGAATGACACGTCAAAAGTAATACACACTTTCGAAACCAAGCATGTAGGTAGAAACAAAATTCCAGGAAAATAACGGTTAAATCCCATTAACTGAACAAAATCGGGCGGTTAGAGATTTGTTCGGTTAACTAACCTAACCGTGGATTCTCCGGTTAAATTTTTGGTGAACAAACGCATTCGTCGGTTATCGGCTGGAATAACCGTCCGTTAAAGTTAACCGACAAAGTTAAAAAAAACACCCAAAATCGGTTTAGTGGTGTGATGATTCTACTGGCAGGTGATTTTCACTAAACATTGCCAGTGATGAACGCCAGCCAACGAATACGTCAAAACGCTTAAATTAAATATGAACATGCGAATCGAATTGCAGAACGAACGATCTGGAGAAGTTTTTTTTTCCAAAGAATTGCTCGATATTGTTATTGGCAATTTGTGTCGCTTTAATGACCGAACTTTTCGAGATGGTGTTTCCAAACATTGCTCCAAATTGCAAAAATCATGTTTGGGTGAGCAAACGTGTTATATTGGCTGCGAAAACCTTGATATCAACGAAATGAATTTTCAGATTCAAAATAAGATAGATGGCGAATTGATGACATACAAATCATTTGATTTCGTAACTAATCAAGATGAGGTTGATGAGAAAAGGATCTGCCTCCAGCATTGACCAAGCAGACCAGTCTGTCAAACCACCACTATGTGACTTCAAATCTCGGGTGGGACAGAAAACACTGATCACTGCCAAAAACAGGTGGAACTCCCTTCCCATCTGTGAAACTTCCAAAAGGATGTGGTCTGAGTATGACAAAGCCAGAACCCATAAACTACTTCGAAGAAACAGGAAATCTGTCTCTACTTTAGTTGGGATTCTTACTGGACACAACATACTAAAAAGCCACAAACTGAAAATGCATCTCATAGATGATGACCTCTGTAGAGGCTGTGGTGATGAAGAAATACACGAGGATACCCTCCAATTTCTGTGCCACTGCCCAGCCCTCAGCCAATTACGAATGAGAACCTTAGGAAAATACTTTTTCCATGACCTCACGGATCTATCCGAAATCCCTCTCCCCAATCTTTTCAGGTTTGCAACAACATCTGGATGGCTGGAAAGAGGCTAACAACAATGGACAGTAACGGGACAAGGAATGAACCACAAGTGGACCCCCAACGGGAATCACAATGGGTCTATACTGACCTGAGTGCGATGAGGGAAGACACACACCGACATCAACCCACCAACCTAACCTAACATAAGATGAGGTCTTCAACTATCCAACTGGTTTGCTGTGAAAAAATTAATGAAAAACGTCATCGAAGCCACAATTTTAAAATGCCTTCGATAATGATTTCGAAAGACATGACAAATTGCAATGTCAATGAATAAATCCATGCTTATTCACGTGTCGGAAAACCATTAACATTATTTACTTACGCTTCAGAAAAGAAAACTAACAATGTTGTGTATCAATAAGTATTACAATCACAAACTATATGTTTTTGAAATAATTTTTGAAGTAAAACTTCTCTTTGGATTGTAAGAAATAGTTGAACTCCTTCAACCGAGTTTGTGCGGTAGAAGAAGATTGAAAACCAATCCAAACACGTTTTTTACTATTTTAGCTCTGAAAAATTTTGTATGTCATTCGGTTCTCATACGCGTTTGTTAGTTGAACAGTCAATATTTGTATGTCATTCGGTTCTCATACGCGTTTGTTAGTTGAACAGTCAATAGTTGCATATAACTCTCACACAAACCCAAAACTTGTCAAAAAGTACCTACGGAAATTATCAATTTCGATAGAAATACTAATGCCCGGTTTCACAGTGGGAGCTTAATCCGTTGCTTAGCTAAGCAAAAAGCAGATCTTAAATTTGGTCTTAAGTTTTTTGGGTTTCACAAAAAAGTGTGGTTTAGCTAAGCCAAGTATAACAAGTCATTGTGAATGGTTCGTAGGTAATTTATTAGTTACGCGCCTAAAACTATACACCAAACGGGAATATTCTGCGAATATGACACAGTTACTACCCGAATTTAGTATGGACATCACCCATTGAGTAATTCTCTACTACATCCAACAACCAATCAAAATTTCCTATGACAGAAGTTAATCCAACAATTAAGCCACCAACATCGGGGGCATAACACAATGAAAAGGGGTTTATTTATACAATTTGTTCTGCTGGCATAATCCATTTCGTGTGCCCTTTGGGTATGGTATGAAACCGGTGTTATGGCAGTTGAACCCATATCGCCTAATGAGATGAAAACACTATGGAGGTGGTAAACAGAGAGAGAGAGATAGAGAAAAATTAAATAGAATTCAGTTTCACTTCTACGGCGCGGCGTATAAACTCACACTCGATAATTTTAAAGCTAAAACAGAACAACCACTGTTGGGTCAGTTAGCATAAAATAAATTTTACTTTCTTCTAGCTGACAAACGGCAAACGTTGTTTTGCCTTCAAATTTTAAAACATATTTTTGAATGATCATTTGTATTTATATGCGTTTAGGGTATTTACATTTTCAATTACACTAAAACTAAAGGTGTTTTAGTTATATTCTGCTTGATAAATCGATATTCAGGTGGCTAATCTATAAAACAAAAAAATAATACATTTTTCGATTGCTTTGCTACGATATAATTTCGTTCATTTCAATACTTTGTGATATTTTGCTTTTCTGTCTGACGTATAAACAAATATTGCTGATGGTGTTCCGACGCGGGAACTGGCGACATACAATTGACCATGCGGGAAGCATTCAAGGTTAAGGGTCCAATTATAGCTATCACTGAACAACTTTATTGGAACACAAAACATGATAGAATTGGCATTTTTCTTAGGTAGGTGGTTATAGGAATCATTGGAAAATTCTGTTTCATTTGGCTAGAATCGAAAACATTATTTCAGAAAAATTAATCTTGGTCATTGAGAAACAAGAAGTTTTTCAAAAACTGAAATATTTTTGGATAACCTTGTTTTAAAATGCATAAATTTGCAAATAAAAAACTGTAGCAAGAAGTTGAAGAAAATTTCAAATGAGGTTTTTGAATGATGTTTGCGAATGCAAGCCGTACCGAAACTTGCAAGCGTTTAAATTAGAATGGCAATCCGAACCATTTTGATTCGTGTTATCAAAATGTCTTCTCCTTTGTACTTCCCTTTAAGTATTGTTGCTACGATAACATTGTTCATCTGGTTTTTCAACGCAAACCGAGTGCCATTACAAAGACGTGGTTGGTTTTTATTTCGTAACATTATGAATACTATCTTAAAGTTGGAGATTGTGAGGTGGTAATCCGGGTAATTCCATTCCAGGGAGTTTAAAAACTCGGTTGGATAGATGACGATATCATCTTGGGAAGTAATGGAATCCACCAGTCAACCAATCATAATTTTTTTTAAATTTGTGTAATGTTTGGAAGCACCATTCGCATTTTGATTCGGTAAGCTGACAAAAAGCGACAGGGATTTTTCCGTTGCTAATGTCCAGCAATTGCTTTGAAAATACTCCTCCGGATTGGTCCTTCTGCAGATCGACACGGATGTTCGTAATCAGTTTAAGTTTTTTTAAGTGTTTCTACAAAACGGACGAATTCAAACATGCATTCAGTTCAACGACTGGCGTGGACCATAGAATTAATGGCAATGTTTGCCGAAAATAACCTGCCAACAGAGTCATCGCACTAGTACACCGTCAGGATTGTTTCGTTAATCCTGCATCGTTTTGTCTAATGCTTCCAAAGACTTTATGTGCACCATTGTACACTCATCCCAAATGATCAGTTTTCTTTTCTGCAAAACATTGGCCATCGCACTGTTCTTGGAAATGTTACACGTTTGATTTTCATTGATTTGCACATTCAATTTTCTTTTTTAAGGACTTTTACAAATTACCCAAATCGGTCAAAGAGTTCATCGATTTAAGATATTTGAAAAACATAGATTAGGTCCAGCCATTCTTCGATTTTAGTTAATCAAAAAAAATGAGCGTGGTCAATTTTTCTGTTCATAAAAACCTAGGCTTGTTTATGATGAGACTTTTTTTAAAAAAAAAGAGTAGACATAGAAAGGCTGGACCCGTTCTCCGATTTAATACAAATAAAAAAACGTGGGCGTAAATGTAGGCGTGGTCAATTTTTCTTTCTTTAAAAACTTAAGTTGTTTATAGCGAACATTTAAAAAAAAAATTTAGCCAAATCGGTACAGCCGTTCTTCGATTATAGTTATATCAAAAAAAGTGGGCGTGGTTGATTTTTCTTTCCTTAAGAACCTAAGTTGGAGTACGACGATTATTCATAAAAAGCGATACAATAAAACAAAAATAAATTAAATACTTTGTTTAAGCAAAAGGTTATTTGAATTTCGTAATGTAGCATGGTTCCTGCGCCACCCTGTAATAGGTAAAGGAAAGTAAAGTTTCGTAAGTTAAGGTTGAGTAAAATTCGGTTATGTTAAAGACCCATCTCCAGGAATATACTTAAATTAGACTAAGGCTGCGGTAAGGGCAATCATTGAACAACTTCATTAGAACAAAACACATGATGTAATTGAAATTTTACCTCTATAGCTGCTTATAGGAATCATTGAAACAAAAAACGTTTCATTTTGGTAGAACGACAAACATTACTTCACAAAAATAAATCTTGATCAGTGAAAGAGATTTTCTGCGAAAATTATAATTAAAAATTAAAATATTTTTGGAAAATCATGTTCCGAAATTCATAAGCTTTGTTCTGACACCAACTCGCCAATGGTTGAATTTATAAAAAAAGCCGCAATGAGTAAAAGAAAATTTCAAATGATGGTTTTCAATGATAGCTATAACCGCATCCTAAGAACCTGCAACGGATAACTATCTGATTTCATCAGAAAAATTACGCAAATGTATCTACATATTCGAGTCTTTCATTTGTTAACAAAAAAACAATATTCAGAGGTAATTCGTGTTAAATGGAAGCTCTTGCAATTTAAAAACAAAACAACGCTAGCAGATAGAGTTGTCTCCCTGTCCAGGTATTCCATTACATTCCGTTAAGGTATACCTAAGCTTTGGTTTCTGTTTTTTTTTTTTTTTTCAATTATGCAGTCCTGAGATATCCACCAGTTCAGTATTACATAATAAATAAATAATTTTAATGAATAATATATCAGCTATACGACTTAGACGTGAGCAATCAACACCCCGGCATTCACCATGATGCGCAATATATTTTTTTAAGTTAATTTTTTTTTGTCCTTTAATTAAAGTATTTATATAATTTATGTATAGTTGTCATATAAATATGTATATTGTGTGTTTATTTTGTTTCCTTCTACATGCAATTTGAAATAAGATTATTTGTTGTTTTGATTTTGTGAACTCTATATTGCATATATAATACATAATATGTTTTTTTTATAACAATTATATAAGGTTAATAGCTTATTAGAACAAATAACTTTGGAAAAATAATGCAGCAATTTAGATTAAACAAGTTAAGCTTTTATAAATATCATTAAATTTTTGTTTGTATAGAATGTTTTCTTTTATTTTGTTTTTTTTTTTTATTAGATATGTTGTGTTAAGAGATGTTTTAAAAATGTTTTTTTTTTTTTGTAATTAATTAGTTTTTTTTTAACAAATAACATTTTATTGCGTTTTATTTTTCAATATAATAGGAAGAACTGTTTTATTAACTTTTCATTTTATTTTTATTTTTCTGGATGTGTTGTGAAATATTGTTTCTGTTCTCCACTCTCCTGTTGGTAACATTTATGCCTTTAAAAAAGTTTTGTATTTATTTTTTTTTTTGTAATATCATTAGGTGTTGTATCTTAAGTCATGAGTGAAATCAACTGCTTACAGGCAAAACAAAAAAAAAGTTCAACTACCATTGAAAGTTCAATTTTACAAAACAAAATCATGATGTTGTTAATACATTTTTAGGAATTTTAATTATCTACAGGACATTTCTACGCATTGTTTTATATTAATTATGACTATCTGAATTCGTTAGCCATTGGCAGTTTTGCTTTTCAAGATAAATAAAATAATACGAAAGCGGTTGCGTACTAATTTAGTTCGAAATTTTATAATTTTTTGTTTCTTTTATTGCAAAATTTAGTTACCGCGCCGAGATTAGCTGGGTCAAACAAATATAAGGCTTTCGCTGAGGTTCTATGCATTTATCACTGGTTTTCGTACATTTTGGACTAAAAATTTAGCAAAATGCATAGCTGTCTTTGGAATGTTTCTCTTTCTAAGGCTATGTTTGTTTTTAAAAAACCACAACAGTGTAACCTCATTCAAACGATGTCTAAAAATACGTAACGTTGTCCATTTGTATAAAAATAGTTAAAAGGCATCTCTTTAGACAAATCGTTACTATTTGCTCATTCGTTGAAATGAAGTTATGCTGTTGCAGGATATGCTATCGGTTTTGTAAAAAAAAAAGCAAAACAATAAAAATACGAATCATTTGGAATAACAATGGAACGCCATTCAATTCGACTTAAGATATGGAATACATTAGAAGTTTTTTTTATTGCTTTTCTAGTATGTGTAGGCATGTATGTAGGCAGAATCTTATAATACTATTGGAAATTGAATATATTGCATTTTTAACAATTAGTTGAATTCTACAAAACTAACTAACAAGAGTAAAAAATTGTTTTTTTTTTATTTTAATACAAAAGCGCAATACCGTCTGAGCGATTGATTTTTGGAAGTTTTTTTTTATTTCTTTATAATTTAGACCTAACTTGTGTTTAGGATTAACTACCCACAAAAAAACTTGTTACGAAGCAACTTAGAGCTTCGAAAAGGACTATTTTTATTGCTGACTACCACGATAATCGAAAAACTGACAACGAGGTTCGTATCTGCATCTGGAATGTGAGAACAATAAAAAGGAGAGGTGAAGCCAAACAACTGTGAAGCCGAACAAATAGCGGAAGACCAAATTTGGTTAAAAACAAAAATTATTGCCATCCAGAAAATACGATGGGATAGTCCGGGCAAAAATAGGATAAAAAACATCTACTATGGAGCGTCTTAGAAACAGATTCTTCCAGATGTTAATTTGTTTTAAGTGCCAGACTTAGACAGGAAGTCTTATACCTTAAGACAATGGCGAGCGCATTGTAATTTTGTAACAATCCGCATGAAGGAAAAATTCGTTAACATTAGCCATATATGAGCTCACGCTCCGACAGAGGAAGGAATCTGTCCACGAGCTCCTGGACAAAACTTATGAGCGACTACCAAAGTACGATGTTAAAATCTTGCTGGGAGATTTTGACGCAAAGGTAAAAAAAAAGATATTTTTAACAGTATTGTAGAAAAAGACAGACACGACAATACGTCTGGGAACGGACTGCCAATTGACTTTAATACGGAACGAAATGCCACTATAGCAAGCACACGGTTTCCTCATCTCGATATTCATAAGGCGACATGGTGGTCTCCAGATCAACGAACAGTCAACCAAATTGATCACATTGCGATAGACAAGTTGTACGCATCCAGTATTTTTGATATCCGAACATTCCGAGGGGCTAACATCGACTCGGACCACTACCTTGTTGCGCCAAGGTAAGTAGTATGCGGATCTCCACCCCGCTACAACAAACCAGAAATTCTGTGAAAAAAATTTAAGGTCGAAAGACTGCAATCGCAAGAGACCGCCAAGGCCTTCGCGCAATGCGTATCCCTTAACTTCTCGACTCACAACACACCACCAGCATCTAATGTCGAAGAAAAATGGCAACGATGCCAACAAGCCATTAGATCAGCCGCAACTGATGTGCTAGGTTTCTCGCGGCCACCAGCAAGAAACCCCTGCTTTGATGAGGAATGCCGACAGATGCTCGCAGCCAAGAACGAGGCCTACAAGGCTAAGCTGTAGGTGAAGACGAGAGCTGCCATTGAACTCTATAGGCAAAGAAGAAGGGAAGAACATCGGCTTTTCAGCAAGAAGAAAGAAGAGCAAGAAAAGCGCGCGATCGAGGATATAGAGAAGTGCCACTCCAGGAACGATGTTACCAAAGTGTAAAACGTCAAAGCCAAGGATACAGGATACTCCAGGAACGATGTTACCAAAGTGTAAAACTTCAAACCCAAGGATACAAGGCTCGAACAGAATCCTGTCGAGATGAACAAGGAAATATCGTAGTTGAGACACAGTAGATGCTGAGGATATGGAAGAACCACTTCTGCAGACTGTTAAACGGCGATGACGAACAACATTCCGCTGTCAGGCAGAACGAACCATTTAATATTGGCAACGACAGCGAAAACTGCCAACCACCCGACATAAGTGAAGTGAGAAAAGCAATTTCTAAACTCAAGCTTAAAAACCCTGCCACTGAGCTTTATAAAGCCGGCGGATATTACTTGGTTAGCAACATCCACCATCTCATAAGCCAAATCTAGTCGGATGAATGGAACCTCAGCATCGTTTGCCCGATCCACAAAAAAGGAGACCCTCTGAACTGCGTCAACTACAGAGACATAATTCTGCTCAACATCGCCTACAAGATCCTATCTGCCATAATACGTGAACGCCTGAAACCGTTTACCAACAACCTGATCGGTCCTTATCACACTTCGGCAGATCCTGGGAAAAAACCAAGAACCAAGCGCAAGGACGTCTAACTTTCCTGTCAAGGGCGTATCTCACATTTATCACAATAAAAAACATTTGCTTCCAACAAAATAGCAGGTCACTCATACAACCAAAGCCACGATTGCTTTATTGTGTAAGTTGTTCCTCGAACGCCTTACTTCGGAAAATGGCTATTTTGGACTGGACTTCTGGTCGACCCGACTGAAGTCTCATCAGGCTTCTTCCTGTGGAATTATTTGAAGTCCAACATTTATGCAAACAAGCCACGAATCTAAGAAGCCTTCAAAGATCATAAACAAACGGAAAATGGCCGCTATTCAGCCCGAAAAACTTTAAAAAGCGGTTGAAATTGTCCTTCCTAAAGGAACAGAAAAGGCCATTAAGTACGACAATTTCAATCGCTTTTTACAGTTTTTCAGGCTGTATAGCTGCCATTTTTTGTTACGCTATTGGATCTATCGACGTTCATTTACGCGGTTTTGTATTGAATGAATGAATGAAGAAGTAACTCGTTTTTGCTTTGACCTTAAATCTTAAGCTAGATTGTGGAAATTTAGCAACAAAAATTGATGTCAACTGTACATAACATTTTTTACCTTTTTTTTAAAAAAATACAATCCTGAAACTTTTGGTCAAATTTCTTTGTCGATTTGTTTAATAAGAAACGCTGCTAACGGATAAGCAGGCAGCTTTAAAAGACGGTATTGCGCTTGTTATAAAGTAGCAAATCCAAACTACTGAAATTAGATGGTGTACTGCATAGATAAGCTAATTAAAATTAAGACAATTTCATAGATGTAAATGACACTTTATACCATCTAATATAAAATTGAAATATTTTCTTTTTTAGAACTTTCCACATTTTGAAAAATAGGACAATTATGATAAAGCGTAATGAGATAAAAAAAGAGGTTAGAGTGAAAAATCGGTTATTTCAACATTCAAAAGAAAAAAAAAGACAGAAATTATATATTTAAAATAAGTATTTATATAATTGTCTATAATTTATGTAAGGACTATAAAAGCTGCAGTGTGTATACCCTATTTAATAGGGTATATTAGTTTCGACATCAAGTTTGCAACACAGAGAAATAATTTCGATGGTTATACCTTAAAACATATGGATCGACTAAAAATAGCTAGCTGAGTCGTTTTAACCATGTGGTTTTTGGGGGCACACTTTTTGGGGGCGTTTTCAGTAAAATAAAACTGTTTTCGGTACAACTTTAATAAAATTTGAAAAAAAACTTTCGATTAGAATATTTTGAGAGTATTCAATGAACATTTCGTCAATAGATCATTTTAACCGACGCCGACGCCCAAATTTTTCCCACTTTCCATAGGATATGCAATAGAAAAACGTTTTGTTTTTTTCAGTTTTTAGCCACGTACACTTTGGGGACCTATTTTAAAGATATTAGTCGCACAGCAGATTGTAGCCTTCCTGTCTGTTTTATTTTGAATTAAAATACCCGTTCACAGCTCGATTGTTTTCAAAAAAGTACTTCAGCTTTAGAAACGAGTGGATAGTGCACGACTAGGTCGTATAAGCAACATTATGGGGTAGGCGTATAAATACCAACAGTGTTATTATGTGAGAGTTTCATAATAATATATAAATAATGTGGAACTGTAACTATAAGAACATTAAAAACGTACTTTAAAGGAATTGGTGTCCATGTGCGTTATAATGATTTTCAGTTATTGGCCAAAACTGAAAAATGTGTCAGAAACTATTTGGGCTATAAAAATGTTTTGTATAATTGTTAAAAACGGTAATAGTAATTCAGATATTAAATTTCATTCAATTTGACCGGATAGTTTTAGAAAAATTGACAATTTTCTTATATGGCCTAAATCTAAAAATCCATTACATAGATTTTCTTGAAAAAAAAACTGGCTATGCACTTTTGTTGGAACCACCATTATTATAGTTTCTGTTATGTTTAATCAAATTCGCTAAAGATGTTTTCGAGGAAATTGACATAAAATCACACATAATTTTTATATTACTAAAAGGCTCAGAGAAAACAACAACAAAAAAATGGCCTATAGTTCTGAACCAAAAAAATGGAAATACAAAGTTAGGAGAAAATCGGTCTAGCAGTTTATCTAGGAGCTGCTATTATGGACAGAAGGTCTGACACGACGGACGCAATCGCGAAAATCAATTTTTTAGGTTTTACTATTGACGTGTGGAAAAGTTTGAAAAGCGCCTCTACATGAGAAAAAAAGAATATCCTAAGTGCTATAGAATTAAGGGAAATTTTCATTTATACAGGATTACCATAAGAAAACTGTGTTTAAGACGAAAGTCCAAACGCGTATTTCCAAACATTTTACTATTAGGCAATATACAAGTTGATATGGCATTTAATGGAATAAATAATGGACTTTTTAAATATATGAAATGCTGAGCGATTAAATTATCATATTAATACAAAAATGTAATTTTAATTTGGCGCTATTTTTCCATACGAATAGCGCCACTTTTGCGACTAGTAGAGAATAAAAGGAATATTACAATGTATACCAAAATGCTAGCCTTCAGTCGTCAATCATCGAATGTAAGAATTAATCAACATCTTGAGGTTGAAATTTTTTTTTACGAAAACAATACCTTTCTCTTTATAAGAGAAGCTACAAAATTATAACAGACACTTTAGACCTGTAACGAATTTCATATCAAGATTTAAATTGGCTGTTCGTACCAGATGACCAGCCCTAAAGTATGCTTTTTAGATGTCAAAATCTTTGTGCGGGTTGTTCTAATGAGATCTTTGGTGTGTTTATCGATCGCCCTAAGAAAGGTTATTGAAGAAAGGCTTGTTCAATTACTTGTATTTGATAAAGCTATGCATTTGAAAATTATGTCTACCAAGTGAAGGACTGATCCTATTCAGCAGGAATGGCAAAACTTTATCATCTCGCAATGAAAACCCGTTCAGAAAATAAACACAACAACAACTAACAATTTCGCTTCGATAAAGCACTATCGAATTTCCCCTGCAGCAATATCCATATACGAAGTCTTATGAAAAAAATTTTGGCGAACTTTTAGGAAGCTATTTACTTCTATAAGACTTCTTTAAATACTTCTAATATGCCTAAAGGATAAAACTTTTTTTGCTTATAAATGGCCTTACAGAAGCAAATTATAGGCTTTGCAAAAAGTCTTTCCGAACTTCTCGAAGTTGAAAAATAACTATTTTTTTATTATTTTCTTTTTTTTTATATTTTCTTATATTATTTACTTTTATTAATTTTAATTTCGAACCTTAATAATTATTAAATCCAATTCGTTATGATGGGAGTAGGAAATTCAATGCAATTAATTATATAAAAACTCTTATCTTACTGGGATTCGGACTCGCGCTCTACTCGACATGAAAGACGAGTAAGTACAACGAAGCACTTGAATCGTGTTGGATCATTCTCTGGTAGGTTCCCTATATTTTACCTTTTTTTCGATCTTTTAACCTTAGCTTTTTTAAGCCTTCATTCGTAAGCTCTATACATACTATGCTTCTGATTAAATTGATTGTAGGTACATGTACACACATCTCCGGAAGTTTAAAAACTACCTTACACAGGTTATACCATCATAACTGCGGTTATGCTTGTGAATTTTCCTGCATAATATCTTAAACAGGCTTCTACGCAAACAATAGACTGCAAAATGCTCATCCTTCGCGCACAAGTACTATATAAGGCCTACAGAAATAATTGCTTGTGGAAATTAAATTTTATTGCCTTATAGAGGAATAATTGTTAGTTTGTTAGCTTAAGCTTATTATAAACCTGATGAGCTAACGAGAAAAACTTCTGCCGTCTACATTCGTAAAGCGGCAGTATCCCTGACCAATTAGGAAAATATTATAATTATGACAGAAAATTCTGGAAATCAGCAACGATATCTCAAATACATCTAATAAAATGTGAAAAGGGCAGAATCTTTCCGCACTAGTGGGCACAACTGAAAAGTCATAAGTTGAAAAAGCATCTAATAGATGCAGAAATACACAAGGATACTTTTTGTGCCACGGTGTAGGCCTCTAGTTTTTATTTTGTCATAAGGGCGAGAAAACGGACTAAATGAACGGCTCTTGTGCCACAACATCAAAGAATAGGATACAAACGGGGATCACAATTGTTCTTCATCAACCTAAGGCCGATTACAAAACACTAACATATCTAACTAATTTACCCACCAACCTTATCTAACCTACCGTAGTATGTGAGTTGGGTTTAGATTCTAAAAACCCCTCTGGTTAGTAATAAATACTGCCTCGTATATCAGGTTATAAAGAAGTCCGTTCAGCCATTTGTTTTTGAACGCAAAGGCATTTTCGGTTTAATTTGAATCCTCGAGTTCGTTTTTTTATAAATCAAATCTATGGCAGGAATTAGAAGGATGTAGTACAATTGACAGACAATACAACCTGAATCTCTTATTCAAAAGAACAAGCTGCAGGAAGTCGAAGAGTCAACAAAAAACCAAATAACTGGCAGGTACCTATAAAGTGAGAATACATGCTCTAATCTAGGTGTTTACAAGTAGTATTTCCGCAGCTGCTGAATTTTGAGCCTTTGGAAAGAAGTGGGGACTTCTTGTGGATGTACACAGCAGTAGTACGTCCAATTTTCAAATACGGCTCATAAAATTTAAAAAGCTGCAAAGAACAGCCAGTCGGCGACTATGGATACTATTGAATCTCTTGGCTCTCGACATATACATTAGAGATACCGCTTTATGCAACTTAGTAAGACTCAAGGAGCCAGGATGCAAGGCCGTATGGCCGCAGTAATATCCTGGACTCGTTACCAAACGGCATGGTCACGTTTCCAATAGATTATATCACACCTACACTAAGCTTCAAGAAAGGCGTCCACGTAGGCTCTCTTACCAGAGCTCAGTGGAAGAGGAAGGAGTTAGTAAGAGATTTTGAGTCGGTCGTCTACACCGACGGATCTAAGATGAAGGGTGGTGTGGGTCCGGAGTCACAGGAAATATCAGTATCATACCGCCTTTAGGATTTTGCCAGTGAATTCCAGGCGGAACTACTGGCTTTCCGAGAGGCTTGTACGCTACTGGGGCGTGACACTACGAAAAAGGAAAAATATTGCTATCCTCATAAATAGCCAAGCAGCCATTAAGGCCATCAACTCGGTTTCTATATCCTCCAAGCTGGTACAGGAATACAGGAACGAACTTTCCACTTCTCTGGGTTTCAGGGCACGGTGACATAGAAGGAAACGAGTGTGCAGACAAGCTGGCCAGGCAATGCTCAGCTCTACAGGGCTCACTTGCGGCATGGGTCCATATCAGGTTAGGTGCGGTTAAGGGACAAATAAACTCATACTTCTCGAAGAAGGCCGACTCCAATTGGAGAAGGTTAGCAAATTGCGTCATATCGAGGAAGATACGGCCATCTTACGACAAGAATAGAACAAACGACATGCTAAATAGAAAACGCCCAGATATCGCAAGAATTACGGCGATAGTCATGGGGCACTGGCCAATCGGAGACCATGCGGCGAAACTATGGATCCCATACAACCTCCAATGTCGCAGTTGCGGGAACACAAATTAGAAAGAAACCCTCTCCCATTTCATCTTCAAATGTCCGGCACTACTAAGAGCCACATTGCGTGCATTAGACCAACAATTCTTCGACAACTTTAGCGATATCTCGGCTAAAAGGATACAATATCTTATCCGTTTTCTAAATCTCACAGGCTGGATCTAGAGACCGCCTGTATTACATCCACAACAATCATAATAAAGGTCACACGAGTCGTGGTAACAAAAAGGCACATAAGTGCTAGTTGGGTTCAGAATGAACCGCCACCTCTACCTACCTACCGTTCGCAGTACACCATACACTTTTCCGACGAGTGAATTTGTGTGGTTATCCCAAGTCAGATAGCGATTAAATGTCAACCCGAGATTTATTTCAGTTTCTACGAATTCGATAAGAGCATCGCTCAGCACTACCGGAGAAAAATATGAACTATTGATATTTTTTTGAGACTAAAAAACATTTTGACTTTTTAGAGTTTAAAATAAAACCATTGGAATGAGACCTATGTTCAATTTTCTCCTCAAGTCCTCGTTGACACTTAAAGCGCCATGCTCAATTAGCCCGAGGGGGCAACTCAAGTATCTACAATTGGACGTCATCGGCATACGTAATATGTAATGAGCAGTTTTCAGTTACTGTTGGGATTTCATTAACATAAATAGAAAATAAAAGAGGACCAATAATGGAACCTTGTGGAACACCAGTCACGATAAAGCGAAATGCTCAATTAGTACAATTGGACGTCATCGGCATACGTAATAAGTAATGATCAGTTCTCAGTTACTGTTGGGAGTTCATTAACATAAATAGAAAATAATAGAGGACCAATAATGGAACCATGTGGAACAATAGTCACGTCAAAGTGCCAGCCCGAAGGGGCAACTCAAGTACAATTGGACGTCATCGGCATACTTAATATGTAATGAGCAGTTCTCAATTACTGTTGGGAGTTCATTAACGTAATTAGAAAGTAACAGAGGACCAATAATGGAACCTTGTAGAACACCAGTCACGTTAAAGCGCCATGCTCAATTAGCCCGAGGGAGCAAGGGTTACTCAAGTACAATTGGACGTTACTCAGTTACTGTTGGGAGTTCATTAACATAAATAGAAAATAAAACAGGAACAATAATGGAATCTTATGGAACACCAGTCAGAACCGCTTGCTTTCTGTGTGTTATGCAAGAAAGCATTAATTTAGTAGCAGATGAAGTAGTTTATTACATTGGTTAGCATGTGTCGAAAGCATTCGAGAAGTCAAGCAATACCAACAAGGTAAAATCATCCCAATCCAATGCCTGTCTAAAGCGTCAGTAACACCTATGTAATACAACTATGCTTTTGACGAAGTTTCGAGGTGATTAAATTATGTACTTCGACACAAG
This sequence comes from Rhingia campestris, assembly GCA_932526625.1. Lineage (NCBI taxonomy): Eukaryota > Metazoa > Arthropoda > Insecta > Diptera > Syrphidae > Rhingia > Rhingia campestris. The sequence continues at coordinate 12,431,200 of OW052186.1, forward strand.
TACTGACTCTTTTAAATTATTTTCATAAAAAAGGCAAGATTGAAATTGGTCCAAATTCATCAATTTTAACACTTTTAGGAATAGGTAAAAATTTTGCCTGTTTCCATATATCAGAATATTCACTTGACGTCAATATTATATTAAAATACAGCAATACGATCTGCAAAATAATTTTTAAAAATGTGGGATTAATTGCATCAAGTCCAAAAGCATTTGACTTTTCTTTCAGCAACATCAGCACTACTTATTTTTATAAGCTGCATATATATCATCTCCACAAAAAGGTGATCATATGTCTTAATCTAACTATCGTGGCATTTGCTTACTTAAGGTCGCATACAAGATCCTACCCAACGTGCTGTGTGAGTTTCTAAAACCGGCGGATCAACAAAAGCCAAAATTTCACGCACCAAGGCAAGCAAAATATACATGAGAAGGCTACAATCCGCTGTGCGAACCGTATAATACCCTATCTCATCTCATTCCATCTTAAACTAATATCCCCAAAAAGTGGGCGCGGCAAAAACATTATGAGGATCAAATATAGGAAATTACATCATCACAACATATTGTTAAGAGAGTTAATCAAAATCTTTTAATGTTTACCAAAAAACAACGGTTTTCTATTGCATATGCTATTTTGGAAAACGCCCCAATAAGTAGGCGTGGGTTAAATGGTCTATTTATTTATTTACTTCAAAAATTAATACTTGGATCAGCTGATTACACACAACTTAAAGATTTGTTTAATTAGACAAAATGTAGTAAAATATATGTTAAAAAAAATAAAACAAAAAATAATTAACATACATACAATTTTTTTATGTTTTGAAACGATTTCTTTGCATGCAAAGGTCGACTTCATTGCAATAGAATGATAAAATTTCAAAAAACGTGTAATAGGTTCATTTGATCCATAGTTTGTTCTATGTGGAGATATATATAACGAATATCATATCGGTTCCTAAGTCGTCTTCCCGCAAAATAGAAATAAATTAAAGAAAGTATTTCACTAGTATTTATTTGATTGCCAATAATATCTTTTATAAATAAACTACATTGAGATTTCATGTGGTATTCAAGCGTTGTTAAGCTAATAAGAGCATACCTTGAGATATAATGTGCTAGATCTCCAGAGTTGATATTTTTTGTTCCTTCCTATCCTAGAGACATTATAATCATAAAAACAAGATCAAACTAAACGCCATTATTCCAATGAAGGCAACACCAAAGCTATAAACAATGTTCTAAGTGTATAAACACCATTAAAGACTGTAGAATTTCGTTTTAAGAAACCTAACATAGAGTTAGTTACCTTCCAAAACCAACATGATCTCTAAAATTTAATTTTGAGTCAAAAAAATACTCCGAGATCTTTGACTAGCTCAACTAAAAGTTGTAAATTATAAAAATTGTACTTAAATGTAATTACAGAATTCTTCCTCGTTGCGCTTGATATTTTGCATTTAGAGAAATTTAACTCGAGTTGATTGCAAGCACACCAATCTAAAAAAAAATTTAAGCTATATCAAGAAAACTTTTACATCATCCGCATAAATTAAACATCAGAATGGCTAAAAATGATGAAAAGGAGCGGCCACAAGTGACTTCCTTGTGGGAGATCTTATAAAATATTTATGAAGTTTAAGTAGAATTCAACAATTTTAATTACTTGCTTCCTGTCTGACAGATAAGAACTCAACCATTTTATTAAATTGTAATAGAATCCAAACTTTTTCAATTTTTGCCAAAAGAGGTCATGCTTTGATCAATTGCAAAGGCTTTTACGAAAACTGTAAAAAGTACATCGATTTGCTTATCCTGTTAAAATTTGATATTGCAGAAGTTTGTAAAAAGACAATGGCAAGTGTTAGTAGATCAATTTTTAACAAAACCATAAATTCCTAACTGAAAATCTTTAAAATCACTTTTGAAGATAGGATACATCAAATATATATTTAACTCCCTTGCGAAATATCCAGTTATAATGGATTTATTGAAAAGAATGGTTACTGCTTTAATCCTTTTAATTCTTTTGTAAAGCGATTAAGATCACTTTTTAAGAAATATAGAAGGCACAGAATCATATCCAACTTTTTTTTTTGAGATATCTAACACATTCAAGTATTTAGAAATATCATTTTCAGAAAACTTACTTAGAGCAAAATCAGTTATTGAATAAAAATCTGACTACAAATTATCAATATCTGAAATTGTGTCACAGTTATATGAAGTTTGAAAAAAAAAAACTCAGCATAGAGATAGATCAATTGAGGTATTATTTTTGTACTCCATATATAGTGGGACCAAGGAACTTTGTCGTTTAGAATTAATGAACACCCGAAAACCCTTACTGTTACTTCTTATGCTAGCTTTCGTAGAGCTTAAGTATCAATACATATAAAAAAATGTTCATTAAAATGTTAATTATTTTCTTAATCACAAGAAAAGATATCTCTCTCTTCTAAAGTCTTTGTTAACTTAGAACGCTTGTATGCTTTATTTTTTGCATACTCTAAGTTGTTTAGTGTTCTATTGCTTCACGGAAACTTTCATGATTTTTTCTAATTGAAAACAGGTACGAAAAGTTTAATATCTTCAAAAATCAGAATTTTGAAAAGACTCATACATAAGATCCAGTGAACTATACTATCTAGTAATTTGTTTCAATTAGTAGCATTATAAAAATTGTTCAGTGCAATGAAATCAGCCTTTAAAATTTTTTTTATATTTTTCAATTATTGAGCTGAGCTGTGGCAAAATCATTCAATCATTCAAAATCATTCAAAAAAAAAATCTATGAATGAAATGTTTATATTAACATTACCAATGTTTTTGCATCAAATTTTTTACCGAAAACTGTTTATTTTTACTAAAAGGTGGGTATATGGATGAAATTTAGATATTGGAATTATCTAAATACCTCGTTCAGACACTTTTTCAAACTTACTTACTGTTTGAAAAACAACGTTTTTCGGAAAAATAGACGTGATAATTTTAATATGAAAATGTTTACACTTGTTCTGCTGGGAGCAAAAAAGAGTACGTTTACCAAATTTTATCATTCTATTTCAAAATGGTCAAAAAACTGTTAACGGACGGAAAGACGGACAGAAAAACGGACAGACAGAAAGACAAACAGACAGACAGACAGACAGATAGACAGACCGACAGACATACAGACAGACAGACATACAGACGGGTAGATAGACAGATAGGCAGGCAGATAGACAGACAAACAGACAGACAGACAGACAGAAGGACATGGCTTAATCGACTTAGCGATTCTGAGACGCTCCATATGCTTTAAGGTATATCTATCGAAATTATTTCTCTTTGTTACAAACTTAATCTTTAAACTAATAATACCCCTATGGCATAGGGAATAAAACAAATTTTAATTTCAAGATCCTTCATAATTTCAACGACTTGAATGCCGCACCTCCCATCTGGAGCTCCATAAAGAGATGACCTAATTCGGCATTCCATAAAAACTCGTTCAGCTGTATCCCACGTAGGACAATTGATGCACCATCAGTTTGGAAGTATCTCATCAGAACTTTTCCAAACTTTTTTACAAATCTGTACAAATAAGCTCATAGCTTATAGCTTATAGAAAGTTTGAAAGTATCTCATCTAAACTTTTCCAAACTATTTAGTAGATACCGAAACTCGACAATGAGACGGGCTATCATTCGATTTCCTTAATATCGAGAAAAATAGTGCGTAGGGTAGGTGTAAGCACATCTTTTACAAATCTGTATAAATAAGCTTCTAGCCCTAAATAGGGAACTCACCCTGAAATAGAAGAAGATATCACACACCTGCTGTGTCACTGGTCACTACACCACTTCAATGATCTACAGGATCTGATAAGCACCCCTATGTTCCAGATCATGTGATATTTGTCACACTTTTCTAATGCAGTACACCATCGATGAATTAAAAAAAAAATTAGCTAAACGACATTATGTAGGTATGTATCAACAAAAACAAAAAAAGAGGGAAAAAAATATGTAAGTCTGTTCCCGTACAATATTATTTTAACTGCTTCTTACTGATTTTTACTGCAGAAATGTATTTCCATACAATAATTGTGCACGGAAACGATATTAGGTAAAAAAAATTAGTATAATCGGTACAAAAGTATTACTACGGGAACAGACCTATTTAAACTAACCACTAGGATGCGGATTATTTGTAACATGACATGGTTAAGTCCTAACCTTTTGTGTTGTTAATGTTTTTCATGTCTCTTATTGTTTGCAATCCGATTCTTTGTCGTGTGGAAGAAGAAGTTGGATTTGGGGGGTGAATTTTTTCCCAGTGTCTAATGGAGGAGTATATCCGTTTTCGTGATGAAAAGACGCATCAAGAAGCACTCTTCTTGGAGGAATGTGGTACGTTAAGAGGATGGGAAAAATGAATGCTTTTTGTCTTTGGTGTTTTTCGATTTTCGAAATTTCGATATATTATGGGTGTGTGAGAGTTTTTTTCTTTTTGCGGAAGTATAGAGCGCTAAATTAGTAACAATTGGATTATGTATATATATATACGTATATATTATGTTTTTTTTTTGAAAACATTCGCATCTATGTTCAACTGCATAAATGCGATATAATTTGTTGATTACTAAACAAAATAATGATAGTTCATTTTTGTAGTTAGATAAGTAGATAAAAATCTAGGAAAAGTTGTGATTATTTTGTTTCAAACTTTGTTAAACTGTGTGTAATATATTAGTATATACAGTATACATATATACATTTATATATTTTTGTCTATTTCCTTATTGGTATCGAATTATTTAATGGATAGTATATTTTTTAAACAACAAAATTTTAATGTTAAGATTGCATGTTTTAGGGAATGTTGTGTGTGTTTTTGAATTAACGCATAACATTTTTGTATGGTTCGGTGTTAAAACCATCCACCACCTCCTAGTTTAGAGCTTAGGCCGCCAATTCCCTTTCCCAAGATATTTCCAACTCGCCCTGCAACCATGTTAGTGACATTACTAATATTTGTAACGACATTTCCATCTTCACCAATTTGTGGTAATGCTGCTGTTGCAGCGGCCATTTTTGGTTTCGGAGTAGCCGCAGCACCACCACCAGAATTACCAGATCCACCTTCACCATCTTCACCATCGATTTCGTCAAGTATTCTAGAGAAAAAAATTAATAATAGTTGTTGTATGACTGAAATTTGTTAAAGGCAAACTTACTCTTCACCTTCGGCACCCTCGGGCATTGTGAGAGCACACGTTGCTTCCTCGGTGGCCATTCGTTGCGCAACAGTTTGATAGGCTTTGGAATTTAATTTATCCTCCATCACACCTTGTAGCTCAAAGTCAGAAAAGATTTTCTTAAAAAACGAAAAAAAAAATGTTTGCTTTAAAATATTGAATGTGAGGCGTACAAAGGTGTTTTTTACTTTCACTATATGCGATAAGGATGTACACTGAGCATAGTGCAACGAATGATCTAATCTTTCAGATAGCCAATTGCAAAGCATATTAATCTGCTGCGTATACCATTGCTCAAAGAAATTCAGCGTCCACAGATCATCGCTGATCTTTCCACGGATCTGATCCATATTGTTTCGAAAAAAGTTCACATAACCCTGTCCGAGATCCTTGCCCGAACTTGATACGTTCGTAAAACTTAAGATCGATCCGATCAGACTTCCCTCATCATATCGAGATAATTTTGATAGAGTTGAATCCAAAACTGACATTAGTTTTCCAATAAGGCCTTGTGTCATCGAAACGTTGGCTTTGTCGATTTGATCGTCAATCTTCGAATGGTATTTGTACTAGAATAAAAAAAAGTACAGTTAATAGATTATAGCATTAGGTGGAACGATGGTGTCACACAATAGGAACTAAGTCCAAACTAAAATTTCTATTTAAAAACTATCTATTTTTTAAAACTAATGCCTCCTAAAAGTGGGCATGGCTAAAAAATTGTCACAATATATTGCCCACACAGTTTATCAAAATCTTTTATGGTTCGACAAAAAACAACATTTTTCTATTATAACACTTTAAAAAAATCGTGTAATTTTACGATCCAAAAGCAAGGCAACAAGTTGCCTACTATAATTGCAGTATTTTTAAATATTTAATGCGTAAATCTTAAATCTTTTTTGTGTAAATTCAAACAATGATTTAAGGTGCAAATACGTATTCTATACTTAAAATGCTTAAATTAAATAGAAATCAACATAATTAATGTTTAATATTTAAAATTAATTTAACTAGTTTATTTCAATGGGGTGGAATACCGATGTGCTCGTCTTCCTCCCTTTTAACATATAGAATGAAGGGTGGTCCAACCATAATGCACGTTGTTAATTGTGATTCACACCTTAACGTCAAGTTTTTTTGCCAATCTTAATTTGACATTTCTTTTTTTCAGTATTTGACAAATTCAACCATAAAGAGGAACACAATTGAGCAGCGCGTTGAGATTGTTGAAGCCTTTTACGAAAAAGGGCGTTCAAATCAAAATGCATTTCGTGCACTACGTAATTTTTTTGGTCAGCATATTCGACCAAATGTATCCACAATACCTGTGCATGCTAGCCCAGTTCATTCTGCGGAAAACATTTCTGTTGTTCGCGAAATTGTGGCAGAAGAGTCATCAACCTCAACTCGTCGTCGTGCCCAACAATTGTACATCTCACGAACATCAATGATTCGAATTTTGAATAAAAATTTGAATTTACACGCTTACAAGGTTCAATTGACTCAAGAGCTGAAGCCTACTGACCATTTCAAGCGTCGTCAATACGCCGAATGGTTGGTTACAAAGAAAATCATCTTCAGCGACGAGGCACCCTTTCACCTCGTTAACATGCAAAATTGCCGCATTTGGACAAATGAGAATCCACAAGTGATTGTTGAAAAGCCGATGCATCCAAAAAGAGTGACTGTTTGGTGAGGTTTATGGGCTGGCGGCGTCATCGGGCCATACTTGTTCGAAAATTAGGTCGTGAATAATGTTCGCTATCGCGAGATGATATCGGACTTCTTGTGCCAAAAAATGACAATGTGGACCTGTACGATATGTGCTTCCAACAGGGTGGTGCCACTTGCCACACAGCCAACGAAACAATGGTTCTTTTGCGCGAGAAATTCAATTGCCGTGTTATCTCACGTCGTGGCGATGTTAATAACTGGTCAACAAAATTTGAACTTTGTCGTGCCACACGGACTTCACTTATATTTTTTACTTCGACGAGTGACTAATAGTAAAAATAAGTAATTAAAACAAATCTTTGGGCCATGCATTTTATATACTGATGCAATTTAATTATTTCATAAAATAAAGACCGTCTGATACAAACAAAGTGTAAAGATTATATTATGCATTTACGACTTAAGATTTTCTAGCATATTTAGCTCCTGGTTGGTCCCTTTTCATCGTCCAGCAGTAATCGGCCAACATCCTTGGATTCCATTTGCCCTTTGAGCGGTTTTCCATTTGTGAAATATTCTGATGAAACCATTGCATCATCGCTCACAGCTCCCAAATTGTCAGGAAAAAAATCCAGTGTGAGGCTAAAAAATGAATCTTGAGTGACATGTTGCAACCCAATGCTTGATAAGCCAATAACAGCTTGCTAACAAACTCTCTCTGTAGCTTTCACTCTTATGGTTCCCTAGAAAATTTGCAACAGTATTCTTAAAAGATATACCACTACCTTGTTGTAGCCAAGGTTAGGATGCGGATATCCACCACGCCACAAAAAAAACAGAAATATTGTAAAAAAATTCAATGTCGAATGACTGCAATCGCCAGAGATCGCCAAGACCTTCGCGCAACGCGTATCCCTTAACCTCTCGACTAACTATACACCACCAGCATCTAATGTCGAAGAACAATGGCAACGATGCCAACAAGCCATTAGATCACCCGCAACTGATGTGCTAGGTTTCTCGCAGCCACCAGCAAGAAACCCCTGCTTTGATGAGGAATGCCGACAGATGCTCGCAGCCAAAAACGAGGCCTACAAGGCTAAGCTGTAGGTGAAGACGAGAGCTGCCATTAAGCTCTATAGGCAAAGAAGAAGGGAAGAACATCGGCTTTTCAGAAAGAAGAAAAAAGAGCAAGAAAAGCGCGCGATCGAGGATATAGAGCGGTGCCACTCCATGAACGATGTTCGCAAGATTTACCAAATTGTAAAACGTCAAAGCCAAGGATACAAGGCTCGAACAGAATCCTGTCGAGATGAACAAGGAAATATCGTAGTTGAGACACAGTAGATGCTGAGGATATGGAAGAACCACTTCTGCAGACTGTTAAACGGCGATGACGAACAACATTCCGCTGTCAGGCAGAACGAACTATTTAATATTGGCAACGACAGCGAAAACTGCCAACCACCCGACCTAAGTGAAGTGAGCATAGCAATATCTAAACTCAAGCTTAATAAGGGCGCCGGAAATGACGGCCTTACCGCTGAGCTTTATAACGCTGGCGGAGATGACTTGGTAAGTAACATCCACCAACTCATAAGCCAAATCTGGTCGGATGAAAACATGCCTGAAGAATGGAACCTCAGCATCGTTTGCCCGATCCACAAAAAAGGAGGCCCTCTGAACTGCGCCAACTACAGAGGCATAAGTCTCCTCCACATCGCCTACAAGATCCTATCTGCCGTAATATGTGAACGCCTGAAACCTGATCGGCCTTTATCAGTGTGGTTTTAGGCCAAGAAAGTCCACAATCGATCAAATTTTTACACTTCGGCAGATCCTGGAAAAAAACCCAAGAAGTCCAAATCGATACCCACCACCTATTTATCGATTTCAAAGCCGCATACGACAGCATTTATAGAGACGAACTATACAGAGCCATGTCTAGTTTTGGTATACCGCCCGAACTCGTCCGTTTGTGTAGGATGACGATGGATAATTTTCGCGCACCATCAGGTTCGGAAACGACCTCACCGACACATTCGATACCAAAAAAGGATTTAGTCAAGGTGATGCGCTGCCATATGACTTCATCAATTTGATTCTTGAGAGGATTGTGCAAAACTCCTGAGCCAACACCAAAGGCACAATTTTCCAAATTGTTAGGACTCTACGTGATGTCATGGCCACATTTGCTAGTATAGATAAGAAAGCGGCAAAATTGAGTTAAGCAGTAAATGAGGGTAAGACTAAGTATATGCTGCCAACACGAAAGGACACACAACATCGACGAATTGGACAGAACGTCACCATTGACAGATATAACTTTGAGGTAGTACGGGACTTTGTCTACATCGGCTCCGCTATTAACTCTGACAACAACATCTCGTCAGAAATCAAACGAAGAATTACTCTTGCCAATCGCTGTTTCTTCGGGCTAAGAAGGCAATTAAGTAGTAAAGCCCTCACTCGAACTACTAAGGAGATCCTATATAAGACCCTGATCATACCAGTCCTGCTCTACGGCGCTGAAGCATGGACTAATTGAAAAATTCATGGAAAATTCTTCGAAATATCTTCGGTCCCGTTTGCGTTGACAGGCTATGGAGACGATGAGTCAACCACGAACTATACGAGCTGTAGAGCAACATACCCCTAGTCAAAAAACTCCGCATTGGACGTTTAAGATGGCTAGGACATGTAGAACGAAAGGCAAAGGCAATAGTTGCATTGCAGCAGTTTAATTCGATACCTTTACGGAGGCAAATTGTGTAGATCATCCCATGGAAGTCCTCTCAAAGCAAGTCTTATGAATTTACTTTGGACTTATTCCATTCTATTCGAATGAACTACATAGAAGGGTGTCCAAACTTGTGATCGAGTATGCCTCTAGTTTGCCTCACAAGTGAGGGCGAACTAGACAATTGTAGAGTGAAAGAGTGACATATGGGTCATTAAACTCTTTTGACCACCATTTTATAAATCATACATAGAGTTGGATTTATTGACGATAACGTTAATATGTTTTTTAAACTCTAATGCAGGATCAAAATAAACACCAAGATCAGATCTTTAAAGTTGTCTACACGACAGAGTATAATTAAAATTGGTTTGTGAAAATGACATATGCTGGCACTTAGTAGGGTTCAGATTCAAACCGTTTTTAAGACATCATATGGTAAAATTATTAAAATCAGTTTGTAGTGAAAGCGAATCATTTAGATCTCTTACACATTTGAAAATTTTCATGTCATCAGCATATATTAATATTTTGCTATCTCGAATACAAGATCTAACATCATGAATTGCAAGTATAAATAAAATTGGTACTAAATGACTTCCTTGAGGTACTCCAGATTGAGCAAGAAAAGGGTTGGACTTGGTACCTTAAATTTCACTTGGTGACTTCTCAATGAGAGATATGATTTAACTCAATTTACGAATCCTGGAGGGATATGCCTTTATGTGATAACTGGTCAGAGGCTTTAGAGAAGTCAGTGCATATACAATCGATTCCTTTTTTATTTGCCAAGCTTTTGGAACATAAATGCATAACAGTTGGAAAGTGGATCGATTTTTTATGCTGTTCTTCACAGATGACGTTTCGATAAAGGAAGAATAATTGTGCTTGCCGTCAGATGCTTTTTAGGTTAGTAGCGCTTCTACTTTCCTAATGTAGCTGATAATACTTTCAGCCGAAGATTTCCTCAGTTCTTCGGGACTTAAAAATTCCCTGAAGAAAGATTCCCTTCTCATACCGTAAAGGGCCGGGCATTCACATATGATATGCTCAGCTGTTTCGTCTTCTTCTAGACATAGTCTGTACTCCGGTGAGTCGACTAGACGCACTTTGTTTAGGTGATATCGCAGACCGTGATGACCAGTTAGGTAGCCAACTAAGTTTTTGATATCGTGCCTGCGAAGATTTAGTATCTTGTTGGCATCTGATTTGAAGGGCTGAATAGCTCTTTTGGCCTGTCTTAGGCCTGGGATATTTCTCCAGTAAGAAACACATTTGTTTTGTTCCCAGTTTTTTAGACTAGATTTATGGCTGATTTGGGGATTGCACAGAAAGGTTCAGGTCCAATGAAGGGGGTTTCCGAACCTTTTCTGGCTAGTTCATCAGCTTTTTCGTTACCTTCAACTCCCTTATGTCCGGGGGCCACCATAGTTTGGTTTTGTTCCTGGAACTGAGTGTTTGGAGGGAGTTGAAGCAGTTTAGTACTGATTTGGAGTCAATGATGTGAGAGCTAAGGGCTTTTATAGCTGCTTGACTGTCCGTGAATATATGGATGTTTGCGACTTTAATACCTGAGTTGTGTATTAGGTTTGCGCATTCTTTTATGGCATGGAGCTCAGCTTGGAATACACTAGGGCTTTTTCCCATAGGTATTCAGATGTTTTTATTTGGTCCATGTATGCCAGTTATTACCCCTGAGTCTATTTTAGAACCATCCGTATACCACTATAGGCCGTTTAGGCAGTTTGGTGGGTTGTTGCTACACCATGCTTCTCTGGTTGTGATCTCCGTTGAGAATCTTTTGTCGAAGCATAGTGTCTTTGGTAAGCGGTCTGTAACCGAACAGATCATGTCCAGTTCTGGAAGTTCGGATAGAAGTTCAATTAGTTTTAGATGTTCACTAATGTTTAATTCTTCCGCTTGTGTCAAACTTGCTGAGCTGCGAATTGCCACTTTTTTTTATATAAATGTGGAGGGGTTATAGTCCTATTAAGGCTTCTATAGCCGCCGTTTGACAGGTACGCATAGCTCCGGTAATGCCCAGAAAGGCAAGCCTTTGTACCTTGTTTAATTTATTTATAGTTGTTTTTTGGGTGACTTTGTTCCACCATACTATTGAAGCGTATGTTATAATGGGCCTGACCATGATCGTGTAGATCAGGTGTGTGGTATTTGGAGAGATTCCCCAGGTTGTACCATACATGCTTCGGCAAGCCCAGAATGCTTTGGTTGGTTTTGTTTTTTTTTTTTTTTTTTTTTTTTTTATCGAGGATCACTCCAAGATATTTTACTTCGTTGGAATACTCAATGTATGCACCATTAATTGAAATTTGGGTAAAATTTAATTTCCTCCTTTTTGTAAAAGGGACGATGATAGCCTTGCTGGGGTTTATAGAGAGACTTTATTTATTACACCAGTCTATGACTATCTTAAGGGCGTTTTGCAAACGTGTTGTAACTTCGTTTGGTTCTTTGCCCTTTATTATGATGACTAGGTCATCGGCGTATCCAATTATATTGAAACCTGCATTACTAAGGTCTTGAAGTAGGTTATCGATAACCAGAGACCATAGTAGGGGTGAGAGTACTCCTCCCTGAGGGCAGCCTTTAACGGCTGTTACTGATACTGAGGTCAGTGCTGATGAAGCAGTTATTTTCCGACTTTCAAGCATCGCTTTGATCCATTTGATGGTGGGATGATCTATTCTTCTATGAGTCAAAGCATTTGATATGGAGTCATATCCAGTGTTGTCAAAAGCACCCTCTATGTCTAGGAAGGCACATAAAGCTACTTCTTTGTTTTCGTATGCACTTTTTATTTGTGATGTTAAACTTTGAAGTGCTCCTTCCGTGGATTTACCTTTTTGGTAGGCGAATTGACATGGGTGCAGAGGAGTGCTTTCATTTAAGCACTCTCTAATGTGTACGTCAAGTATTCTTTCCATTGTTTTCAGGAAAAACGATGTTAAGCTTATTGGACGGTATGATTTAGGTAGTTCTATTGGTTTGCCTGGTTTGGGGATAAATACCACGTTTACCTCCCTCCAGGTTTGTGGTATGTAGCCCCAATTGAAACTAAACCTAAATAAGGCTACCATAGTGGGTAGGAAAAAGTCCAAGCCCTTTTGTATAAGAGCAGGAAAGATTCCGTCTGTCCCTGGTGCCTTGTATGGTTTAAATGAGTTGATCGCCCATTTGACCTTATCCGGAGTAAAAAGTTTGCCGGATAAACTATTAATCCTTTTCAGGTTTATAGGGGTCGAGTCATCTATCATGTGTTCATGAAACTCACTTGTGTTTGTAGAGCTGGGAAAGTGTACCTGAAGAAGTGTGGTCAACGTTTCTTCCCGGTCGCATGTGATTTTTCCGTCAGATTTGACTAGTAATCCCATGCAGTTTGTTTTATCTTTCGAGAGTGCCCTCTAAAGACGCGCCACCGCCGGAAGCTCTTCGAGTTCCTCACAGTATTTGCGCCAGGACGCTCTTTTTGATTTTCTCAACTCTATGTTGTATTGGGTAAGTAGAAGATTTAAAAAAAATCCATGTATAAGAATGTAGTAAAGTATGTTTGCTGGAAGAATTCCTGCAAGGAAAGGGTAAATCTTTTTGCTGAGGTTACCTGTACGCAAAAAATTATGGCACTCACAACCATGAGTCGGACGAATCAGCATATGAGGATTTGAAAGACCTTTATGAAATTAAGGATGATTGCCTAGATGCAGCAGCAACGCTTGGAGTGAATATAAATGCGATATCCATAAGGGGACATGGCGGTCTCCAGATCAACGAACGGTCAACCAAATTGATCACATTGCGATAGATAAGAGGCACGCATCCAGTATTTTGGATGTCCGAACATTCCGAGGAGCTAACATCGACTCGGATCACTACCTTGTAGCAGCCAAGGTAAGAATGCGGATATCCACCACGCCACAACAATCCAGAAATACTGTGAAAAAATTTAATGTCGGAAGACTGGAATCGCAAGAGACCGCCAAGACCTTCGCACAACGCGTATCCCTTAACCTCTCGATTAACACCATACCACCAGCATCGAATGTCGAAGAGCAATGGCAACGATGCCAACAGGCCATTAGATCAGCCGCAACTGATGTGCTAGGTTTCTCGCGCCCACCAGCAAGAAACCCCTGGTTTGATGAGGAATGCCGACAGATGCTTGCAGCCAAGAACGAGGCCTACAAGGCTAAGCTGCAGGTGAAGACGAGAGCTGCCATTGAGCTCTATAGGCAAAGAAGAAGGGAAGAACATCGGCTTTTCAGCAAGAAGGAAAAAGAGCAAGAAAAGCGCGCGTTCGAGGATATAGAGAGGTGCCACTCCAGGAACGAAGTTCGCAAGTTTTACCAAAGTGTAAAACGTCAAAGCCAAGGATACAAGGCTCGAACAGAATCCTGTCGAGATGAACAAGAAAATATTGTAGTTGAGACACAGTCGATGCTGAGGATATGGAAGAACCACTTCTGCAGACTGTTAAACGGCGATGACGAACAACATTCCGCTGTCAGGCAGAACGAACCATTCAATATTGGCAACGACAGCGAAAACTGCCAACCACCCGACCTGAGTGAAGTGAGGATAGCAATATCTAAACTCAAGCTTAATAAGGCTGCCGGAAATGACGGCCTTCCCGCTGAGCTTTATAAGGCCGGCGGACGCGGAGATGACTTGGTAAGTAACACCCACCAACTCATAAGCCAAATCTGGTCGGATGAAAATATGCCTGAAGAATGGAACCTCAGCATCGTTTGCCCGATCCACAAAAAAGGAGACCCTCTGAACTGCGCCAACTACAGAGGCATAAGTCTGCTCAACATCGCCTACAAGATCCTATCTGCCGTAATATGTGAACGCCTGAAACCGTTTACCAACAACCTGATTGGCCCTTATCAGTGTGGTTTTAGGCCAGGAAAGTCCGCAACCGATCAAATTTTCACACTTCGGCAGATCCTGGAAAAAGCTCAAGAAGTCCAAATCGATACCCACCACCTTTTCATCGATTTCAAAGCCGCATATGACAGCATTTATAGAGACGAACTGTACAGAGCCATGTCTAGTTTTGGTATACCGCCCAAACTCGTCCGTTTGTGTAGGATGGCGATAGAAAATTCTCGCTGCTCAGGGTCGGAAACGACCTCACCGACACATTCGATACCAAAAAAGGATTTAGGCAAGGCGATGCGCTGTCTTCTTTTATCTGATTCTTGAGAGAATTGTGCAAAACTCCAAAGCCAACACCAGAGGCACAATTTTCCAAAAGTCGGTGCAACTACTAGCATACGCTGACGATATTGACATCGTTGGTAGGACTCAACGTGATGCCATAGCCACGTTTGCTAGTATAGAGAAGGAAGCGGCGAAAATGGGTTTAGCAGTAAATGAGGGTAAGACTAAGTATATGCTGTCATCACGAAAGGACACACAACATCGACGAATTGGACAGAACGTCACAATTGACAGACATAACTTTGAGGAAGTACGGGACTTTGTCTACCTCGGCTCCGCTATTAACTCTGACAACAACATCTCGTCAGAAATTTAACGAAGAATTACTCTTGCCAACCGCTGTTTCTTCGGGCTAAGAAGGCAATTTAGTAGTAAAGCCCTCACTCGAACTACTAAGGAGATCCTATATAAGACCCTGATTATCCCAGTCCTGATCTATGGCGGTGAAGCATGGGCTGTATTAAAAGCGGATAAAGAAATCTTTGAACACCAATAACCCGGCTCACAGAGGCTTTTATTCCCAGCCAGACGTCGGACGCAGTAATGAAAGACCTTAAGTGACCCGCACAAGTAGAAACTGACCTCAACCATTTTTAAGTGCGCAAATGAACGCAGTTAGCTAAGGACCGCACTGATTGAAGAGGCATGTTGTTTGACGCCCGGGTTCATTCCGTACTATAGCACGGCCTATGCAAGTAAGTAAATTTAACATTTTAGTAATATCTAAAATATTATACTACCCTGTATTGGAAGTAATAAAATATAAACTCGTGCTGCGTTATTTTGATATTTCAACTTACCAAGTCCACACCATCTATTGTGCAGAGTTTAAAGCTTTGGTTTTTAGCATCTAATATCACGTTGACCATTGCACACATCTCCGATGGTATTATATAGTCCGTCGATATAAAAGCCACGTTCTTCTTCAGCCACGATTGGAAAGCTACATCTGTCCTCTGTATGCACTGCTCCACCATATCGCATGCCATCAATTTAAGTCGCTGCTCCAAGTGCTGGCGGAATTCCGCATCTGGCCAATGCAAGTCGCGAATAAATGATTGTAAGGCATCTAGTTTCCAGAAGAGATCCTCCGAAGTAGCACAACCATTGCTTTATAATTTTTTGTTTGTTTTATTTTTGTTTTTAAGAAAAATAAATAAACAAAATTAGGAAAGAAAAAAATAAAAACATTTTTTTTTGGTAAATTATTAAATTTAGAATTATACTTGTCTAGGGAAAATGAACATTAAATAAAATCCCTAGCATTTCAAATGTTTGGTATTAATTATAAAAATACAAAATATAACCAAATTCAAAAATGCACTATTGTTTTAGTGTTTTAAATGTTGTCTGAATGTGATTTTCTTTTTTAATATAAAATAGTTATTGAACAAATAAATAATCAGTATATGGCAAGCAGTATCTATAAAATCTCTAAAATCGAGACTAGAGCTAGATATGATTTTTTTTTTGTGATGTTAATGTAAGAACGAGTCTAAGACCAACCAACAACTGTAGAACAACTGGGAAGATTAAAAAAATATATATAAGTTACTGAAAAAAATTAAACATTATGTAAGTGTATTATGCCCCTAACAAAATAAGAATATACAAAATAAAGCTCCAGATTGGATAAAATAAAACTGAGAGGGGTTTCTTAAAAATCTGTGTGGGGTGGTATCAAAGCGAGAGGAATCTGTTAATAGGCCTCCGATTTAGGGATTTTTTTTTTTGGAATTTAAATTTTTTTATCACTTAAGTCAGATTTTAGAGTATCGCCTTAAGATTCGGCTAAGCAAAATAAGGTATTGACCTAAAATGGCTGTTTTCTTTTTTACAGTCAATAGACATATTCCACAGAGATTTCTTTTCGCTGATTTTTTGATTTTAGTAGAGAAAAACTTTCTCAGCAGAGGCAAAATTTATCTGTCGAAAAAATAGTTTTCCCATTTCCCATAGAATTGACCTAAAATGGATATTTTGGATATTTTCTATTTTTCCAGTCAATAGACGTCGGCCTGGCCAAGAACTGATGAAATATAAAAATTAACATTGTCACCACATCTTGTTGAGACAGTTTATCTAAATCTTTTATGTTTAAAAAAAAACTATCTTTTTCTATAGGATACACAGTGCCGTTTGAAAAATGTTGGCCAAACATTTTATTACCCTTTTCGGGGGCAGTTCTTGGATATTATGAGAGCTATGGGTTTTTTCAATAGGTAGCAAAACGTCGTTCAAATAGTGCATAAAAGTCGATATTAACAGTCCGAAATTAACTGAAGTAATTTAGTGAAACAAAATGAGAAAAATCAGATCGGAGTGCAAAGCTTATAATATTTTGTGTTTGTCACCTCTCAATTTGACAACACGTGAAATTTCTAGAAGGTTAAATGTTGCTCAGGAATTTGTGGCATGGAATTTAAGCAAATATCGAGAGACCGGTACTACCAACAGAAAGAAAGGCTCAGGGAAGCCAAAAAAGACGAGCCCAGTGGAAGCGTCGGCATCGGTTCAAGAATTCGGTGGATCTTAAAAGCGATCTGTATCGAGCTAGAGGAAAAATAATTTCGTCAAGCTAAGTAAGGAAAAGGCTTGTGAAAGTTGGACTTGGAGAGTACTCAAGCCAGTACTGAAGCCGGATTTTCCAAAGAGAGTCAGAGAAAAATGATTGCTATTGCCCCAAGAGCATCTGAATTGGACTGAAGGCATGTGAAACTATGTTATCTTTTCCGACGAATCAAAGTTTAGGCTACATGTTGAAAATGGGAGGATTCTTGCGCGAAAATAACCAAAGGAAAGACTGAGCTCTCAATAAATCTTATAGATTTCCCCAAATCTGAAGGTTTCATGGTCTTCCTAAAATCAAAAGTCACTGCAGAAGTTTACTTACGGGTTCTGGAAAATGTATAAGAGCTCTCTGCACTAGAGCATTTTGGTGGCAATTGCAGATTCATTTTTCGAACGGGACATTGCTCCTTGCCATACAGCCAAAATTGTAGACATGAACTTGTTTTTTTTTTTTAATTTAAAAGACCAATTTCAAGCTTTTAATGTTTGCATTATTTTTTTTATTTAAGTTAAAAAGTACTTTGAAGAAAATCATGGCGATGTATTAATGGCCTCCCAGATCTTAATCCAATTGAGAATATCTGGTTAATAATCAAACTTAAGGTTGTGAAGAAGCGTCCAGAGTCAGATAATAACGTGAAAACCTAGCCATTACTGCTTTTATTTCACTGTGGGCCTACCCACATATCGAAACCATAGAAAAGTGTCGGTTAACACCCCAATATAGGACACATTATATCACTGCATTTGGAAAATCATGATGCTAGGCATGAACTTCATCCTTGGTAAGGACCGAGGTCTATCTGCACCTCTTGTATCTATTCTAAAATGTCCTCATCCGCTTTAGAATACCATATGCACCCCTTCGGGATAAACGACAACCACAGCGATCTCCCACAAGCGAGCCTTCCTCAAAATCAGGCTAAGACAAGTCTTAGGGGCTCCTGATTCCCGTCGTATCATACTATAGTCTATGGTGAGACTCCGCACATTTTCCTTATGGGTTCCTTAGCAAACCCAGTCCGGAAAATCAAGTTACTAAGTCACTACTAACCAAGGTAAGTAATTGGCAGCAACACCAAGTTACACTTCCACTTCATGTGTCATCTAGAAGCAATTGCTTATTGAAATTGAACACACTCTCTATAAGACTTGTTTATCTAAGAAAAGCCTGATGGACGCGGACCTATATGAAGTCGGCTTGGATTGGTTCACGATGGGCTTTTACAGTAAACTGCTATAGCCTCATTCGCCGCAGATCGCTAAGTAACGAATGAACGAAAATTCGGCATTCAGATTCAATTGAAAACCTAAAAATTGTCTTATCCGGACCTGGAACACAATACCTACTTCCACATGGAAAAACCTATCTGAGTCAATGTCCAACAAAGTACTTACTATAGATAGAGAATGTTTCTAAGAAGCAAAAAACAAAGCATTTTTTTTGAAGACCTAAAAATGAGGCAGGTACCCAGAAAAAAATCCATTTTTCGGTCTAACGATTGTTGCTCCCGTGACCGCGTGTAACCAATTTTAACATTCTTAATGTTACAAATAAAAAAAACCAATCATCAGTAAAAAAAAATATGTAGTTATTATTACGAATTAAAAAAAAAATTTTTTTCGAACGGCACTGCACAAATGTTTTTCATTTCAGGAAAACCCCCCAAGGTAGGCGTTGGTAAAATCATCTATAGTCAAAAAATTCATAGAATATTCTTGAAATATTTTCATCGAACATTTTTTTTTTCGAATTTTCTTAAAATTGTAACGAAAACGTTTATTTTTAACGAACAACACTCCCATTTCGAATGTCAAAATATCTTGCCAGACACTTTTCAAAAACCAAAATTTTGTACGGTTTGTACAAATGACTGCACGGTTAGATGAGTTTTCTCAAAGTGCGACTCTAATCAGTCCCATGGTTCTAGGTAATTTTTATCTTCTTGTATTTCCAGTTAAACATGATCTTGATTTTTATTTCTGCGAATCAGTAAGTGATTTGTTCGAATCAATTTTAGCCCTAAATAATTTTCTTGAATACCGACCAATCCTTGGCGTCACCATAAAACTTAGGAATATTTACTTTTGGTTAGTTTGCTATTGTTGGTGTTGGGCCTCTAGTGGACCACGATTTAATCACCTCAAACAAGGAGGTTTGAGGACTAACCAAATTTTCAACCAACGTGGTTTGAGAATTGGGTAAATCTGGAGTATTTCGCTTAAGGATCACGTTTGTGAGTGAGATGAGAAGAATTTATATTCATACTCCTCAAACTCAGGGGCTGTATCAACAAAGTCAGCATCATCATTAAAAGAAAAGCGTCTTTAATGTTATTTAATGAATGCAGCAAATGTTTCGGTACGCGTTAAGCTGCACACAGATCTGATAGCGTAAAAAAATATCGAATACTAAATCCTTCGCTCTTTGAAAATATTTTAGTTTTATACTATTTGCTTATAAAGTTTAGAATTAAATGATTAATTTAAATTTTAGTTATAAAAATATCTGTTTATACAAGGTCGTTTTAAAAAGAAATAAATATTCCAATGGACGTCACTGGAATCAACCATCTAAAGTAAGTTCAAAAGACTGTTAGAAAATACAATCAAGTTCCCACCGCATTTCAAAAGTTTTTATGTGACATTTTTGTCAACTTGAATTATTTAGTTTAAGTATGTATTTAGTTTTGAAAAAAATAAATAAATAAGTATATAAAAGTAAATCATAAAATAATGAAAAAAAAAAACAATTGCCCACAGTTGTTGTTTTTTTGCTTCAACTGGCGTGCATAATGTAATGAAAAGTGTATTCGATTTGAGCTGACAATTTTTGACCAAAAAAAAAAAACGCATTTCGAAATGGTTTTGGATGAATTTTAGAATTTTTTTCATGTGCAGTGGGAACCTGGTAAAACTTGAAATTTTGATATATTTTGACAAGCAATTATCACAAATCCGTCGTCAAATTTTTGAATGAAACGAAATGGAATGGCAAATGAGTCATCGGGCAACGTTCTGAACAAATTTTTTTTTGATTTTCATAACTTCACAATGACTAATAATAATACTGGATTAAACTGTTATATGTATGCACAATGAGTTATTCTTACAATTTCCTATTATGTTCAATGAATTAAGATTTGATAAGTTTTGCTATTGCAAACAAAAACATTTTGAACTGAACACGCACAAAAAACTAAAAAAAAACTGCAAAAGGATTCTGAACATACCCAGCAGTAAATAATAATCATAATTTTGTAATAATTTTCGACTAGCATAAGGGTGTCAACTTACTAAACTTTCTACATAAAAATTTATGAAACTAAATAAGAATGATTTTTTTTTAATTTAAAGAATTGATTGCTTGTAAACCTCGTTGACTCTTCACTGACAATGACATTACGCAGCTTTGGTATGTAGAACGGCACTTCCTTTTCTTTTTTGCCGATAAGGGCTAATGCCTCTTTTCTTTAGGATTCGTCCATGTAATATGGATTTTTATTTATTAGGAAAATATAGCAAAATTATAGTAGAATTCAGATGGCGGAATCCAAAATGTTGGCAAACGATTTATGAAAATAAAAACACAAAAAAAAGGTGTTAAGGTTGTTATAGTTTTTTTTTTATTTAATTTGTGTAGTTTTGAGGGCTACGAACCTGATGTGGATGAATGAATGGTTAAAATAATTTTGAGAATAGATGTGAGATTTTCCGAGTTCTTGGGGATTTCATTCGGAAAATATAGTTTTTTATAAGAGGCCAGCTATAGCAATCAGAAAAATGGGGAACGAAAAAATTGTTCAATCATTCATTTCTCAGTAAATTCACATCAAATGTTCGTTTCAATTGACATGTTCCCAATTTTACTGATGGATTTTTTTTTTGATTCATCGCCCCTACTAGTTATAGATATTATTGAAAAGCAAAACTGAAACACAAAACATGATGGATCTGAAATATTATTTGACAAGATGGTTATGGCACCATACTTGAGGTTAGGGATGATCATACAAAAGATTTGGATGTCATTTGTTTGGAGAAAATCATTTTTACTTTTGTTTTTGATTCCATGTAATCGAATTCCAATTTATTTTGACCCTTCACTTTAAATGTCTCACCAATTTAGGTTTGTTGCAAGAAAAACAAAACTCCTATGACTACTGAAATCATGGTTGTGTAGATCAAAATATTTCAATAGCTTTTTGACAAAACAGTAAATGAAAAGAAAACTCAGATCATAACGAATTTCACATCTGTCGAAAGCGATACATTTGGACAGCCTTCTGTTAAAAAAAAAATTAAGGAAAACTAAATTTAATTGATAAAAGAGCTGTCAGTGCAGAATTGATATACAGGGTGAGCCAAATAAGACCAAACAGTGTTAAACACGAATAACTTTTTTATTTTCTAATGTATTTGCTAGGGCCTGTGTGTTAAATCGTCGTCTAACTTTTGATTTAAAAAAAAAACAAATTTTTCTTGGCCACTTTGTTTACCAGACTAAGGTGTTTCTTAAGAGGAGTCTCAGAGGTTGTTTTATTAAACATGTTTAAATATTTAGAATGTCTCTAGGAATCGTTGCTTAAATTCTTAACTATAATCGCTTCTTTACTATAATGCTACAAAGTAGATATTACTGCCATCGAGGAAATACGATGTAACATCTACTACAGACCGTGAGCAGAGACAGCGACTATTCGGATGCGGATTTGTTGTAAGTTCCAGACTTAGGCAAGACGTCTTGTGTTTCCAAGACAGTAGCGAACGAATTGTAACAATCCGCATCAAGGCCAAATTCGCCAACATAAGCCAAACATGCCTTCACGCTCCGATGGAGGAAATAGATGATAGATAGGATTGCTTTTACGAGCTCCTAGACAAAACCTATGAACGACTACTGAAGTACGTTGTCAAAATCGTGCTGGGAGATACAAACGCAAAGGTAGGAAGAGAAGACATCTTTAGCAGTATTGTCGGACAACAAAGCCTACGCGACAATAGGTCTGGTAACGGACATAGGCTAATTGACTTCGCTACGGAACGAAATGCCACTATAGCCAGCACGCGGTTTCCTAACCTTAACCGCCAAGACCTTCGCAATGCGTATCCCTTAACCTCTCGATTCACACCATACCACCAGCATGGAATGTCGAAAAAAATGGCAACAATGCCAACAAGCCATTCGGTCAGCCGCCACTGTTGTGCTAGGTTTCTCGCATCCGTCACCAAGAAACCCCTGGTTTGATGAGGAATACCGATAGATGCTCGCAGCTAAGAACGATGCCTACAAGGCTAAGCTGTAGGTGAAGACGAGAGCCGCCATTGATTTCTATAAGCAAAAAAGAAGGGAAGAACACCGGCTTTCCAGGAACGATGTTCGCAAGTTTTGACAAAGTATAAAACGTCAAAGCCAATGATACAAGGCTGGAGCATAATCCTGTCGAGATGAACAAGGAAATATAGTAGTTGCGACACAGTCGATTCTGGGGATATGGAAGAACCACTTCTGCAGACTGTTACATGGCGCTGACAAACAACATTCCGTTGTCAGACTGAACAAACTATTCAATATTGGCAAAGACAGCGAAAACTGTCAATTACCCGACCTAAGTGGTGTGAAGATAGCAATATCTAAACTTAAGCATAACTAGGCAACCGGAAAAGACGGCCTTCCCGCTAAGCTTAAAAAAACTGGCGGAGATGACTTGGTAAGTAACATCAACCAACTCATAAGCCAAATCTGGTCGGATGAAAGTATGTCTGAAAAATGGAAATTCAGCATTGTTTGCAGATCCACAAAAAAGAGACCTTCGGCAGATCATGGAAAAACCCAAGAAGTACAAAACGATACTCACCACCTATTTATCGATTTTAAAGCCGCATACGACAGCATTTATAGAGACGAACTATACAGAGCCATGTCTAGTTTTGGTATACCGCCTAAACTCGTCCGTTTGTGTAGGATGACGATGGAGAATTCTTGCTGCTCCATCAGGGTCGGAAACGACCTCACCGATAAAAAAAAGAATTTAGGCAAGGCGATGCGCTGTCATGTGATTTCTTTAATTTGATTCTTAAGAGAATTGTGAAAAACTCCTGAGCCAACACCAGAGCAAACTTTTCCAAAAATCGGTGCAACTACTAGCATACGCCGACGATATTACATCATTGGTAGGACTAAACGTGTTAGTATAGCCACGTTTGCTAGTATAGAGAAGGAAGCGGCAAAAATGGGTTTAAACACGAAAGGACACACAACATCGACGAATTGGACAGAACGTCACCATTGACAGAAACTTTAAGGTATTACGGGAATTTGTCTACCTCGGCTCAGCTATTAACTTTGACAACAACATCTTGTCAGAAATTAAACGAAGAATTACTATTGCCAACCGCTGTTTCTTAGGACTAAGAAGGCAATTTAGTAGTAAAGCCCTCACTCGAACTACTAAGGAGATCCTATATATGACCCTGATCATCACAGTCCTGCTCTACGGCGCTGAAGCATGGATCGCATCAAAAGTGGATGAAGAAATCCTTGGTAGATTCGAGAGAAAAATGCTTTGAAAAATCTTCGGTCCGGTTTGCGTTCACATGCTATGGAGACGTCGATTAAATCAAGTACTATACGAGCTGTGCAGTAACTTAGCCCTGGTCAAAAAACTCCGTATTGGACGTTTAAGATGTCTTGGACATGTAGAATGAATGAATGTAGACGTCGGACGCAGTAGCGGAGGACTACGCCTTAAGTGGCGCGCACAAGCAGAAGCCGATCTCAATCAACTTGGAGTGCGCAACTGGAGGCAGTTAGCTAAGGACCGGGCTAATTGGAGAGGCATGTAGGTTGCGGCACAGGTTCATACCGGACTGTGGAGCCACTTTAGTAAGCAAGAAAAGTCCCCTCCTTTTCATTAATAGCTCAGATTGGTTTTCTCAGAGGTAACAAAGAGTGGACGAAATCCATGTGGTATCACAATGGACCAAAAACTGGTCTAAGTGTGCTAGCAAATCGCTGGCAGCCACTATAACCTAACCTTACCTAAGTTTACCAAGTTAACATGTTGCAAGAGTTATGCGTGTTTAACATCGTTTGGTCTTATTTGACCCACCCTGTATTACGATAGTTTTTGACAGAAAAGTAACGGAAAACTGAACTTAAGTGATACATAGGAAAACGAAAGAACGAAGGTTAAGTATGAAGTTGTAATATAACTTTATAAATATGTACAATTCATATATGTATCTCTAGATTTCTGGAAGAAAATAAATGAAAACAGAACTAATGGCGTTTTTGATTATTCAAAAAATATGTTATCGGAAACATATTCGATAGTGTTCTACAGAAACATAAAATAAAACTTAATTGACAACTGAAATCTCCATTGTCGAAATCGATATATTTCGTTAGATTTTTACAAAAAAAGAAAAGTAAACTAAAACTCAGTTGATAAATAACTTCTCAGCTGTCGCAGATCACATATTTCGAAACCTTTTTGATAGAAAAAATAAAGCAAAAGCAGAGTCAATTAACATCTGCAAGCATTATCTCAGGTCACTCCTGAAGTATCATAGGTTCGCCTCAGCTAAGAAAAGTTTTTGAAAAAAAGAATCAGAGTCTGTATATTTATGATACCATTTTGACAGATAAAAACAGTTGATAACTAAGGGCTTTGTCTATTAATCAAAAAATATTTTATCGCAAACATCTGACAAATGTCAGATTGAACACTGAAATCCCTGTCAAGATTTCATTTTTAGGCAAACCGTTTCCGATATAATTTGCTTAACAATAAAAAGAGGAAGGACACATAAAGGACTTTGTCTATCTCGTCAGAAATCAAACGAAGAATGATGAAATCATTGGTCATTTTGAATCTTTGGAAAATCGTCGGTTCCGTTTGTGTTGACGGGCTTAGGAGACGACGATTCAACCAAAAACTGAACGAGCTGATAGACGTAGACTTGGTGAAAAAAATTCCGCATTCGACGTTGAATATGGCTAGGAGTCGCAGAGTCCCACCAGGCGTCGGACGCAGTAGAAAAAGATATCCCCTTAAGTGGCGCGAACAAGTAGAAACCAACCTCAACCAACTTGAAGAGTGCAACTAAAGGCAGTTACCTAGAGACTGATTGGAGAGGGAATTTAGTTTAAGCCCAGGTTAATTTCGAACTGTAGCGCCACTTAAGGAGAAGAACATTGGAATGGGCATTTTGTTATGGATTTGGAGAAATAAAAAAACTGTTGGTGCTTAATTTTATATTGACCCCGGAATGAAGCTCAAATTAAAAGAATGAAAAGGAAGTTTTATTGTGTAATTTTGAACTCTGATAGTTTGCATCCAATCCAGTGAGACATTTGCGGAACCAAGTGAAGTGCTTGAACTTTTATCTATCTTAAGTGCACCAGTTCTTAGCTTCCTGAAATCCATCACTAAATGCCTGGATTGTTGAATAAATAGGTTGGTGCCATTGGCCTCTAGTTATTGTGATGCAAGGATTTCATTGATGTCGTTGATTAATCTGTACTTGACTTTGTCGCCCAGATTACTTCTTGTGGTAGACTTTTTTTCTCGTAGATGATCTAAAACATTAAACCAATACCTATATATCGCCAAAGTTGATAAAGTATTTCATCTTAAAAGGAAGAAAATCGCTATTATTATCTATCTTTTGTGTTAACTGCTCAATATTTTGATTCTTCCAAGCTAATTCTTGCGTCATCCTTTTTAATTCAGCTTTAATTCTTTCAGCTTCTTCTTCCCAGTTTGCTTTTCTTCACTTGATTCGCTTATATGTGTATCACCTTCTTTTTCTATCTTTTGATTTGTATTCACAAGGTTAGCCTTACTTTTCATTTTTAATGGTAACGTATGGGGTTATATATGATCAACAACTTTCTGGGCATTGATGTATCAAAAGATCGCTTTGATGTTTTTCTCTCATTTATAAGTAAAATAGGAAAACGTGAAACTAGATCCAAAAAACAAATCTATAGGGGACATCTGTATTTTTTTTGGATTTAATTAGTAGTTCCATAGTTACTCCTACTAAAATAAACATAATGGACCTCTGTTCCGATCCAAAAACAAATCAATAAGAGGACATATGGATCAGTTTAAGATTTTGTGAGTACATCCATAGATTTATCTTCCATGATAAGTTCATCGACCTACTAATGCAACGCTCTGACTCTCGGTGAAAAATTTTTTGCTACAACCTAATAATTCTTATCTGCATTAAAGAACTTGGGTTTCAAAAACCAATGCAAAAGGGGACATGTGGATCATTTACTCTGTCTTCCATGACAAGTGATTCAAAAGACCCATTGTAAATGCATCTTCCTGAATAAGCTCGTAGTACGTTTTCGGTTTACCACAATGCGACGTCAGAAATCTGTCGTCCACCTTTTCCACCATATGGTTGCTGTCCAAATCTGTCCATCAGTGGAAATATTTTTACAGGGTTTGTAAAAGACCATCCTTTGTCTATAAAATAAAAATACAACGCCCGAATCTGAACATTGACTGAAGTCGATAAAACAAAAAAAAAACAATTTCGTCGATTCATTTCTGCAGAATATCCCTAAATCTGAGTTATGTCTCCTCTTTCATAAGCTTTTTTATTACGTGATATAGACTTTAAAAGATTTTCGAAAGAAGGAAACAGAAGAAAACAAAGGGCAACAATTTAGTACCGAACTTACCTACACACATACGCATATGTATATAAGCAAAGCTGTTTGAATAAGAATATTAGAAATTTGTTTTCAATAAAACAAAAAT
Source organism: Rhingia campestris (assembly GCA_932526625.1). NCBI lineage: Eukaryota > Metazoa > Arthropoda > Insecta > Diptera > Syrphidae > Rhingia > Rhingia campestris. The sequence continues at coordinate 12,458,462 of OW052186.1, forward strand.
TCTTTTCCATTGAACTGGATCCTATTCGTGAGGCGAATGTATAGTTTTTGTTTTTGTTTTATTATTGAAAACCAATTTACTTATACACCTTTAATGTCAATCCATTTGTTTCTATTCCGACTTACCCTTTACTCTCCCATCTTTCCTTCTCAAATCCTTTATGTATCGATTGTGCTATTGAGGATTCCATTAGATCCACATATCGCACTACTAATGGAGCGAATGTATCCCTTAGATGTTGATGGAAGCGGCCGTTTTTCAGGTTGTCTGTTGGAAGTGAATAAATGGGTTAATGTATGAAGTTTTAATTAAGTGATGGGCTCAATGACTCGATGTAGTTAAGGGTGGGGATTATTTAGTGGAAGGGGGGAATAATTTCGCTAATCACTGAGATTTGTCTCTTATAAATGTCCCTAAAAATAGCGCGTCGTGGAGTTTTTTTGTAACTTAATAATTTTCATCATTTTTTTTTAATAAAAAAAATCCTTTCTATATATAATGTTAAATTTTTTTCCTAAAACTTTTTTCAACAATCGTTTTTTTTTACAAATCATATCTAAAAAGTTTCCTTGAACTATTACTGAAAATCGTTTTTATAAAAAAAATCGCCTGTTGACGTGTTTATGTTTTTATTAAACTACTACCGAATGTGAGCGTGCCTTAAAACTATCAATAATTATAAGACATTGACTAAAAATCTTGGTGATATGTATATAATTTTTCTAACTGTTTTATTAAAAATTACGCTTTTGTTAAATGAACATGGCTGTGGTGAATTTAACTTGTTTTAACACTTGTACTCCTTCTCGTTTGTCAAATATTTTCATGAACACATTACTTGCATGAAGATCTAAATATTGTTGACAAACAGAAGTACGTACATATGATCGGACAGACAAAAAGACATACAGTTTACAAAACGAATGTAATTATTTTTCTATGTCACAAAATATATATCAAAACATATGTTGAATATGGAATAGAACATATGAGAACGCTACAATCCTAGCCTATCGGATTGTACCCTTTACTATCCCAACTTTTTTTTTAAATTTTACAAAAAGATGTTTTAATAATAAAACGGCTTAAAAAACTTCGAGTGGCTTTTAAGCGACATTTTTAATGGCAGTATGTTCTCAATACGGATGGTATATAACAGCATTGTCCAAATAAAATGTGTCCCTAAAGATAACATATGAATTTGCCGCCATTTGAGCGGTAATGTGTTGGCAACCAAACAAAAAGTTTGAAAGCTAAAAGATAGTTTACAAACATAGGAGAGACTACAATCCGCGGATCGTTGAATACCCTATCCCATCCCATCCTTAAAATTAATATCCTCAAAATAAAGGCCTTATGGCGATGAAATACAGAAAATGACATTGTCACAATATATTGCGCAGACAGTTTATCAAAATCTTTTGTGGTTCGACAAAAAACAACGTATTTCTATTGCTAATGCCTTAGGATGGTTTGTGTAAGAAAACGCCCCCAAAATGTGGGGGTAGATGAAAATGATCTATGGACAAAATATTTATATTACCATTGCGGAAGTATTTGCATACCATTGTGTTGCAAAAAACTTGTATGGACGAAATATAGGTATTAGGATTGTCTAAATATACTGCTCAGACACTTTTTTGAAATTCCTTACGGTTTGGCTTAAAACTACGTTTTTCTTAAAGGGGGCGTGGCAGTGGGCGGATTTCAAATTTTTTTACACTTGTTCTGCTTCGTCGGCCAGAGAGTCTATATATCAAATTTCAGCACTCTAGCTCAAAATTTAAGGCCCAAAAATCGGTGACACACAGACGGACGGACGGACAGACAGACAGACATGGCTAAATCGACTCAGCTAGCGATTCAGAATCGATCCATATACTTTGAGGTATATGTATCGAAATTATTTCTCTATGTTACAAACTTAATGTCAAAACTAATATACCCCCCTATGGGAGAGGGTATAAAAATGGAGTTTAATACCAGAAAAACACCGCGTTTTCATAAAAATAAAATAGTCATCATGAACGTGGTTAATGAACTTTCAAAATTTGTATAAGAAATCTTTTACAAGATTGGGAAAATTAACACAAGCGTCTAAGCCGAATTGATAAAACATCCATAAATTAAACATATGATTCCATATTAAGGAAATTGTCAAAACCCGAAAAAGCGGAGGAAACAAATTTGCTTTTAATAAAGAAAACAATGAGATCGTCGAATACTCTATCCTATCGCACCCTTAAAATTAATATCCCCAAAAAATGGGAGCGGCTTAAATTTTTACGGGGATGTTACATAGAAATTGACATTCTCACAATATATTGCTGAGACAGTTTATCAAAATCTTTCTTGGTTCGACAAAACACTGCTTTTCTTTGCATATGCTATGGGATGTTTTTTTTTTTTGGAAAACGCCTTTAAAACGTGAGTGTGGGATGAGATTTTATATGAACGAAAGCTCATTATATTATTTTTAAAATATTTGCATTAAAACTTGTTCGTATTTTCTTAAAATTTTGCCAAAACTGATTTTATAATAAAACGCCCACAAAGAGAAGACAATGTGTGATCAAAATAGACGTTTATTTAAAAAGTGGGCGTTGCAGTGGGAGAATTTTAAAATTTTTTACACTTGTTCTTCAAACAGAGAGTCTTTATAATAAATATCATTATTCTAGCTCAACATTTAAGGCCCAAGAAACGGTTAATATCGACGGACGGACGTACAGACAGACATGGCTAGATCGACTCAGCTAGCGACGATTCTGAGTCGATCCATATAGTTTGAGGAGTATCTATTAAAATTATTTTTTTATGTTACAACTTAAACTAATATACCCCTATAGGATAGAGTATACAGATTTACAAAGCTGAGATTGAATTGATTGGTTAACCATTACAATCACTGTAAAATTACTTCGTTGCATAAATGTCCTTCAGGTAAGTTCGACAGTTGAAGCTGATTTTCACGTTGAAGATATATCATCAAAATTGCTATGGATGACATGTGATCTCAACAAGACGGTGTTACATGCTATACATCCAGTGAAATAAGTCCAATCACATTTCCTGTATCCTCATTTTGTATCTTTTAAAACGATTTTCTTTGACGATATTGTAGGATACTTGCTTTAGTTACGTAGCGTATAATTTTTATATTATATAGAGTGTACTTTTTAGAAGTATAGAACTTTCGATAGGGACAACTGTCAAACTAGCTGTCATACAAATGAAAGAGCATAATCCTCATGAGACTACATTACATACCGGAAAAATCACTGTTTGGTGCGGTTTACATGCCGAAGACGTCACTTGTCTTTAAATCCGAAATCGGTGCTAACATTACCGTGAATGGCGAACGCTACAGGCAAATACATAATTCGTGATTTTTTATTCCCCATGTCATTGAAAATAATTTGTATGAGAAATGGTTTTAACAAGACTGCGCAACATGCTATACAACGTTTGGTGACCAAATCATCTCAAGAAATGGACCTGTGAATTGGCCACCTCGTTCGTGTGATTTCATACCTCTGGACTACATTTTGTGGGAATACGTAAAATCTCGGTTCTATGATGATAAACCAGCAACGATTGATCACAAATGCCCAGTTTTTCAGTGCTGAATTTACTCTGAGTTAACCTAGAGTTAACTAACACCGGAATAAATTTAATCTAGATTTAGCTAACGAGACAGTTTTTCAGTGCAGGGATAGATTTGACTCCGTGTGTGGTGATTTGATTTGGTAGAACTCATATTTTATCGATTTTATCTAAAATTATCGAAATGTATAGAATTTGCAACAGCTCAGTTATCAGCTGTTTGGTATCTTTTCCTCCCAACAAATGAAAATGTTATTATCGCGATCTTACTCGCGATCTTTCTCCATAAAACAGTCAAATTAAATATATAAAACAGTTTCGAGTCGCTGAAATCTGAATATGAATATATCATACACGTATTTAGTTTCTAAAAATTTAATAAAATGTCCACTCAAGGGCAATGGAAAATAATTGCTTGTTTGGTATTTTATGATCTGTCAAAACAACTGATCATTTAATTCATTCATTAACTCACCAAACTTGCTGGATTGACTCGATTTAAATCGACTGAAAAACTGCTTTCTTGAGATAACTCGAGTTTAATCCCGAAACTAGGATAATTTCACACTGAAAACTGGGCCTAAGAATCCAACATTTGACGCACTTTTGACGAAATAAGACAACAAATTTACGTTACGTACCCAGAAAGTCTTCTTCACTATCGTCAACGATTAGCGTTTTGAAAGTTACGGAATGAGTACCTTGGTCGTGTTCTCCCGATGCACAGAAAGGAAGGAGATTCAATGCTGGATCGGAAAAATTCTGCCATATTTATGCAAAGTGGTCATGAAAAATGTCGACAAAAAACTGAGTATGGGACAGCAAAGCCATGTGCTCGATGTACTTTATATGTCAAATAAAAAAAAAACAATGTTTTCTTTTTAATTTAAGTCTCCTCTTATAAAACTTCCTTCAAGGCAATTTTTTGGTCTACAAAATTGTTATGGAAGAAATATTGATAACGGTATTGTAGAAATATGTTTTTGTTAGACATATTTTAATAAAGTTTGTTCAAAACGGAGCATTGTTACATGTGTTCTACCTCAAAAAGTATGATTCAAAAATAGACATATCTGTATGTCAGACAAACAAATGAACTGTCATACCTAGATTGACTCAGCTATCAATTATAATTATTTCCCTATTTCGCAAACTGTAAATTCTAAAATTAACATACTATACGGCTATAAGTCCGTGTGGAGTGGCAATTCTGTCATCGGACGCGTCCTCTGATGGTGGAAAGGAGAAATCTCTCCAGATATACAGGGTATGTGGAAAATAACTTCAATATAAAAAAAAATCTCCACTCGCGGACCAAAGTTAGGTATAGGTAAAGTCCTCAATTAAAACAAAACAATAGACGAAGGATTCCCAAGAAGGATTCAACGGTGTCACCTACTTTTTTAAGTTGATTCGTTGTTTTTTTGACGGCGATCTGAAATTATTCTATTGTAGCCACTTTTTTTTATAGAATCAAAATTAGTATTACGTCCGTTTGTGTAGTTTCTATTTTACTAAAGTTTATGACCTGTTCACAATAGCTTACGTCGCGGGTTATGAGTAAAATAACGCATTTTCATCAAAGCTGAATGTCAAAACATACCTATACCAATAACACTCTTACCTCCATGAAAGGTTTTGTACTTTGTTAACAAGAACTAACGGACCTGATGTGTGTGCCTAAAATTTGTCATAATGGAAGCTGTCAGGTTTTGGAGATGAATTAATTGTATCTGCTAAATATTTGCTATTTATTTTGAATGTGTCCAAACAGCATTTATGCTATGCTTTCTTAAAATAATCTGTATCAAAAAAACTGAGATATCGTGGAGTATTTTAAATAATTTTTTAGAATAATATATTTACATGGATATAAGCATGGAGTTTGAAAAGTTGGCTGACATTATGGTATCAAGTGTTACTTATCTGAGGAGCTATCTCCCCTCCAATGAGGTAGCACGTTCGAACAGTCTTACAGAGTCCTGTTGGGCTGAGCCATGGTGATGACTGATGCAAAGATATGTTTTAAGACTCAGGATAAATCTTAAGTAAATAAATGTTTTTTTACTGCATGCGGAATTAAGTTGGAGGTCCCGCCATCGTTTGAGTGGTTGGGTGTTGTAGAACGAGGGTAGATTCTGATTGGGTTTAACTTAGCAATGCCCAGTTGTTTTTACTCTGACTGCACATCAATTGCTCTTATTTTTACCCCCCAGTGGTAACTATCGGGAGTTTCGTCTCATTAAGGCACTCACTCTCAGGCGACAGAGGAGGAATTCCCTAGATAGAGTCAACAACGGTGGCGCCTACAGCTCCAGTTTGATCGAACTGGTATTGTAATCCCTATATGAGCTGCTTCGAAATATTTGAACACCAGGTCTATAGTGACTTCCAATACTGAGCCAGGGTGTTGGAGAAGAGTTGGTGGCGGAGAAGCCCTCAATGGGTCAACGGCAGCGCTCATATCCCAAAATGGGCTACTGACATCTGTATTTTCCGGCCCGCTGTCCTAGAGTCAAAACAAGGGCCTGGCCCTACGGGTTGGGGCTTGTGTTTTGGGTAAACTACCCATCCATGGAAAAAAGCTTATGTGACGAAGCAACCAATAACCTCAAAAAGGACTGATATTATTGTTGACGACACTGCTAAACGAAAAAAGGACAACGACGTTCGTATCTACACCTGGAATGTGGGAACATTAAACAGGAGAGGTGCAGGCGAACAACTAGCAGAAGCCCTAAACTGCTACAAAGCAGACATTACTGCCATTCAGGAAATACGATGGGAGGATGAAAAAAGAGGATGAAAAACTGTGACATCTACTATGGACCGTGTTATAGTGAGCAGAAACAGCGACTATTCAGATGCGGATTTGTTATAAGTGCCAGACTTAGGCAAGAAGTCTTATGTTTCCAAGATACAAACGAACGCATTGTAACTATCCGCATCAAAGACAAATTCGCCAACATAAGCCTTATATGCGCTCATGCTCCAACGGAGGAAAAAGATGATATAACTAAGGATTGCTTCTACGAGCTCCTTGACAAAACCTATGAGCGACTACCAAAGGACGACGTTAAAATCGTGCTGGGAGATTTTAACGCAAAGGTAGGAAGAGAAGACATCTTTAGCAGTACTGTCGGAAAATATAGCCTACCCGAAAACACGTCTGGTAACGGACTTAGGCTAATTGACTTCGCTACGGAACGAAATGTCACTATAGCCAGCACACGGTTCCCTCATCTCGATATCCATAAGGGGACATGGCGGTCTCCAGATCAACGAACAGTCAACCAAATTGATCACATTGCGATAGACAAGAGGTACGCATCCAGTATTTTGGATGTCCGAACATTCCGAAGGGACCATCAACTTGTTGTAGCCAAGGTTAGGATGTGGATATCCACCACGCCACAAAAAACCAGAAATACTGTGAAAAAATTTAATGTCGAAAGACTGCAACCGCCAGAGACCGCCAAGACCTTCGCGCAACGCGTATCCCTTAACCTCTCGACTCAAAACACACCACCAGCATCTAATGTCGAAGAACAATGGCAACGAGGCCAACAAGCCATTAGATCAGCCGCAACTGATGTGCAAGGTTTCTCGCGGCCACCAGCAAGAAACCCCTGGTTTGATGAGGAATGCCGAGAGATGCTCGTAGCCAAGAACGAGGCCTACAAGGCTAAGCTGCAGGTGAAGACGAGAGCTGCCATTGAGCTCTATAGGCAAAGAAGAAGGGAAGAACATCGGCTTTTCAGAAAGAAGAAAAAAGTGCAAGAAAAGCTCACGATCGACGATATAGAGAGGTGCCACTCCAGGAATGATGTTCGCAAGTTTTACCAAATTGTAAACGTCAAAGCCAAAGATACAAGGCTCGAACAGAATCCTGTCGAGATGAACAAGGAAATATCGTAGTTGAGACACAGTCGATGCTGAGGTAATGGAAGAACCACTTCTGCAGACTGTTAAACGGCGATGACAAACAACATTCCGCTGTCAGGCATTTAATATTGGCAACGACAGGGAAAACTGCCAACCCGACCCAAGTGAAGTGAGGATAGCAATATCTAAACTCAAGCTTAACAAGGCCGCCGGAAATGACGGCCTTCCCGCTGAGCTTTATAAAGCTGGCGGAGATGACTTGGTAAGTAACATCCACCAACTCATAAGCCAAATCTGGTCGGATGAAAGCATGCCTGAAGAATGGAACCTCAGCATCGTTTGCCCGATCCACAAAAAAGGAAACCCTCTGAACTGCGCCAACTACAGAGGCATAAGTCTGATCAACATCACCTATAAGATCCTATCTGCCGTAATACGTGAAAGCCTGAAACCGTTTACCAACAACCTGATCGGCCCTTATCAGTGTGGTTTTAGGCCAGGAATGTCCACAATCGATCAAATTTTCACACTTCGGCATATACTGGAAAAATATTTCTAAGTTAAGAGCTAGGTTGGATGTATGCTAAATGCTAAATTTCTTTGTATATATAGTTTTCTTTGCCAATAACAGCCGCGGGTGTTAATGCTTTGTTGCGGCGGGGCTTATTGTTTTAATTTCGAAAAGGAAATAAGCCCCGCGGCGGCTTTTTCACTTTCGAAATGCCCGCGGTGCTTAATTCCGCGCGGTTTATTGAACTGCACCCCTCACAGCAAAATTTGGTGATGAAAGTATGACTGAAGAATGGACCCTCTGCATAGTTTGTCCGATCCACGATCCACAAAAAAAGAGATGCTGCACTAACTTCAGAGGCATAAGTCACCTCAACATCGCCTACAAGATCTTATCTGACATAATATGTGAGTACCTGAAACCGTTTACTAACAACCTTGTCGACTCTTCTCAGTATGGGTAAAGGCCAGAAAAGTCCACAACTGAACAAATCGTTACACATCGGCAGATAATGGAGTAATTCCATAAAGTCCAAATCGATACCCACCACCTATTCATCAAATTCAAAGCTGCATACGAAATTTACATAGACGAGCTGTAAAGGGTCATGTCTAAATTTGATATTCCGCCCAAACTCGTCCGTCATAGCCCCGTTTGCTTGTATAGAGAAGGAAGCGGCAAAAATCGATTTAGCAGTAAATGTCGGTAAGGCCAAGTATTTATATGCTATCGGCATGAAAGGACACACAACATCGACGAATTGGTCGTTTTGAGAGAAAAATTCTTCGAAAAATTGGTGATCCCGTATGTGTTGGCAGGCTATGGAGACGAACTCAACGGGGACATGTTGGAACGAACTTAACCAACTGAAGGCAGTTAGCTATGGACCGGGCTAATTGGAGTGGCAGGTTGTTTCCGGACTGTAGCGCCACTGAAGTAGGTAAGTAGCAACAATCATGAGAATCTTTTTATGACAATTTTATGCTCTTGGATGTTTGTCAGACTTTCGGAAGAGGTGTACCAGTGAATGCACTAAGTTTAGTTACTTTTGAGATTAATATCAGTGAGTTCGTATTTTCTAGTCCAAGAAGATCAAACACATCGACCTGAAAGGGACATCATGACATCAAAAACTCCTGCTTATGCCGTACTATAGACGATTGAATGATACAGTTCGAGGTGATCAAGCTAAGAGCAACATATAACGGCCATCTAGTGGTTTCATTTCAATCATAGATTATTTTGACACTGACAACTGTTTCTTTCTCTAAATCTTGACAGAAAGTCAGTAATAAGTCATTTGGATATATTCAAAAAATATTTCCAAAGTGAAAAGAAGTTTTGGCCGAAATGAAGTACCCACCGCGCCTGCTGTACGGAAGTTTGTGCAAAAAGTTCGTAAGACTGCTAGTGGACAACACTTATGGCCCCTGTTGTCATACGGTACGCACAGACGAGAATGTGGCTACTGTAGCCGAGAGTGTGATACTAAATTCACGAACATCAAGTCGCCATCTATCTCAATAGCTCAACATTTCACGCACTAACCTAAAGATCTCGGATTATTCGCTTACAAGGTCTAGTAGACACAGCAATTGAATTACCATCCGCTTCGTTATCGCTTCGCAGTTTGGGCCTTAGAGCAGCTTGGATTGAACAATGATTTTGGGCGAAAATGTTCCTTTTTTGTCGAGGCGCATTTTCATCTCGGCGACAACTACGTTACGGTCACGGTGGGCGTTACAGAGCCATGTTTACAGACTTTTTTTTGGTTCATGCAGCATGGAGCGCCATGCCACACTGCCCATGCTACAATCGATCTTTTGCGCACCAAATTCCCAGATCGTGTTATCCGCAGTCTTGTCGATGTCAATTGCCCGCCTCGGAGCTGCAATTTGACCTCTTTGGAATTTTTTTTGTGGAGAACCGTTAAGAACCGATGTTATGCCAACAATCCGGTAACGATTCAAGTACTTAAGGCCAATATCATCCATGCAAGCCGTGAACTCCAGGCCCCGAAACCATGACCAAGGTCTTGGACAGTTGAAGTAACAGAATGCGCTACTGCGAAGCCAGTCAAGGCAGCCACTTGAACGAAGCTGTATTCCATAATTAATAGGAATGTTTGCTCTTACTAAAAAAAACATAATAAATTGGAAAAAAATGTAATTTTGTTCATATTATTGCATTTTTAAAAGAATCTTGTATTTGGCCCACCCTGTACATTCTTTAGGATAGTCTCGGTCCAGCTCACATAGCTTCACCTCCCCACACAAACTTTAAAGCCAGCTGTCCAGCTGTGCAAGTAAATAGATTATCTGCATATCACCATTATTTAAATCTCAGAATATCTCATGTCTTAATTTAAATTTATAAAAGTGTGTTAAAAATTAAATTTTTCAGCAAATTATAAAAAAAAACAGTTGATACACATAGGAAACATCCTTTGTACCTACCTTGACCAGCTATGAGCGTTTAAAAAAACATACAAATTTGTTTGCGTTTTCCGCTGATCCAAAAAAAAATTATCGGTAATGTCCTAGCTTCCTCCTTGACCAGTCAAAAACGTCATACATTACATATATTGCAACAACATTATTACATGGTGGCGCAAAAGTCATCACCCCATCGAAAAATGCAATAACTATAATTTTTCCGGATGAAGGCATATATCAATTCATCTTAGACATCTCTGAAGTAAACAGTTGCCATCTGTATCTGTATACTTCAAATATGTGAAAGTAGAATTGACATTTACCGTCATATATAAAAAATATAATGTTCCAAAATTGCTATAACTTTTGAGCCACCTTGTAATATATACGTCAAGATTAGAATTATTATACGTCGAGATTTTTTTTTATATATTAAATAACACACATGCTTGAACATAAATATTTAATATATAAACATATACTGTAGGAATCTGCAGGATAAAAACAACTTTTTTTTGTAAATGATGCAAATAGATACAGATAACACAAAATACCAGAATTCTGAATACCAAGTTCTTTAAGGAAAATGAAAAGTTTGTTTGCCTAGATAAATCTTGAAAATTATGTATGAATACCATATGGGAAAGGTTAAATCATATAATTCCAGGTAAAAAAATATTTTTGAGGATATTTGATATGGTTCGAAAAAATAGATTCTGTGAATAATAACGAACATAAGACTACATTGGGTTCGTTTAGTGGATGTAGGGGCTAGTGGTTGGACTAATAAGGTCAAACCTAAAGTACCAATATAAACGCTTTATTTTACAGCCCCACCAATTGCAAAAGCCTTCATTTTGTCAGATGAAAGTATGCCCGAAGATTGGAACCCCAGCATCATTTGCCCGGAGACCCTTTGAACAGAGACTAAAGAAGACTATAAGACCGTATCAACTCTAATGTGTGAACGTCTGAAACCATTTGCCAGCAACCTGATTGGCCTTGATCAGGTTTATTTAATTAAAGTGAAGTCCACAACAGATCGAATTATCACACTTCTTCAGATCCTTGAAGTCTAAATCGATACTCACCACCTATCCATCTATTTCAGAGCCGTATAAGACATCAATTCTAGTGATGAACTATTCAGAGAATTTTTTTTAGTTTCGGTATACCTACCGCCAAAAAGCGTCCATTTGTGCAGGATGACGATAAAAAAGTCTGGCTTCTCCAACAGAGATAGTAACGATCTTACCCAAACATGCGACACCAAAAAAAAATTTAGGCAAGGTGACGCAGGGTCATGTGACATCTTTCACATTTTTCTTGAGGAGATTGAGCAAAACCTTAGCGGTATAATATGTCTGCGCCGATGATATTGAATTCATTGGTCCGACTCAACGAATTGTCACAGGATGAAATCCTTGATTCCTTTGTGGTGGTGGGTTATGGAGCTGATTATTCACCAAGAACTTTACACATAGACGCAGTCAAAAAAAATCCTTGATTCCTATGTGGTGGTGGGCTATGGAGCTGATTATTCACCAAGAACTTTACACATAGACGCAGTCAAAAAAAAAAAACTCCGTCTTGACCGTTTAAGATAGCTTGGGCAAATAAAGCGAATGGAAATCAATACTCCGGATAGCAGAGTCTAAAGAAGAAGCCAAACGTTCGACGTATTAGAGGAAGACTTAGTTTTAAGACCAACTTTAAGTGAACAAGTTACATGGAAATACTCAGCTCGGCTACAAGTTAGCAATGCATAAGACTTCTCCTTCGGACACTTTTCGTAGACTTAGAGCAACTTCTTAAAACAATCGGTCTATCGATGGTGAAATAGGTGAAAGCCTGAAACGACATCTCTATTTACAGCCAGAATGAATAACTGATCAAATATTGAAACTTTGGCAGACCCTAAAAAAACGATACCAACCACCTGTTCAGCAAAAATAACAAACAGAAAATCCTTCGCAGATCTACGCGTACTTGGGCTACTTTTGTATTTGATAAGACCGATTCTAGCGATTTGATAGCGAGAAATGGTAAAAAAAAATTAATTCCTACGTGCTACAGGATACCCTTTATGTGACTTGAATCATGCGGTCATTCAGGAAATCGTGGAAAATCCCTATATCTCAGCGTACTCCCAGCAGATGAATAAACTATTCAAAATGAACCTAGCTGCTTTGTAAGTACGTACAATGAAGTAGCGATAGAAAAAGCTAGGTAGGGAGACTTTTCTACAATGTTTGAGCGAAACTTAAGAGTTCGCAATGCCCATGCCTCCATAAACTATTTCCATTTCCTAACTAAATCGATTGGGGAAGGAGATATTTCTACGATGTTTGAGAGAAACTTAAGAGTTAGCAATGGTCATGCCTCCTATAAGTTTTTCTTGTGATAAAAAAGGAGCGGCTGTTCTGTCAAGTTCCCTAGTCCAATGGCAGCAATTTTTGTTGTGATAAAAAAAGCAAGATAATAAAAATTTATACGATGTTCGACCGAAACTTAAGAGTTCACTATGCCTTTGTCTTCTGTAAGTATTGAATCCTGTTTAGAAGTTGCAATGTACTTTTTTGACAAACTGACTGTCGTATATATGTATCTTTACCAATAGAGAATATTCAAAGTTTGGCCAAAAAGACAAAAATTCGGTTACATATATATTCTGCATATAATTCCGATCTGGTGCATATACAGGGACTTGCAATTTGAATGCCAAACAAAACTGACATCTACCATGTTGGTAAAAAAACATTTTGTAAAATTGTTTGCAAATTGTTCAAGACTGTAAGGCAAATAATCATGGAGGATATAGTCTCAAACATGTGAACAAATCATCAAATTTTATTTTCAAAATATTTGCTCCTTTTGAAAAACGTTGTGCACTATAACTTGTACCTGCTAAATACAAACTTTTAGTGCAAAAAGCACACAAGTCTCTTGGGTCTAGCTTTTCTTTACAAACATTCAGAAGTACGTTTGTTTTTCTTACACGGTGACTAGATTTCCAGTTTAATGAAAAATCCCAAAGCCTAAGTAAAAATAAAAAAAATCTTTCTACAATGTTCGACAGAAACCTTTTTTTCTTGTGATAAAAGTGCTGTGGATCATCACAACTTGAATCTACACCCATATAAAATTAAACTGACTTAATTAAAGTCAATTGACCATAGAACACGCCATATGTTCACTGAATGTGCCTTGGACCAAATAGACACAAATAGCCTTGACCAAAATAGCCAAAAAAACGAATAATTTTCGGATTTAGGACGGTGTAGAGGACTATCAGACGGGCGGAATTATCGGTGACCCAAATTGCTATAGCGCTATAGATCGATAATAAGCAACTTCTTGTGACCAAAGCTGAATGTTGTCGATACCGGAGGCATGTGGAACAATGCTTACTCTCTTATGAACTTAAATTCATTCGTTACCTCTTCTTTTTTTTCAAAAACCTGGAATTTGTAGGAATTAATAGACAGCCATGGTTTCATCAGCCACGTGGTCCAAAAATACGGAGACTCAAAAGACACCCCTCCAAAGCCGAAACTCTAAAAGCAAGGACCGATGGCCAAGAAAAGACGGTCTCTTTCTCCCAACTCTTGAGTAACGGAGAAGTAACCGATGTGTTTAGGCGGACGTCCATCTATAAACAATCTCGCCACAAGTAAAATAGAAACATGGACACCTAGCCAATGGGGTCCACACGGTGTTACATAAAATACCGTCCAGAGACAACAGTCAAGGTGTCCAAAGCCAGCTGTCATATTGTCCGACAGCTATCAAACCGGCCAACAGCGATCGAAGGGACAAAGACACATGTCCCAAATATGAGAGGCACCAATGGCACCCGATGGAGATTCTGCACAAGTGAATTTAGCACGCCTGAAGACTGCTACCTTAGGGGGCAGCAATTGATGGACTTAAAGTCAACAAATCGAGCCCGACATCTCAAATTCCACCTAATATATGCAATATTTATCGAAAATTTTAAATTCCGTAATCCTGCGGGCGACTAATATATTTGCTTTGATTTAAAAACTAACGCTTCATATTGAAAAACTCTACATTAGCATAGGTACATGCTTACAGATTGACAAAAATCACTAGAATGATTTATCTTTAGAGCCGTTGAGATTTACCCTTGGTCCTCGATTGTTAACTCTCTGTATATTAACCTATGGAATAGATTTGGTTAAAGTTAACTAGTTTAATTAATTAATAACACCACTTGCTCTATAAGAATATATAAAAATAAAACAAGACGAATTCAATGCAAATAAAATATTTGTTTAAGCCTAACTTGATGATATGTCAAAAGGCTATAAATATAAGGCTAAATATAAGCTTAACCTACCCTGTAATGTAAACTTAAGCACTTTTATTTATTATTTATGTTTTTCTTTAAGATTTAGTGAAAAGGAAATGTCAAAGTTGAAAAAAAAAATTGCTGCAATATCCTATTAAGGTTAAACTAAAACCAAACGAAAAATAAATAAATAAAAATGTTTTAATGTAGGTATAGAATTACTTAGTTAATACAAGTTTAGATAAATTTAAAAATTTTGAAACGAATTTTGTTATTTTGACAGTTTTATTGCCTAAAATGACAGCTTCCAGACAACAAATTTTATGTTCAATTTAGATTGCTAATAGCTGGGAGGCAGTCAACCCAGAATTTCTGAAAGCCCTCAAAAATCCTCGGACAAGTTTTCAAAAACAAACTATCTGGACCGTATTCGTACCACCTAAATGATATAAGATTTCTGTTTTAAAATACAAGCTGGCACAAGAGTCATTGTCAGATGTTTAAAAACATTGTCACATGAGAAATATAAAAACTCTCCCACCATCTTGTAAACATGCATCCAATTCAAAACATTTAATGTTACAAATACGTCCGCTTTGCATTTCTGGTATTGCCGCAGGGTTTTTGATAGCTTCCAAAAAGGGCATCTAAACATATTCTGTGATCTAGATTGCTTCTAAACCCTGTCCGAAATCATTCTCAAGACATTATTGCGTGTCTGGTCTGCTGTTTTTTTTTTTACATATACTTTTGCTACTTTGTTGTTCTTCTCAACAAAAGATTGTCTTGAGAGTTTTTTTTTCTTTACGCTAGGTATAACCACAGACACCGTTCGGTACGTTTTGTTGATTTTATTGAAATTTCAGAGTCATTGGACAGCCATTAGTTGTGTAATTTGTTTATTCTTACCATCAGTTCTCAAGTAATCGTTAAGGATTTGGAATAATGGGAAAGAGTCCCATGTATCCTGCGGCTGTTCAGATAACACACGATCCATGTCGACGGCGAAGAGGGACCAGAAGATCTCGGCATGTTCAACAAGTAGATCACTGAACCATGCAAATGCCTGTTGTTTTAATTTTGTTGTAAAAGCTGATTTTAATTTTTGTACCAATTTTTTTTTTAAAGTTAAAGTTCTTATTTTAATTTTTTTTTTCAAATAATAAAAATTAAAAAAATCAGACGTAAGAGAATAAGCAAATTATTAATTATTCAAGTCTAAAAAAAATAATCGAAAGCATGCATACAAACGGTTAAAAATGGCATCTACTTATTATTTTTTAGATACAATCATTAAACTGAAAGGAAATATGTTAGATACATGCATAACGCATGGTTATTTTGATCGCAACAAAAAGGTAAGCAACTATTAAAAAAGTTTTTTTTTTATTTTAATGATATAGGCGCCTAAAACGTACATTTTTGTAAAAAAAATTATGGCGGTAGTTACTTTTTATGTAATTATTTTTTTTTCTTTTATAAAGTATGATTGTGGATTGAAATAAAAGACACTTAAATACATAACATGTAACAGTGAAGGTATCATATATATGAGATGCAAAGCTTTGTTTCCACAATTTTTTCTTTCAAAGGGAGATGGCTAAACCGTTTTTTTTTATGATTAACCACCATTTAAGCCACTAGGCATAAGTAATTTATAGAATTTAATGAAAATAAAAAAAAAATTAGCATTCTTTTTAAGCCTTTGTTCATCCTAGCCCTTTTTTTTAAATAGATCCATAAAAACACAAAAGTCTTATTAACAGACGGCGATCAAAAACTCAACCTTCACAGTGGAAATCTAAAAATCACATCGGGGTTTGACTGGTACCTATTGGTACATTCGTATCATCTTTTAGTAGATACCTACCCAGTCGAGACGCGTCACTTCATCCGAATGCGTGATTTGAGGTCAATGCAATCCAAATGCCTCCGCAGTCAAATAAATCAGTGATCGTTTCATTTTTTATAGTTCTCGGCAGAATAAATTAAATGGAAAGTACTAGTTATTGTAAAAAAAGAAAAACAAATAATGTGTTCCAATAAATGATTCTCCCCTACCTGTGTACTAGAGCATGATGGTATCCACATTCGCATAAAATTCAAAAATTGCACAAAACCGAACTCTAGGTTTTAGCAAAAACACCTAGAACCTACATAGAAAACTGAAAATTTTCCATATATTTTTAGTTTTCCAAAACTTGTAGGCTATTATTTTATATAAAAAGCAATGATTTTAATATTGATGACCATGCTAAATTAAAAAAAAACAACGTTCGTATCTGGAACTAAAAAGAACATTTAAAAGAAAAAGTGCAACCGAACAACAAGCGGAAGCCCAAAATTCTAACTGACACCCAGGAAATACGATGGAATGGGCCGGACAGAAGAAAGATGAAAACCTGTGGCATTTACTACAGTCCGTGTTGTAGGGAAGCAACTAAGGCAAGAAGTCTTATGATCCGAAGGCTTGAGCTAATGTATTTCGAAAAATCATGTCAAATTAGGTAACATAAGCCTCATATGCACACACGCTTCGACGACGATAACATTGTTAAGGACTGTTTCGGCATGGTCCTGTTAGAAAAATATGTGCCACTCTCGAATTGTGATGGAAAGAGGAGAGGGTCACTTTAACAGTGTTGTCGGAAAATACAGCTTACATGGCACCACATCTGGTAATGCTACTATAGCTCGCATTCGGCTTCCTCACCTTGACATCCAAAAGGGGACATAGCAGTCTCCAGATCAATCACATTGATCACATTGTTTTAGACAAGAAAAATGCATGCAATGCAGTACGACCAATAGTCTGAACATTCCGAGGGCTAACATCGACTGGACTGCAGCCAAGGTAAGAATGCGGATATCAACCACGCCACAACAAATATGAAATACTATTAAAAAAAAAATAGTACGCGCATACCTAAACATCTCCATTAACACCATATCATCTTCTGTAGATTGTTAAACGACGATGAAGAACAATCTTCCGCTGCCAAGCAGAACGAACCATTCAATATTGATGAAGACAGCGAAAACTATCAAACACCCGATCTAAGTGAAGTGAGGATACCAATATCTAAACTAAAACTTGCCAACGCTGCCTGAAATGCCGGCCGAGCTTTATAAAGCCGGTGGAAATGATTTTAAAAATACCATTTACCACCTCAAGCCAAATTTGGACTGATGAAAGTATGTCTGCATAATGGTACCTCACCATCATTTGCCCAATTTACAAACATGGGAACCCTCTGAACTGCTTTAACTTCAAAGGCTCAAAAAGGGCCTCTCCTCAATATCAGCTATGAGACCATATCAACCGTAATATGGGACTATTGAAACCATTTACAAATAACCTGATCGGCTTATGTCAGTGTGGTTTTAGTCAGGACAGGCAGATCCTGGAACAAATAAAACCCAACATATCCAAAACGATATCCAATACCTATTCATCGATTCCAAAGCCGGATACGACAGCATTTATAGAGACGAACTATACATATCCATGTCTGGTTTTGGTATACCGCCCGAACTCGTCCGTCTTTGCAGGATGACAATGGAGAATTATCGCTTTACTTCTTTAACATTTTTGTTGAGGGGGTTGTGCAAAACTTCAGGGCCAACACTGAGGCACAATCTTTCATAAATCTGTGCATACGTCGATGATATTGACATTATTGGTTAGATTCAACCTCATGGACTAAGTAAATACTGTCAGCACGAAAGGACACACAACATTGACGAATTGGAGAGAATCTCACCATTGACAGATAGAACATCTCGTCAGAATCAATTAAATAATCAAGGCAATTTAGTAATAAGGCCCTTGGGATAAGAAGAAAGAAGGCAGGAGATATTTCGACGATGTTCGAACGAAACTAAAGAGTTCACTTTTCCTATATCTCCTAAAAGTTTTTTTCGTACGCTTTTAAATCCTATCTAGACGTGGGCGTTGAATTAATATTTAGGGCGTGTAAACGATTTATATATTGTTGACAGATCAGAGGTGGTGAAATATTTCACGACTTCGAATATGTGGTCGTTCCAACGTAAGTCGTTACTAACACATGTACCTAGCATGGAGCGTTTTTCGGTTTCTCCGACCTAAGTGCAATTCATAGATAATGGCTCTAGATTTTGGTTTAGCTTTAACGACAGAAGACAGCATTGTGTTTTGGAAGCATTGAATTGAAATTGATCTGTTGGATTTACACCTCTGGATAATGCTGTTAAGGTCGGAATTCAATGACCTTAACATATTTTGACGTTTTGAAAACGAATAGCTGAGAGTACTGTCATCAGCGAAGGAATGATTTAGATTAGAAGTTGCAGAGAGATCATTTATAAAAATGAGAAAGAGAATCGGAGAAAAAACTGAGCCTTGAGAGACATCAGCATTTATTTGCTGAGTTGCAGACTTGAAGCCGTCCAAAACAACATGAATTGAACGTTTCGAAAGATAATTTCTAATCCATAGAAAAAGTTTTTCATCGATTCCAAAATGCAAGCATTTTCGACAAAAGGGCTTTATGCCAATACCTTTGAAATATCAAGCGCAACAGTCTTGCTGTTGGAAAGTGGAACCAATCCATGGTGGATTGGTTCCACTTTTCGGTGAGATATGTCATCAAATCACCAGTCGACCTGTTGCTGCGAAAACCATACTGCCGGTCATTGAGAAGTTTTCTTGTTTCGAGATGTTGTTGGAGAGAGAAGAAGATTCGTCTTTTTTTTGGTATAGGCTGGACAAATCCTACTGAGTAGGGTAAATAGAAAAGCTTACGCAATGGTTTTGCTAGCGTATAAGAACACCTCTTTTTAATAATGGCGTATACACCATCTGGACCAGCGGATTTATGAATGTCAAGATCAAATAAAACTCTTGCAACTGTATGAGAACGAAAGTGAATTTGTCCCATAGAATGATCGGCGTTCTCAAGTATAGGGGGAGACTGGGAACAATCTGGCAATGTAGAACTGGTTGCGAAATGCGCAGCGAGTAGATTGGCTTTGTCTAAAGAGCTGACAGCTGGAATGTCATTGAGAATATGCGTCGGAACTGATGATGAGGCGTATTCTTTATATTTTTGACAAAATACTAAACGTTTTTAATACCTCTGGGGCATTGTAGAATTTTTTGCCTCTACTTTTGATCATAGAGGAATTTGACACGCTTTAAATGGGCGGAAAGTTTGTCTCTCACAACCTGATAGCTTCTTTGCAGCTCAAATCATTCCACTCTTTTGCCTTTGGTCTGGTACTCTTTATTCTGTTGGCAATAAATAAAGAATGATGTTATATATCATATCAGTAGCAGCATCCACGTCAATGTCGAGGAAACATTGTGACCAGTTAAAATTCTTAAAAAAAACTGTTATGCTTCCCAATTGAAAAAATGAAAAACACAGCATTTGGTCCTGCTACCAAAAGGGAAGAAGCCTCCTGGAGAGACATCGTCCTATGGGCCAATATTTCTGGTGGATATCTTCCGAAATATACCCGAGTAAATAATGTATAATTATCTGCAGCAGAAGAGAAAAGAGCCTTCAGACCACCAATTTGACTTCGGAAAAGCGAGATCTACTGTTGATTCCATAGGAGTGGTCGTCGATATCTCAGAAAGGATCATCAATAGAGATGGTTAAAAGAAGAGTTTAAAAATTAAACCGTCAGCGCAGCAGTCCCACAGGGATGATTCTTAGGACCTCTATTGGGGAACATTATGTACTACAGAGTTCTACGATTAACCATAGCTAGTGGATCATTGGATTTTCCGATGATATTGCCATCGTGGCAGTAGCCTGGATAAAAGATTAGCTTGTATCTACAGAACTAGAACAGAACCTTTCCATATAACCAGTAGGAAAACTGTTAAATTCGGCACTTTCCAGCACTTTAATGCCTTTGCAGTAATGCTCGACAAGAAACTCCAAAAAGCATGTACATAGATAACTTATTCCCAGAGGTATCGAGAAAACAGGGAACTCTCTAGCCCATATTGTCTTAAATCGGCCTATAGACACACAAACTGATACAGACAAACCAAGACGGGATAAGTCGGGAGCATGGAGACTGCAAATACCATATCACACAGTTGCTGTCTGGTTATTGCTAGTAACTTCATTGACTTAGACAGGATACCTTACCATTCTGTCGAGAGTGACCAGACGAAGATGTAGAGGACGCAGTTTTTTATTGCACACGCTGTTCAATCCGTCGCTACTTCTCGACCATGTGTTGCGGTCGCAGGAGAACTGAATGACAGTGTGTAACTTTGTAACGACATTACATAATGAGCTGCGGGAAATAAAGGGTCCGCCATCTAACGTTTTTTTTTTCAACTAGTGCTTATTTCGTGAATGGTAACACTTAGCTCATGTCTGATTTTACAGATAATTAGTTTTATCCTTCCGCTGAACGAATATGATTGTGTATACGCTTGAACAACGCTGGGAAATATTGCGATATTACTTTGAAAATCATGGTAATGTTGCAGAATGTGTGCGAAAATTGCGTACGGATTTTGGAAGAAGAGAAGCACCGTCAGCTCCGTATGTTCGTTATCTTGTGAAAAAAGTGAAAGAAACTGGCATCCTCATCGATAAACCAAAGCGTGAAAAGCCAAAAACAGTGTGTACACCCGAGAATATTGCTGCTGTGACAGAAAGTGTGCGTGAAGCGCCATCAACATCAATTCACCGTCGTTCTCAACAATTGAACATTTCGGAGACATCATTGAGACGAATTTTGCATAAAGGCCTTGGTATGATGCCATACAAAGTCCAATTGGTTCAGGAGTTGAACTGACCATCCAATGCGTTTTCGCTTCGCTAAGTGGGCCTGCGATCGACTTAGAGAAGATGCCGATTTTGCCAAAAAAATCATCTTTTCAGGTGAAGCTCATTTTGATCATGGCGGGTATGTAAACAAGCAAAATTGTCGCATTTGGGGCACAGAAAACCCGCACGCATATATTGAAAAGCCGATACACCCAAAACGAGTCACTGTTTGGTGCGGATTTTGGTCCAGAGGCATAATTGGGCCATTTTTCTTCGAAAATGAGCAAGGAGTGGCCGTTACAGTCAATGGCGATCGTTATCGGGCCATGTTGAACGAATTTTTGTTCACAAAAATTGAAGACGAGGATATTGGCAACATTTGGTTTCAACAGGATGGCGCTACGTGCCACACAGCCGAAGCTACACTCGATGTTTTGCGCCCTGTTTTTGAAGATCGCATTATCAGCCGCAGAGCTGATGTCGTTTGGCGCCCCTCGGAGCTGCGATTTGACACCGTTGGACTATTATTTGTGGGGTGCCGTAAAAGATAAGTGATACGCCGACAAGCCAGAGACAATTGACGCTTTAAAGGACAATATTCGTGAAGCCATTGGTGAAATACAGCTGCACACAATCGATAATGTGCTTAAAAATTGGACCGATCGTGTAGGCTACTGCATGGCCAGCCGAGGCAGCCATTTGAATGAAATTATTTTCCATTATTAACCGGAAGGATTGTACTTTCAAATAAAAAATTTGAGAACCTATTCAGTAGTTTTTTTTATAGCATTTTCAAAAAAAAAGTTATTTGGCGGACCCTTTAGAAAAGCTAAGAAGAGCAGTAAAAGCAGCTGACGCAGGACTTGGTTACCAACCCTGCGAAGTAATACCAAACAGATAGTCCAAGGGGATATGATCGAATTCTGTGTATATGGGTGAAGTTTATTACGTATGCATATATCGGCTAACACTTCTAAAGTCATCTACGATAGACTGATAGCAATAGCTGGATAAAGGGGTGCACTATCAGTTTGAATTCCCAAAAGCTCGTTCCACACAGCTCCAGCAGCCATCGAGGGAAAACTGATCCTACATCATGTCAAACAAGACGTTCTCAGCAAAGAGTAATACAACAATTCAGCAGGTGTTTCATAAGGATCTTTTCTATGCCCTCTGTTGTGGAATATTATGTGTGATGGTGCTTTCAGGCTGCCAATGCAACGAAGGGTGAAGGCTGTGGTTGTGGGTTTGTGCATGATATCGCCATCGTAGCCGTGAAAAAGAACAAACGAAGCGAATCTGTAATCAAAGCCTCGTTGGAGTCTACTGGCCCTGACCTAGCAGCACAGAAAACCGAAGCAGTTTTAATAACTATTTTAAAAGTACTGGAATATATGCAAGTAAGCGTGATATATCAAACAATTTGATCGAAATCCGCAATTCGTTACCTAGGTGTATTGATCGACAACAGACCTAACTTCAGGCGCACCTATATTTTGTTGGAAAGACAGCAGCGATCCTTTAATCATCGGTGGACCTATAGGCAGTTACAGATTACTTTTGTTTAGAGTAACAAGCTCAGCCTTATTGTTCGCAAGGCCAGTCTGGGCTGACGGAATGGCTAGATAGGAAAGAGGTCAAAATTATCAAAAAGGTAATACCACTGGAATAATGCTACCACAGGAAGATGGACTTATCAACTTTTATCTGAAATATAATGTTGGCAAGAAGAGATGTAAATTTCTATATCACGCACATTCTAAAAAACAGTGGTGGATTCAGGAAATACCTGTTGACGAGATGATCCTGTGATAATTGAGTGGCTAAGACAATAGAACGCCTAAGAGGAGAGTACAGCTTAAGAGCTAATAAGCTTCTACGAGAGAGTGGTGGACGAGTGGTAGCACGGATATGTATAAGTACGTGGGCACATTGCTGATATTATTAGTAAGGTGCGGATATAATCCTCTGACAGTTTATTAAAATCTTTTCTGGTTCCACAAAAAACATGTTTTTTTATTGCATGGGCTATGGGTACACAAATAGTTTTTTTTTAAGAAAACGCCCCCAAAAAGTGGACGCGGGTTAACATGACATAAAGACGAAAAATTTCTTACATTTTTTTCGAAGTATTTGCATCAAAATTTGTTCGAATTTTCTTTAAAATTTGCCGAAAATTGTTTTTTTTTTTGAAACTACTCAAAAGCTAAAAACTTTATAATATGGAATATAGATAATGACATGCGCTTAACTATCTTGCTCAGATACTTTTTTGAAATTACTTATGGTTTGATAAAAAAAGACGTTTATTTAAAAAGTGGGTGTGGCAGAGTGTATGGGTTATAAAGGGTGGTCCAGCCATAATGCACGATGTTAATTGTGAGTCACACAGTTTTTAGTCCAACTTAATTTGACATTTCTTTGTTTCAGAGTTTGCAAAATTCAACCAGGGACAGGTACACAATTGAGCAGCGCGTTAAGATTGTTGATGCCTTTTACGAAAGTGGAAGTTCAAATAAAAATGCATTTCGAGCACTTCGTGATGTTTTTGGTCAGCATAATCGATCAAATGTGTCCACAATCGGGAGAATTTCGCGCAAATTTCAGCAAACCAGGTCTGTAGGAAATGTGAAAACACCTGTGCATGCTCGCCCAGCTCGTTCTGTGGACTATATTGCTGTTGTTCGCGATATTGTGGCAGAAGAATCGTCATCGTCGTCGTGCCGAATAATTGAACAACTCACGAACATCACTGATGCGAATTTTGAATAAAAATTTGAATTAAACGTTTACAATGTTCAATTGACTCAAGAGCTGAAGCCTACTGACCATTTCAAGCGTCGCGTCTTCAATATACCGAATGTTTGGTTGAACAGACAGAAGTGAATGGATGATCAAAATTTATTTTTCTGAATCTCTCTTATTCCACTCAAATGAATCAGAAATTTCCATTAATTCCAATAACCAATGAAGTTCCAATGAAGTTTTTCAATGATAGCTAAACATTAACCCTTTAGGGCTCAGTTATAGCTATCGTTGAACAACTTCATTGGAACACAAAATATAATGGAATTGAAATTTTACCTCCATGATGGAACGACAAACATTACTTCACAAAAATAAATCATGATCAGTGAAAAAAAAAGTAATTTTCTGCGATAACTTAAGGGTGATCCAAGTAGAGATACTTTTTTCAATAGCCTTTTTTGACAGATCACGTGTGAGTCGTGTCATGCTGTCATGTTATTTTTGTTTAGTATTGTTTGGCATTTCATAATGGAAAGACTTACGCGTGAACAACGTTAACGAATTGTTCAACTTTATTATGAAAATTCACGTTCTGTGAGGAATGTGTTTCGTGCACTTCGCTCAACTTATGGTCAACATAATCGGCCTACTGAGCGTACTATTCGCAACACCATCACCCATTTTGAGACCCAGCATTCATTATTGGATAATATTCGACCGAATAGACCACGTCCAACACACTGTGAAGAAAATATAGCGGCCGTAGCTGAGAGTGTACACGAAGACCGTAGAGAGTCTATTCGGCGTGATTCGTGCATGATAACCGACTATTTGATGCCTGAAATTGAAGCTCGTGATCTCGGCGACATTTGGTTTCAGCAAGACGGCGCCACTGCCCACACATCGCATCAATCAATGGACTTATTGAGAGAACATTTCGGTGAGCACATAATCTCACGTTTTTGGCCGGTCGATTGACCACCAAGATCGTGTGATATCACACCGTTATCTTTTTCCTGTGGGGATATGTAAAGTCAAAAGCTTATGCCGACAAACCCGCTTCGATTCAGGCCTTGGAGGAAAACATCACGCGTGTCATTCGCCAGTTACCAGTCGAAATGCTCGAACGAGTGATCAAAAATTAAACTCAACGGATGGACCATCTGCGACGTAGCAACGGCCAACATTTGATAGACATAATCCTCAAAAAATAAATGCCAAAGAATGTTCTTTCAAATGATAATAAACATTCTTCATTAAATATGAATTTTCTGTGTTTTTTTTCTTTAAAAAAGTAGGGAACCTCGAAATGGATCACCCATTACAATGAAAAATTAAAATATGTTTGGATAACCATGTTCTAAAATTCATAAGCTTTGTTTTGACACCAAAAGGGCCACAAATCGGTGAAACACAGACGGACGGTCGGACGGACCGTAAAGCGACATAGACCTGGGCGCCCATAGGCTTCGATTCCCAGCCAGTCGTCGCATTGGACGCAGAAGGCATCGCCTTATATGCCATATACCACCTTATATGCCATATACCGAGAATTGAAGTGCGCAATTGAGCTAATTGAAGAGGCATGTTGGACGAGGCCCATGTTCCTTCCAGACTGTAGCACCACTTAACCAACAAAGTAACTCCCTCCTAAAAGCGTTTGTTATTCGAAATAAAATAAAAAGATACCTTAAAACTAAGTGGATCTAAAAGAATTATCAAAATTCAGTTTTTATTTAGCATTGTTGGTCTCATGTAAAATTAGTCAAAATCGAATTACCAGTCTACCCTTAGGTCCCTAAACCTCAAATTGCATCCCTTTTTACATTTATGCACCCCCAAAAAAATATTTAATATTTAAAAATATTTAAGAAAAAAAAACTCAACTGGTGATTGAACAAATACCACAGGGAGTGAAAACAAATATCTCAAGTTATTGTTAAAGCGAAGAAAAAAAATACAAAATATAAAAATTTAATAAAATTCCATTAAATTGCAGTAAATATCTTAATAAATAAATCAGAAAAAAACGAAACTATCTTCGCTAATAAATCAAGCGCAATAAAAACTCGTTTCTTCTAAACATAAAAAAGCAAGAACGTCTTAAAAAAAAAAACAAAACAAATAAAAGAAATTAAAAATAAACTAATTTAAGTAAACTTTAAAAAAATTAATATTATTATTTCTGGCTTCATATATAAAAATGCTTAATTTTATATTTATATTGTTTGCTACGTGCCGTGGGAACTGGCGCAGTATAAACCGCATGAGTTGGCATGCAATATCGGAATGGTGGCGGTTGGCCGGTTACTTGAGCTGCTTGTGCAGCCCCCTGTCCACTACCGGATCCTGAAGCTGCTCCACCTGTCGTCGAGTTTCCGGCTGTTTGATTAGCATTTGGATTCGCTGCTTCGTTAGCATCAGCTGTCTCGCCAGCAGCTGCACCTTTTTGATCCGTATCATTTTTTCGTAACTATAAATGTATATACATTCACCCAAAAATAATATTTTTGTTTTTGTTTGCTGTCTTGTTTGTTTAAATAAAAAAAAATACGTTTCTACAGAAAAATGTTTTTTTTTTTGTTAATGAAATTTTGGTTGATTTTTATTTTCTTCTGATCAACTTAACAAAAAATCAATTTAAATGGAAACTGAAAAAAAAAGAAAAATGAATGGCGGGAGGAAATATTTAAAATTAAACAAAATTAACGACACTATGGGAGGGGATTTCTGATTAATTTATTTCTCTTTTGTGCTTAACCAATGAATGAACTAACTACCTGACCATTTGATTTTTAATGAAAAAATGTCAAAAATTATACAAACTTAACTTCTTTATGGTTTTTTCTAAGTGTGCGCGACGAATCGCTCGGTTTTTCTGCCTTTCCTCATTTTGTTTTCATTTTGAAAAATTGTTTTTAATTTTCGTTTTTTTTTTTTTTTTGAATAAAAAAAATGCAAAGAACATTATTTAAATAATTGCGGTTTATAGACTTTAAATGTAAAAGATTTTATTTTTGTTTTATTTGAAAAGCAACGTCAAAGCATCCTTATTGGAAAACATGTATAAACCCAACAGATACAATGTATTTCGTGATTGTTATGTATACAGTGGTGGGAAACAAAAATTAACGAACTTCGATTTTTGTAGGCTAATGAAATTCGGATTTCTTATGGGACTTAATATTTACAGAAACGTCATTTATGAGTGGGGTGCTCCTTGAGCACGACTTTCAATTATAATTAAAAGAAGTCTTAATACGTAATATACTCGTTAAGTTTGATCAAAATCGTTGCGGCCGTTTTTACGAAATATCGATTTTATCAAAACAGTCATATAGGTAGGTACCATTAGTTGTGACCATATAAAATTCCCTTAAAAATGGGTATAAATCGGTTTTTGATTGTCATTTGGCGACAGATCGACAGAAGGACAAAATCGCGAGATGCACCTTTTTCAAAAATTTTCCATCATCGTAAAATTAGGTAAATTAGGTTCGATTGGCGTTAACTTGGCAATGCCCGGTGTTGTAACTCTGACTACACATCAAATGTGCTTATTTTTACCTCCAAGTGGTAACCATCGGGTACTGGTCTCATCCAACCGGATTTGACTTGCTAAACGATAAGTGCGAGTGTTGATAACACGACGAAAAACAGCAACACTATAAACACCCTGGTGAGAATGGCACGGATGAATACCCGGCCTGCTGTCCCAGGCGAACCTAGATGAGCTGCTCTGACATATTCGGACAACAGGTTGTCTAGGAATTTCAAGGGTTAGTCAGGCCCCTTGAACAGAGATGGTGGCGGATGAACCGAAAGGCCAAAGGCAGCGCTCAATCCCGTAGTGGATACTGATGGCCCCATGTCCTAGGGGTATCTAATAAAATGGAACTGGCCCTCCAGGTTGGGGGTTATGCTTTGGGTTAACTACCCACCCAAAGAAAAAAATATGGTTACGAAGCAACCAATAGCCTCGGAAAGGACTGATTTTATTGTTGACGACCCTGTTAAACGAAAAAAGGACAACGACGTTCGTATCTGCACCTGTAATGTGAGAACATTAAACAGGAGAGGTGCAGGCGAACAACTAGCGGAAGCCCTAAACTGCTACAAAGCATACATTACTGCCATCCAGGAAATACGATGTGATGGGCCGGGCAAAAAGAGGATGAAAGACTGTGACATCTACTACGGACCGTGTTATAGTGATCAGAAACAGCGACTATTCGGATGCGGATTTGTTATAAGTGCCAGACTTAGGCAAGAAGTCTTATGTTTCCAAGACATTAGGGAACGCATAGTAACAATCCGCATCAAGGCCAAATTCGCCAACATAAGCCTTATATGCGCTCACGCTCCGACGGAAGAAAAAGATGATATAGCTAAGGATTGCTTCTACGAGCTCCTCGACAAAACCTATGAGCGACTGCCAAAGTACGTTGTTAAAATCGTGCTGGGAGATTTTAACGCAAAGATAGGAAGAGAAGACATCTTTAGAAGTATTGTCGGAAAACATAACCTACACGACAACACGTCAGGTAACGGACTTAGGCTAATTGATTTCGCTACGGAACGAAATGCCACTATAGCCAGCACACGGTTTCCTCACCTCGATATCCATAAGGGGACATGGCGGTCTCCAGATCAACGAACGGTCAACCAAATTGATCACATTGCGATAGATAAGAGGCACGCATCCAGTATTTTGGATGTCCCAACACTACCTTGTAGCAGCCAAGGTAAGAATGCGGATATCCACCACGCCACAACAATCCAGATATACTGTGAAAAAAATTTAATGTCGGAAGACTGCAATCGCAAGAGACCGCCAAGACCTTCGCACAACGCGTATCCCTTAACCTCTCGATTAACACCATACCACCAGCATCGAATGTCGAAGAGCAATGGCAACGATGCCAACAGGCCACTAGATCAGCCGCAACTGATGTGCTAGTTTTCTCGCGCCCACCAGAAAGAAACCCCTGGTTTGCTGAGGAATGCCGACAGATGCTCGCAGCCAAGAACGAGGCCTACAAGGCTAAGCTGCAGGTGAAGACAAGAGCTGCCATTGAGCTCTATAGGCAAAGAAGAAGGGAAGAACATCGGCTTTTCAGCAAGAAGAAAAAAGAGCAAGAAAAGCGCGCGATCGAGGATATAGAGAGGTGCCACTCCAGGAACGATGTTCGCAAGTTTTACCAAAGTGTAAAACGTCAAAGCCAAGGATTGGCCCTTATCAGTGTGGTTTTAGGCCAGGAAAGTCCACAACCGATCAAATTTTCACACTTCGGCAGATCCTGGAAAAAACTCAAGAAGTCCAAATCGATACCCACCACCTATTCATCGATTTCAAAGCCGCATATATAGAGACGAACTGTACAGAGCCATGTCTAGTTTTGGTATACCGCCCAAACTCGTCCGTTTGTGTAGGATGACGATAGAGAATTCTCGCTGCTCCATCAGGGTCAGAAACGACTTCACCGTAACATTCGATACCAAAAAAGGATTTAGGCAAACTCGTCCGTATGTGTAGGATGACGATAGAGAATTCTCGCTGCTCCATCAGGGTCGGAAACGACTTCACCGACACATTCGATACCAAAAAAGGGTTTAGGCAAGGCGATGCGCTGTCTAGTTTTGGTATACCGCCCAAACTCGTCCGTTTGTGTAGAATGACGATAGAGAATTCTCGCTGCTCCATCAGGGTCGGAAACGACTTCACCGACACATTCGATACCAAAAAAGGATTTAGGCAAGGCGATGCGCTGTCATGTGACTCCTTTAATCTGATTCTTGAGAGGATTGTGCAAAACTCCAAAGCCAACACCAGAGGCACAATTTTCCAAAAGTCGGTGCAACTACTAGCATACGCTGACGATATTGACATCATTGGTAGGACTCAACGTGATGTCATAGCCACGTTTGATAGTATAGAGGAGGAAGCGGCGAAAATGGGTTTAGCAGTAAATGAGGGTAAGACTAAGTATATGCTGTCATCACGAAAGGACTCACAATATCGACGAATTGGACAGAACGTCACCATTGACAGATATAACGTTGAGGTAGTACGGGACTTTGTCTACCTCGGCTCCGCTATTAACTCTGACAACAACATCTCGTCAGAAATTAAACGAAGAATTACTCTTGCCAACCGCTGTTTCTTCGGCCTAAGAAGGCAATTTAGTAGTAAAGCCCTCAATCGAACTACTAAGGAGATCCTATATCAGACCCTGATCATCCCAGTCCTGCTCTACGGCGCTGAAGCATGGACCGTATCAAAAGCGGATGAAGAAATCCTTGGTAGATTCGAGAGGAAAATTCTTCGAAAAATCTTCGGTCCCGTTTGCGTTGACGGGCTATGGAGACGAAGATTCAACCAAGAACTATACGAGCGACATGCCCCTGGTCAAAAAACTCCGCATTCGACATTTAAGATGGCTAGGACATGTAGAACGAATGGACACCAATACTCCGGCTCGCAGAGTCTTCGATTCCCAGCCAGGCATCGGACGCAGTAGAGGAAGACCTCGCCTTAAGTGGCGCGCACAAGTGGAAACCGACCTCAGGAGGCAGTTAGCTAAGGACCGGGCTAATTGGAGAGGCATGTTGGTTGAGGCCCAGGTTCATTCCGCACTGTAGCGCCACTTAAGTAAGTAAGTAAGGAAATTCAAGGGCAAATCCTGGAGACTATTCTATGATAAAATAGAAGAGACTTCCAAGGCGTCTAGACTTGTAAAAACCCTCTGCACTAGTCCAACTATTTTCAGCAATTACTGTCGTAAACGACCTAACCGACACCTAAAAAGGATTTAGGTAAGGCGACCTACATTCATGTGACATATTTAATCCCATTCTTGAGAGAGTTGTGCAAAACTCCCGAGCCAACACCACAGATGCAATCTTCCATAAATCGGAGGATACGCTAACGGTATTGACATAATTGGTCGGACTCAACGTTTTTCTTTTGAATATCCTTATAGTGTTTGAGCACAGCGCGGGAATTAAGGAAATAGAGGAGTAGAAAAGAGGAGATACCGATGTGCGTTGGTCTTAATTTGTTGTAAATTGTAATGGAGGAGAAACACTGAGTTTGGTAAAGCATTTCTTACTCGTGTTGTTCGGTTTAGGAATGAATCTCTATATTTCATAGTACGTCCGAAGAAAGGCTTGAGGGTGAACTGATTAGCATTCGTGTCACGGTAAGTATAACGATTGACTTGTTGAAGTGGCGGAATACATCTGGATATTTAGTTAGAGCATATGCTGTTGTAATACCGGTAAAAGAATGTAAGGCAGGAGACATTCCTACGATGTTCGAAACTATGGAGTTCGCTATGGTTGGATCTCCTATTTATTTTATCACACGTTTTTGTATCTTCTCTAGTAGGTGCAATGATGTTTTGGCTCAACTGACCATATGTGGGCTTGGAACTCAAGCTTGGGGCGTATTTCCTCTTTATATATTGAGCTCGGATCAGAAGGGGTGAAATATTTCTTGCATCTGCTAAGGAAACCTAGATATTTCGCTTAATGTTTAGTGATTTCAAATATGTGGTCGTTTCAACGACGGTCGTTACTAACACACATGCAAGTGCGATTCATGGATAATGGCTGTTAATTTTGGTTTCGCTTCGATGACACTCTATTCGATTTACAGCATTTAATTATGCTGTCGAGGTCGGAATTTAATAAACATATTTAGTCGTTTTTTGTTCCACATCAGAAGGTGAAGGGCGTGAATTCCTGAACGAATATAAAAATCTGAGGGTACTGTCATCAGCAAAGGAATAAATTGGATTATAATTTGCAGACAACAGGTCATTAATAAAAATGAGAAAGAGTGTCGGAGACAAAACGGAGCCTTGGGGAACACCAGCATTTATTTGGTAAGTAGGAGACTTGAAGCCGTCCAAAACTACTTGAATTGAACGTTTCGACTAGTAGTTTCTAATCAATTGGAGATGAGTAACATCGATACCAAAATCACGCATTTTCGGCAAAAAGGCTTGATGCCAAACCCTGTCAAATGCCTTTGAAATATCAAGTGCAACGATCTTGTTTTTGCCACCAAGTTTGGTTGATTGGTTCCACTTTTCGGTGAGATATGACATCAAATCACCAGTTTTGCTACAAAAATCAGATTGTCGGTCATTGAGGAGTTTTCGTGATTCAAGATATTTCAAGAGCTGACGGTTTATCAGCGTTTCCATGACCTTACATAGAAGGGAGGTAAGTGCAATTGGTCGGTAGTTGGAGAGAGAAGTAGATTTTTTATGGATGGGCTAGAAAATGCTGTTTTCCATCTACTCGGGAAGAGTCCTGATGAATAGGACAGATGGTAAAGCTTACGCAGTGGTTTTTCCAGCGTTGAAGAACACCTCTTTAGAATCATGGTGAATATATCATCTGAACCAGATGATTTGTGTATGGCAAGATCGATTAATACTCTTGAGACTGTATGAGTACGAAATTGGATTGGTTCCATAGAATGTTCTACGTTATCTATTACAGGGGGAGACGGGGCACAATTTGGTAGCGTAGAATTGGCTGCAAAATGAGCAGCGAACAGATTGGTTTTATCTAGAGAGGTGACAACTGGAATGTCATGGTAAATGAGCGTTGGGATGGAAGATGTGGTCGTATTATTATTGTATTTTTATAAACTATCAATAGATTTTACTACCTTTGGGATACAGTAGAATTTTTTGCCCCAACTTTTGGTCGTGGAAGAATTTGACACGCTTAATATGGGCATTGCAGTCATTTCTGGCTCGTTTGAATTTTAAACGGTTTTCCTAAGTAGGGATACATGTTTTGAGATGGAGTCAGATAGCAAAATAAACTCATTAAAAGTAGATTTGCTATCCAGGTTTGGGCTTCTATAAAGAAAACAGCAGTGAATTAATTGCCTAGGGATATGGAATATCAATCATATAAAATTAAATTCCTGATTAGAAATGTGATGTCATAGCCACGTTTTCTAGTTTTTGGGAGGACCGCGCTAATTGAAGAAAAATGTAAGTTGATGCCAAGGTTCATTCCGGACTGTAGCATCACTTAAGCAATACTCCGGCTCGTAGAGTCTTTTATTCCAAGCCAGGCGTTGGACGCAGTATAAGAAAACCTCACCTTATGTGGAGCTCACAAGTAGAAAGCAACCTCAACCAACTTTAAGTGTTCAAATGGAGACAGATAGCTAAGGACCGGGCTAATTGAAGAAACATGTAAGTTGAGGGCCAGGTTCATTCCGGTATGTAGCATCACTTATGCAATACTCCGGCTCGAAGAGTCTTTTATTCCAAGCCAGACGTTGGACGCAGTATAGGAAGACCTCACCTTACGTGGAGCGCACATGTAGAAACCAACCTGAACCAACTTAAGGTGTTCAAATGGAAACAGTTAGCTAAGGACCGGGCTAATTGAAGAAACATGTAAGTTGAGGCCCAGGTTCATTCCGGACTGTAGCATCACTTAAGTAAGTAAAACCTTCATTGTCGATCGGCAAATGGTTTTAAGGGCCATTCAATTTTTGCGAGGGTCAAGTAGGAGAAGCCTAAAAATGGAAAGAATTTTCACGGTTCAACTGTAAAAATATTTTTTCTCAAATTCGACTGGCGAGGTTCTAAGTTATTTTTTTTTACCTACTCCAGCTTCATTGGTTGGAACAGTGATAAGCTTGCGTGCATAAAACGAACAGCTATTTGGTTATCGCATCTCCTTTTTTGAAAATCGCGTCATTCATGTTGGAAAGTTCTCATTCGACAGACGTGGTTTTAAGGTTTTGTTCATCGAATTAAAAAAATATTTGCTCTGGCTTTTCTCATGGCGTCTCGCAAGTTTAAGACAAGGTGTGGTATATCGGCCTAATAAACAAAGTAAAAATAGTTCTTTCTGAACAATTATAAAAATAAAATTCTCGTATCGTATCTTGAAAACATACTTCTTAACGAGCGTTCGAAAAGGCCCCCCAAAATAAGTTAAAACCGACTTCGAACTAAAACGAATTATCTAAAAATCAGCCTAAGTATATAGGCTATTTGTTAAGGCTTAGGTCAACTCCAGACATTTCATTTCCATTTGCATTTAATTAAAGTTTCTTTGTAAATATTAAGTTGTAGCAATAAGAAGTCTGACTTTTTTTTATATGTTTCAATGAAAACGCTTTACAAATAAATTTTATTTTGTCTAATTAGTTTTCCACAATTGTACTTGTACGTATTGTTAGTTTTTATTGTTAGTTTTTTTGGCTTACATCATTTTTTTATTTTTTTTTAGTCACAACATTTACAGCATTCATTAAAAATTCCACATATAACTCAAATTAAAAAGAATAATGAAATAAAAAAACATCCAATAGATTGTTACATCAAAAATTTAATCTACATAAATTAAGAAATTTAATAAATTAAAAACTAAATTTAGAAATAATTTAGACACTTTACAACGTTTACATGCTGTTGGCGTTCAAGTATAGAATTTTGCGTTTTCCATTAAAAAATTAAACCAACGAAATATATTTAGTAAATTTAATGAGTAAGTTCTGTAGAATGTTAGTATTATGTTTTATATTTTATTTTTTATTTTTTGTTTGTAAATGAGTACAAGTATATATATATATATTTTGTTTGTACAGCAAATGCAAGAAAACACGTAGGAATATTTAAAAAAAATATATAGCGATTCGCTCACACAGACGTAAACATGAAATAGTTATATAAAATAAAAATATGAAATAGTTAAAAAAAAATTATATTTATTTATATATAATGAGAAATAAAATCATGTAATGAAATAA
This sequence comes from Rhingia campestris, assembly GCA_932526625.1. Classification (NCBI taxonomy): domain Eukaryota; kingdom Metazoa; phylum Arthropoda; class Insecta; order Diptera; family Syrphidae; genus Rhingia; species Rhingia campestris. The sequence continues at coordinate 12,493,542 of OW052186.1, forward strand.
TAGAGGAGAATTTGAGAAGGATACAAAGAATAGGTAATGGACACCAGAGCAAAGGAATATCAAAATACAAATATAAGACATGAATATTACTTGCACACACATAGTTGTTAAAGGCCACAGTTATAGCGGTACGAAAAATACTCACGAATGACAAATATTTATTTTTTTTTTCTTAATTTTAAAACAACTTTATTGAATAAAAATTAGTAATAGAAGTTGATTTTTAATTTATTTAAATTTTTGTAGTGTAAAATATATATCCTGATCCATTTTACTGTGAATTCACATCTAACATTTTTCGTGAGCAATTCACTGATTGCTGTAACTGTTGCCTAAATATTTATCGGCTAAATGTGTTCGATTTTGTTTGGGAGTTATTTCAACAAAAAACGTGTTAATGCAAGTGGTATAAACTCGTCGCATTTCGAAATCTTCAAAAGAAATAATTCTGGTAACTCAAAAACACAAAAATGATTACCAAATTAATTGTTATATTGATATAAATTGATATTGATATTGATATTGTTGATAACACAGCGGGATGGAGAACGGGTGTTCCAACATTTAACCAAAAGCTTTTTTAAGACTGACACCACTCTTCCGCTCGAAATTACTGTCAGTCAGTATCATATATTGACACTGGCAAATATTGCAAACGACAAGAGGCATGCACACAGTATTTTCGATATCCGAACATTACGAGGAGCTAACATCTATTTAGAATCATCACAGCTACAAGGTAGGAATTTTGCATCGGCTGCAACTGATTTGGGAGATATCTACCTCCCACATGGACATTGGACACGGACGGAAATAGAAGTTGTATTCATCCTCAAAGTATATATCCGACCGGTCAGTCCTTTTATTCTTCAAACCGTGGAACGATTAATTGATCTACACCTCCGTACCAGTATAGAACCGACTGTACTCTCCAACTCCCAACATTCATATGGCAAGGAGAAGCCGACTTAAGTCAGCGCTTCACTCATTCGTACCAAAGAGAATAGAACTACATAGAGTACGCATCTCTTATAACGAAAATTTACAATGTGGGGTACTGATATTGATACCCCAGTGTTCACATTGGTACCCCAGCATCAACCACGAGCATACCCGACGCATAAGGAACGACGAAAATTCTCCTTCGCACTTACCGCCCGCGTACGGGTACAACATTTTTAGCTTTGATGCATACTCTATGTAGTTCTATACCCTTTGCTCACTAAGAGCGAAAGAGTATACTATGGCTGCTTTTCTTGATATAGAAGGAGCTTTTAACAATGTCAAAGCAGAAGCGATCACTAATTCAGACGTGAGGAGTGCTAATAAATCAGCAACTTACAAGCAGAAATACAGGGTGAGATACTTTTTTCAATTGCCTTTTTTGACAGATCACGTGTGAGTCGTGTCATGCTGTCATGTTATTTTTGTTTAGTATTGTTTGGCATTTCATAATGAAAAGACTTACGCGTGAACAACGTTTCCAAATTGTTCAACTTTATTATGAAAATTCACGTTCTGTGAGGAATGTGTTTCGTGCACTTCGCTCAACTTATGGTCAACATAATCGGCCTACTGAGCGTACTATTCGCAACACCATCACCCATTTTGAGACCCAGCATTCATTATTGGATAATATTCGACCGAATAGACTACGTCCAGCACACTGTGAAGAAAATATAGCGGCCGTAGCTGAGAGTGTACCCGAAGACCGTAGAGAGTCGATTCGGCGCCGTTCGCAGCAACTCGGACTGACGTATGGAACGACTTGGCGCATTTTACGTCAAGATCTTAAATTGAAAGCGTACAAAATACAGCTTGTGCAACAACTGAAGCCGCTCGACCTTCCCAAGCAACATCGCTTCGCTCTATGGGCTCTTGAAAAGTTCCAAGAAGATCCGACGTTTTCGAGGCAAATTTTGTTTAGCGATGAGGCCCATTTCTGGCTCAATGGGTATGTAAACAATCAAAATTGCCGCATTTGGGACGAAGAGCAACCTGAAGAGATTGAAGAACTGCAACTTCATCCAGAAAAAACAACGGTTTGGTGTGGTTTGTTGGCCGGTGGAATCATCGGTCCATATTTCTTTAAAAATTATGCCGGTGCGAACGTAACCGTCAATGGCGACCGTTATCGTGCCATGATAACCGACTATTTGATGCCTGAAATTGAAGCTCGTGATCTCGGCGACATTTGGTTTCAGCAAGACGGCGCTACTTCCCACACATCGCATCAATCAATGGACTTATTGAGAGAACATTTCGGTGAGCACATAATTTCACGTTTTGGGCCGGTCGATTGGGCACCAAGATCGTGTGATATCACACCGTTAGACTTTTTCCTGTGGGGATATGTAAAGTCAAAAACCTATGCCGACAAACCCGCTTCGTTTCAGGCCTTGGAGGTAAACATCACGCGTGTCATTCGCCAGTTACCAGTCGAAATGCACGAACGAGTGATCGAAAATTGGACTCAACGGATGGACCATCTGCGACGTAGCAACGGCCAACATTTGATAGACATAATCTTCAAAAAATAAATGCCAAAGAATGTTCTTTCAAATGATAATAAACTTTCTCCATTAAATTTGAATTTTCTGTGTTTTTTTCTTTAAAAAAGTAGGGAACCTCGAAATGGATCACCCATTATTAACATAAATATTGGCGTCTTATCCGCATGTAGATCTGTTAGCTGTGGCGTCCTGTCTCCTCTTCTCTGGAATCTAGTGGTCAACTAGCGAGTAGCAAATCTATAAAGGGAAGGATGCAAAGTGATTACCTACGCGGATGCCGTGGCAATAGCTTTATTAGGGAAATGCCTCAATACCCTTATAGAGCTATTACCAAATGGTCTCTTTATAGTCTCTAAATGGACGTCATATGTGGACCCGGCGCGAACTCTCAATTGGTCCCTTTCAGCAGGAAATACAAAGTAAATTGCGTCAGTCTCAAGATTGCAGAATCAGCCAAGTATACCTGGTTCTGGTTTTGGATAGGAAACTGAACTGGAAAGTCAGCATCCACGAACGCGTTAAAAAAGCCACCGTAGCCTTATACTCTTGTAAAAAGGCAATCGAAAAGAAATGGGGTATGTAACCACATATCTCTTTCTGACTTAACGTGTATATCATTCGACTCGTACTCCTGTATGTTGTCTTAGTCTGGTGGGTGGCTCCCTCCAACTGCAACCTACTAGGTAAAAATCAAATATGAGCTTGCATATGCATAAGTAGAGCTCTAAGAACAACCCCCTCCACAGCCCTAGATGCTATCATCCATCTAGTGCGCCTAGATATATACGGCGAAGAGACCGCGGCTTGTGCTGCCCACTCAAGGTGAACAAACAAAGATTCGGAATCGCATTAACATTACAGAAAACACCGACCACACTATTACTCAACTCAGTTTTGAGCGTAACTTCAGGACAACCATTTCCAGTAGCCTTAAATGGGTTCGGATTCGATTGGAACCATTAACTCGATTCACATCTATTCGGATGGTTCTAAGACAGAATCTACAATGGGTCGAGGTATTTTCTCCAAGATGCTTAACTTAAGCATATCCTTTTGTCTTCCCGATCAGTTTAGCGTCTTCCAGGCGGAAATCATAGCAATTCAAGAAACCTTGCCCTTACATATAATGTAATATCCAAGATGTATATTTACATCTTCAGTGATAGCCAACGGCAATCAAATCCTTAGAATTCATCTCGTTTAAATCAAAATCAGACGAATGCCGACTGTTTAATAATGAGATGACAGAGCACTTCACCATTCTGCCCTTCTGGGAAACTGCAAGGCGGATGAGCCTGCCAGACAGGGCACAACCCTTAATATTCCACCGATAGTTGATATGTTATGTATGCACGTCGCTATATGTAAATAACAGATCAAACTGGATGACTCTGGCCAAGTTATAATCAGAAGCGCTTCATCTGCTTGACAATGCTGGATAAATCAAACATCAGCACCAACGAATATAAGGTACCACAACGGAACTTTATGGTCTAAGTGCTCGCTCATCGTGTGCAGCCAATGCTACCTTACCTAACCCGCTTGTGACGAAGAATCCTTATAGATGACCTCAGCTAAAAAAGAGGCTTACAAAGCTGCATTTGAGCTTCATAGACAAAAAAATGACCAAACAGCCCAGACTTTCCAATGGCAACGTTATCAACAAGCCATAATATCGGCTGCAAACTGATTTTCTAATATCCAAGCACAAGCTTCAAAACCCTGCATTGACGAAGAATAACGATATATAACCGCAGCGAGGGCTACGAAGCTCCAGTAGAAAACGAGACGTTCAATTGAGCTTTATAGATAAAGAAGGCAGTAAGAACACAGACTTTCCAGAAAGATAGAGAGGTGTCACTTCAAAAATGATATTCGCCATAAAACGTCAAAGCCAGGGATTGAAGTCCAGAACATTGTGAAACATCATAGCTGAATCATATTCGATTCTGTAAATATGGAAGACCCACTTCTGCATTCAGTTACCGGCAATGACGAACAATAATCCGCTGTTAGGCAGATATAACCATTTAATATTGGCAATGGTAGGGTGTTATACTAGCCGCCAGATTAAATGAAGTGAGGGTACCAATTGCCAAATTTATGCTCAATAAAGCTGCCGGAAATGATGCCCTTTCCGACGAGCTTTATAAGGCCGACGGAGATGATTTGTTAAGTAACATTCACCAACTCAAAATGAAAGCATGTCTTAAGGATGGAAGCTAAGCATTATTTGGGCCGATCCACAAAAAAGGAGAACATCTCAACTATCTCTACAACAGAGGCATAAGTCTCTCAACGTCGCTTATAAGATCCTATCTGTCGTAATATGCCAATGCCTGAAAACGTTTACCAACAGCCTGGAGTTTCCCCTAAGCTTCCATCCGACTTTTTCTATGAATGAGTTTGAATGAGAATGAGAATGAGAGGCATCTTCTCAACATCGCTTAGAAGAACCTATCTGGCGTAATAATTTAACGCCTAAAACCGTTTACCAACAACCTGATCGACCCTTATCAGTGTGGACCTTCCTGGTTTTACGCGGCAACTGATCAGAACTTCACACTTCGGCAGATCCGGGAAAAAAACAGACAACCACCAACATAGATGAACTATAGAGAGCTTTGTCTAGTTTTGGTATACCGCCCAAACTCGTTCGTCTGTACAGGTTGACGATGGAGAATTCTCGCTGATCTATCAGGGTTGGATTTAGGCAAGGCGCTGCGCTGTCACTTCTGTGCGCTGTGACTTCTTTAATTTGATTCTTTAGAGCATTGTGCACAATTCCCGAGCTACACCAAAAGCACAATCTTCCAAAAATCTGTGCAAATACTAGCTTACGCCGACGATATTGACATCATCGGTAGGACTCAAGTGATGTCATAGCCACATTCCCTAGTAATGAGAAGGAAGCGGCAAATATGAGTTTAGCAGTAAATGAGGGTAAGACTAAGTATATGCTGGGAACACGAAAGGACACACGACATCAACGAATTGGACAGAACGTCACCATTAACAGATATAACTTTGAGGTAGAACGCGCCTTTGTCTATACCTCGGCTCCGCTATTAACTCTGAAAACAATACCTCGTCAGAAATTAAACGAAGAATTACTTTCGCCAACCGCTGTTTCTTTGGGCTAAGAAGGAAATTTAGTAGTAAAGCCCTAACTCGAACAACTACTAAGGAGATCCTATATAAGACCCTGATCATCCCAGTCCTGCTCTACAGCGCTAAAGCATGGACCCTATCAAAAGCGGGAAAAAATACTTGAAGATTCAACCACGAACCATACGAGCTAATAGCGACATACCCCTGGTCAGTGATTCATTCAGAATGTCAGGATCTGCTCCAGGGTATTTGAAATAAAAGAAGTAAGACTGGTTAGCTTTAAATCAGCTTATTCAAAACCACGTCTGCCTACATTTGAAATAAAACCAACATTTGCACGTCTCCACGAGGTTGGATATGGTTTGTTTGAATGTAGTTTCTATGAATCATCAGCATACGTTCTTGACACTGATCAGTAAAATGCTGTCGAGAAGTTGTTAACAGCAAGATCAGCGGGCTAGGAGTCAACAGATTTTTTGGCGTTTTTTTTTGCAACCCGAGAAGCATCAGCATCATCAAAGATGACAGTGGCTATAGTGTCCGCCATGATTACATCCAACTTTCTAATTAAGGACGATCTCCATTCAAATAAAATTTCAGTCATTCATCCATCCGACTTTCTTATTAAGGACGGGTTTAAGGTGTTTCTAGATAAAAATTTGCTTAGTTTTAGCTTAATTTAAATGAAGTTTCCACTAAGTTTATATCCCACATTTTCATTTAAGGACGGTTCTCTTGATAAGATGTTGCTTAGTCAGGATGAGTCCTTAAGGGTGTGCATGCATATGCTTGCTTTAGATGAAGATTCCACCAAGTTTCCATTCGACATTCTCATTAAGGACGCGGTTTGAGTCTTCTCACGATAAGAGTTTGGATGAATTTTTAAATATGTGGTGGATTGATTCTCTTATTTAATATGAAGTTACCACCAAGCTTATATATACTCGATTTCACTAAGATCCTCTCTCTCCAGGGAGGGAAGCTCTTCTTATATAATTTGCTGACGAAGTCATGAAATCGGGTACAATTCGTATCACGGGCCATAGAATATTTCAGTGCATCATAAAAAAAAACCTTTATTTCTGGTTGATTTGATAAAATTAAATTTACTAAAACTCCAACTCACAAAATCGAACATATCAGCTAGGACACAAACGTTATTCTTATCTGCAAACACCAAAAAATAGATATATTCACACATATTCAATGTTTAAAAGCTTAATCTTAGGAAATGTAGTCATACATTGAGTTCTACGTTCTCAGACAGATAGTGATGAGTAAAGAGTTACAGAGAACAACAAGCTAGTTTAGAAAAGTTAATTTCGTCAGTACTCACCTCTGCATAGTGTTCTTCGTTCTGTTGCAAAAGATCCACACAAAGTTCTGCCAAATGTATAAGGTCCTCTAGCTTTTTGGCCGGCGGAACTATCATTTCACCGCGCAAATCCTCTAAAAAGCCAACAATCAAAATTGAATTGAAGGATCTCGATGTTGATGTACCTACCTTCGATTTTTGCCTCAGACGATAGTCTTGTGTAATTTACTAAAGCCGCTGTTTCCAGACTCTTTTTAATCATTTGGCGTACTTCTTCTGGGGGAACCGGTGTAACGATATCCTTCATCAGAACACGCTCCAGCAGCGATAATGTTGCCTTCAGTGCACCCTCCGGCCGACCAAATGGAAAACAAAATCGGAAGTTCGTTATTTGATACTCGAGAAGGACACGCAATCGTTCCTTGATCTCCTGGAATTTTTCCTTCTCCTCGTGCGTAATGCTGCCAACACCATCGGGTCTGTTTTGTGCGAGATGATTTAGAGGCCACCCCAAAGAAAAATCACAATCTCATTAGCCGCTCTTCATCGGTCTTGCATACAGAGAGGTTATGCAATACAAAAATTGTTTGTTACCTATTTCCATGAACATGACTGGCACAAAATGCAAAAGAATAATGAATTAAAGTTGGATCAATCATAAAGTGCTTCTCGGCACGGTCCAATAAATCGGACAGATAGCATAGATGTCGATAACACCCTCTAACGCCGTAACGTGCACAGTATTCATCCAAAACGAACACTTGTCCGGGACTAAACCAACCCTATATGTGTGTGTTAATAGGAATTTTTTTTTGTGTTTTGGTTAATAATTTTGATGTCAAATTTTATTAACAAAAAAAACGTTTTATAATGGATATACAAAAATAAAAACAAAATATGTCGCCTTTCATGGATTTCAGCTCAAAATTTGAGCTGAATTCTATTAAAGTCAACATACTTTGCGAAAACTTAGAAAAATATTTTTTTTTTTTTAAAGAAACTAAAAAAATTTGGAACAAATTGGGAAAATAAATCATAAAAACAATTAGAAACCGTAATAATAATTACCAATGAAGCATATGGATCGTTTAGTCGATATTCGAGCGTAAGATTTTGTAGAATTCTAAATAGAGTCGCATGATCAAAAGTACAAGGATCGGCACTTATAAAATCTTCCATGCCATGTTTTCTCGCTTTGTCAGCATCTATTGTGTAGGGGAAATTTTTTTTAAATGTATTTGTAATGTGAAATAATGTGACATTAGTTAAGTTAATAAACAGAGAGCATTGAGCAAATTAAGGGCTCTGAGCATGCTATCTGCTTAAGACTTGTGTGATTTTTTTTTATGGTGGATAATTTTTATGTTTAATGGTTGTGAATGTATTTTTGCAGGATAATCAAATTAAAATAATACACAGAAAATTAAATGTTAACTGAGAAAGGTTTAAGTAGGTAATCTGACTCTGATTGGCTTTAGCTTGATGATGCCTACTGGTTGTAACTCTGACTACACATAAATTGTGCTTATTTTTACCTTCGAGCTGGTTACCATCGGGTACTGGTCAGACTTGCTAAACGATGAGTGCGAGTGTTGACAACAAGACGAAAAACAGCAACACTATAAACAACCTTGTCAGACTGACACGGAATACCCGCCTGCTGTCCCAGGCGAACTAAGACGAGCTGTTTGGACATATTCGGACAACAGTTTATCTAGGAATCACAATTGTAATTCAGACCACTTGAACAGAGACAAAAAAGCCAACGGCAGAGCTCGATCTGGATGTGGATACTGATGGCATTGTGTGCTAGGGTAACTTAATAAACTGGAACTGGCCCTCCACATTGGGAGAATAGGAGAATAAACCTATTATTACGAAGCAACCATTAGCCTCGTAAAGGACTGAGTTTATTGTTTACGACCCTGCTTAACGAAAAAAGGACAACGACGTTCGTATCTGCACCAGGAATATGAGAACACTAAACAGGAGAGGTGTAGGCGATCAACTAGCTTAAGCTTTTAACTACTACAGAGCAGACATTACTGCCACCCAGGAAATACGATGGGTTGGACCGGGCAAAAAGAGGATGAAAAATTTTGACTGATTCTAGCAGCCAAAAACGAGGCATACAATTCCAAGCTGCATGTGCCGACGAGAGCTGCCATTGAGTTTTATATGCAAGGAAGACGGGAAGAACACTTTTCAGAAAGAAGAAAAAAGAGCAAGAAAAGCGTGCGATATAGAGTCAAACCCAAGGATACAAGGCTCGAACAGAATCCTGTCGAGATGAACAAGGAAATATCGTAGTTGAGGCACAGTCGATGTTGAGCATATGGAAGAACCACTTCTGCAGACTGTTAAACGGCGCTGAGCTTTATAAAGCCGGTGGAGATGACTTGGTAAGTAGCATCCACCAACCTAAAAGCCAAATCTGGTCGGGTGAAAGTATGTCTGAAGAATGGAACCTCAGCTTCGTTTCCTATCTGCCTTAATATGTGAACGCCTAAATCCGTTAACCAAGAACCTGATTGACCTTTATTAGTGTGGTTTTGGCCAAGGTGGTTGGGTGTTGTAGAACGTGGGTAGACTCTGATTGGCGTTAACTTGGCAATGCCCAGTGTTGTAACTCTGACTACACATCAAATGTGCTTATTTTTACCTCCAAGTGGTAACCATCGGGTACTGGTCTTATCCAACCGGATTTGACTTGTTGATAACACGACGAAAAACAGCAACACTATAAACTCCCTGGTGAGAATGGCACGGATGAATACCCGGCCTGCTGTCCCAGGCGAACCTAGATGAACTGCTCTGACATATTCGGACAACAGGTTGTCTAGGAATTTCAAGGGTTAGTCAGGCCCCTTGAACAGAGATGGTGGCGGATGAACCGAAAGGCCAACGGCAGCGCTCAATCCCGTAGTGGATACTGATGGCCCCGTGTCCTAGGGGCATCTAATAAATTGGAACTGGCCCTCCAGGTTGGGGGTTGTGCTTTGGGTTAACTACCCACCCACAGAAAAAAAATATTGTTACGAAGCAACCAATAGCCTCGGAAAGGACTGATTTTATTGTTGACGACCCTGCTAAACGAAAAAAGGACAACGACGTTCATATCTCCACCTGAAATGTGAGAACATTAAACAGGAGAGGTGCAGGCGAACAACTAGCGGAAGCCCTAAACTGTTACAAAGCAGACATTACTGCCATCCAGGAAATACAATGGGATGGGCCGGGCAAAAAGAGGATGAAAAACTGTGACATCTACTATGGACCGTGTTACAGTGAGCAGAAACAGCGACTATTCGGATGCGGATTTGTTATAAGTGCCAGACTTAGGCAAGAAGTCTTATGTTTCCAAGACATTAGAGAACGCATAGTAACAATCCGCATCAAGGCCAAATTCGCCAACATAAGCCTTATATGCGCTCACGCTCCGACAGAAGAAAAAGATGATATAGCTAAGGATTGCTTCTACGAGCTCCTTGACAAAACCTATGAGCGACTACTGAAGTACGATGTTAAAATCGTGCTGGGAGATTTTAACGCAAAGGTAGGAAGAGAAGACATGTTTAGAAGTATTGTCGGAAAACATAGCCTACACGACAACACGTCTGGTAACGGACTTAGGCTAATTGATTTCGCTACGGAACGAAATGCCACTATAGCCAGCACACGGTTTCCTTACCTCGATATACATAAGGGGACATGGCGGTCTCCAGATCAACGAACGGTCAACCAAATTGATCACATTGCGATAGATAAGAGGCACGCATCCAGTATTTTGGATGTCCGAACATTCCGAGGAGCTAACATCGACTCGGATCACTTCCTTGTAGCAGTCAAGGTAAGAATGCGGATATCCACCACGCCACAACAATCCAGAAATACTGTGAAAAAATTAAATGTCGGAAGACTGCAATCGCAAGAGACCGCCAAGACCTTCGCACAACGCGTATCACTTAACCTCTCGATTAACACCATACCACCAGCATCGAATGTCGAAGAGCAATGGAAACGATGCCAACAGGCCATTAGATCAGCCGCAACTGATGTGCTAGGTTTCTCGCGCCCAGCAGCAAGAAACCCCTGGTTTGATTAGGAATGCCGACAGATGCTCGCAGCCAAGAACGAGGCCTACAAGGCTAAGCTGCAGGTGAAGACGAGAGCTGCCATTGAGCTCTATAGGCAAAGAAGAAGGGAAGAACATCGGCTTTTCAGCAAGAAGAAAAAAGAGCAAGAAAAGCGCGCGATCGAGGATATAGTTTTACCAAAGTGTAAAACGTCAAAGCCAAGGATACAAGGCTCGAAAAAATCCTGTCGAGATGAACAAGGAAATATTGTAGTTGAGACACAGTCGATGCTGAGGATATGGAAGAACCACTTCTGCAGACTGTTAAAGGGCGATGACGAACAACATTGCGCTGTCAGGCAAAACGAACCATTCAATATTGGCAACGACAGCGAAAACTGCCAACCTCCCGACCTGAGTGAAGTGAGGATAGCAATATCTAAACTCAAGCTAAATAAGGCTGCCGGAAATGACGGCCTTTCCGCTAAGCTTTATAAGGCTTGCGGAGATGACTTGGTAAGTAACGTCCACCAACTCATAAGCCAAATCTGGTCGGATGAAAATATGCCTGAAGAATGGAACCTCAGCATCGTTTGCCCGATCCACAAAAAAGGAGACCCTCTGAACTGCGCCAACTTCAGAGGTATAAGTCTCCTCAACATCGCCTACAAGATCCTATCTGCCGTAATATGTGAACGTCTGAAACCGTTTACCAACAACCTGATTGGCCCTTATCAGTGTGGTTTTAGGCCAGGGAAGTCCACAACCGATCAAATTTTCACACTTCGGCAGATCCTGGAAAAAACTCAAGATGTCCAAATCGATACCCACCACCTATTCATCGATTTCAAAGCCGCATATGACAGCATTTAAGAGACGAACTGTACAGAGCCATGTCTAGTTTTGGTATACCGCCCAAACTCGTCCGTTTGTGTAGGATGACGATAGAGAATTCTCGCTGCTCCATCAGGGTCGGAAACGACCTCACCGACACATTCGATACCAAAAAAGGATTTAGGCAAGGCGATGCGCTGTCATGTGACTTCTTTAATCTGATTCTTGAGAGGATTGTGCATAACTCCAAAGCCAACACCAGAGGCACAGTCTAAACTAAGTTACCCTTTTTATAACTAGCCCGGAGTTTATATTAAGGTGTATAAAATTTAGCTCTCTTGGTATTTATATCTGTTAGTGTATCTGTACAGAAAGGCATTCTCTCACAAAAGTTATAATACAATTAAAATAAAATAAATGCACCCTATAAGTTATGTGTGAAATGTGTATGAATGATATGTTGAATGCCCCTAGTAAGATGATGAAATACTATTTATATGTGTTTGCTTTGTGCCAAGCAAAACAGAAATATACGCTCATACATACGTATTCATATAAACAAATATGTATATATATATATGCATCATCATTTAAAAAATAAAAAATAATATGAGAAGGCTAACCTAATACCTCATTTCATTCCATCTTGAATATGAACGTCTCCAAAACCCAAGAAAACTAAACCTAAATGTTTGCAAACAGAGCAAAGAAACTCACTTTTTTACACAGCTTTGAAAGATATCTGATTATATTGATTACTATACTTAATCAATTCCTGGTTAACACAGTGGGCCTAAAAGTTTCTTTCCTATGTACAAAAATAATAACTTTAATTAATTACAGTTATTTTTGAGCAACTTTTTTATTTGCTTCAGATATAAGGCTTGGAAGATTAAGGATGGAGGACTATATGATCGCACATCGAAAAAAAAATTGTTAAATTATTTTGTTTGAAAATAGCCAGTCAATTATTTGTACTCAACATGACTACCTGCAATTTTATAGCGTTAAAACTAATCCAGCAGCACCCGCTATTCGTGCAGTGGTGGTCAAATTTGAGCAATGGAAACGTTGGTCAGAACGAAAACATCTAGGTCGTTAGGGATAGTGTTGCAGCCGATCCTGAAAAATCGACACAAAGACGTTGAACACAGTTAGGCATACCGTGTAGCACGGTTTTGTGGTAAGATCTGCCCCTATAGATACTCTTACACGATTCAGTTGGTAAAACAGCTAATTCCTGGTGAACCAGAAAAACGTCTGGAGTACTTAAGAACTGTGGTAAATATTGCCAAGAATCATGAAGAATTTTTGGAAAGTTTTATAACGATGACCCACCAGGTACATTTAATTTAACCGGAGAATCCACGGTCGGGTTAGTTAACCGGATAAATCTGTAACCGCCCAATTTTGTTCGGTTAATGGCATTTAACAGATGTTTTTCTGTAATTTTGTTTGTTCATGCTTGGTTTCGAGAGTGTGTATTACTTTTGACGTGTGATTCACAGAACAACATTCCGTGCATAATCAGAGAATTATTCGTATGCTATGTTCTTATTGGCGATGGGTTAATACAAATATTTTTTTTTATATTGATTTTGAAGAAAAAAACAGAAACAATGGGTTATACATTTTTCGAAAATCAATCTGCTTTACATAAAAAGGTAAAATTATTCCCAGTCATTTGTTGTAGTTGTAGTCCGTGTAAAATCTTACTTCCTTTGGTAGCGAAATCCCACTAAAGCACCCCTAATGTCATAATCTTTCCTTTCGAAAAGTCGATTTTAAAAAAATATCGACATGTAAAAGGTCGACATATGCCGTCGATGAAATTTATATTTGTCCAGTCGACATTTGTTTTGTATACCATTCGTACGGCCCCCGTTTCGACACTGGTGGGGAATTTACTGGATACAACTTACTCGAAAGCCACACACTGAAAATGCATCTTACAGATGATGACCTTTGTAGAGACTGTGGTGATGATCAAATACCTGAGGATACCGTCTACTTTCTGTGCACTGCCCAGACCGCAGGCTTCTCAAAAACACCACTTTAGAAAATAGAAGCCCCACGCAAGTGAACTGGACCCCCAACCGGCATCACGATGGGCTTATATTGACCTGAGTGTTATGAGAGAAGACGTACACCACCTACCTCATCAACCCACCCACCTAACCTAACTTCTGGCACATGCCAGAAATCGGCTTATTCAAAGCATTTGCAATGATGACTTTACCTAGCTCAAAACTGTGTAAAACAAAACTTCATATATAAACCTACTTACAAAAAACCGCTCCAATATTAAGATGGGTTACATGAAAACATGAATGATTGCATACATATATACGGATTAAAGGATTTACAAGTTTTGCATAAATTTAAAACTCTCATATATTCGTATGTATATCGAGTATATTATGATTTTGTATGGACTGGTTTTTGTAGGTACCTCCTTGTATTTTTGAAATAGCTGAGTTTTTATCTTGTGTTACTGGTGGCGTAGGTTTATGTGATTGACCGGTGGCCCTATACATTGCCATAACCCATAGACTGCATTCGTTTTCATCGTCACACGCATATGCGATGCTATCACCTTCTCGAACTGCATTGAAAAAGAATCTGCCGCCATTTAAATCGATTCCGAACATCAGGTTCGCTGTTATAAAGAAAACCAAGCATATTTTTTATTAAATTATTATAACTATATATTATGAATAAATGTTTATATATTTATTGTTTTGTTTTTTTCTTAAGTTTATCTTTTTCAATAGTAGATATATTTACCACTGGCTCCTTCAATGTAATCAACAGTGTATCCATCGAGTTGCATCATTTCTGATGGTTCAGACTTTTTCTCTTTATAACTACACATTGCAAATGTATATTGTGATACTTGAACTAGAACGAAATATCTCTTTTTCCATTTCTTCCAAACGGTTTTACCAATTGCAAACAAATAACTACCGAGGAAAAAGAAATACCACAAAAATGAATAATTTTGGTTTTTATAACGAATTTTGTTAAATTAAATAAAAATAAATAATCAAAATCTTTGTATCTGTAATAAAAAATAAAATCACGATTCCATTGTTTTAGACACATCCATACTCAGGATACCCATAGGGGTATCGCTAGCTGAGTCGATTAAGGCATGTCTTTCCGTCTGTATGTCACCGCTTATAAGGCCTTAAATTTCAGCTAGGAGAATTAAATTTTGTATATAGGATCCTTTTGCATTGCTTCAGAATCAGTGTAAATTTTTTTTAAATCCGCAAACTGCCACGCCCACTTTTCAGAAAGAAGTTGTTTTTAGCCAAACGATAGGAAATTTTGAAAAAGTTTCTGAACAATATATTTAGACAATCCCAATACATATACAAAGTTTTTTGCCACTCACACTTTTTTGGACGTTTTCATTAAAAAACGAGTGGTGGGTGCACGCGACTGGGTCGTACGCAACTTTCTCTTTCACAGCAAGTTGGGCGTTAGATCAAATCATAAGCATTTTGATTATTGATGCTAAAATTGATGTCGAAATGTATTTATACGAATTTTTATTCCGAAATTTGAAGGAATCGGTGTCTATGGGAATAATAATGATTTTTCGTTATTGGCCAAAACTGGAAATTCCGTTAAGTGATAGTTGGGCTAAAACTAATTATGTGGAATTGCTTCAAGCAGTAATAGCAGTATATGTATTAAATTTCATTCAATTTGACCTAATAGTTTGCGAGAAATTATCAATTTTCCTTATATGGCCTTAATCACAAAATCCGTTATATGGATTTTCTCGAAAAAACTGGGTACATATGCAGTTTTGTTGGAGCTAATATGGTTATAGTATATATAAAGTTTAATCAAAATCGTTAGAGCCGTTTTCGAGAAAATTGAGGTTATGTGTAATTTTTATATGACAGGTACCGTTATTAACATGGCTAAAAGCAAACAAAAAAAATGGCCTAGAATTATGACTAAAATAAGCTTGGATACGAAGTTTGAAGAAAATCGGTCTAGCCGTTTAGGCTGGGGAGACCATTACGGACAGACGGACCGACGGACCGACGGACGGAATTCCAAAAAACACTTTTTTAGGCTCCGCTATCATCGTAATGTAAGAATCAATCAAAATCTCGAGGTCGAAAATTTTCACGAAAACAATATCTTTCTCTTTGTAAGAGAAAGTTAAAAACAATTTTCAGACAAATTTTAAAATATTCGAAAAAAACTTTTGATGCAAAATCAGTGGTAATATTAAAATGAATATTTCGTTTATAGATCATTTTAGCCTACGGCCACGATCAGCTACCCATACCAAATACAATAGAAAAACATCTTTTTTTGTTGAACGCTAAAAGACTTTGTTTAACTGGGTGTATTTATATACCCAAAATGTTTTTAGCCACGCCCACATATTTGGAATATTAATTTTAAAGATAGGATGGGATAGGGTATACCCATATGTTTACTTTTTTATTCATTTTTTTACTCTATCCCATAGGTTATGTTAGGTTAGTGAGGGTGTCTACATAGGCATGAACACAAATGGAGGTTCATCAGTTGTAAATTTATCTGGTTTCGATAGTAAAGCAATTTTTTCAGTTAGGCTGGCATATGAAAAAATGTTTCCACCATGTTTTTATACCCTACCCCATAGGGGTATATTAGTTTTGGCATTAAGTCTATGTGTCACCGATTTTGGCCTAAAATTTTGAGCTAGATTGTTGAAATTTGGTATATAGACTCTCAACCCGACGATGCAAAAGAAGTGTAAAAATTTTCAAATCCGCCAACTGCCACTCCCATGTTTTTAATAAACATTTTTTCTGATCAAATCTAATGAAATTTTTAAAAAAAAGTGTCGATCTCTTCGGGTTTTGTTGTCTTTGAGTCTCTAGGAGGAGGTTACTCATTTCGAATTATGAATAATAGATTTATTATTCGATATTTATTGAAACTGGATTTGGATGGTTGTATTGAGGACCGTTGATGGGTGATAAATTTGATCGGTTCGGTAGAAAGTGCGGGCGATCGAACTGGCGAGACTGGCACTCTTGGGATTTGTCGAAACTGTTTAAAGGTTAATATTCGTCTTGTCGAGTTGATTATGAATTTTCGAGCGTAGGTTGTTGGAACGACCTGTTTTTAGTTGGTTGTCATATTTGTTTGAGGACAAACGTTGATATTTGAACTACGCCTATTTATGGGCATTTTATAAAAAGAAAGGTTTTCAGCAAAAGTTAAATAAAATTCGAAAATGTGTTGATGCAAATACTTCGAAAATAATGTAGGATGCATTTCGTCTGTGTATCATTTTGACACACTCCCATTTAATAGAAAACCTTTGTTTCGACAAACCAAAAAATGTTTTGATAAACTGTCTGAGCAGAATTTATTTTTTTAACACTACTGTGGTGTGTAGACAATCAGGGTCTACCCTCGTTCTTTAACTTGGCAATACCCAGTGGTTGTAGGCGCAGAGACATATGTAAGTCCTGAATCGATTTTTCGGGACTTATGTGCCACTGAAGTAGGAAATAAGTCCCGAAAGAAACCAAACAATAGTGTACATAATTTATATTTGACTTCTGATTTTCATTTCAATTTCGTGTTTCTGTTTCTTATAGAATGGATATAGGCTCCCATATCCACTCCAGTTATGTAGAACATTAGGTAGGTAGGTAGGTAGGTAGGTACATGTAGAACATTAGGTAGGTATGGGTGGCATGCTGCCCCCAGCAACCCCCTGCTTGGGGTCACTGTTGGATTTGGAGTAGGTTCGATATGCAAATCTAAATCTAAATCTAAAAGATGTTTTTTTTTTAAATCCAAACAAAACTTTGCATATATACCCAATAATTCGCATTTGAAAGTGAATTAACACAATTATGGCGTTAGATCATATGGGCTTCGTTCACTGCACCTATATTTACTAAAATATTTATGTGGGACATAAGTCTTGAATTGTTTTTTTTTTCAAAACGTATGTCCCACTAAAGTGGGAAATAACGCCTGAATTGAATATACAAGGTGGCGCAAAAATATCCTTCCGATGTATTTTCTAATAGGTGGATTACTTTTGCGCCACCTTGTATTTCATTTTAGTAGGAGTTTAGTCCCAAAATATGAATTCAGGACTTATGTCTCGGCGATTTATGTCCATGCGCTATGGTTGTCACTATGACTAAACAAAAACCGTGCTTATTTTTACCTCCAAGTGGTAACCATCGGGTACTGGTCTCATTCAACCGGATTTGACTTGCTTAACGATAAGTGCGAGTGTTAATAGCAAGACGAAAAACAACAACACTATAATTAGCCTGGTCAAAATGGCGCGGAATGAATACCCGGTCTGCCCTCCCAGGTGAACCTATATGAGCTGCTTCGACATATTCGGACAACTGTAATCGCAAGAGACCACCAAGGCCTCCACGCAACGCGTATCCCTTAACCTCTCGAATAACACCATATCACCAGCATTGAATGTCGAAGAACAATAGCAATGATGCCAACAAGCCTAGAAACTGATGTTCTAGGTTTCTCGCGCCCACCTGCAAGAAACCACTCGATTGATGACGAATGCCGGCAGATACTCGCCACAGTTGTGAGATACCATTCTTTTCTTAAGCTATCCCTAAAGTGTCGATGTACGTGAATGTCATAAACGGGACAAAGGTAACAAAAGCGTACCATCATTTAAGAGTTATTGAGGTTGTAAGTCCGAAGTTCAGGCTGTTCTAGCCTTCAGCATTCCAAAGTGTAATCCTATACACTTTAGTAGGAAACAAACCCAATAGACAATTTCAAAAACTAGTCAAAAGTACTCTTAGGGAGCTATGTAGCAGAGTTCTCAGAGTTGATCCAGCCGATGTCACCTTGGCGACCGCGGGCCCGCATTTGGCTACCCAACATGCACTTAGACAGGGTCAAACTGATCCAGGTGTTAAAGCTGCATAACCCCGGAATTCCTATGACCGAGTGATCCGTCCTCAAGGTAGATACAGCAACCCCACACACTAAGCCCTTCCTCCTACTTATCAACGAAGATTCTCTAGAAGCCTTTGAGAAGGCCGACAACAGACTGAGGTTTGGCATCAGACATGCGAAACTAAAAATATTCAGGTCAGCGCGTCCAGGTTTCAATTTGTAACAAGGGTTGCACCCCAACCTTTACATTCCCGAGCACGGTGAGTTTTAGGAGATGGGAAGAAGTTATTGACATCACACTAGCTACAAACAACGACAACCTAAAATTGCAGAACTGGAGAGTATCCAGCCTGAAATCCTTCACAGCTGGTTACTCTTTGATGTTAATATTCAGATTGATGCGACAATCCCCTTTAGAAATCCCAAAAGAATCAACTGGCCAAAATTTTACCAAATAGTTAAATCTAGACTTCAAGTAATACCAAAACCTAAGATCCCTTCGACAGACGAACTGAACGCAACTATCGTTACCTTCGAAAAGGCAATGAGTGTCCAGCTAGTTTCGGTAAGAAAAAAACTCCCTCCCTGGTGGAGTGAGGACCTTAGTAAACTCAGGAAAATGACCAGGGTCATTTTTAACATCTGCCATAAATACAATTTTTGGCAGCCTTATAAAGAGAGAATCTTGGCAGAATTACTGCGAATCCATCAATACCCTTAAAGAATCTTCCAGACTGAGTAAAATCTTAGCGAAGGGCTATTAAAAGCCGTCCTTAATAAGAAAGTCTGATGGAAGCTGAGCAGAGACTTCATCCGAATCTCTGTCTATACTAATTAACACACACTTATCTAATTAACTAATTAATTAACCCTGGCTTATCGTTATGAACAAACTGCTAGTCTGACTTGATCGGGATAGGATTAAGGCCTAGATGGACGAAGTAGTGATCCTAGTGTCAGGAAAGTTTCTTCTAGTGATAAGCGAAATCATGTAGTACGCTCTGGATACTGTGAGCACGTGGGCTACAAGCTGTGGCCTGGGTGTTAATCCGAGCAAAACGGAAATGATGCTTTTCACCACAAAGACCAATATACCAGCCTTTAATCTCCCTCGACTTAATGGACAAGCACTTTCACTCTCATCCAATGCCAAATATCTAGGGACTATCCTGAATACCAAGCTTAATTAGAAAACCAACATAGAACAAAGGGTCAAGAAAGCATGTATAACTTTCTATGCCTGTAGAAAAACATTTGGCAAAGGATGGGACCTACAACCAAAGATGACACTTTGGATGTACACGGCTGTTGTTCGGCCAAGGGGCACTAGTCTGGTGGCCTTCTGTGAGTAAAGGTTACATCATTGACAAACTTAAGAGGGTACAACGAACAGCATGCACCGGCACAACTGGGGCCATGAGATCATGTCCCACTGATGCTCTAACGGTACTTCTTCATCTTCTCCCTCGAGACATCCATATCAAAGGCATTGCAATGTGCAGTGCAGTCGGACTCAAAGAATCCAGCTGCTGGTTCAATAGGCCCTATGGGCATAGCAATATCCTAGATTCAATGCCAGCAGGTCTAGCTGACCATCATACCGACTACATGATACCCAAACTGACCTGCCACAAACACTTCACCGCTGGTTTTCCAACTAGAGAGGATTGGAAAAACGCAGTGGTTGAAAAAGATTTCGACTCACTAATATACTCCGACGGCTCCAAAGTGGACTGCGGAGTGGGCGCAGGTTTCGTTTCGTCTCCCTGATTCCTCCAGCGTATTCCAGGCGGAATTGCTGGCTATTAGGGAGGCTTGTCACGCGATTAGACACGATAGTACTCCCAAACAAAATATCGCTATTTTTGTTGACAGTCAAGCCGCTATTAAGGCAAGGTACAGTATCACTCTCATATGGGTTCCAGGCCACAGTGACATAGATGGAAACGAGCATGCTGTTGCCCTAGCCAGGCTGGGCTCATCATTTCCCAGCTCACGTGCAATCAGCGATCTCGCTCCTTTAAAAACCATCATGAATAATATAAATCTAAAACAGCAGAACATAGGTGGCGAAAACTCAGTGGGTGTGCCATATCAAGAGATCTGTGGCAACGCTACAACAAGAAAAGAACACACGATTACCCCAGGATACTGGCCCATCGGTGACCACGCTGCTAAAATGGGTATACCCTACAACACCAACTGTCGCAGCTGCAAGGAGGTGGGGGAGAAGAAAACTTTAACTCACTTTCTGTGCAAATCCCCGGCTCTGTCAAGAGCAAGACAACAAACACTAGGCAAACCTTTCCATCCACGACCTCTCTGACAAACACATCAAAGAATCGATCGTCTTCCTTAATGCCACTGGTTTGATTTAGTACACGCCAACTTACAACAAGACACAACATTTAACCGCACGAGTATTTGGCATCAAAACGGCGCACCCAAGCGCTAATTATGTTTCGTCTTGTACGAACAGCCAATCAAACTTACTAACTATCATCGACCTTTTTGCCAGAAGCTCAGTTAAGAAACCTAGTCACAGTCCTCTCCTCTGTTACCTTGTCATAAATGATTTATTTCTAAAGACAAAAGTCCCAACTAGCCCAGGCTTTCTGAACAAAACTTGGCAAGAATCAGTAACTGAATCTCTAGAACTTCTCTTGAAAATAAATTTTCCAAAGTATAAATCACAAAACAATCTCAGAATCCTCAGGTCAAAACATTGGGTCAAAACTTTGCTTTGGATTTTCTATTGAAGCACGAAATTTCATCACTACCTTGTTGCAGTCAAGACAAGAATGCAACATGGCACAATTAATGCCAAAAGACTGCAATCCCAAGAGATCATCCAGATCATTTTAGAACGTGTATCCCATTATCTGTAGATTAACACCATACAATAAGCGCACATAATGTTGAATACCATTGGCGATCATGTCAATAAGCCATAAGGCAAGAAAAAGCTGCAGGTGATGAACAGAGTCTTCAATGAGCTTTATATAGGCAAAGAAGGAGAGAAGAACCCCAGCTTTCCAGAAAAATGAAATAAGAGAATAAAAAGCTTGAGATCGAAAATATGGAGAGCTTCCGCTCCAAGAATGATGTTCGTAAGTTTTATCAAAGTGTAAACGTCAAATTGTCAAAGTACATCACCAGTACGTCACCAGAGCAGTTATGCATCAGCCATGTACATAGTATCTTGTCTCAGGCAGAGCCAAGGGCGTAAAATTGTCGACCCCATTTGTGTTGACGAGACCTGGTCATAAAGCTCCCGCATTGAACCTTAAACATGTTAAACATGATATTCCTTAACCACGGACGGCTCCAAAGTCTTCCAGTTGGAATCCTACGAGAAGCAGAGAAAGAAGGTTTGTCGTACGGAGATCCGCAATAACAGGTGGAAACTCTATTCCTTAAGTTTCCAAAAACACGTACACAAGTATAGCATTGCAGATGAACCTTATTTGTAGTCATTCGGATGTATCCAAAACGCCGCGCACGTCCTTACGTCCAGTGAACCCACGAAGACACATATCGCGCACTCAAGGGGTTATGAATACCCTTTAAATGTTTTACCACACTACGAGCGATAGAGAAGGGGAAGAAAGAGAGTAATAGGGAAGATTTTGGATGTAGTGGAGACTTACTCCATGGCTGGTGTCCGAACTAACTTCGTGGAGTCACTGTTTTTTGTGTTCGTTAAATTCGCAGAGCTTTCAAGATGGTGTATACTTTTAGGAATAACTACCGACCTTTTTTTTATTTCTTTGTATAAAATTTTCATGGATTTTGGCAGGGATTTTGTGGTAAAAACAAAACTTCGCAAATGAATGGAGAAGCTAGATTTAAGGGTCCGTATGGGCTACTAATTTCATTTCAATTTTCTTGCTAGACCATAGAGTCACCCCATGGCAAGGACTACAGAGTATCCAGAGATGAGTACGCCTTTCAGCGATTAAAAAAAAAGTAAAATTGATCTAAAGTGCGAAGAAGGATCAACGAAGAGACGTGTCTAAGGTTGACCTTAATATCTGTAAGAGTATTTACACTCTTACATCGCAACAAGGTATAAAGCGTTCCTCTGGTTAAATACTACAAAAATCGCAGATGCGAGTAATGGTTGTGTTTAAAATAATAGAACCGGTAGAAGATCATCAATCGATTGGAACAATCATCATTTCATTTAAAAATCATAGTTTTATAAAAAACAATCACCACCTACCCGCAATGTTTCATATTAAGGGGTCGCTCCATTCGACAAGCGATCTTTATTCGAAGATCTTGGTCGGGTAGATTTTTCGGTACGGTCATTCGGTGCCATTCGGGCGACTATAAAATAAAAAAAAAAAACAAAATGTAGTTTAAGTAAATTCTAGAACACAGCTTCACTCACCTTCGAAGATAACGGCGTTGGTTTAATAATAAATTTTCCTAATTCTTTATCTTCTAAGGCTAGCATACCCGGATTCTCGGTATATAATTTAATTTTAACTACTGGCAGAGGATGTGTCGTTGTAAAGTCACCTTGTGTATCCCACCTAAGAGATAAAAAATATAACACTTGAAAATATTGTCATCAAAGGCTCATTAAAATACTTACATAGGTTTTGAAGCTTCAGCTTGATCTGTCTGTAGCTTTTCACCATTTTCGACTTCCATTGTACAGTACACTATCCGGTTAGGGGCTAATGATTTCAAACCCTTAACTTCCATAACAATGACTTCTAATTGGAAGGTTAGCACAACATCTAGTTTTGATAATTGTGTATCACTATCGGCTGAGTCGCCTTCGAGCTTAGACAAGGATCCGTGCGATCGAAGAATCATTTTGCTAAATTTTTTTTTATAGAGAAGAGAATATAATTTTTTTTAAGGGTGAACTAACTAAGCAACCTTTTGAAGCTTGTTATGTCTAAATTATTTTTAAAAGACTGGAGTCTGAGGCAGAGTTACCGATGAGATCGTTGAAAAGGTAGTCTAAAATCAATTTGATATTGTTAAGATATTTTTCTGAAAATTAACCTGGGACTGAACGAAGTTTGAAAATATTTACACTAGTAACTGTATCGACCTGACTCAATATTTTGAGCCAACAAACTAAGAACATACAGACGCTTGGATAGGCGGATATACAAATATGAGAATCGATTATATTCAAATAAAGGGTCCGCCAAATATTTTTTTTTTTTATTTGAAAATGCTACAAAAAAAAACTACTGAATATTTTCTAAAATTTCTTTTTTTTATTTGAAAGAACAATCCTTCCGGTTAATAATGGAAAATAATTTCATTCAAATTGCCAGGGAAAATTTCACGAAATCGTGGCAGAGACATATTGGTCGTGCGTCACGTAGCTTGAACTATGCTTCTTTGTATTTAATAAGGTAAGTTAGGCAGAAAAAAGTCGTCAAACATTTCCATATAATGCTCGGAATTCACTGTAACTGCACGTCACATTTCATCTCTAAAAAAGTAAGGGCCGATAATTTCTTGTGTCCATTAAGACACAAATGAGCTTCATAACAAAAATTAAAAGTTCAGAAATATTGAAAAGCGCTAAATTTCCTCTGAGTGGTGTCTTGGGGCGCAGTCGAGGATGTTCGAAAGTTTTACGTAAGTGTAAAACGTCAACAACGATACAAGGCGCAAACAGAATTCAACCCATAAGGCACACAAAACTGTCAGTTTTTGTGGATTTAACGGTGTTTCAACATACACTTGAGGATTATATTCACTCCAAATATGGCGTTTATTGACGTATCCATTCAACTAAAAGTGAGCTTCATCGCCAAACGAAATTCGTTTATGAAAATTGGGATCAACGGCAATCTTGTTTTGAGCTCATTCACTTGCTAGGTGATCCTGTGGCTTAAATTATTGCACGAGTTGGATTTTGTAATTTTCAATAAAGTGGATGAACAAGATATCCAATTCCTGTGCACGATGGCGGGTAGACTGATTCGGGTCTTCCTCTACGCTTCGTTATACAACGGCAATGAATTCTTCTGTACGCACTGTACGACGCACGTCTCTATGGATATCATTTAGAGTAAATATGGTGCGAAAACGTTCCAACACTTAATCGAATTAATTGCTCTGATGGACGATTGTGTTGAACGTAAAATGGACGTAGTGCGCGATACTTATTTCGAACAGAACCATGATTTTCAAAATAAATTTGCACAATTTGGAAGCGCTGTTCAGACGTCAGTCTATTCATGTTGGAATGCCAAACCAAACTAAAAATAAATCACTTGACAACTGACAAAATGGTAGCCAATTAATATAGTGTTGCTAACTTAAAGTTCTATACCTAAAAAAAACACACCCTTTAGTATCCCTGAAAAATGGAACCATAAATAAGTAGACCTTCTGAATACCGCTAACTACGGAGTCATAAGTCTCCTCCGCCATTAAGATCATATCTCTGGTAATATGTAAACGCCTGAAACCGTTTACCAGCAACCTGATCGACCCTAGTCCACAACTGATCAATTCTTCGCACTTCGGCAGAACATTGAAGTACAAATCGATACTTACCACCTATTCATCGATTTCAAAGACACATACGACAGCACTTATAAAAACGAACTATACAGTGCCATGTCTAGTTTTGGTTTACCGCCCAAACTCGTCGTCTGTGAAGGATGAAGAAGAAGAATACTCGCTGATCCTTGTTGGTCGGAAACGACCTCGTCGACACATTCGATACCAAAAATGATTTAGGCAAGTCGACGCCCTGGCTTCTTTAACTTCATTCTAAAGATAATTGAGTTAAACTCCCGATCCAACGCCTGAGACATTACCTTCCATAAAAGCAGTGCAACTACAAGGTGGCGCAAAAGTAATCCTCCTATCAGAAAATGCTATAAATTTTGCGATTGGCCCCTACTGTCAGTTCTGTTTTGACATTTGTGTAGTAAACACGTTAATAAACAATGTTACGCTACACAGAACGCGGAATATTGGTGACTATTTATTTGAGCAATAATCGGTCGATGACTTTGGCACAACGTGAATTTCGTCGCAGATTTCCTAGCCGTCCAACGCCTACTGGTGAAACACTGCGACGTTTAGCCGCTCGCCTCGAAGAGACTGGCACAACACGAGATGCTGCCAGGCGTGGCAGACCCCGGAGTAGCCGTTCTGCAGAGAATATTGCTGCTGTAGCCGAAGACCAGACGACGTGCCACGCAAATGGGTATCAGTCGACGGTCTTTACAGCGAATTTGGGTACAAGATTTGAAGATGTTTCCGTACAAAGTCCAGACGGTGCATCAGCTGTTAGCTGCTGACCGCCAATCGCGTCTAACATACGCTCAAGCCATCCTTAATCACCACCAAGAGGAAGATGATTTTTCATCAAAAATAATCATGAGTGATGAGGCCCATTTCCATCTTAGCGGGTACATAAATAAGCAAAATTTACGCTTCTGGGGCACTGAAAATCCGCGTGTAACCCACGAAGAGCCATTACACCCGCTCAAAGTCACTGTATGGTGTGCTGTTTTCGCTGGAGGAGACATCGGACCTTTTTTCTTCGAAGACGTCGCGGGCCAAACAGTTACTGTGAATGGTGAGCGCTACAGAGCAATGATCAACGAGTTCTTTTTGCCGCAACTTGATGAATTGGGATTGGAAAACATGTGGTTCCAACAGGACGGTGCAACGGCACACACTGCACGTGCCACAACCGATATGCTGAAGGATGCATTTCCCGGGCGCCTAATCTCCCGTTTTGGCGATTTGCACTGGCCAGCAAGATCGCCTGATTTGACCGCTCCAGACTTCTTTTTGTGGAGCTTTTTGAAGTCGCGGGTTTATGTCAACAAGCCTCAGACTCTTGCAGCTCTTAAAGACAATATCCGTCAAGAATGTGAGGACCTATCGCCGGAAGTTTTGGCCAAAGTGATGCAAAATGCCATAAAAAGATCTCAAATGACAATCAACTGTGGCGGCGGCCATTTACATGACATCATATTCTCGACTTGATGTAAAAAAAATTAAAAGACCAAATAAAAATAATACACAAGAAGAATCAAAGTTTTTCATTTTTTTTTTAATTACAGCCAAAAAACATCGGAAGATAATTTTTGCGCCACAACGATACATCGACGATATTGACATCATTGGTCGGACTCAACGTGATGTCACAGCCACGTTTGCTGGTATAGAGATAGCATATAGTGAACAAAATTTGTTTAGCAATAAATGAGGGTATGAGCAAGTATATGCTGACAATACGAAAGAACACATAACATCGATGAATTGGACAGAACCCCAACTAACAATTTCGCTTCGATTAAGCACTATCGAAGCTATTTCTCCTCCAGAAATATATGAAGTGTTATGGAAAAATATTTGACGCACTTTTATTAAGCTATTTACTTCAATAAGACTTCTTTAAATACTTCTAAAAGGCCTTACAGAAGAAAATTATAGGCTTCAAAAAAAGACATGCTATGTTTCGGATTTACTTCGTGCGAAGCTCTACCGAAACATCTTAACATATGGTACATGTACACACGTCTCTGGAAGGTTAAAAAACAACCTTACTGAAGTTATACCATCAGACTTCGCTTATGCTTGTGAATTTTCCTGCATAATATCTTAAACAGGCTTCTATTCAAACAATCGACTGGAAAATGCTCAACCTCCGCGCACAATTACTATATAAGGCCTACAGAAATAACTGCTTGTGGAAATTAAATTTATTTACCTTATAAAAGAATAATTTTTAGTTGGGATCACTAATGACAGCTAGACTATTGACTCTTAAAACAATATCTCGTCAGAAATAATATGAAGAATTTTGGGCTAATAAGGTAATTTAGAAGTAAAGCCCTTCAAACAAGTAAGAAGATCCTTTAAAATACCCTGATTGTCCCAGACCTGCTCTATGTTGATCAAGCATGGACCGGATGATCAAGTTCTTGGTCGTTTTAAGAGAAAAATTCTTCGAAAAATCTTCGATCCCGTCTTCGTTGACGGATTATAAGGTGGAAGATTCAACCACTAGCTCTACGAGCTGTACATGTCATAAAACTCCGCATTAGATGTTTGAGTTGGCTAGGACATGTAGACCGAATGGACACCAAAACTCCGGCTCGCAGAGTAATCGATTCCCAGAGGAAAAACTCGCCGTAAGTGATACGCACAAGTAGAAACCAACGTCAACCAACTTGAAGGGTGCAACTGGAGGCAGGTAACTAAACTAAAAATAAAATCCGGGCGAACTGAGCGGCTTGTTG
Organism: Rhingia campestris; assembly: GCA_932526625.1. Taxonomy (NCBI): domain Eukaryota; kingdom Metazoa; phylum Arthropoda; class Insecta; order Diptera; family Syrphidae; genus Rhingia; species Rhingia campestris. The sequence continues at coordinate 12,521,571 of OW052186.1, forward strand.
TTTGAGGCTCAGGTTCATTCTGGACGTAAGTATGTAAGTAAGTCAATAATCATATGCAGGCTTAATCTCGGGGAGGTCTTCGAGCGTTAAAGAAACGAAATGTTTTGTTTTTTTAAAATATTTTTTCATGATCTAGCGAATCTATCCGAAATCCGTCTTTCTAAATTTCAATATTGCAGCAATATCCCCATGCTTAGAAAGGGCATCTACGACACACCTTTTCTATCAGTTCCCAGGATATCAAAACATTTTTCTTAATGTTTAATTACATCGTCAAAAGGTTGCTTAACATTAAAAAAATATTTTATTTGTGAAATGATTTAGTGATATTTAAAATCTATACCAATACTTACAAAAATGACGGTGTGCTGCAATAGGGAAAATAGTTTAAGAAAATTATATTAAATTTTTTCAATTAATTAATAGATAAACATATACTAATCACACTTACAGATATGAATTGAAAATATATTTCATATTTACAAGTACATATTGCTAATATGAAGTTACAGAAATATATATCTACCTAGTCTAGCCAATGACAAAGAAATCATGTTCATATGGTTTATGAAAGTTAATTGGCAGGATGTAATTTAATTTTTGGGGTTGCAAGTGTTTTATTTTTTTATCAGATAATTTGGACACAACACACTTTAGGAAAGGGATATACGTATTATTGCACTAAATGATTAAATTCTAAATATAAAATATTAGGCACACATATTTTTTTTGCAACCAGACATATCATAGAACGGAAATTTTATTTATTGAAGTTAAGCTATAATTAGACTACGATACTTGTCAGACTGTCGTTATGAGTAGCAGTTGAAAAAGTACACCGTCTCTCATCTATAGAGGTTTCACTCTTTTTTTATAGTTTAAATTAATTTAGACTTATTTTAAAGAAAAAAAAAATATTTTTATAAAATCTGATTAATTTAATTTTTTTTTTGTATATGTCATACTTCGGGATTAATAATGACAGTTTTTTTGGGGGTTTCTTGGAAAAATTTCATTAGGAATAATTTTAGGCTTAGTCGTAGCAATTATTCCACGAGCAATGCAATTTCTTTTGAGCATTGGTTGTTGTAGCAGCAATTGAACAAAGCAAGGCAAGAAACATTTCTGTAATGTGCGAGCGAAACAAGGAAGTTCGCTATGCTTATGTCTCCTATAAGCCGAGTTGCTACTGATTAGTTGCATCACTTTTATGTGTTTGTTTATGTACTCCAAACAATATGGTAATAAACATTTCATTAAAATGCAAAGTTCAAGGTTTCTATGATTGATGAAAAAAAAAACTCCATTTTTAAGATACCAATCTTTTACGATGTATTATTTCGTTCACCCTGGAATTGCAATGTAATGAAAATTATCAACTGCTATTGAGAAACCTATTAAACATAAAAAAGAGTAAATTTCCATCGAAATACTCCAAAAATGCAAACAAAACTAAAAAGGAAAACCCCTCACCTTATGAAGGATATCAAGATCCCAATATCTATTCTAAACAAATATGCTGATGCTGAATAATGACACTCACTTTTGCTATAGAAATAGTGGTACTTAAACTGTCACTCGTTCCTACTTAAAGGTCACATATGATATCTATTAAGGCATAGGGTCTAGCCATCAAACATACAAAAAGAAATAAATACGGAATTTGAAAAAAAAAAAATGAAAAACAAAATAGAAAATAAATATACAACTCAAATGTCAAGACAAAACGATAACTAAAACTTACACATTAAGCTAAATTTTTCCGTATTTTTTTTATTTTTAATACCTTAGGAGAAAATTGCTTCTTTTTTGACTGTTAATTGATTTTTTTCGAGAAATAAAATAATTTTTATAAAATGTAGTCTTGAGAAAGTTAATCTTTATTTTTTCATGTACGCCCTTGGGACTTGAGGTCGTATTGGGAAGTGGCTTACCTGTGATTGTATCGCTTAAACTTTTGCAGTCCGTACTTGGAGTCCATGGAACCCTTTGATACAGGTAAAGATTCTAGATTTGCCATCAATAAATTGATTGATGATTTCAGTTCGTCAATATACAAGGATTCCATTTCTTTTAGTACGAATTTTGGCATAAGTTTGCGATTTCTTTCCATTTCACTGACGCGTTGTAATCTTCCATCTAATTCTCTGCGAATAGCAGCCGCTTGTTCATCAGCCGAATCCAACTGAAATGTGTAAATATCAAGAGTTAGAGAGAGAAAGGAAAGTAGAATGTCTTTAAGTTGAATATGGACTTCTTCTGACTTTCTCAAGAAATTTCAGAAGTCATGTTACTATGGTCTTAATACCTCTACAATATTCAAGAGTGGTAGTTGTGGTTTAATCTCATATTAGGAGACCCTCTGAAATGCGCCAACTACTGTTGCGGTAAAATTTAGCACAGCTAAATGAGCAAGCGAGGTGTTTAGGCAGACGGCTAGAAATAAGCACCCTCGCCACAACACAAACACAAAATCAAATACATAAGGGACATCACTAAACATGTCTACAACACGGATGACAAAAGGTGATATCCTAAAAAGTCCTAAAAGGGGGATTTCCACAACAGTTTGGCACATCGATAATCAGAAGCAAAAACTGTGGAATGGCTCGAGTCCAATCTTAATGACACATCCCATAATGAGTAATGAGCAACGGCCTCCTCCCCCTTACAGATGTTTACGTCCTCAACTCCTCAACAGTAGGTTGATCAGTCGCGTGGGTCGTCGTAAAAGTAAACCTGACCGAACGAGTCGGAAAATAACACGACGTCGATGCGTAGAAAATCGCAAAGCTGCGTATAAATTGGGGTAACTCACTAGTAAGCGCGAAACACACTCTCCAGCTGGAAAGCGAAGAGTAGTTAGAATTCGCAGTTACTTCAGCTTACTAGTTCTGAATTCCAAGAACGAATGTGAGAGCGAATGAACAGATCGATGCTGGGCAATGGAATCGGTTCGAACAAAGGAAACCACTTCTTGGTGATCTTAATTTTTGGAAAACCGTTAAAAACGTTCCTTCTCGATTTTTTGGATTTTTTTTTTAATTTGAGAGTATAGCGTAGAGTCAGTATTAATATAGCGAATCAGGATAAATAGATGACTGAGAACATCACCAATAAGGGTGAAGGAGGAATTATTTGGCTATAGGAGGCGGAAGACGAGAAAAAAAAAGCTAAGTAGAGTATATTCATGTAGAGCTAGACTGAGTAATAAATAGTTGTTGTTTCGTGACCAGACCTTAAATTTTCCCGAGAAAAGACGGGACGCGCGCCCCTAGTAAAATCGTTTTGTAAAATTTATGGCGAAAATTTCGTTCGGGTGCTACCCGGTCTGCCATCCCAGGCGAACCTAGATGAGTTGCTTCGACATATTTGGACAACAGGTCTCAAGGGTAAGTCAAGTGAACAGAGATGGTGGCGGATGAACCGAAAGGTCAACGGCAGCAATCAATGCCTTAGTGGATACTGATGTCCCCGTGTCGTAGGCGTATCTAATAAATTGGAACTGCCATTCCAGGTTGAGGGTTGTGCCTTGGGTTAACTATCAACCGATGGAAAATACCATTGTTACGAAGCAACAAATAGCCTAGGAAAGGTCTGATCTTATTTTTGATGACCCTGCTAAACGAAAAAATGACAACGACATTCGTATCTGCACCCGAAATTACAGGAGAGGTGCAGGCGAACAACTAGCGGAGCCCTAAACTCTTACAAAGCAGACATTACTGCCATTCAGGAAATATGATGGGATGGGCGGGCAAAAAGAACGTGAAAAACTGTGACATCTACTATGGACCGTGTTACAGTGTGCAGAAACAGCGACTATTCGGATTTGTTATAAATGCTTGAAGCTAGACTTAGGCAATAAGTCATATGTTTCCAAGACATTAGCGAACGCCTTGTAACAATCCGCATCAAGGCCAAATTAGCCAACATAAACCTTATATGCGCTCACGCTCCGACGGAGGAAAATATGATATAACTAAGGATTGCTACCAAAGTACGATGTTAAAATCGTGCTGGGAGATTTTAACGCAAAAGTAGGGAGAGAAGACATCTTTAGCAGTATTGTCGGAAAATATAGCCTACACGACAACACGTCTGGTAACGGACTTAGGCTAATTGACTTCGCTACGGAACGAAAGGCCACTATAGCCAGCATACGGTTTCGGGACATGACAGTCTCCAGGTCAACGAACAGTCAACCGAATTGATCACATTGCGATAGACATGAGCCACGCATCTAATATTTTGGATGTCCGAACATTCCGAGAGGCTAACTTCGACTCGGACAACTACCTTGTTGCATCCAATGTAAGAATTCGGATATCCACCACAAACCAGAAATACTGTGAAAAAAAAATTAATGTCGAAAGACTGCAATCGCAAGAGACCGCCAATACCTTCGCTCAACACGTATCCTTTAACCTCTCGATTAACACCAAACCACCAGCATCGAATGTCGAAGAACAATGGCAAGGATGCCAATAAGCCATTGCGTCATTGGTAATTGATGTTGTAGGTTTCTCGCGCCCACCTGCAAGAAGCCACTCATTGGATGACGAATGCCGACAGATTCTCGCAGCTAAGAACGAGGCCTACAAGGCTAAGCTACAGGTGAAGACGAGAGCTGCCATTGAGCTCTATAGGCAGAGAAGAAGGGAAGAACACCGGCTTTTCAGAAAGAAGAAAAAAAAGCAAAAAAAGAGCGCGATCCAGCATATAGAGAGGTGCCACCCCAGGAGCGATGTTCGTAAGTTCTACCAAAGTCTTAAACGTCAAAGCCAAGGATACAAGGTTTGAACAGATTTTTGTCGAGATGAACAAGGAAATATCGTAGTTGAGACACAGTAGGTGCTGAGGATATGGAAGAACCACTTCTGCAGACTGTTAAACGGCGATGACGAACAACATTCCACTGTAAGGCAGAACGAACCATTTAATATTGGCGACGACAGTGAAAACTATCAACTACCCGACCTAAGCATAGCAAGCGCGCGGACCAGCTGGACAGGCAAAACTCACTCGGCAAGGGTCCATATCCCGCTAAGTGCGGTTAATGGACAAATCCACTCATACTTTCTGAAGAAGGCCGACTCCAAATGGAGAAGGTTAACAAATCGTGTCATATCGAGGAGGATATGGCCTACCTACAACAAGAACATAACAAACGACCTACTGAATAGAACCCGCTCAGATATCGCAAGAATTACGGCGATAGCCACTTGGCACTGGACAATTGGAGACATTGCGGGTAAACTAGGGATCCCATACAACTACCAATGTCACAGTTGCGGGAACAGAAATGAGAGAGAAACCCTCTCCCATTTCATCTGAAAATGTCTGGCACTAGCAAGATCCAGACCAACCATTCTTCGATGACCTTAGCGACATCTTTGGTAAAAGGATACAAGATCTTATCCGTTGTCAAAATCCCACAGGCTGGATCTAAATACAGATTCTATCGCACCCTCAACAATCATCATAAAAAAGATCACACGAGTCGTGGTAACAAAAAGGCACATTAGTGGTACTTGGACAGATGCCTCTACCTACCTACCTACTTATGGTGGTTGTGGTTTTTCAACTTTCGGGTAACGTTGTAGATCAATCTGCTTTATGGCTTCGAGCTCGCACCAAATGGTTCCACACCAACAGACATCCAGCTCCAAGCACGCCCACCATGCTAAAGCTACTTACAGGGATACTCCGGCACTTACTAAACTAATTGCCCGTACCCAATGTATCCCGACCACAAATCGGACTGAAAAACAATATTCTGTTCTAAGCTGGGCCAAGAAACAATTCAAACGTTTCGCCAGATCCTCTTAAAACCAGGCTTCCAGAAGGCAAATGTCGGTAGAAAACATCCCAAGGAGCGCCAAAAAAGGTCAATCTCTAGCACTTCAGAACTGTCAGAACGTTAAGTCAGATGTTGAAAGAACGTTTGGAATTCGCGGTAATTGGCCGCAGTAACCCGAATCCTTCGCGATCACCCACGTTCTGCGTTATTTTTCCACCACCTAGTCTTCTCTCAGGGGAATATAAAGAGGATCGCATGCAAAGATTAGACCAATTAAAGGGTGGTTTTTAAAGAGGTAAGTTTTTCAGGGTGGCAGCACTGGTTAGCAATGGCGTCCAAACGTCATCTGTCAAAGTGAAAAGTTTTCAGTATAATCTGCCATTTAATCATGGAAACACTTACAAACTAGCAACGATTGCAAATTATTGAAACTTATTATCAAAATTTGTGCTCTGTGAAAAATATGCAAATCCGCTGTTTCATCAAAAAATTATGTTCAGCGATGAAGCTCATTTCTGGCTCAACGAATGGACCATTTGAAATGGAGCCGCGGAAAACATTGCCTTTAAAACGTAAATGGTAAAAGGAGTATTTATCGATTACAATAAAAATATTGAATATTTCATGCAAATTTGAGTGTTTTATTCGATTTTTAAAATTATGCTTAAAAAATCACCTGTTATATGCTGCCAAGACGAAAGGACACACAACATCGACGAATTGGACGGGACATCACCACTGACAGATATAACATTCAGGTGGTATGGGATTTTGTTTACCTCGGCTCCGCTATTAACTCTGGCAACAAAATGTCATCAAAAGGCAATTAAGTAGTAAAGCCCTTAATCAAACTACTAAGGAAATACTATACAAGACCCTGTTCATCCCAGTCCTACTCTACGGCGCTGAAAAGCATGGATCGTACGAAGAAATCCTTGGTCGTTTTGAGACAAAAGTTCTTCGAAAAATCTTCGATTCCAGGAACTATACAGCAACATACCCCTAGAAAAAAAAAACTCCTCATTGGACTTTTAAGGGGGCTGGGACATGTAGAGCGAATATACAGAAATACTTCGACTCGCAGAGTCTTCGATTCCCAGCCATACGTCGAACGTAGTAGAGAAAGAACTCGCCTTAAGTGGCGTGCACAAGTGGAAACCGACCTCAACCAACTTGGAGTGCGCAACTGGAGGCAGTTAGCTAAGAACCGGGCTAATTGGAGAGGCATGTTGGTTGAGGCCCAGGTTCATTCCGGACTGTAGCACCACTTAGGTAATCCTTGGTTGTTTTGAGACGAAAGTTCTTCGAAAAATCTTTGGTTCCAGGAACTATACAGCAACATACCCCTAGAAAAAAAAAACTCCTCATTGGACTTTTAAGGGGGCTGCGACATGTAGACCGAATATACAGAAATACTTCGACTCGCAGAGCCTTCGATTCCCAACCATACGTCGTACGTAGTAGAGGAAGAACTCGCCTTAAGTGGCGCGCACAAGTAGAAACCGACCTAAAGTAACTTGAGGAGCGCAACTGGAGGCAGTTACCTAATGACCGAGCTAATTGCTTTGGATGATGCGTTTAAACCCATCGATATGAATGGAATGAAAGGATACCTAGATACCAATCAGTTCAGTGCTATGTTTCATAGCATAGGTCTCGTAATTTGATCACACATTAGCTCCGCTGTCAATGTCAAAAGCTTGATCGGCACCCAAATTACTAAATCATTCCCTACGTCGCGTTGCCTGCTGGAGAATCCCAAATTCTATTATTTAAAGACGGGAGTTTCTTACTTTTGATTTTTTTTTTTCAAATAAATTGAAATAATATTTACTCACCATTAGCGCATTGAAGAGTATCTGATGTTCGAACTTTTTAACACTCAGTATCTGCTGGAACATGTCGTAGAGTTGTTCCTTCGACAGAATCAATTCACTGTTTAACGACTGTTGCATTCTTGATGGCCGTTTGGTGTCCTCATCTCCTGAAAGTTAAGACATAAACCATCATTTATCAGGTACCCCCTCTAAGGTAACTACCAACTTACCAGTTCCTTTCAGTATTATATCGAACTTTGCCATCCACGATGTGAGCACTGTTTCCTTGCTGAGTCCATCGATCTCCGGCAACGATCTAGAAGGTACGTGTCTTTTATTAACCCCGACTCTATCATTGAACTGATGGTCGACCTACCTGACACGTTTTTCGATATTATTTCGGAACACCTCTCGAAAGTCATGCTGTGAGCATGCCCCCGATTGCACCATTTTTTGTACACGTTCGGATTTCAAAAAGACGTCATGGTAGCTTTGTACTGCGTTCTGGAATGCTTCGTCGGCCATTATTTGCGTTTCTCCCTTCAAGAAGGCCTGTATTGTATTTTTGAATTCAAAGTTAATGTGATTGCAAAAAAATAAGGTTCTTCATTTGAAGGAGCAAGGAATTACTTGAAATCGGGCACTTATCGCTTCCAGTTGGTGTTTGGCGATTTTTGCTTGACGTTTCGTCATATCCGTCGGTTGCTTAGCATTAAACGGATAAGATATACATCTCGAAACGAAGACGTAAAGTTGTATTCGACGCTTTCGTTCCTCCTCTTCGCGTTCGTGCTTTTCCTGCGAAATAAGCAAATTTTGAAATTTATTTTTTGACATTCTTTGACATTTCAAACAACCAGTCATACCTGTACATCGCCTTCGTTCTTTTCGCTAGCCACGGACGGTGACGGAGATATCGGTCGAGGTAATGAGTTCGCTCTCGATGAGCCAACACTCTGGTTAAGGGTTTCTTGTGATAATCCACTAGATGGCGACAATGTTCGATTATTAAAACTATTTCTATGATTCGATTTGTAATTATTTATCGATTTGAATGATGAGTGTGTCATACTACTCATACTACTGTATATACATGTGTTGTTATATAGTATGTGAACGGTTTAAAATTTTCCAATTTAATGAATCGATGTGGTGACATTATTGATTAGAAATAATATTGTATATAGAGGCGCAACGAAATGGCAAGCAAATGCATGTTAATTTTTTTTATTATTTTTTTTTTTTTGCAATATATGAAAAGATAAAAGATATAAAAAAGACAAAATGGCTATAAGTAAAGCATTTATATAATGTTAATTTCTACATAAATTTTAATTTTGTAAATATAAAACTAAAAACGAATTAAATAAACATTCTTTTAATATTAATACTTGAACTACTAGTAAATTAATTAAATTCCAAAGTTTAATTAAATTGTTGGACAGGTCTGACAATGCCAAGTCGTTGTTTTTGAGAATATAATTGAATTTTGTGGTCCCGTAATTTCTGACTAAATATAAAGAATTTTTAGACCGATTGGCATGAAATAACTGCTTTGCAGTTTTAGAAAAAAAAAAACAAAGGATCAACATTTGGGTTAAGTACCAATAAGGTGGAGAAACAACAGCTAGGAATGGACTGATATTGTTGCTGATGACTATGCTTAACGAAAAAAGGACAACGAGGTTTGTAGCTGCAGGTGGAATACGTTTAACAGAAAAGAAATAGCACTAAGCAATTGGAATATTTGAAGGACTTTGTGGGTAACATCGAAGGCGAAATCCTGGTCGCCCGAGAAGTTAACGCCATAGCGCAGTAGTGGGGAATGCCAACACGAAGAAGGCAAATACTTAAAATGGCTTTGCAATGCGGGTTTTATGTAGCAAACGTAGGAAACAGGACATCTTGCTGTCAAGTCATCATCCCGGACGTAACTTTCGGCATGGAATCCACATCGGCTAGAATTCAAAACAGGAGATTCATCGAGGACTATACGGGCAGCGATCATCAATTCATCGTCTTTGATATAGAAGGTAGCCAACGAGCCACTAATCGGAACCAAACTCGGAATCCGAGGTGTAATGGAGAATAAACCAAAGAAAGCGCTTCAAATTTCTGTGACTCAAGATGAAAAAGGTGCTGTACTGCCAGTGGAGGGATTTACGAATACAAATACAAATTTTTGGCGCAACAGGCTCGTTAGTATCCAGGGTCTAACTTTTTTACTTTTATGCGTGTGTACTTCTTGGAACCTCCTGTTTTAAGCCGACTCCGAACGGCTAAGTTGAGATAAACTATTCTTGACAATTGATACTACTCGGATGATTTGTCAGATCATTACGAGAGGAGGGCCAGTGAGAGATCATTTCGGTGTTGCTATACGGCTGCGAATCGAACACAGACCTTCTGCGCGGCAGTTCATCGCACTACCCATCGCCCCACTGAACCAGTCGATGGAGGGATCTGCGGAAAGAAATTCTGAAGCCACAATGCTAATATGGCTCGCCTGTGACGCCTCGCTGGACCCAGTGTATTGGTAGACGGAGGATGTAGCGGCGCTTCGCCGGAGATGCTTACATCTTAGACGCATAGTCACCATGGAGGATGTCCTTGCGAAATTCGTAGGTTCAGTTGCCTTGTGGTTGGTGCGTTGGACTTCTAAGCTTGTTCAGATTCCAAAGTGATAACGAAATTCTGACAAACATCCTAGAGTAACACTGTCACAAAAAGCTTCTCAAATTTGCCGTTTGGATTCTGCGTTCAACAGGCGTCTTCTTACTAGCAAAAATAATAACTTCGCAGACACAACTAAAGACAGAAGCTAGGTTTGAGGCCCGAGCTCAAGAAGACCATCAATTCGAGCAAAAACCAAAAGTGTAAAGATCTCCGCCGAGACATCAACGATCCTTGAGGACGAGACAGCAAAATTTCAGTATGGAAGCTTGTCTCTTAGGCGGCCAATCCTACCCTTCGAAAACGAAAAGAGGAAGGACACTGTGGACACGCCTGATCCCACGATTCCACTTTTTTAACGGGAGATATACCACCCTTCAGTGAAGAAAAGTTGTGTTTAGCAGTGAAAACTCTCGTGACACCGTCAGAAGTCCTCATTGCGCCACCTATTGTTGAATATGTAAAACTGCTGCCTGTAAGAAGGAGCCTTTCTCTGAAGGTTGAAGACGTCTAGGCAAAGGCTACCCAGATTCTGCATTGTGCAGGCTGGATACAGCAGGAGAACACTTGGAAGATGCTTAGATCGTGACTCACGGTCGAAGTTATTGAAAAGTAGTAATGGCTACCCATATCACCAAACGGGGAAGAAGCTACTCAAGAAGATCGTACAATTGGCCAAGCAGATCGTCAGAAAGGCTTTTAACTTAGCCAGGAGTGATATGCTGAAAAAAAATACTACAAAGCTGATATTACGCCATATATACGAGAGGATATACTGGCGAAAGGAGGGTTGGAAAAATGCGACATTTTCTATGGTCAGGGTTATATCTTGTATGTAAGATCAGTAAATATTCGAATGCCTTTAGAAGTCCTCCCGTCTCTTGCAATCAAACCTACACGCAGTGCTAAAGCACTTACAGGGAGCCCTTTGAGTGTGTGCCAATTGAAACTAAGAACGACGTACTCAACAAGCGCTAACAATGGCTGGATTTCTATAATCCATCAGGAAGAAAGACCTTAGTTACCGCAGAATGTTGACAGACGTTCCCAGCCAAAAATACGGCCTACAAGGCAGCTTTTCTGAGAAGACTAAGAGGTGCTGAAGAAGTTGACATTGCAATATGGATTTATGCTCGCAGCCAAAAATGCGGCCTGCAAGGCAGCTTTTCTGAGAAGACTAAGAGGTGCTAAAAAAGATGACATTGCAAAGGAATAACAACCTTAGTAAACGAAGAATGTTGACAGATGCTCGCAGCCAAAATACGGCCTGCAAGGCAGCTTTCTGAGAAAACTAAGAGAAGCTGAAAAAGGATTTTTAGAGATACCATGGAAAGTGAGCGATCGAAAATATTGAGCGGTTCAACACCAGGAACGGTGTTACTAAGTCTTACCAAAATTTGGAACGTCCAAGTCAGATTTATATTGCCCGACTAGAATACTGTCTACATGGACAAGAACAAATTCAGTTGAGTCAAGGTTAATGCAGAGAACAACCTCGGCAGATTTATGAATAAATAAGATGAAGAAAGAATAATTTAAAGCAAAGCTTAACGTGACCGGAATTGACGCACTTTTGTTAATCTGTATAATGTCACGAAAAATAACTTGGCTTGGAGCATACACCAACTTATTAACAAAAATCGATCGGATCAAAGTATCTCTGAGGAATGTGATATCAGCTCCATTTGCCCGATCCATGAAAAAAGAGACCCTCAGAACGGCAATTACCACGACTTGATTATCCTCAATATCTCCTTAAAGATCTAAAATACAAAAATACAACTTTTTTTGGCAACATGCAACAGGCCCAGGTGTAAGGAGTGTGCATATATTCCTCTTTATACGATGGCGGGACCTATAGTTTCATGCTAATTCTGAATGGTTTTGTTGAAAAAAGCGCTTCAAGAAAATGTATACTACTCCTGCTTTACGGCGCGAAATATGAAGTGTATCAAAAGCGGATGAAGAAATCCTTGGTAGTTTGGAAATTCTATGGGCTTTGTGTGGAAGGACAAGGTTCAAGCAAGAACTTCACAAGCTGTAAAGCCACATAGACCTGGCTTACAAATGCCGCATTGAACGTTGAAGATGGCTAGGATAAGTAGAACGAATGGATACCATAACTCCGGTTCGCGATTCTCCGATACCCAGGAAGACATCGCCATAAGTGGCGCCCATAATAAGAAACCGACCTCAACCAACTTAAAGTGCGAAATTGAAGATAGTTTAGGTAATGAATTGGAGTGGCATGCATGCAGGTTTATTCCAAATTTTAGCTCTAACTAATTATGTTTATATACATAAGCTTAAATGGCTGTCAGCTTGAAATTTGCATACTGTATAAAGTACTGCACTTACATAATCGTCAACAAACATTTGCAAGCATTATTTTGGAGTCTCTTATTACGGAGAGGTAATAGATTCTAAAGAACATCATCCGTGTCAATGCGCAGCATTCTGCTGTTCTTCAACACATTGGACACATTGGGGATGTTGGTAGGAATGGCCCTGACAGACTTTAATAGATTCACCAACAGATTCTAGTAGACTAAGGTTAACCTTTAAGGTACTAACAAGCAAGCATTATCTCGAGCTAGTTTGACAAGTATACATTTTTGACGCAATAGGCTCGATAGGACCAAACCAACATGTGTCCTCCTTGCGAGATTGTAGACCTACAGTTTTATCCCGATTGGCTGAATTTGAAAAAAAAAAAACAGTTTCTTTGAATTGATATTACTCGCATTTATTGTTCAATCATCACGAGAGAAGGGCCAGAGAAAACCTTCTTTGTATTGGGACAGCTGTGAATCGAACCTACTGAGCTGTTGGAGGCCTTATTTTAGTACCGCTTATAAGATTTTTAACGGGGCTACGATGGTATATGATAAACTTAGGAACAAAAGTACAATACTTTTGTTGAACCATAACCCTAGGACAGTGATCCGTCATTGTCAACAAAAGGTGAAAGTCTTTAGATACTGTCGATAGTAGTAAAATTCAGGTGCTCGTATTAACCTAGCGCTACATCATGTAAAACATTGCAACATGGCTTTGAGTCTCCACATAAGATATTTTCGTGTGTTATGGCATTTCTTATACGATGGCGACAACTTCAGTTTTATGCCGAACCCAAACAAAAGAGTTAGGTTAAGATTTTCTGGGCAATTCATACTATCGGCTGGTTTGTCAGAACATTAGAGGAGAGGCGATCTATAGCAAAATATGTAGTTTGGGGTCAGGTATCATAACCATTTGTATTGCCAATGATCAAACCCCTTTCGGGAGAACACATGATGCAATTTTCAGTTTGGGAACAGCACATCTGAACTTTTCCAAACAAGTATCCGATTCCGACATGCGCTGTCATGCGATTTCTTGAATCTCATACTTAGGCTTAAGGATCAAGCGATTGCATATCCCTTGGAACTTGAACTGAATAACTGGCAGCAATGTGTCCAGGATCGATGGCTACCTTGTTAAGGACCCTAAACGAATCGGGAGCCCATTAAGTACATTACTTAACCTATTTTTTGATAATGAGAACGCGCTAAAGAGTTTATGAGCCCACACAGAGCGGGCACTAGGAAAATTAAGGAAAATAGAAGAGGAGATGTCAATCTGCGTTGGTTTTAATTTTCTGTAAAATGCGATGGAGAGGAAAAACTGAGTTTGCTAAAGCATTCCACGTTCGTATTGTTCTTTTTTTTTTGTTGCGCGACTTAGATGATCATATACCGATTTTTCAACCTTATAGACTACTTAACTTAACTTAACACTACGGTTTAGTAGTGAATCTCTATATTTCATAGTACGTCCGAAGAAGGCTTGAGGGTAAATTGATTACCATTCATGGCACGATGAGTAGTACGGTTGAATACTTGAAGGGGCGGAATGCAATTGGCTATTTCGTTTGATCATTTTGTTGTTGTAATATCGGTAAAATAGTGTTAGGCAGGAGACATTCCTACGATGTTCAAGCGAGACTATACAGTTCTCTACAGATGAGTCTCCTATCAATTTTTTCGCACGATTTCCTATCCGCACGTAACCTATCTAGTAGTTGCAATGATTTTTTGGCTATATCTGACAAGATATGGGCGTTGAACTCAAGTTTGGGGCCAGATCAGAGAGGTGAAATATTTTTTGCATCGACTAAGGAAACCTATAAATTTCTCTGCGTTTTTAGCGACTTCGAATATGTGGTCGTTCCAACGAAAGTCGTTACTAATAAACATACTGAGCATTTCTCTTAGATGACAGAAGACAGCATTGTGGTTTGGAAGCATTAAAAGTGCGAAGATGAAGGACGGGGATTGGAGACGGGGATCATCAGCAAAGCAATGGATGAGATTAGAAGTTGCAGACAAGAGGTCATTAATAAAAGTGAGAAAGGGTGTCGGAGACAGAAAGGAGCCTTGGGGAATACCAGCAGACTTGAAACCATCCAAAACAACTTGAATTGAACGTTTCGAGAGATATTTTCTAATGCATACAAGAAGAGTTTCATCGATTCCAAAAGCACGTATTTTCAACAAAAGGGCTTGATGCCAAACCCTGCCAAATACCTTTGAAATATCAAGTGCAACGATCTTGTTTTCGCCACCGAGGTGAAAAGTTCGGTCCCACTTTTCCGTGAGATATGTCATGAAATCACCAGCGGACCTGTTGCTACGAAAACCGTATTGTCGGTCATTTGGACTTTTCGTGATTCAAGATATTTCATAAGCTGACGTTATATCAGCGTTTTCATGACCTTAGAAAGGAGAAAGGTCTGCAGTTGGAGAGATAAGAAGATTCGCATTTTTTGTGGACGGGCTGGACAAATTCTGTTTTCCATCTACTCGGGAAGAGTCCTGATGAATAGGACATATAGAAAAGCTTACACAGTGGTTTTACCAGCGAGGAAGAACACGTACCCAGAATTATGGGGGAGATAACATCTGGACCAGACGATTTGTGAATGTTAAGATCGAATGTTTTTGACAAACGATCAAAAGTTTTTACTACCTTTGGGATATAATAGAATTTTTTGCTTCAGCTTTTGGTCGTGGGAAAATTTAACACGCTCGTTTGAACTTAAGTCGGTTTTCCTCAGTAGGATTGGTCTTTTATAACCGAAAACATAACTCTTTCAACCGAACGGCCTCTTCGCAGCTCGAGTCACCCTTTTTCCTCAGGTTTGCTACTCTTTATCCGGTGAGGGATAAAGGATTTCATACCCAGGAAAATGGTGTTAGTTATCGTATCGACAGTAGCATCCACGTCATTATTGAGGAAGCCAGTTAAAATTCTTAAAGAAACCGTTAAGAACTTCCCGTATTGCCAAACGGTTCTTTTAGGAATTCGTTGTTTAACTACGTGGTTAGAGTACGAGAAATTAGCTGATACGAAACAGTGGTCTTACGAGTATAGAAGCGATAACACATTGAAAGTGTATCTATTAGGATGAGATATCAGATATAAGTCCAGAGTGGTTTGACTTTGAATGTCATTCCACGTTCGTGTTGTTCGGTTTAGGAACGAATCTCTTTATTTCATAGTACATCCGAAGATAGTTTTGAGGGTAAATTGATTACCAGTCATGGCACGACGAGTGGTACGGTTGAATATTTGATTTGGCGGTATGCAACTGGCTATTTCGTTTGAGCATTTGTTGTTATAATATCAGTAAAAAAGTGTTAGGCAGGAGACATTCAAAAGATGTTCAAGCGAGACTATACAGTTCACTACAGATGAGTCTCCTATCAGTTTTATCGCACGCTTATGTATACTATCCAGTAGGTGCAGCTATCCCTTCATATCCTTTCAGCTATAATAAACCCATTAGAGTTCAAAACACTCGACCGTCACCTGGTATAAAATATAAGAGATAATTTGCTTGACAAACCAACTTAGCAGGTAACTACTTATCTAGGTCAAAAACTAGAGTGCACAATTCCAAGCTAGTAAACAAAAAATAATCAAAAACTAAAACCAAAAAAAAAAAAAAAACTAACAAGTCATCTACTTCAACGTACCTTGGTATGGCACCACTTGGTACATCCAGACTACCAGATGTATCACTTCCGGCATGTAAGTGAGCTCCAAATTCTTTACCAGAATGTGCAGGATACTGTGCCGCACCACCTAATCCCGATGAAGCTTGCGAGGCTGAGCCAACACCAGAGTCCAAGGCACTGCCGGGGCCATGAGCGGGCGCTCGATTCGATGCAAAGTCTCCATTGTGCATGGCACTAGTCGAATCGGCATTTGTTGTGACCACCGTTGGTCCGTGGTGGCCAGCACCACCTCCTTTATGCGATGCACCACCGCCCACATGGACGCCGCGACCGCCCTTTCCCGTTGCTACGCCTGGATCATCATCGGCTTCCTCCTCACTTGAACTTGGATCGATCATGATTTATGTGTGTGTGTGTACCTTACGGTTGCTATAAATTAGGAGGGATAAATAGATTTGTCTGTATGCTTCTTAATATTGCTTTAGCGTATGTATTAGAATGTTATTTAGGTCACTTTGATTGTTTATTTCTCTTCCATTAGCTCGAACGCGAATTGAAATATTTCTTGTAACTTAAATCACTAATAAGGCGAACAGCGGTGTATTTTTCTATAATTATAATTTTTTTTTTGATATATATAATATTAATATAATTATATTTTGTTTAATAATATTTTTGTTTATATGGAAATATTATTATAAGTATTTAATAATTTTTTCTTTTTGATTTATTTTATCTTGCTTTTCGTTATTTTGTTGTTGGTGTAATATTTTTTGTTTTTGTACTAATTGGATATTTTTTGTCACTTGAGTGTGACTGACTTCTTTCAACCGTTGATGCGTTGTCAGCTGTTCTTATATGCTATGAATATACATTCTCCGTTTTGGCTTTTCTTGTAGAATTTAAGATCAGGAAGATGATAGTTTTACATTAATACCAGAGAATTGCAAAATTTGTTTGCATACGGAATATATGAATTCCGATTTTAAGGCGTAATAAAACATAAATTAATTGTTATATTTGATGAAGCTATGTTAACATTGTTTGTTTTAAGAAGTTTATAGATTAAATATAATGGAATCTCTCATCATTTAGGGAGGCTGATTGGATAATCTGTATTGAGTTAAAAATCTGAAATTGTAAAAAAGTGAATTATAAGTGAAATATTTCTGCAAATATAAGGGTTCACATTAATTTAATTATCCGATAGATAGTTGTATAAATACGTCGATAAAAGTAATTCTAACGAACTTTGTCTGTGATGTCTTCAATAAATACTCACCACTCCCATATTATGTAAAACGCATAATCCAACTGAAAAATAATAGAAAAAGACGAATTGTTAGGTTATATTGACTTGAGAAAGAATAAAGTCGATGGTGGATGCCTTAACTTCTATGTTGGTGAAAAATCACTCATCCTAACTTTAACATCGTATTTCGCTTGCCGTTCATAAGTTGTATCTATAGGAGCTCGTTGAAGCTCCCACTCCGTCGAAACGTGGGTAGGGAAAGAGTGGACGTCTTTTCGATAAACACAACTTTTACAATAACACGTCTGGAAATGGTTTTAGGCTAATTGACTTCGCTGCAGAACGAAATGCTACCTGCTATAGCCAGGATTCCTCAACTTTGTTTGTTCCTTTGTTCCTTTAAAGCGGGTAAAGCAAAATAACAAACCAGTTTGGTTCACCAAAAGTCTATCGCGCTTAAAAACTGCAATGACCAGATTAGGTGGTAAGAGCAAGGTTGATGAACTTATCGTAGTGAATATTGTCGTTTACGAAAAGAATATGTATATTTAAAAAAACTTTACGCATAAGCAATATCTATGGTCATTGGAATCTAGAATTAAAAATGATGCAAAGGCCTTTTGGCAGCATATAAATGTTAAAAGGAAATCATTTGGGATTCCTGCTAATATGTCGTATAAAAGTGTACCTAAAGAAGTATTGCTGCGGCTGTAAAGTTTTGCCTGCAAAGCGATTACATTTTTCTTCTTTTAGCAGTTGAGGGCAATTATTATTCAAAGAAATTACCATTTTAAAAGCCCTACATATCATCAAACGATCTTGGTGGCTTGTCACACCTCAAACCATATCTAATTGCTTCAAAAAAGCAGGAATTTCAAGGGAAATTGAAATTCAGGGCGATACTGCCAACCAAGACTCAGATGTTATTGACTCTCGTATGGATGAAGAAAATGAAGACTTTTTCAGAGCCATATCGGATGAAGAAGCCCAGGATTGTTATAGGGACTGTCGAAGAGGTCCAGTCGAAATTTATTGAAATGCATGTAATGAAGCCAAGTAGAGAAGAGTAGAGTTTTTTGTTTTGAGAATACCTGTCAAATATAGAAGAACTTCTCTTCAGACAACGGGATGAAATACTTGTTCAAAAAAAAAAATTTAAGATTATTTTCAAAATAATTAATGACATATTTCTTAATGTGCAAATATGTGCACATATATGTACCTTATTTTTGTTTTCTTTGTTTCTTGAAAATAAAAAATTTATGTTTTTTTTAAATTTTATTTCTCAACCGCTTTATATAAGAAAGTTTTTTCTTGTATCCGTTGTTCAGATATAAAATTTTGTTTCTTATAACCGTTTATTGCGTAAAAGCAAAAACGGATACAAGAAAGAAATTCTTGGGATTATTGGACTTTCTTATATCCGAATCATACTGTATATAGGATCCTTGTCCGAGTCACCAGAACAAGTGTAAAAATTTTTAAAATCCGCCCACTGCCACGCCCCCTTTTTAGGAAAACTTTTTTGGGGGGTTTTAAAAAAAAAAACCTTTTTTAGTAAAATTTTTAAATTTTCGAAAAAAATTTGATGCACAATCATTGGTAGTATTAATATGAACATTTCCTCAGTAGAATATTTTAACCCACGCCCACTGTTTAGGGGCGTTTTCTTACAAAAACCATTTATATTCCCTACCCCAAGGCATATGCAATAGAAAAACGTTGTTTTTGTCGAGCCATACAAGAATTTGATAAATCTTCTGAACAATATGTTGTAACAACGTCATTTTCAATACTTTATGACCATAAAGACCACATTTTGGGGATATTAATTTTAAGGATGGGATGGGATAGGGTATTAAACGATCCGCACAGCGGATTGTAGCCTTCTCATATGTTTATAATGGTGGTGATAGAGGCTCCATTCAGTTTCTAGCTTGGTTCTTAGGTTTTTACGAATTTATGTTTGAAGATCTTGTTTGGTAAACACATTGAATTGGTAAACTGGGGTGTCTTTTGCAGAATTTGTGGCTTTATCAGCTTCCTCATTTCCACAAATATTTACGTGTCCGGGGGTCCACATAAGTTTGATTTTATTTGGCTTCATAGCAATCAGTGTTATTGTTTGTGTTGCTTATTGCTTTTAAAACCGACTATGCTATCGGAGCATACAACAAATTTGCCACTGTAATTCCCTCATACCGTCTTTGCACACTGTATTCTGAGCTATCAAAGGCTTTAGAATATATCTTTGACTTATCTTGTTGTGACAGTACTATCTTGTTGCTGGGTGATTTTAACTTGCCGCACATAGACTGGGTGCTATCCCAAGAAATTATACTTTCGAATGTGAATATTGACAGCTTCTCCAATTTAGAAGAAGCTGTTAAAAAATTTTATATTCTAATAAAAGATTGCATGGATAGAACAATCCCAGTCAAATATTCGAAAAATGCTAAAACCCATCATCCTTGGTACACGAAAGAGCTTAAATCTCTTCGAAATAGACGTAACCGGGCCTGGAATAATTTTGTAAAAAGCCAGAATCATTACGACTATGATAAATACCTGAATTATTTTAATGAATTCTCCACGATGTCAAGTAATTTATATAATGGCTATATAGTCAATATGGAGAACGCTCTTAAAAATGACCCAAAACGCTTTTAGGGATTTGTCAATTCGAAGAGAAAAACGGATGGATATCCAGCCAACTTCTCTTATAATAATTCAAAAACATCGAAATCTCTTATTTTATCTAACTTATTCGCAGAGAATTTCAGTAAATCATTTATTGACACCCCTCTTGTCTTAGACGAACATTATTTCAGTTATCTCAATGACTGTCCTCAAGTTAGTTTCAGCAACGTTATATTTGACGATGAGACACTACTTAAATATATCTTTTGATATATTAAATATATCTTTTTATTAAATAATTACTATTCTGCGGGCCCGATGGAATCCCACCAGTAGTCGTAAAGCAATGCAAAGATGCTCTTTTGCCATACCTCAAGCATATGTTTGAAAGCTCCTTTGCCACTGGAGTATTCCCAACTCAATGGAAAAATGCATTTATTACACCTGTTTTTAAAAAAAGGTGAGCGTGGAGATATTTCTAATTATAGACCTATCTCAAAACTATCTTGCATTCCCAAGTTATTCGAACATATTATTTGTGATAAATTGGTCTTCCTTTGTCGAAACATCATCTGTGATGAACAACATGGCTTTATTAAACATCGATCCACTGTAACAAATCTATTAACATTCATGCATCATTGCTCCAATAGTTTGGAAAATAAAAAAGAAGTCGATTGTATATACACTGACTTCTCCAAAGCCTTTGACCAGTTATCACAATACATCATTATTTTTAAACTTAAGGCGTATGGAATCCCTCCAGGATTCATAAATTGGGTTAAATCATACCTGTCATTGAGAACATACCAAGTCAAATTTAGAGGTTCCAAGTCAAACCCTTTTGTTGCTCAATCTGGAGTACCTCAAGGAAGTCATTTAGGACCAATTTTATTTATACTTGCAATTAACGATGTAAAAGCTTGTATTCGAGATAGTAAAATATTGATATATGCTGATGATATGAAAATTTTCAAATGTGTAGAAGATCTAAACGATTCGCTTTCATTACAAACCGATAAATAATTTTACCATATGGTGTCTTAAAAACGGTTTGAATCTGAACCCTACAAAATGCCAGCATAGGTCATTTTCATGAAAACGGGCTCCATTTAATTTTAAATATACTCTGTCCTGATCTTTTAAGTGCTATTGGTTTCAATACTCGGGGAGGTTTCTACAACCTGCGTAGATTCAATATATTACATATACCTAGCCATAAACACAACTATTATATGTATGAGGCTATTAGTCGCATGAGTAGAGTTTACAATAAAAAGAACGATGTAGTTGAACTGCATGTTAGTAAAAGTAGTTTAAAAAACACTCTGCGAAATTGTATTCTAGAGCCGTAATAAGTATATTTAAAATTGTCTTTTGTTTTATAATATATATAGCTTCATTGTAATTTAATCGTTTATTGATTTTGCTAGTGATTTCAAACTTAGTTACATCTATGTTCTGTTTTGTCCCACTAACAAATGCACTAAATGATGAGCCTGTGGATGCATATTATATGCTGTGGCAAATTTCTGCTCGTAGATGCTGCTTGTATTAAGCTCGCTACGACACAGATCTGATAGTGTATAAAGTTGCCTTAGTCGCTTGGAGGATTGCAAAAGCTTTTGCCGAGAAAATTGATGTGAATTCCGGGAGGGTACCAATGCTTTGAATATAACCATCTTCTAGTGTAACGGCAAACGATGTATTGTTATGTGATTTGGATCCGTCAGTAAACATGAATTTCCAACCTTCATTTTTAAGTTTTGTTGAGATGTCAGAAAATAAAGAGCAATATTGCTCGTTGTTGGTATTTGTTTTTCTATAGCGAGCCAAAGACAACAAAATCGACTCGGGTTGTATATGCCATGGCGGGTAAGATAAAACATAGTTTTGTGACTTTTTTATAGGAAGTTCCCTTGCGCTTTCTCAAGGATTTTGCTTATTGTGAACGGGATGCGTTTTTTACATTTGTGTCCAATGGATTGGTGAATGTATTTATCAATAACGGAGTTTTTTGAAAAAAAAACCAACTTCGCAATTAACATTGATGTTATTTCTTCGTAACGTTGTTCGACTGATGGAAGGCCTGCTTCTGCAAGTATATTTTTAACTTTCTCTTACAAAGAGAAAGATATTGTTTTTTTGTGAAAATTTTCGACCTCGAGATTTTGATTGATTCTAACATTACGATGATAGCCGAGCCCGAAAAAGTGGTTTTTGGAATTCCGTCCGTCGGTCCGTCTGTCCGTAATGGTCTCCCAAGCCTAAACGGCTTGACTGATTTTCTTCAAACTTCGTATCCAAATTTGTTTTGGTCATAATTCTAGGCCATTTTTTTTGTTTGCTTTTAGCCATGTTAATAACGGTACCTGCCATACAAAAATTACACATAACCTCAATTTTCTCGAAAACGGCTCTAACGATTTTGATTAAACTTTATATATGCTATAAGCATATTAGTTCCAACAAAACTGCATACCCAGTTTTTGCGAGAAAATCCATATAACTGATTTTGTCATATAGGCCATATAAAGAAAATTGTTAATTTCTCGAAAACTGCTATGTCAATTTGAATGAAATTTAATATATATACTACTATTACAGTTTGAAACAATTCCACATAATTCGTTTTAGCCCAACTATCACTAAACGGATTTTTCAGTTTTGGCCAATAACGAAAAATAATTATTATTCGTGAATGGTAAGACTTAGCTCATGTATGATTTGACAGATAATTAGTTTTATCCTTCCGCTGAACGAATATGGTTGTGTATACGCTTGAACATTGCTGGGAAATATTGCGACATTACTTTGAAAATCATGGTGATGTTGCAGAATGTGTTCGAAAATTGCGTACGGATTTTGGAAGAAGAGAAGCACCGTCAGCTCCGTTTGTTCGTTATCATGTGAAAAAAGTGAATGAAACTGGCATCCTCATCGATCAACCAAAGCGTGAAAAGCCAATAATAGTGCGTACACCCGAGAATATTGCTGCTATGACAGAAAGTGTGCGTGAAGCGCCATCAACATCAATTCACCGTCGTTCTCAACAATTGAACATTTCGGAGACATCATTGAGACGAATTTTGCATAAAGACCTTGGTATGACGCCATACAAAGTCCAATTGGTTCAGGAGTTGAAGCCAACTGACCATCCAATGCGTTTTCGCTTCGCTAAGTGGGCCTGCGATCGACTTAGAGAAGATACCGATTTGCCAAAAAAATCATCTTTTCAGGTGAAGCTCATTTTGATCATGGCGGGTATGTAAACAAGCAAAATTGTCGGATTTGGGGTACAGAAAACCCGCACGCATACATTGAAAAGCCAATACACCCAAAACGAGTCACTGTTTGGTGCGGATTTTGGTCCAGAGGCATAATTGGGCCATTTTTTTCGAAAATGAGCAAGGAGTGGCCGTTACAGTCAAAGGCGATCGTTATCGGGCCATGTTGAACGAATTTTTGTTCACAAAAATTGAAGAGGAGGAATTGGCAACATTTGGTTTCAACAGGACGACGCTACGTGCTACACAGCCGAAGCTACACTCGATGTTTTGCGCCCTGTTTTTGAAGAACGCATTATCAGCCGCAGAGCTGATGTCCTTTGGCCACCTCGGAGCTGCGATTTGACAGCGTTGGACTATTATTTGTGGGGTGCCATAAAAGATAAGTGTTACGCCGACAAGCCAGAGACAATTGACGCTTTAAAGGACAATAGTCGTGAAGCCATTGGTGAAATACATTTGCACACAATCGATAATGTGCTTAAAAATTGGACCGATCGTGTAGGCTACTGCATGGCCAGCCGAGGCAGCCATTTGAATGAAATTATTTTCCATTATTAACCGGAAGGATTGTTCTTTCAAATAAAAAAAGAAATTTGAGAAAATATTCAGTAGTTTTTTTTGGAATTTTCAAAAAAAAAAAAGTTATTTGGCGGACCCTTTAGAAACCGATTCCGATTTCGGAGTAAACGTTCGTATAATCACATTTTGACATTATTTATATCATTTTAAGCATAAATAATCAAAATGCGTACTATTTGATCTAACGCATAACTCGCTGTGAAAGAGAAAGTTGCGTACGACCCAGTCGTGCACCCACCACTCGTTTATTGATGTTGTGGGGAAGGCGTTGATGCTCCTCCTTGCTGCCTGATGGTACGTTGGCAGGATAATTTGAAGAGTTGTTTTAGGAGAATTGCCGTAAATATATATTCCATAGTCAATTTTACTTAGGACTAGCA
This sequence comes from Rhingia campestris, assembly GCA_932526625.1. Classification (NCBI taxonomy): domain Eukaryota; kingdom Metazoa; phylum Arthropoda; class Insecta; order Diptera; family Syrphidae; genus Rhingia; species Rhingia campestris. The sequence continues at coordinate 12,546,007 of OW052186.1, forward strand.
TTTTTGTAATATATGAAAGGGTATTAATATGCACACGACTTTTCTTACTTGCTAGATACTTAATGATACTGACTCTCGCAGCTAGCGATTTTTTCAAACTTAAGCAGTGTTCCTTCCACTTTAACTTATTATAAAAGATTAATCCTAGAAAAATAAGGGTTTTTATACCCTATCCCATAGGGGTATATTAGTTTTGATACTTAGTTTGTAACATAGAGAAATAATTTTGCTACATATACCTCAAAGTATATGGATCGACTCAGAATCGCTAGCTGAGTCGATTAAGCCATGTCTGTCTGTCCGTCCGTCCGTCCGTCCGTCCGTCCGTCCGTCCGTCTGTACGTCACCGATTTTTAGGCCTTAAATTTTGAGCTAGGATAATGAAATTTGGTATATAGGATTCTCGTCTCTGCCTACAGAACAAGTGTAAAAATTTTTGAAATCCGCCCACTGCCACGCCCCCTTTTAAGAAAAACTCAGTTTTTGACCAAACCGTAATTAATTTTAAAAAAGTTTCTGAACAACATATTTAGACAATATGAATATCTATATTTCGTCCGTATAAAGTTTTTTGCCACGCCCACTTTTTGGGGGCGTTTTAAATGAAAAACTGTTTTCGGTCAAATTTTAAATTTTTCAAAAAAAATTTTGATGCAGAATCATTAACATTATTAATATGAACATTTCGTCCATATACCATTTTAACCCACGCCCACTTTTTGGGGGCGTTTTTATATAAAAACCATTTTTATACACTACCCCATAACATATGCAGCAGAAAATCTTGTCTTTTGTAGAACCGTAAAAGTTTTTTATAAGCAGTCTGAAGAATTTGTTGTCACCATGTCATTTTCTTTATTTTATCCACATCGTGTTTTTAGCCATGTCCACTTTTTGGGGATTTTAGTTTTACAGATAGGATGGGATAGGGTATTCAACGATCCGCATAGCGGATTGTAGCCTCTCATATGTTTATATTTTCGATTTGTACACAATTTATAGTAAGAGTAAATTCAGGGCAATTGATTTTCATTTTTGTAATGATAATTTTGCTCCTGAAGCAGACGACCATTCTAATATATCTTTGACAACGTGATCGAATTGAGTCTTACATTTTTTTAAATCATTTATTTTGCTTAATATATAAATGTCGTCTGCATAAAAGCAGCTATCTAAAAGTTTATAATTATTCAATGTAGTTGAAATTTCGTCGAAAGGTAGATGTTTTCAGGTTCACTCCTGTTGCATAGACTACAAGTTTGTTGAAGATCGGCTCTATGTGGAATTAAATTGAACTTTAGTAGTTCAACTCTGGCTCTGAAAATGGTGCTAATAATTTCCGAAGAATATTTGATGTTGAAATAGCTTTCTTGGGAGAGGATTTGATGTTTTAAATTTTTGTACAATAATCTGGACGCCGAGGAAGATGCTCTAGTTAAATGTTGGTCATATATTTTTTCATCGACCTTAGCGATTATCATTGCAAATATATTCTGCCATTCAGTAATGTTGCTCTCGGAAAGAGAAATATTGAGGTCGTGCGATAACGCCAGTTGAAAAGTGAAGCATTTGTTTGCAATAATCTAATTAATATTGACCTATGAAGACTGTTTTCACTTTTCTTCACCAATCTAGTTAGATAATCTGAATGAGCTTTTAGGTTTTGCAAGTAAATGGGTGGTAAGCCCGATTCCACGTGGATAGCGTAGATTGGTGTCAAGTTCGAAATAGACGCTTAAAGAAAAATCTTTGAACGGCTTCAAATTCTTCAAAGGGGCTCACACCACCAGGCCACACCGTAACACATGCAGGTGTTAACTGTAGCATTGAATACTTGATATTTAGAGGACCGATCAATATTTTGGTTTGCGAAGAATTTCGGCCACATCATGTTTAGTGCCAGTTTTGCCTTGCTGCTTTTTTCTTTCGCATGATTGTGGAAGTTTAAGTTGTTTGTTAATTGCACACCGAGGTACTTAAATTCATAAACCACATCAATCCGCTAGTTGTTGAAGCGCCAGGATTCTTCACGACGTCTTGCTCTCTGTCGGTTCTCAAAGATCATGACCTTTGTTTTCATGACGTTGATTTTGAGATCCCAAGTTTCACAAAACGACTGAAGTCTATTTATTTGCAGTTGGAGCGCAAATGGATTATCCGCCAGCAACACCAAGTCATCTGCATAAAGGAGTACTTTTATGTGATTGCCCGCAAAGCTAACGCCTCCAGGCAGAATATCTGTTATGGCATCAATGTACAAGGCGCACAGAACTGGGCTTAAAATGCAATCCTGTGGAACACCTGCAGACGTGTCAAACCATTCAGACAACTTACATCCATCCCACGCACTTGATGACGACAAAAAAATTTTCATATACTAAAAGGAACTTTCTTGTTACTCCAAGCGACGCAGTCTGTAGATTAAAGCTTGTCTGTTGACGGTGTCAAACGCTGCTTTAAAGTCTACAAAGCATGCATACATACAGCTTCTTGTTCCTTTCAATATATTTTTTAGCGATACTAGTCAATGCAAAAATGTGATCAATAGTAGAAAAGCCTGCACGGAATCCAGCTTGATACTTGCTCAGACGATTGTTGTCTTCAATCCAAATGGACAGTCTTGAATACAGGATCGTAGCAAGAATCTTTCTGAGAGAATTGAGAATGGAGATTCCTCTATAATTCTCTGCCATACTCGCGTTCCCTTTTTTAAAAATAGGAAACACAAGCGCTTTGGTAAAACAAAAAGGGACACAAGCATTGTTATATATTATATTGAAAAACTCCACTATGTAGTTTTTCAGTTGATCTGTTGCATTTTTAAAGAATTCAATAGGGATACCGTCACTTCCTGGAGCTTTGTTGTTCTTCATGGTTACCAGAGACGGTTCGAGTTCTCTTAAAGAAATTGGACGATCAAGCACAGGTAAAGTTTCGTTCTGTAATGCATAGCTAAAAGTATGAAGATTCTCCTCCGCTGACAGTAGTGTTTTAAAATGAGCAGCTAAAGTTTCCGCTTCGAGAGCAATCTTCATACTTCGGCTACACCCACCCAGCTCACGAACGTTAGACCAGAATTCTTTGTAGTTTTTGGCGTGCTGTAACCTGGTTGCAAGGCTTTTAAGGTAGAGCATTCGTTTCTGGGTGCATAGTTACTTAAACTCTTTGTTGGCACGATGGTACATAGTTTTGAATGCTACAGAGTTTGTCGATCTGAACAATTTTAAAGAGCTAAAAAGAGAGTTTGCGAAGGTTGTAGCAATCCCTGTCGAACTTACTTTTGGATGTGAACGTGTTGTTATTATTCGTAGGTAAAGCGGAGGCGTAAACCACTCTTGTGAAGCTGTTCTCAATTTGTTCAACATCGCTCTCAGATTGAAGTGGAAGAAGATTACAGTGTTGATTTAAAAGTGTTTTGTATCGAGGAGCTGTATTCTCCACCCACCTCAGTTTTCGATGGCTATCTTTTTAATCAAAAGCGTTGCCCTAAGCGCATCGTAAATTAATCGTGCTTAACATCGTTTTAATCAATTTATTTTAAAACATATTCTTTTTTTTTCAAAATAACTTAAAACAATCCCAAAATGGTAGAAATATAGATTCTTTTATGTCTATTCCTGATTTTGTTGTTGTCTCAGAAATTTGGATTTATGATAGTGAAAAAAACGATTATGAGTTGCCAGGCTATAATTTCTTTCTTAATGCAAATGAGAATTATGCAGCTGGAGGTGTAGGTTGTTTTGTAAAACAAGCTTTTGATGTAGTTGATATTTTGAAATTAGGATTTCAGAGCGCGGATGTTTTAAAAATAACACTCAAAATTAATCATCAAGTCTTTGTCATATTATGCATTTATAGACTTCATATGTTTAATACTACAATTTTTATGAAAGAATTTTCAACATTCTTGGATAGTGAGAAATCGAAGAATTTATTAGTTGTGGGTGATTTGAATATAGACATTTTAGAAATTTCTGAATTCGTAGGAACATATCTTGATTTGTTAGCTTCTCATGGACTTGTTTCGATTATAAAAGAAATAACTAGACCGAGGTATGGAACATGTCTAGATCATATATATGGCCGATTCGCTTCTTTTATCAGTTCTTGTGAAAAATGTGTTTTTGACCTCATTATCACTGATCATTCCATGACTGGGATTCTTATTGATATAGGACAAGAAACTATTTGCTTAGATTCTAGTTCCAGTAACTTTATTACAAAACTCGATTTTAATAGGCTTAAAACTAATCTGTCTTTTGAATTTTGGGAAGAAGTTTTTGCCGAAAATGATCCTTCCAAATCGTATGATATATTTATCGATATCCTCTGTAAATATATTTCTGATGCATCTTTTACAGTCGTTCCGAAAAAGTCTACCAAGCGTCTTAAGCCATGGATTACGTATAGTCTGCTTAAAAAGGTGAAGTATAAAAACAAACTAAGAAAGAAGTGTTTAAAACATACTAGCTGTCAGTATATAAAAAATAAATATAAGAAAATATGTATTGATTTAAAAAAGGAAATTTCTATTTGCCATGATAGTTATTATAAAAACAAATTCAATCAAGCTGAAGGGAATATTATAAATGAATGGCAAATTGTAAACAGTATACTTAACAAATCTCAGTGCAAAAAACAACCATCTGCTGTAAATGTTAATGACTGCATGGTTTCAGATAAAGTTGGAATTGCTAATGCATTCAATGACTATTTTTCAACGATATCACTTAATCCACAAGCGACTTCTAGTCATTCAAACTGTGCACTTTATAGTCCCTCTAGTAGTGAACCTTCTCAAAGCCAAAGTTTTGTATTTGAGCCTATAACAAGCTTAGAGATTCTTAAAATAATTGGCACTTTAAAAAGCTCAAATTCTTCTGGTTATGATGGTATTTGTAATGTCTATTTAAAAAATATAGCTTGTTTTATAATTGACGTCTTGGGACATATCTTTAACAAAAGTATTTTTTCTGGAGTATTCCCTGATGTACTTAAATGTGCCAACATTCTACCACTTTTTAAGAAAGGCTCAACTAGTGAACTAAGTAACTATAGGCCTATATCACTCTTACCCTCAATAAGTAAGATTTTTGAAAAAGCCGTAAAAAGTAGAATGGTGAGTTTTTTAACTAGAACAAGTTTTCTTAGTGAGGTTCAGTTTGGATTTCAATGTAATAAATCAACCTAAGATGCCTTGTTACATTTCTGTTCTCAACTATTTGTTAGCCTGGATAGAAAAAAGAATACAGCCGCATTATTTGTTGACATATCAAAAGCCTTTGACATGGTTAACCACGAAATATTGATTGGCAAACTTGAAAGCGCAGGGTTTCGAGGTTTCATATGTGATTGGTTTAGATCTTACTTAAAAGATAGAACCCAAAGAGTGATATTTGGTGATATCAGAAGTGATATAAAGCCAATAGATTTGGGAGTTCCACAAGGTTCGGTTTTGGGACCAATCCTTTTCTTGGTTTACATCAATTCGTTGTTCAGCTTGTCCTTTAGAGGTTTATTGACAGCTTTTGCAGATGATGTGGGCTTTACTTATGGTACAGATAGCTGTCTTAATCTTATGTCTGATATAAATTGGGATCTCAGCTTGTTAAGAGTCTGGTTTGCAGAGCACAAATTGATGATAAGTTCTAAGACTAAGGCAATGTTTTTTAATTTGTCTGGGCAAAAGATAATCGATGGTGATCTCTTTTTCCATGCTACTGAGTGTCAAAAATTTAAACTTTTTAAGTGCACCTGTAATTCTGTGGTTACATCTTCAACTTTCACTGATTCAACGAACTGCAATGATAAATGTTTTAAGATAGAAATTGTTAAAGAATTCAAATATTTGGGATTAATCATTGATTATAGAATGAGTTTTTATAACCATACAGAAAGTCTTAGACAGTATTTCCGATGTATTCTTAGAAATGTATACTATTTGCGTAAAGTTTGCTCTTCTCAGCTACTACTTAAGATATATTATGGCATTTTTCACTCGAAATTACAATATGGAATTTCTTGTTGCGGAGGTACATATAATAACAAAATAGAGCCTCTATTAGTATTGCAAAAAAGTGTTCTGAAGAAAATATGTGGCAAACCACGCCTATATCCTAGTTTTCCACTATTTAGGGATTTGAAAATTCTATCAGTACGGCATATGTATTGCTATAAAGTTCTAAACATTTTCTTTAGAAGATCTGGTAATCTTAACTTTAGAATAATTGATAACTATAGTCTACGTGGTAACTTTTTGAACCGAGTGTCTATACCGGTTTTTCGAACAACTGCATTTCGTAATTTTTATAGTGTTTCTTCGTGTCGTATATTTAATAAACTTCCTCAATCCATCAGAATGCATACATCTTATTCGTTATTTATTAAACATGTAAAATACTGGCTCCTTAGTCTTGATAATGAGAGTATCGAACTCTTTGTAATGGCTGATGTTTTTCATGAAATGTTAACTTTAAACTTCCAATTTAAAAAAGTTAAAATATTATTAATTAGCATAATCTATATAATTATGTTAATTAATAATATTTTAACTTTTTTAATATTTGTTTTTTAAGGGTCACCCCACCTATTTCTAACTGTTTATCTCAATTTTTTGCTAAGAGTGGCAATAACTCTATTTTTTTTTATAAAAATATTTTTGTCACTTAAATAAAAAAAAATAAAAATAAAAAAAAAATAAAATCTGTGGTAAATGCAATACTGGCATAATGTCTGCTGATTATATTGGTTGCGGTGGGAATTCCTGTAGAAAGTTCCACACACAATGTGTAAATCATCCATCAGCAAAACATGCAACAATGTAGCATTGTTGGGATTGATTTCGCAACTGAGTTCTGTAACCAATGAACTCAGAGGTGAAAAAATGGAAATTCGTCAAAAAAAAGTGTTGTTCGCGAAGTGCCAGTGACATGCAAGCCAATAGTCCATTGACTTCTTCAGAATCAGTCATAACAAATAAATCGATACGACATGGTCAAGCAGCTTCGTTGGAAGTGGAGACAAGTGTCCGTTGAGCATTCACTATCAAAATGTTAGTGGGATGAGAAGGAAAACAAAAGGGCTTTTTGTTGGGCTCTCATCCCATACATACGATGTTATTGTTTTGACGGAAACACATATTCGACTGAAATATTCGATTCAACGTTAAGTTGTTTACCGAAATGATGAAAAATTAATTTCTGCATTGTATGAAAGTCAATCTATTTTATACAAATATAATATATTCGGTTCAAAGGTTAAAGTCATTAAGTAGGCTGGTAAAAATTTGTTTTTTAAGCAAATAACTATAATTTTTCACGAAGGAGCGGTACGAAATCCCCAAAAAAAATCTCCATTGGACAAAATCTGCAAAAAATATGTTTACTACATGTGTTTACTACACAAATTTCAAAACAGAACTGACATTAGGGGCCAATCGCAAAATTTATAGCATTTTCTGATAGGAGGATTACTTTTGCGCCACCTTGTATAATCTAAGTCCATAGAAAAAATAAAAATGGACAAAATCTCCAAGGAAAAAAAGGCGGAAAGAAGTTATTTATAAATGGGTATGGTTATCATTAACACTCCAAAACCCTCCAGGTTGGGGGTTGTGCTTTGGGTTAACTACCCATCCACGGAAAAAAGCTTTTGTTACGAAGCAACCAATAAGCCTCGGAAAGGACTGATATTATGGTTGACGACCATGCTAAACGAAAAAAAGACAACGACGTTCGTATCTGCACCTGGAATGTGAGAACATTAAACAGGAGAGGTGCAGGCGAACAACTAGCGGAAGCCATAAACTGCTACAAAGAAGACATTACTGCCATCCAGGAAATACGATGGGATGGGCCGGGCAAAAAGAGGATGTAAAACTGTGACATCTACTATGCACCGTATTATAGTGAGCAGAAACAGCGACTATTCGGATGCGGATTGCGGACGGAGGAAAAGGATGAACCTATGAGCGACTACCAAAGTACGATGTTAAAATCGTGCTGGGTGATTTTAACGCAAAGGTAGGAAGAGAAGACATCTTTAGCAGAATTGTCGCAAAATATAGCCTACACGACAACACGTCTATTAACGGACTTAGGCTAATTGACTTCGCTACGGAACGAAATGCCACTATAGCCAGCACACGGTTTCCTTACCTCGATTTCCATAAGGGGACATGGCGGTCTCCAGATCAACGAACAGTCAGCGATAGACAAGAGGCACGCATCCAGTATTTTGGATGTCCGAACATTCCGAGGGGCTAACATCGACTCGGACCACTACCTTGTTGTAGCAAAGGTAAGGATGCGGATATCCACCACGCCACAAAAAAGCAGAAATACTGTGAAAAAATGTAATGTCGAAAGACTGCAATCGCCAGAGACCGATAAGACCTTCGCGCAAAGCGTATCCCTTAACCTCTCGAATCACAACACACCACGAGCATTTAATGTCGAAGAACAATGGCAATGATGCCAACAAGCCATTAGATCAGCCGATGTGCCTGATGTGCTTGGTTTCTCGCGGCCACCAGCAAGAAACCCCTGGTTTGATGAGGATAATGTCGGCAGATTCTCGCAGCCAAGAACGAGGCATACAAGGCTAAGCTGCAGGTGAAGACGAGAGCTCCCATTGAGCTCTATAGGCAAAGAAGAAGGAAAGAACATCGGCTTTTCAGAAAGAAGAAAAAAGAGCAAGAAAAGCGCGCGATCGAGGATATAGAGAGGTGCCACACCAGGAACGATGTTCGCAAGTTTTACCAAAGCGTAAAACGTCAAAGACAAGGATATAAGGCTCGAACAGAATTCTGTCGAGATGAACAAGGAAATATCGTAGTTGAGACACAGTCGATGCTGAGGATATGGAAGAACCACTTCTGCAGACTGTTAAACGGCGATGACAAACAAAATTCCGCTGTCAGGCATTTAATATTGGCAACGACAGCGAAAACTGCCAACCAACCGACCCAAGTGAAGTGAGGATAGCAATATCTAAACTCAAGCTTAATAAGGCCGCCTGAAATGACGGCGGAGATGACTTGGTAAGTAACATCCACCAACTCATAAGCCAAATCTGGTCCGATGAAAGCATGCCTGAAGAATGGAACCTCAGCAATGTTTGCCCGATCCACAAAAATGGAGACCCTCTGAACTGTGCCAACTACAGAGGCATAAGTCTGCTCAACATCGCCTACAAGATCCTATCTGCCATAACATGTGAACGCCTGAAACCGTTTACCAACAACCGGATCGGCCCTTATCAGTGTGGTTTTAGGCCAGAAAAGTCCACAATCGATCAAATTTTCACACTTTGGCAGATCCAAATCCAAAGAATAGAGAAGTAAGCGGCAAAAATGGGTTTAGCAGTAAGTGAGGGTAAGACTAGGTATATGCTGTCAACACGAAAGGACACACAACATCGACGAATTGGACAGAACGTCACCATTGACAGATATAACTTTGAGGTAGTACGGGACTTTGTCTACTTCGGCTCCGCTATTAACTCTGACAACAACATCTCGTCAGAAATCAAACGAAGAATTACTCTTGCCACTCTTGCTACTCTGCTAATAAAGCAATTTAGTTGGAAAGCCCTCATTCGAACTACTAAGGAGATCCTATATAGGACTCAGACTATCCCAGTTCTGCTCTACGGCGCTGAAGCATGGACCGTATCAAAAGCGGATGAAGAAATCCTTGTTCGATTCGAGAGAAAAATTCTTCGAAAAATCTTCGGTCCCATTTGCGTTGACGGGCTATGGAGACGAAGATTGAACCACGAACTATACGAGCTGTACGTTTAATATGGCTAGGACATGTAGAACGAATGGACACCAATACTCCGGGTCGCAGAGTCTTCGATTCCCAGCCAGCCGTCGGACGCAGTAGAGGAAGACCTCGCCTTAAGTGGCGCGCACAAGTAGAAATCGACCTCAACCAACTTGGAGTGCGCAAATGGAGGCAGTTGGCTAAGGACCGGGCTAATTGGAGAGGCATGTTGGTTGAGGCCCAGGTTCATCCCGGACTGTAGCGCCACTTAAGTAAGTAAGTAAACGAAAAGATAATGGAATTCCAACCCTTATGGAATTCAATGGGGCTAATTCAACAGATGAAATTTCCACATGCGAGTTATTTGCAGCGTATTTTAAATCTGTCTTTGTAGAACGAAATGAATCTACCGACAATAATTATTCCGAAATCGATCCTATTGCTGACATTAGATCAATTTATTTAACAGAAATTGACATAATAAACGGAATTAAAACCCTCGAATGTAAATGCAGTTTTGGGGTAGATGGTATTCCCCCTATTATAATAAAAAAAAATGTACTGCATTAGTAAGTCCATTGCTTTGACAAAAGATTCTCAATGGACATCACAACCAGAGAAGCATGGTGTGGCAACAACCCACCAAACTGCCAAAACGGCCTGAAGTGGTATACGGATGGTTCTTAAATGGACTCAGGGGTAGGAGCTGGCATACATGGACCAAATAGAAATATCTCAATACCTATGGGAAAAAACCCTAGTGTATTCCAAGCTGAGCTCCATGCCATAAAAGAATGCGCAAACCTAATACATAACTCAGGTATTAAAAGCGCAAACATCCATATAGTCACAGTCAGTCAAGCAGATATAAAAGCCTTTAGCTCACACATTATTAACTCCAAATCAGTACGGAACAAAACAGTTCCAGGAACAAAACCAGACTATGGTGGGTCCCCGGACATAAGAGGATTGAAGGTAACGAAAAAGCTGATTAACTACCCAGAAAAGGTTCGGAAACCCCCTTCATTGGACCTGAACCCTTCTGTGCAATCCCCAAATCAGCCATAAATCTCGTTAAAAAAAAAAACTGGGAACAAAACTAATGTTTTGCATACTGGGAAAACATCCCAGCCTAAGACAGGTCAAAAGAGCTATTCAGCCCTTCAAAGCAGATGCCAATAAGATACTAAATCTTCGCAGGCACGATATCAAAAACTTAGTATACTACCTAACTGGTAATCACGGTCTGCGATATCACCTAAATAAAATGCATCTAGTCGACTCACCGGAGTGCAGACTATGTCTAGAAGAAGACCAAACTGCCGAACATATCATATCCCTTAAATGCCCCTTGTATCTTTGAAGATACAACCACTCAAAAAATTCTTGTGGTCATGGATACGGATATTTTTTTTTATAAATTGGATCTATGTAATTAATAATATCATATTTATACATACAACATTATTTTGTACTTTTATCTGCAATAGTTAAGAAATAAATTATAAAAAAAAGTCAAAAAACTGTTTTTTTGTTAAAATTAAATAAATGTGATTTTTCTCAGTGTAATTTCTAATAACGGGTAAATGTTTTTGAGCAAAAAAAAATACCGGCTGCATTTAAAATATATCCTTTAGTGATATAAAATGATTCAAACAATTCCAGGCATTGGACCCTTCACAGGGAATCTTTTATTGGTTGTATATTTAAAGATACAGTGTGCACTCCCTGCATTTTTCTTATTTCCGTTACGCACAGCGTTTGCACTACATTTTCATTCGTGTTCTATTCTTTGCGAGAGCAAGTTCACTTTCTCGGAGCTTTTGAATTATAAGATGATTATTTATTATTTTAAATACAATATTTAAATAAAATTAATTCTTAGAGATACTTTGATTAAATATAAGTCAAGGCGGGTTATATTCGACATGGAAGAGTTAAAATGACTGATGATGACGTCTGCGAATTACTTTGTAATAGTGAAGATGTATGTGACGATAGCGTCGATAACATTGATGACGACAGCGATGAATTAAATGATGAGGGGGAAAAGGTATGGGGGGTGAATCTCAGAGGGTGGGAAATATGGAGATGATTGTTGATGAAGATGAGCATATGAATCCGAATGCGATTGACCTCAATACATCTGTTCAAGTTTTCTTTCTCAATATGATCAATGATGATACCGATCAGGGAGATTTGATTGAATTGGAATCAAGTAATTTCGGACTGCTTGATTCTGAGCCATCTACTTCATCCCGTAATGTCCCACCTACAAGGTTAACAAATTCTTGGAATGAATTCCCCTCAGAATTTCGCAATATAGAAATAATTGGTAAGTCTTCTGAATTTGAAAAGGTTATCTGGAGAAAAGGTAATATACAGTTTAATGACCAGCAAGTTAGATTTAGAGGTGACAGCAGTTTACCACAAAATATAATTGACTTGGAAACACCATAATCAAGTTTGGAGCTATCTGTTTCCTGAAATTTTGGAGCAACATATAGTTGACGAAACCATAAGATATGCTGAACTTGACTAGACATTTCGTTTCGATATATTTGAATTACGAAAATATATTGGAATACTTTTTTACATGACATATCATAAACTTCCAAACGTTAGAGATTATTGGTCTGATAAAAATAATCATTCCGTAAATGTGGTAAAAAGTCAAATGAATGTTCGGCGTTTCGAAAAAAATAAGGGAATACATTCAATTTAATGATAAAAGTACTCAGCCACCCACTGATGCTCCTAGTCGAGACCGCCTTTATTTAGTTAGACCTGTTATTGACATCCTCAATACCACATTTGGAAGCGTGCCAAAATTAGATAGACTGTGTGTTGACGAGCAAATGTGTTCTACCAAAATTGGAAGCTACATGAAGCAGTATTTGCCCAACAAACCGAAAAAATGGGGCTTCAAGCTTTTTGTTATGTGCGATACAACGGGATATGCATTCAAATTTGAAATATATAATGGAGCACCGGAAACACCAGCTCAAGGCGAACCTGATCTTCAACCTTCGGCCAATGTAGTGGTCCGGCTGCTTAGAGAATTACCAAGATTCCAAAATCACATAATATATTTTGACAACTATTACACAACGGTGCCATTAGTAGTATATTTGCGAACATTAGGTATACTTTCAGTTGGTACCATTCGACGTAATAGAATCAAAAACTGTAAGCTTCCCGAGGAAAAAGTATTGCAAAAGTTCGAGCGCGGTACCAGTCAAGAGTTTGTTTGTAATATTCATGGAATAGATGTAGCCTCACTGTCTTGGAAAGACAATAAAATTGTAAATCTACTATCAAACTATGTCGGAATAAAGCCGATATCAGAAAGTATGGGAAAAGAAACGGTACAACCAATTACCATAAAGAGATTTGACAAAAAGGACAAAACTGTCAAAATGATTCCATGTCCTCAAATTATAAAGGGTTATAATCGATCTAATTGATAGCTCTATGGGCCGTCATAAGATAAATATGAAAAGCCGAAAGTGGACAAATAGAGTGTTCTATCACCTTTTGGATATGACAGTTGTTAATTCCTGGCTGTTGTACCAAAGAATAAATAAAAATCGGCCTGGGTTCAAGGCCATGCGATTGATTGATTTAAAATTAGAGATAGCTGATACCTTATTCTCTTTCAAATCGACACAACCTCCTGCCCGCGGACGTCCACGTATTGAATCAGATATTCAAGAAAAACGTAAAAAACCTAACGCTCATATACCACCACCGAAGGACACCAGATTGGACAGAATTGATCATTCGACAACGATTGATAAGAAGGGTAGATGCAAATTTCCGAACTGTTCAGGACATTTACGGTATGAGAAACGAATCTTTCTTCAGGGAATTTTTAAGTCCCGAAGAACTGAAAAAATCTTCGGCCGAAAGTATTATGAGCTACATTAGGAAAGTAGAAGCGCTACTAACCTAAAAAAAAACATCTGACGGCAAGCACAATAGATCTTTTAGGTCGATGTGCATCTTACTGCTTAGGCAAGTCTGAATTTAAAAAAAAAAGTCCATTGCTTAAGGTATCCAATCTCTCTCTTAAATCGGGAATATTTCTCGATGAGTGTAAGATTGATTATATCACTCCAATTTTAAATCTGGATCTCGAAACAAAGTTACAAATTATAGACCTATTTCAAAGATTTCAGTTATACCAAAACTTCTGCAAAAAATAGTTAAAGACAAAATTTACTTTCACGTCCAAAATGGTATTAGTCATCTTCAACACGGGTTTGTTACTGGTAGATCCACGACCACTAATCTAACACTGTTTACTAAATAACGGGTGATTTTTTAGCTGGTTTGGTTTTGGCAACACTGGTTTTGACAGCTGACGTGTGTTTAGTACCTTGTGTCACTGTCAAACAGCTTCAGTTTGGTTTGCAATTTAACCATGGATCGTCTTACAAATGAACAACGCTTGCAAATTATTGAATTTTACTATCAAAATTCGTGCTCGGTTCGAAATGTTCATCGCGCGCTGCTTCCATTTTATGATCGGCATTCTCGACCTTCTGAGCAGTCTATTCGGAAGATTGTGACCAAATTTCGCACCAAATTTACTTTGTTGGACATTAAACCACCAACACGTTTACGTACTGTGCGTAGTGAAGAAAATATTGCGGCCGTATCAGCTAGTGTGACAGAAGACCGCGAAATGTCGATTCGGCGCCGTTCCCAGCAGTTAGGCCTTTGTTACAGCACTACGTGGAAAATTTTGCGGAAGGATTTGGGCGTAAAGCCTTTTAAGATACAGCTGGTGCAAGAACTAAAGCCAGCCGACCTACCACAACGCCGAATTTTTGGTGAATGGGCTCTTGGAAAGCTGGCCGAGTATCCGCTTTTTTATCGAAAAATTGTGTTCAGCGATGAGGCTCATTTTTGGTTGAATGGGTACGTAAATAAGCAAAATTGCCGCAGATTGAAGATCAGCCAGAAGCATTGCAACAGCTACCAATGCATCCCGAAAAAGCCACTGTTTGGTGCGGTTTATGGGCCGGCGGCATTATTGGGCCATATTTCTTCAAAGATGATGCGAATCGCAGCGTTACTGTCAATGGTGAACGCTACCGAGCGATGATAACAAACTTTGTTTTGCCCGAAATGGAAGTTCTTGACTTGCATGATATGTGGTTTCAACAAGACGGTGCCACATGCCACACAGCACGCGAAACAATGGCGCAATTGCGAGGCGAGTTTGGTGAACAGTTAATTTCACGTTTCGGGCCGGTCAATTGGCCGCCTAGATCGTGCGATTTGACACCATTAGATTATTTTTTGTGGGGGTATGTCAAGGCTAATGTCTATAGGGACAAGCCCGCTTCGATTGACGCACTGGAAGCCAACATCCATGCATTCATTCGTGAGATACCGGCCGATATGTGTGAAAGAGTATGCCAAAATTGGACTCAGCGGATGGGCTACCTGAGACGCAGCCGCGGTCAACATTTGCATGAAATTATCTTTAAACATTAAATTGCAAGGTTCAAACTATCGATTCAAATAAATATTTCATTCATTTTTTCGAATTTTTCTAAACCTCTTAAAAAATCACCCGTTATAACCTTGAGAGTATTGAGGATGGTACACAAATTGATGTTATTTTTACTGACTTCTCTAACGCATCAAAGCATCACTCAAGACTAAATAAGTGGTTGTCCCCCTATTTTGCAAGAAGAAAATAAATAGTCAAATTGGGTAATTCAACATCTCTACCCTTCAGTGTAAACAGTGGTGTACCTCAAGGAAGTCATTTGGGTCCTCTTCTCTTCATTTTGTTCACTTATGACATACCTTATTTCATTAAACATTCTAAATGCTAAGGATATGCCGATGATTGGAAGCATTACACTTAAATAAAATCTTTTAGCGACTGTGAAAATCTTCAATCTGATTTTCAAAATTTATTTCGCTGGTGTAACCAAAATTCTTTAACTTTGAACGTAGAGAAGTGCAAAACGTTTACTGCTTCATGGCAGCTAGATGATATTATGTTCACTTACGCAGGCAATGAAACTGATTTAGAACGAGTTAATGAAATAACCGATCTCGGCATTCGATTTGATAAAAAAAAATTACATTTACTTCACATTACGATGTAACAATATCAAGGGCAAATTCATTTTTAGGTTTTTTTTTGAAAAGAAATTCCTTTGATTTCAAAGACCCTTATATTGGTTGCAGATAAAATTCATAAAATTAAAATCAATATATAATTTAATAATATTAATAAATAATTATTAAAACATGCAAATATGTAAAATTTCATGCGAAAAGTAAACGTAAACGTTTTCCCTTTACATGGCTAATTCCGCTGGGGCGAATCGGATATCGTTTTCAAAAAACCCAAAGCGGTCCACAATAATATTAAAAATAATCACTGGAAGTCTTAAGTCTACAAATAGGTAAATATGTACAATTTTATCAAAAATGTAAATTTAATTTTATTAATTATTAGTCACTATAGCTAACTTGTAAAATTTTGGAGTAACCTCAAATTGACTGGATTTTATTATGCAATATATACACCCTGAGATTTTTTTTTGTAACATCTAGGGGTAAGGTCCCCTATCAATAAACCTCTGCAGAGGGTAGCCCAAAGAATTCCCAAGATGGAGTCAACCGTGGCGTTTACTGTTCATTTTAGGATGGACAAAGTAAACAACCAATTCAAGCTGCTTCATATTATTCGGGTAATAGGTCATCTAGGAATCTCAATGGTAAGTCAGACCCCATGAAAAGAGATGGTGGCGGAAGAGCTGAGAGACCAACGGCAGCGCTTAATCCTGCAGTGGATACTAATGGCCCAGTTTCCTGGGGTAGCTACTTAATTGGAGCTGACCCTCCAGTTTGGGTAAACTACCTACTCACAAACAAATATCGGACAAATATGTTCGTACCTGCACCTGGAATGTGAGAACATTAAACAGAACAGGTGGAGCCGAACAACTAGAAGAAGCTGTAAACTGCTGCAAAGCAGACATTACTGCTATCCAGGAAATACGATATAAATGGTAGGGCAAAAAGAGGATGAAAAACTGTGACAACTAATTCGTACTCTAATGTTATAGCGAGCTCTTCTAATGTCGAAGTGCAAAGATGTCAACAAGCCATTACATCAGACTCAACTGATCTGATAGGTTTCTCGCGCCCACCAGCAATAAACCCATGGTTTGATGAAGAATGCTGACAGAAGCTCACAGGCCTATAAGACTAAGCTGCAGGTGAAGACGAGAGCTGCAATTGAGCTCTATAGGCAAAGAAGGAGAGAAGAGCACCGGACTTTCAGACAGAAGAATACGATAAGGCATGCGCCCGATCAAGCATATAGAGAAGTGCCACTCCAGGAATGATGTTCGCAATTTTTACCAAAGTATAAAGCGTCAAAGACAAGGATACCAGGCTCTAACAGAAACCTGTAGAGATGAACAAGGAAATATCGTAGTTAAGACAAAGTCGATGCTGAGGATATGGAAGAACCATTTCTGCAGACGGTTAAACGGTGATGACGAACAACATTCCGCTGTCAGGCAGAACGAACCATTCAATATTGGCGCGACAGCGAAAACTACGAACCACCCGACCTTAGTGAGGTGATAATAGAAATATCTAAACTCAAGCTAAATAAGGCCACCGGAAATGACGGCCTTCCCGCTGAGCTTTATAATGCCATCGGAGATGACTTGGTAAGTAACATCCACCAACTCATAGCCCAATCTGGTATGATGAAAGTATGCCTGAAGAATATAACCTCAGCATCGTTTGCCCGATCCACAAAAAAGGAGACCCTCTGAACTGCACCAACTACAGAGGCATAAGTCTGCTCAACATCGCCTACAAGATCCTATATGCCGTAATATGTAAACGCCTGAAACCGTTTACCAACAACCTGGTCGGTCCTTATCAGTGCGGTTTTAGGCCAGGAAAGTCCACAACCGATCAAATTTTTACACTTCGGCAGATCCTGGAAAAAACAAAAGAAGTCCAAATCGATACCCATCACCTATTCATCGATATCAAAGCCGCAAACGACAGCTTTTATAGAGACGACTATACAGAGCCAATTCTAGTGTTGTATTGCCACCCAAAACGTGCAGGATATCAATCAGGGTTGGCAACGAGCTTATTGAAAAATTCGATCATAAAAAAAGGATTTAGACAAGATGACGCATTGGCAGGTGATTTTTTAATATAAATCTTGAAAAGATTTTGCAAAACTCAAGTCCCAATACCAGAGGCACAATATTCTACAAATAATCATACGCTGACGGTGTTTACACATTGTCTGTCACATCTACTTAAGAGAAGGAAGCAGCAAAATTGGATGTAATAATAATTGAGCACAAGTTTATGCTGCCAGAAAGCAAGAAAAGACAACATCGACGAATTGGACAGAATGTCACAATCGACATATATAACTTTGAGGTAATAAGAGACTTTGTCTCTGACAACGGCATATCGTCGGGTATCAAACGAAGAGTGGCTGTTGCCAACCGCTTTTTTTTTTGACTAAGAAGGCAATTCAGCAGTAAAGCCTTCACTGGAATTACGTAGAATATCCTATATATGACCCTTACCATCACAGTCCATAGGGTATGAAGAAATCCTGGGTAGTTTTGAATTTTTTTTTTTGGAAAGTTGAGTGGGGCTATGAGCTATACAGCGACGTAGAGATGGTCAAGAAACTCTGCATTGAATATTTAAGATGACTAGGATGTGTAGAGTGAATGGTCACCAAAACTCCGGTACCCAGAGTTAGCTAAAGACCGGGGTTATTGGAGAGGCATGTTGGTTGAGGGTCATTCCGGACTGTGGCACCACTTAAGTAAGTAATGAAATACTAAAATCGATTACAAACACTAAAATGTTAAAACATCAAAAGCTCAAAATGATTGTCAAGTCACATAGTCAAATGTTATTCTCAGCTAATAAAATTCATGAAAAAATATTCCACAAAAGATGTAGTTCCCCAGTAAAATATTCTTGGTACCAATTTTCACCATAATTCCACTCCCAGAAAATAGTCACAATGACAGATGTAACGCTTCATAAAACTCCACAAAAAAAAACAGAAAACGACATATCAAGCCTGAATTTCATGAGAAGTGCAAATTTAAATATTATTCGTGCATGAAAAATGTTAACTATTTTAGTAAATCCACACCAGATCCACGTTTCAATTATTCCTGTGTTGCGTGTGGATTTTGCAAATTTAAACCGACGCGTTAACACTAAAAGCTGTGTTGTTGTTATTTAAGAAAAAAAAACGGTTGACCTACTTTTTGCCTCCACCGAAAAACTTAAAAAAAAAATAAATTACACAAAAAAACAACTATCCCATACCCAATTTTCCATGACAAATGGCTAGAGTGAGAGAACGTATTCATTGTCACAACATAAAGCCGGGGAGAATAAACCCCCGTAATCAGTAATTGGAGCACGTACCGTTACGTTAATTTATACACAAAGTTATCTATTCAACCACCCAATTAAACTGACAAACATTTTTTTTATAACATTGTTCCACACTTTGTGCATGCACACATGACAGCGAACGATGCAATTCTACAGGACTATGAATGACAGTTCAGTCGCAGCTTATACAGGGAGCGCGAAATTGCCACTCTTTAATGTGAGTTGTCCTTGTTTAATGAGACACTAATGAGTTGCCATCGATCGATACGAAAACATTTTCGGTTGCCAGGCACCAACATATGGTATCCGAAGTGTGAAGATACTTGTACAAGTAAGGAAAACTAATAAGATGAAACTTTGACACAAGTATCTACAATGAAAATTTGGACTGCTCCGATA
Organism: Rhingia campestris; assembly: GCA_932526625.1. NCBI lineage: Eukaryota > Metazoa > Arthropoda > Insecta > Diptera > Syrphidae > Rhingia > Rhingia campestris. The sequence goes on from OW052186.1 coordinate 12,565,620, forward strand.
TATCTGAGAGCAGATGAACGGAGAGAGGAAATAAGAAAAAAATGTCCTGTGCCGCAAGGGTGAGTGTTGATTTGTTCATCCCCCAAATAGCCCAGTCGAGAATATACAACAAAAAGGAAAATACGAATTCTGGTATTTCATTGAAAAGGGGTGAGGGTCTTGGTCCTGCGCACACACACGCCCGTTTAAAACACAATCGGTTTATGTACATATCCAATGGGGAAAAAATGTGTGTCGCTACCGCTGTATGGTGAAGGTCAGATTATTATGCATTCTACGCAATGGCTGGAGTGTTGCCACTTTTTTTTTAATAGTACCAAAAGAAGTGATGTAATGTACCAAAAAATAATGAGTTTTCTGCGTGCCCACTGAGCTTAATTTTAAACGATTTTCAGGATTTAATAAAGAAAAAAATTATGAAATTGATCAAAAATGAAAAAAAAACATTGAAATAGTAAAAAGTAAACAATGACAAGTACCCAGAGACAAGACCCCAGTCTGGATACGGAGAAACCGACTGGATAACGAAAAGACCGGTAAAAATGGAAAGATGTACCTATACTCATCTGAAATAATAAATGACGATAAAGAGACTATTCATAAAGGGAAACAGCTAAAACAACGGCCCACTGTCAATTAATGTGATCTGTTTTGACGACTACAAAAAACTGCATAACTTTATAAAATCGTTAACATTATCAGGCTATCAAGCAACTTCGCTTAAAAAGGTACATGGAGAGTCTGGGTTAAAGACCTAAAAGTCGATATCTGTCTATTATACAGATAAAATGGAATGACATTCATTTGAGAATGATGGTTGGGCGTAGTAGAACGAGGGTATACTCTGATTTAACTTTACAATGCCCAGTGGTTGTAACTCTGACTGCACATCAAATGTGCTTATTTTTACCTCCAAGTGGTAACCATCGGGTACTGGCCTTATCCAACCGGATTTGACTTGCAAAACGATAGATGCGAGTGTTGATGACAAGACGAAAAACAGCAACACAATAAACAGCCTGGTCCGGATGACCTGCTGTCCCAGGCGAACCTTAATGAGCTGCTTCGACACATTTGGACAACAGGTTATATAGGAATCTCAAGGGTAATTCAGGCCTCTTGAACAGAGATGATGGCGGATGAACAGAAAGGCCAACGGGAGGGCTTAATCCTGTTGTGGATATTGATGGCCCCGTGTCCCAGGGGTTTATTATAAATTGGATCTGGCCTTGCAAGTTGGGGGCTGTGCTTTGGGTTAACTACCCACCAATGGAAAAAAACGAAGCAACCAAAAGCCTCTAAAAGGCCTGATTTTATTGTTGACGACCCTGCAAAACGAAAAAAGGGCAACGACGTTCGTATCTGCACTTGGAATGTAAGAAAATTAAACAGGAGAGGTGCAGGCGAACAACCAGCTGAAGCCCTAAACTACTACAAAGCAGACATTACTGTCATCCAGGAAATACGATGTATTGGTGACCATTCACTCTATAGATCCTAGTCATCTTAGATGTCAAATGCAGAGTTTCTTGACCATCTTTACGTCGCTGTATAGCTCATAGCCCCACTTCCCAAAGAATTTTTCAAAACTACCCAGAATTTCTTCATACAAAATGATAAAAAAAACTGTGACATCTACTACGGACCGTGTTATATTGAGCAGAAACAGCGACTATTCGGATGCGAATTTGTTATAAGTGCCAGACTTAGGGAAGAAGTCTTCTGTTTCCTATTAGCGAACGCATTGTAACAATCCGCATCAAGGGCAAATTCGCCAACAGAAGCCTTTTATGCGCTCACGCTCCAACGGAGGAAAAAGATGATGAGGATTGCTTTTACGAGCTCCTTGACAAAACCTATGAGCGACTACCGAAATACGATGTTAAAATCGAGCTGGGAAATTTTAACGCAAAAGTAGGAAGAGAATACATCTTCAGCAGTATTGTCGGAAAACATAGCCTACACGACATAACATGTCTGGTTACGAACTTAGGCTCATTGACTTCGCTACGGAACGAAATGCCACTATAGCCAGCACATGGTTTACTCGCCTCGATATCCATAAGGGGACATGGCGGTCTCCAGATCCACGAACAGTCAGCAAAATTTATCACATTGCGTTAGAAAAGAGGCACGCATCTAGTATTTTGGATGTCCGAACATTTTGAGGGACTAACATCGACTCGGACCACTACCTTATTGCAGCCAATAAGGATGCGGATATCCACAACGGCACATGAAACCAGAAATACTGTGAAAAAAATTAATGTCGAAAGACTGCAATCGCAAGAGACCATAAAGTCCTTCGCTCAACGCGTATCCCTTAACCTCTCGATTCACACCATTCCACCAGCATGGATTGTCGAAGAACAATTGCAACGATGCCAACAAGCCATTAGATCAGCCGCAAACGATGTGCTTGGTCTCTTGAGCCCACCAGCAAGAAACCCTTGGTTTGATGAGGAATGCCGACAGATGCTCGCAACCAAGAACGAGGCCTACAAGGCTAAGCTGCAGGTGAAGACGATAGCCGCCATTGAGCTCTATAGGCAGAAAAGAAGGGAACAATACCGGCTTTTCAGAAAGAAGAAAAAGGAGAATGAAAAGCAAGCGACCGAGGGTATAGGGAGGTGCCACTCCAGGAACGATGTTCGCAAGTTTTACCAACGTATTAAACGTCAATGAGAAGGATACAATGCTCGAACAGAATTCTGTCGAGATGAACAAGGAAAAAATCGTAGTTGAGGCACATGGAGGAACCACTTCTGCAGACTGTAGCTGGCGGAGATGACTTGGTAAGTTACATCCACCAACTTACAAGCCAAATTTGGTCGGATGAAAGTATGCCTCAAGAATGAAACCTCAGTATCGTTTACCCGATCCACAAAAAAGGAGACCCTCTGAAGTGCGCCAACTACAGATTCATAAGTAGAATATCATTCTACCAGCGTATCGTTGCCAAAATCAATTCGATCAACAAAATTTTTCTAGTTCAACCGGGAGCGTAAAAAAAAACATATGATAGGGCTACAATCCGCTGTACGAATCATTTAATACTCTATCCCATCACATCCTTGAAAATAATAACAGCAAAAACTGGGCTTGGAAAAAAAACTTTGTATGGACAAAATATAGGTATTGAGCATGTCTAAATAAGTTGTTCAGACACTTTTTCAAATTTCGTACCGTTTGGCCAAAAACGACGTTTTTCTGAAAAGTGGTCGGATTTTGAAAATGTTTACACTATTTCTGAATTTCATTCACCTAGCTCAAAATTTAAGGCCTAAAAATCGGTGACATACAGACGGACGGACGGACGGATAGACAGGCAGACATGACTTAATCGACTCAGCTAGCGATTTGGAGTCGATCCATATACTTTGAGGTATATCTAGATAAGTTATTTCTCTATGCAACAAACTATGAGGTTAGGGTATAAGCATCCCCTCAGTTGACAGTTCCCTCGCTCACAACCTTCATAAGGGTGTCGTACGCGTATTGTTGTTGTCTACTCAACAGTGGAATGTTCGTTCGAAATGATTCCCTCAAAGCATCGCAATCATATTTCCCAAGTCTTGATTAAATGCGTCGTGCATCGGACGATTGGATGCTGTCATGTCCAAGTCAGATCGATGTAGATACAGATCGACAGCATCAAGCACATGTCCTTCAAATTTCATCGCTTAGTTATACATTTGTTCATATTATTACACATGGCATCTTTGTAACGGGTCCGCCATCTAACGTTTTTTTTTTTCAACTAGTGCTTATTTCGTGAATGATAACACATATCTCATGTCTGATTTGACAAATAATTAGTTTTGTCCTTCCGCTGAACGAATATGGTTGTGTATACGCTTGAACATTGCTGGGAAATATTGCGACATTACTTTGAAAATCATGGTAATGTTGCAGAATGTGTGCGAAAATTGCGTACGGATTTTGGAAGAAGAGAAGCACCGTCAGCTCCTTATGTTCGTTATCTTGTGAAAAAAATGAAAGAAACTGGCATCCTCATCGATAAACCAAAGCGTGAAAAGCCAAAAACAGTGCGTACAACCGAGAATATTCCTGCTGTGGCAGAAAGTTTGCGTGAAGCGTTCTCAACAATTGAACATTTCGGAGACATCATCGAGACGAATTTTGCATAAAGACCTTGGTATGACGTCATACAAAGTCCAATTGGTTCTGGAGTTGAAGCCAACTGACCATCCAATGCGTTTTCGCTTCGCTAAGTGGGCCTGCGATCGACTTAGAGAAGATGCCGATTTTGCCAAAAAAAATCATCTTTTCAGATGAGGCTCATTTTGATCTTGGCGGGTATGTAAACAAGCAAAATTGTTGCATTTAGGGCACAGAAAACCCGCACGCATACATTGAAAAGCCGATACACCCAAAACGAGTCACTGTCTGGTGCGGATTTTGGTCCAGAGGCATAATTGGGCCATTTTTCTTCGAAAATGAGCAAGGAGTGGCCGTTACAGTCAATGGGATCGTTATCGGACCATGTTGAACGAATTTTTGTTCACAAAAATTGAAGAGGAGGATTTGGCAACATTTGGTTTCAACAGGACGGCGCGACGTGCCACACAGCCGAAGCTATACTCGATGTTTTGCGCCCTGTTTTTGAAGATCGCATTATCAGCCGCAGAGCTGATGTCGTTTGGCCACCTCGGAGCTGCGATTTGACACAGTTGGACTATTATTTGTGGGGTGCCGTAAAATATAAGTGTCACGCCGACAAGCCAGAGACAATTGACGCTTTAAAGGACAATATTCGTGAAGCCATTGGTGAAATACAGCTGCACACAATCGATAATGTGCTTAAAAATTGGACCGATCGTGTTGGCTACTGCATGGCCAGCCGAGGCAGCCATTTGAATGAAATTGTTTTCCATTATTAACCGGAAGAATTGTACTTTCAAGTAAAAAAAGAAATTTGAGAAAATATTCAGAATTTTTTTTTATAGCATTTTAGAAAAAAAAAAGTTATTTAGCGGACCCTTTATTTGCTCCATAAATCAGTCGGTTTGGATGGGATATATGTTGAGATAATTATCGAAAACAATATTCGTATATGATGAGCATTTGACGAAAGGATATCATCCCCATGTGTGTCATTCTCTAACAATCGCATTGACATGCTTATCTATATGCTTATCCAACAATTCAACCATTTATAGTTTGCAAATCTTGGAATGATCTTGAGCCACGATCGTTGATGAATAGTAAACGCAAATAGGGCGCAAGATAAAGTGGGCGTAAAAATGGGCGTGGCCCAGTTTTTTTCTAAAAACTTAAATTTGTTTAGTACGAACATTTAAAAAAAATTAGAAAACCGGTGCAGCCGTTCTCCGATTTTAGATGAATCAAAAAAGGTGGGCGTGTTCAACTTTTCTTTCCGTATGAACCTAATTTGGGTTATAAGGAACATTTAAAAAAAATTAGCCAAATCGAAGTGATGCGATTCCCAACGAACTACATTTGATTTTTATTTATATAGATTATTTTATATATATTTTATGTATGTATGTTTTCTCTTACTTTAATATATTTATATAGTCTGTAAATTGTAAAAATAATGGTAGACTTAAATAAATATACAAATGAACGAATGTACTTCTGTTATATCTAACTTTATGACAATTTTTTTACGCTCATGATAAGCTGTAGGTCTCGATCAAATAAAAAAATATCTGCATAAAGTATTTTCAAAATCTGAAATCTGACATCTAACATTTTTAATTAATGATTTTCTGAAAATGGAATATTGCTCTGATGGATGGAAACTAGCAAAAGTTTTTTCAATTGTAAAATATCATAACCCAAGCGATAATCCTTAGAGTTATAAGCCTATCAGGTTACTTAGGCCCGTTTTTTCATCTCTGGATAACTCAACATGTACCATTGCATTAAGGATTAGCTTTCTGAAATCTACGAGATAATGTTTAATGATTCTATGTACGAAAACAGTCAGAAATTCACATTTGATACGAAGTTAGAAAAATATTTTCAGGGTACTATTTCCGTAATTTTCCATTATGATTGAGGGCCACCTGTCTAAAATCCATTCCATTCATTCATTATTTAGCCACAACGAGGAAATTAACTTGTTTATGTTCAATAAATGAGTTGGTCCAAGTCCAGACATGGGAGTAAAGCATTACTACACAAATGAAATTGGAAACAGCATTAGCATTGAGTGAAAGTAATGCCAATGAAAAAATTTCATTAGCATTGAGTAACACAATGCTAATGACATTTTATTCATTACCATTGAAAATTTTCAATGCAATCAATTTTCATTACCATTTTGCAATGCTAATGAAAAGTACAGGGTGGCGCACGAATCGTGCTACAAAAATAAAACGTAATAACTTTTTTTCTGTGTGAGTAATCGGCTTATTTTTTTTTTATTTTGTAGTTTACTATTTAGATTTATAAAAATGGATGCTTGGGATACGGAGAAAAGAATTTGGATAGTGCAACGGTACCATGCTTTGCAGTCCGTCATTTCCGTCCAAAGGGAATTTAGGCGGGAGTTTGGCGGTAATCCCCCGAGTAGATGGACCATTATGAGGTTTGTAAACATGTTTGCCGAATCTGGAAGAATGTTCGGGTTCAGGATACAATCGCAGCAGTAGCATCTGCAATACAGGCCAATCCGAGCGTTTCGACCCGAAACTTATCGGGGCAAATTGGAGTTAGTAGACGGTCATTACAACGGATACTTCATGACGATTTAAACTTGTTTCCGTACAAAGTCCAAATTACTAGCAAGTTAAACCCTCAGGATTTGCCTGTTCGCCTGGAATTTTGCCAAAAAATGATATCAATGGCCGAAGAAGACAACACATTGATCAATTGTTTGTTCATGTCTGATGAGGCCCATTTTGATCTTAACGGCAATGTAAACAAGCAAACTTGCCGTATATGGAAAGAGTCTAATCCAGAAATGCTCCATGAGACGGAACTGCACCCAGAACGAGTCACTGTGTGGTGCGCAGTTTCATCAAGGTGTATTGTCGGGCCGTACTTCTTTGAAGAAAACGATGTAACCGTTACTGTCAATGGGGACCGTTATTTAAAGATGTTGAAGGAGTTTTTTTTACCCAGAACTGCGCCGAAGACGTATACCATTCAACAGCGTTTGGTTTCAGCAAGATGGAGCAACTGCACATATAGCCAGACCAGTTATGGCGGAGCTAAACAAAAAATTCGCAAACAAATTAATTTCTAGGAACTCCACTCTTCGTTGGCCCCCAAGGTCACCTGACCTGACTGCACCAGACTTCTTTTTATGGGGTTATATCAAGCAAGAGGTGTATAAAACGAAGCCCAGGAATTTAACTGAATTAAAGCAGTCCATCAAGACAATAATTGAGGCGATCCCAACTTCAACTCTTCAGGCCGCAATGAATAATTTTGTGATCAGGTGCCGCATATGCGTGGGAGAGCGTGGAGGTCATTTGCGATATATAATCATTAAAAACAACTAACTATTTAAAATAAAATTTAATTTTCTAACCAATAAAAAAAAAATGAAATACATCCATTAAAAAAAAAGTTATTTGAATTTCTTATTGTAGCACAATTGGTGCGCCACCCTGTATGAAAAAAATAAAGTATTCCAATATTTTTTCATTTTTTTTAAGATATTGGGATGATATACCATAATCATATGTAAGGCCAACAGAGCACTGCGACCCAAAAACATCGTTTGCAGCGTTACCAGATTTAGCAGTTTCCTGCGATTTTAGCAGTTTTTGATCATGAAAATGACCTGCAGAAGTTTTTTAGCATTTTCTTAAATTTTAACAGTTTTCAGCAGTTTTCAAACAAGAAAAACAAATTATACATGTTTTTAATTGCTTGGGTGACAGTAAACACGAATACACGATCGTCTTCAAGAAAAATGATCCCAAAGAAGAAATGTAAATACGCAGAGTTAGGGTCAGAAAGCAAACAAAGTAAGCACAGCTGTTTAAGGGTGGTGTCGGTGTGGTGGATACCTATTGATGTAACTGCGTAGCATTTTCAAAAGGAAATGGTGCAGATAGTTATTATATTATTTACATAGGCATTGTTTGGACAACGGCAGTCAATCCAAATTGTGTGAAATGCGTATGTCACTCGGTTGCTCTATCTGTCAGTCATGCCAGTAAGAAATTGCCAAGATCCATTGAGCAATTGGTCAGAGATGTCTAGTCATACTTTTCTCAAAGTAGTAAAAGACAACGAGAATTTAAAGAATTCCAAGAGGTTTTTGAAATAGAAAAGCATAAGATTTTGCGTCACTAAGACATTAGATGGCTATCGCTACATGCTTCCGTCAATCAAATTATAGAACAACAATAAGTATCCAACAATAACTAAATTTGCAATATTTATGGTTACCGACTAATACTGCTTATGAAACTGTATTTTCGTTAAAAACTAAAAACCGTAATCGCTTCAGTAACGAAAATGTTGCTTTGCAAGAAAGCAGGGGGTTTCTTAAGGTGAAGGCTGTTATAACTTTGTTCCAACAAATAAAATGGTAAAGATTCGCTATAAAGATTCCGAACGATTTCATTTAATAACTTTGTACATATTTAAACTTAAAAATTATCATCTTTTAATAAATTATCATCTTATATAATAACAAATGTAACTGTATATGTATTTTTTGAACAAAAAAACGTATTTCTCAAGGAAAAATCGATCGGAGTTTTTTTTTTAGCATTTTTTAACATTTTTGTCTAGCAGGTTTTGCAGTTTTTCGTCCTCGCTTTAGCAGGTTTAAGAAAATTTATCTGGTAACGCTGATCATTTGTGCTGTCCTCCATTTATTTGTTACTTTGCAATTTGACCCCAACCCTGCATAGACCTCTGTTTGGAAAATGGAGAGTTTGTAGTTGGAAGCAACGATTTGAGTTGCTGCTACCATGCACATTCCATTTTATTCCACTAGGTTCACACATTTAATTAATAACTCAACAAACATTGTGTTTCTTCTATAGTTGCATTAGGTTTTTTCAAAAAAAAAAATAAAATAATAAATAAATAAAAAATGCCTTATTACTCAATGAAAATAGATTTCATTCAAAATTACTACTTTTCATTGGCATTAAAAAAGTCGATGCCAATGCAATTTTTTCCATTAGCATTATTATTTTCAATGCTAATGAAATTTTTTTATTTTAGCATTGATTTTATCAATGCCAATGAAATTTCAATGCCAATGCATTACTCCCATGTCTGTCCAAGTCGCATTTAGTGGAAGCCATTTTTGGTAGGAAAACTGCCTTAAAAACTGTCATATGAAGGTGGAAGAATATACTCAGGGTACTAGAACAGTTGGGCGATCGCACTTTTTTCAAACAATGAGTAGTAAGCAGTGGCCGTTTGGTTGGTGGGCTTGACTACTAAGAATGGCGTTCCTTGTTCAAATGCCAAAAGTGACAACACCTAAGTTTTTTTCACTTTTTTTTCACCTATAGCAAAAGTCTGACAAACATCCATGAGAAGCTTCTCAAATCTGCCGTTCGGATTAGGCGTTAAGCTGTAGGTCCTTTTCTTTGTGGAAAAAATAATAACTTCGCAAACACAAATGACGGGTAAAACTAGGTTTAAGGCCCTGAATGCCAATTATTGTGTTTGAGTTTTTTTTCTTTTGGAAGTTCGTTCCATTGTTTGCTTGTTCTCTAACTTGAAGAATTTTGCTATTGCGTTATTCTTGTCGTTGGTAGATGGACAGTCTGTCTGTGAGCTAAAATATGTGTGTTGTAGGTCGTTGAAATGTAACTATTTTATTGCACATCCTGTTATAACATCTGTAATAAAGAGACAGATCTCCTACAAGTCTTCTCTATGCTAAAGGTTGCAGATTTTTTTTTTTTTATTTTTTTATTTATTTCACCTACTGAGCTTAACTCTAACAGATTACTAACAATATTGTAATAACTTAAGGTATGTATAATAATTTCAGTATTAAATATTTAAAATTCATTCTATTTAGTGTTAAATTTATTTCATTTGGAATTAGCAAAGGTAATTCATTAAAAAGTTTAATACATCTTTATATGGGTTCGTTGCATCCATAATTATATTTATGCCTCTGAGCTTTCAAAAAATGACGCTGACGCAAATTCATTTCGGGTACATATATATCAAATAACTCAAGGATATCTCGACATTTCACACGACTCGAGAATACATCATGTACAAACATTATACATTGAACACACCGTCTCATTTCTAAAGTTTCAAGCCCTATAATGGCGCATCTTTCTAAATATGAAGGCATTTTTTCAATATTAGGGCTTAGTTTTCTTATAACAAAACGAGTAAATAATTTTTGAACTTTTTCTATTCGAGTTATAGCAGTATAATGGGAGGAGTACCATATAATAGAACAATATTCAAGTAAAGAACGTACCAGAGACATATAAACAGATTTAAGGGCATACATATTGGTGAAATCAGAACAATTACGTTTTACGAAACCAAACATAGAATTAGCTTTTGCTTTAATATAGTCCATATGAATGGAAAATGTAAATTTGGTGTCAAAAATTATTCCAAGGTCCTTAACATCATTTTTTCGTTCTAACATTATATCTGCAATATTATAGATAAAAATTGTTGGAGTTAAAAGACGGTTTGCAGTAAAGACATAACACTTATTTGTATTCAATTTCAAACCATTATTTTTACACCAATTGACGACTACATTAAGATCACTTTGAATTTTAGTACAGTCAAAAACGTTTTTCACTCTACAAAATAGCTTTATATCATCTGCATACATTAAACATTTAGTATATTTCAACAATGACGGGATTTCATTTATGAATATATTAAATAAAAGAGGACCAAGATGGCTACCCTGTGGTACATTTATGTACCTTGATAAAATATTGCTAATTTTAACGCATTGTTTCCTACATTTGAGGTAACTTTGGATCCAATTTAAGAGCATCCCATGTATACCAAATGATTCAATTTTGACAATCAATGTGTTATGACAGACAGTATCAAAAGCTTTTATAAAATCTGTGTATATTACATCGACTTGATAGCCGGATTCAAATGCTTCTATGACATATTTCGAAAGCAGTATAAGGTTGGTTGTAGTGGATTTAATAGATACGAACCCATGGTGTTCAATACAAATATGCTCTTTAAAAAAGGTAAGATTATCAGAGACGATCAACTCAAAGAGTTTTGGGATTGCAGATAGCTTTGATATTCCACAATAATTTTCAATATTACTCTTTGGACCAGCCTTGTGTATTGGTGTTATAAAATCAAGCGTCCATTCATCCAAGAAAATCCCTGAAGACAATGATAATTAAAAATTATTTGAAGGGGAATGGCCGAAGCAAGTTTACATTGTTTTAAAAAAAATGATGTAATTCCATCTGGGCCAGGATTCATAGAACAATTCAATTTTGTTATACCTTTTATGATCTCGATTTCAGATATTAAAATAGAGCTTATATTAGTATGACCAATATTTGAATGTGCAACGTACGAGGGACTAACGACAGAATGATTGATATACACTGACTCGAATAATGTTGCGAAAAGTTCACATGTGTTTTCAAGATCAATTAATGATTGCCCATTATAACGGGTGATTTTTTAAGAGGTTTAGAACTTTTAAAAAAAAAAAAACGAAAAAATGAATGAAATATTTATTTGAATCGATAGTTTGAACCTTGCAATTTAATGTTTAAAGATAATTTCATGCAAATGTTGACCGCGGCTGCGTCTCAGGTAGCCCATCCGCTGAGTCCAATTTTGGCATACTCTTTCACACATATCGGCCGGTATCTCACGAATGAAAGCATGGATGTTGGCTTCCAGTGCGTCAATCGAAGCGGGCTTGTCCCTATAGACATTAGCCTTGACATACCCCCACCAAAAATAATCTAATGGTGTCAAATCGCACGATCTAGGCGGCCAATTGACCGGCCCGAAACGTGAAATTAACTGTTCACCAAACTCGCCTCGCAATTGCGCCATTGTTTCGCGTGCTGTGTGGCATGTGGCACCGTCTTGTTGAAACCACATGTCATGCAAGTCAAGAACTTCCATTTCGGGCAAAAAAAAGTTTGTTATCATCGCTCGGTAGCGTTCACCATTGACAGTAACGCTGCGATTCGCATCATCTTTGAAGAAATATGGCCCAATAATGCCGCCGGCCCATAAACCGCACCAAACAGTGGCTTTTTCGGGATGCATTGGTAGCTGTTGCAATGCTTCTGGCTGATCTTCACTCCAAATGCGGCAATTTTGCTTATTTACGTACCCATTCAACCAAAAATGAGCCTCATCGCTGAACACAATTTTTCGATAAAAAAGCGGATCCTCGGCCAGCTTTCCAAGATCCCATTCACCAAAAATTCGGCGTTGTGGTAGGTCGGCTGGCTTTAGTTCTTACACCAGCTGTATCTTAAAAGGCTTTACGCCAAAATCGTTCCGCAAAATTTTCCACGTAGTGCTGTAACAAAGGCCTAACTGCTGGGAACGGCGCCGAATCGACATTTCGCGGTCTTCTGTCACACTAGCTGATACGGCCGCAATATTTTCTTCACTACGCACAGTACGTAAACGTGTTGGTGGTTTAATGTCCAACAAAGTAAATTTGGTGCGAAATTTGGTCACAATCTTCCGAATAGACTGCTCAGAAGGTCGAGAATGCCGATCATAAAATGGAAGCAGCGCGCGATGAACATTTCAAACCGAGCACGAATTTTGATAGTTAAATTCAATAATTTGCAAGCGTTGTTCATTTGTAAGACGATCCATGGTTAAATTGCAAACCAAACTGAAGCTGTTTGACAGTGACACAAGGTACTAAATACACGTCAGCTGTCAAAACCAGTGCTGCCAACACCAAACCAGCTAAAAAATCACCCGTTACTCCATGCATTCCTGAAGAGAAACCGATTTCCTTTTGCCATTTTCGGATCATTTGTTATGCGAGACTGTATGTTCAAAATATATTGTTTGTATAAATATTTGTTTGAAAAATCATATTCTCTTCTCAATAATTGACAAAAACGCTGCCAATCAACATCCAAATTTGATTTTTTATATATATTAATTTATTTTATTAAAGTAAGAGAATAATCGCCTACAAAGCGGAATGGACAATAAAGTCCAGTAAGTTGAGTGTATGTTCTGGAGCCGAACTCCAAGCTTGAGAACAGTACTAAAGACCTAGTCGTACTTGGGCTTTATACAGAAGAAGAAGTTGGACTGGTGTATGATATCTCTTAGCTCTGAAATGGTAACAAAGCTAGGACGCTGCTGATTTGGCAATAGAGGTTCCATCTTGAAGCCATGATACACCTGACCCAATTGTGGTGCATTTGGTACATATCCTTCTTGATAGAAGTCGTTATGATTACGGAAGTAGTAAGATATGAAGGTGGGGGAATATGTTGGGCTTTCTAACTCCTTAGCATTAAAAAAAATTACTATTTACGAGTTTGAGCCACTTAAACAAACGCATTTATTCAAATAACGAGTGGCACAAAAATCCACTAAATGAAATCTCCAAATGACTAATTAAAATATTCAGTACAAGTCATTCTAAGTAGGAGACACTCTAGATATAAAAACAGCATCATGAAATTCTCAGATCAGTATTCTTTCCATAAAAAAATCACTTAAGTTCGAAAGTAGGTGACTCATTGGCCCTGTATAAACGTCCATAAATACCCTACGAGAGTTGTTAAAAGAATACATTAAGGTCTGGGGTTGGGGTAGTCATTAAGGGTAGGTGTCCCAGACCGACCAACTCAAATTTCATGTAAATGCATTTGAATGTGTTGGTAAGCTCTCTTTAATTTTACTCATGTGCTCTTTGCTTCAACGCAAACGAAAACTGAAGGAAAAGACAAAAAGTAGCAAGCGCAGACTAATATTACATATACCTACCTACCTACATATGCAAAATACAGACACCAAGCAAATAACTTGAAAACAAATATGGAAAGAGAAGGAAAAAAATCAAGTTGAGGGTTGGTTTGGTGTACATATTTTGTTTTGTAATTTTCTTTCAGATTTGGTGTGAATGTGAATATGTATTGTGAAAAAATAATAAAATGATAAAATTGTTGCTGGCTGCCGCGCAGCGAGGTGTAAAAGCAGTTTTTGAGGTTTTCATTGTATATCTTATAAAAAAATGTGTAAACCTTACCTAGGTTAACTTTTTTCTTAATTTATGAGATGTAGGAAAACACTTGTTTGGATGAAAATTCGATTACTCAAATAATAGGACGGTAGACAATAGTGCTACTGATTCTCGTCGCAACAATAGTAGGATGAAATTTTTCAAATCAAATAACAAAAAATGATAGATATTTATCTAGGTAATTGTCACCCCATCTTCTATCAATGCTCGTTATGAAGGTACCTAAGAACCTTATATAAAAAAAAGAAGTTTAGTTAATTTAACCGCTATAATTAATTTTTGTAGGTTCAAGGTGTCAAATTCACCAAACAAATACTATTTGAGTCGAATTTTAAAGTAAAGTAAAGTTGTTTACTTGGTGTGCTCACGCTGTGATTGCTGGTCTTAGTAAATTCGGTAAACGCTCTTTTCGAATTAAATTGTACAACGGCTAACGCACACCTGTTGCTGTAAGACTGGCCTAAAGAGAAATTGATTCTTTTTCCACCTACGTATTGGCAAACAACACTGTTAAACTGCTCGCAAACATTTGAATTATACCCGCAAAGCAAACTTTGGGCATTTTGAATCATTCTCGATATGTACAATTTGATGTGTTCTAGAAGTCCATCGGTTTCGAGTTTTTCTATGTAATTCTTTTCTTCAATGTTCACACCGGCACAAAAATACTGAGCACATTTTGAATGACTTCCAAAAACATGGTAAGGGACATTTAAAATATCAGCTTTCAATAAATTTAGCTTTTCATCCTCCTGGCAGGCACTGTTTTTCCGGTATTGAGTTGCGGACTTAATTCCTTTTATAAAATTGTCTATTGAGGATGAAAGAATTTGTCGGCATTTTATATTATGCTTTGTATTTTTTGACAAATTTATAAGTTTTTTGCGAAGGTTTCTGAATAAATGGTTCACACACTCAATTTTTTGGATGGTATAGTTGGGAAAAGGCTTGGCTTCTAAAAGTTTTTTATAAACGTTACTGTCGCCATCAGCCATAAATTTATCAAAAACTACTCCGTAGTTTGAATAGCAAAACTTAAAACCATCTACCAAAATGTCAGACTCCATTTTAGTTGATGGGCCGATGTGGCTCTTATTGCATGAATGCTCGGGTATGTCATTTCCTGCTTTATTTTCATTAATTTTGCAAATATGGCAGTACTTATTCTTCACACCATAATACAGAAGTTTTTTGGTGTTGTGACCAATAATTGTTGCAATTCCCGATAACGCCTTATAATTGCAACCATACGATCTATGTGACCAGGCACCATCAGTGACTACAGTGATAAGATGGTTGCCGTTTGAATCGATGTTCCCATTTTCTCGGGCAATTTCCTTCTCTTCTTCAATGGCTAGTCTCATTTTGACTCTGAACAGACCCAAACTTCTTTCGTCATGTTTTCAAATTGTCTGTATGCTTTCGAGCTCATGAATGGAACGTTTATGGATTCTAGAACTCTTTTACATTGGGTATATCCGTTTCCAACTAGCATTGTTCCCACTACAAGTTCTTTGTTAATTTCTTCACTATCTTCATTTTGACCGCATGTAGGCACATTGAAATTCATGTTACACATATTGCACTTTTATATTAATTTTGACCTAAGTCCTAAAATAAAATAATAAAATTTGAAGAACTTGTGTTTACATTATGTTTTTTTTAAATAATAACCTTGGTGAATTTCTTTAATAAGTACTACATTATTTAATGTGCACCCAAACGTTTTTCCGTGCAGCGAAATGTTTTTTAAACTATTGAGAAATGTATTTAAATCAATAATACGCCTGCCCTCCGGAACAAAACTACAGTTGTCCTTCACTGTAATGTCCACCTCCATAGGAATTTCAAATTCCTGACCCTGATGTTTTACGTGATCACTTTCAATTTCAACGTTCGTCAATGTTGTTGACGTTGAAGAAAGATCTTCCGAAACACGATTTTTTACAACATACCTTCAATCAATATGTAAATTGTAAAGTTTCGGAAAATTAAATTAGTAAATAAAAAATCAAATAAATTTAATAAATATAATATAGAAAATGACATAGTTCAAACAGTTTATCAGAATCTTTTGTTGTTCGACAAAAAACAACGTTTTTCTCCTTCATATGCTATGGGGTAGGGTATACAAACGGCCCCCAAAAAGTGGGCGTGTCAAAAAACTTTATATGTATGAAATATAGATATTGGTATTCTGTAAAAATGTTGTTCAGACATTATATATATACATATAATATACATTTGTATATACAATATAAAAAATAACATAAACAATTAAATTAACAAAATAATATAACAACTTGCCCTAAAGTTCCTAAAGTTCCAATTTAGCGGGTGAAATCGTGGAAATTAAAAATGGAGAGATTTTTCAAAATTCTGAGTGACAAAAAACCAAAAAACATCGATGTAAAACATCGCCCCAAATAACATCGATGCATTGTTTGCATCCCTATACTTCCCATATAACGGTTTGCGAATATATCGATAGACGTTGAAACGTTGAAACATAAGCATACAAAACAATTCATCAGCAGCGATAGCAAACATTTCAATAATGTAACGATCTGTACCATGTCCACGTGAAGTCCACACGAACTTTCATCAAGTCTACCCGAAAAGGTAAACAAAAGATACATACATAATAACAATCTCGCCTGCCTAGTGCCTGTGCCCTGTATTTACAGAAGAGAATAATGAAAAGAGAATGTCACCAACTCACCACCTAGTGACATTATTTTGAAACAAACTTCTTTGTGTGCGTGAATTCGATCTTTTTTTATGTAAAAAACGTAAAATAGACCACTTTTCTAACATCAAAATTTGAAAAACCGTGTGGAAAAAAACTATTTTGTATTTTGAATTAAATAATACAAATACCAAAAAAAAATAAAAAAAATATGTCGGAATCATTTTGGTTGTCCTTTTTTCACAGCGGCATTGCAAATAATGTCATATTGAATTGCATATTTAAATATGTTAGAAGAAAAAAAACATGTTTTTAAGACCGGTACGTTGTGCCCTATATATTGTCGCTTGGTTAAAAAATTATTTCCAAAAATTAGGAAATATAACTATCGATTTCCCAGCCAAAAAACCCAAAACGTTTAAAAAAAAAACACCTTTTTTCCATTTTGTCACCAAAAAATTACTGTACAAAATTAAAAAAAAAAAAAAAAAAAAACAGTATATGCACATATCTATTAGCTTTGTAAAAAAGCTAATTTGACTTCGTTACCTTTTATACTTTAGAAGTTATATCTAGTTAAACTTTGTAAATTTACCTTATTTTTCATAGTTTTGTGCATTTTTTTCGGGATAAATAATAAAATTCACAACAAAAAACGACCGGTGTTATCTGCGCAAATCTATTGTCTGTAGAAAAAAAATATAAAAAAAATAAAAAATATGTATATAAAGAGATAAAAATGGAACGCAATTAGCATCTAACTTATTTGTATGGTTTTTCTACATGTCAGGCGGTTTTGAGGCTCTAAGATATTTTAATGTTTTTTAAATGCTAAACAAGTACTTTGCTTAACATATTTCCAATCGATCACCGTTTATTTCATTTAAATATTCGGAAAATTGTGAGCGCTACACAATTTTGCGCAAAACTCCAACCTATTTTTGCATGGGACACCTACCCTTAAGCCTCTGTTGATCCATATGCGTTCTTTATACTTGAACAGAACTATTAATGAAGGCGATATGCACTCCTTGGAATGTCTTCATAAGGTGTAAACGACGTGACGTTAAAAAGAAGCTGCAAAAGCATGAATGGCGCCTGTATTATAGTGTCTAAGTTGAATTTCAGGGTAGGTCTTGAACAATTTAAAAGGCCACCAAAAAATCATTCAGAGATGAGAAAATTGTCTGCTTATGTACCTGTTTTTGGAGATAAACATATTCAAATGGAAAAATCTTCTGAATTGACTGAGGCAAAATTTTAAAAATGTGTAAAAAAAATTAGAAATGAATTTCCAGATAAAGTCACTCTTTTATGTCTACTAAGCCAAAACGTTGTTGCTTGTCGACAAAAGTCCTTAAAATAGTAGTCAAGTCAAGCAAATAGTAAAATAATATAAGCAGACAAATCAATTCGAAGGTACAAATCTTTAAAATCCACTGAATATTGAGAATCGCAAGTAATTTTTGAGATTCAAGTACTTTTTGATGTTAATCTAATTGACTACGTCTCATCTCAGATGAGGACTTTAAACTGCAAGGATATAAGTCATATCACTTTCTGATAATTTTGTAAAAGTCGGTGCTGCAGTCTTTATGGATCCAAGGGATTTCTATAAGTTAAAAAAAAACGAAAATTCAGAAAAAAATATTTTAACAGCCTTCTCAAGGGTCTTTCATTAGTGACAACTTCAAACATTCAGAATGAACGCACCCTTAAACCGATTACCGAACTGTTAATGTCAAAATACTCAGTAAAATCAACATTTTCATCATTGTGAAGAACACAAAGGACTTTTACAAATAATTAAGGTTTGCTACCGAAATTTCGAGTCCATGGTCTCAATTTAAAGAGTGTTAAAGCCAATTTCCGGCAGGAATTCTCGTCCCAGTAGACAAGCATAGTGAAAAAAAATTGAGTCAGAATTGATGTTGCCGTACCAGTGAGACAAAGTTTTGCCCTAAATGTGGAGAATATTGCTGCCGCAGAGGGGTGGCGTGAAATAAGGCCAAATAATACCAATTTGGTTTTATTTTACTATGCAAACCGAAATATTGAGAACAAAATTAATGGAAATAACGCCAAATTATTCTTATGGTTATCATTGATAAGTACAATAAAAAAAGTAAATAACCCCTACTAGGCTGTAAAAGAAACCCAACCTCGCCCGCAACACCAATCTAATAGTCAGCCCAAGCATGGGGGTTGCATTCATATTAAAACTTGGGAAACGTTTGGATGTTTGTTTCGAGCTCGGATGTGTGCAAAGTATAAACCCTCCTGATTGGGTTCACTATTAAATTCGGGATGGGTGCGAAATTGGATGTATGCAAAGTTGAATATCGTTTGGGGGGCATGCTGGCCCCCTGCAACCCCTCTGCACAGGCTCACTGTTGGAATAGGGATGTTTGTGCGGTTGGCTGCATGCTAAATTTGTATATTTGTCTTAATGTCGAAAAAATGCCAAATTGGCTTTATTTCGTTTTCTAATGCGAATAAAACCAAACTAAAAATTTGGCTTCCTTTTCCTTTTAAAAACGATATAATGCAAATTTTGTTGAAATTTGTTTTTTTTTTTTTCATTTGGCTCCCACGTCACTCCGTAGAGACGTCAGTCACAAACGAGCCAAATCAGTCATTTCACGGCGTTCTCAAGAATCGAGCCTTTCCTTCGATGACGAAAACTTGGCAAACGCCATAGTCGCCGAGCGAAGTGGGTCTAGTCCATTGCTAATCTCGAAGGTGGAACTCCAGATCATCTTCGATTCCATAAAGAAAAAGAAGTCAGCTGGTGTCGATAGTCGATGGTATATCCAACATTGTACTGCGACACTTACCCCGTGAAGCGTGGACATCTGTTCAACAACGCTTTGAATAATGCATTTTATCCAATGCGGTAGAAGGCGGCGCGCGGTGGTTCATCCTCTCCCGAAAAAGGGAAAGGACAATTCCAATCCGCAAATTTCCGTTCGATAAGTCTCCTTCCGAATATCAGCAAGGTATTCGAAATGATTCTCAATCGGGCTCTGTTCAAGTGGTCTGAGGACAATAATATTATACCAGAGAACCAGTTTGGTTTCAATGCAGGACATGGCTGTATTCATGCCGCCTCCAAACTCGTCTCGTCTATATAATGGAACAAAGCCAAATAGCAGATTTGGAGAAGGCTTTCGACACCGTATGTTGTCCTCAAACCATACGGTGTCGAAAGCCTTCTCTATATAAAGCTGACCAGACTTGGTATAAGTAAAACACTGCTAAATATATGCTTTATGACATGTTGACTGGTAGAACGTTTGTTGTCAAAAGTGGAAATGTAACTTCTACCACAGAATTTTATTTAAAATGGTCTGCAACAGCGAGCGGTGAACTCGCCGATTCTCTTCAGCATTTACACCAGCGATATGATAGGTAGTCTTCCTCATTATTATTTTATCGCGTACGGCAAAGCCCCTACTGTCGAGGTCATTCGAACTCTTTTGCAGCGGGACTTCGACAAGATCCAGAGATATTGTGATGACTAGAAGTTGAAAATCCACTTTCAGAAACCGGAAACTATCCTGTTTGGGACTAGGTCCTCTAGGGATACGAGTAAGAACTGGCACAAGCTGGTGATCGTTGGACCAAACGGACACCCACTGGCGAGTAAAAGTGTAGTAAAGTACCTTGGCATCAGGCAGAATCAGTATCTATATGTTTGAAGACATGTAGATGCTGTTTTGGCGAGAGCTAGAGCTTAATGAAGGTGATTTGCTACATGGCCCTCCTCTGGCCGATGATTGCCTATGGGTGCCCGGTGTGGTTGCCCCATCATAAATGGAAATGACACGAGTATTTGAGAGACAGGGTTTGAGAAGCTGACTTTGATTTCACAGAAAAACAGTATTTGACTACACAAAATATTATTCCAACCAGGTCCTATATAGCGGGGTCAAGATAAACAAAATAGACAATTTTCTGGCCTTCTACCCCAATGATGAATATTTTGAGAGTGCGCGTTTAAGCGGCTATATTCTGCCTGAAGCTTTCCTATATTTGTATAGTCGAGGGCTGATACAGAAGATATCGGCGGTTCCGCTAATCTACCACGTCTTCCGACGAACTGTGGACAGGTGGCTCCTATACGACCGAGACAACGTTGTTCAATGCGGATGAGGGCGCCTTCGTTTCAGCAGGAGGAGTGTGTCCGATTTGGACCATTGGAGTAGATTGCAACAGGAGAATCTGTGGTGGTGGCTACAAAATTAGTTAGAGTTAGTTAACTTCTCAATTGTATGGCCCACTTACACATTTTAAAGTTTATGTTAGGTAAAACAGTAGGGTGGCACAAAAAAAAATACAAAAAAAGCTTGCTGTTCTAGATTTAAGTTTTTTTTAGGTAGTTTTAGTTAGTTTCTAAGTAGTTTTAATAAGTAAATAAGTTTAACTAAAATTTAAATTAAAAAAAAATGTAAATACACCCTTACAAGATCAATCTGACACATAAACTAAATCCACTTGTTCATATGAAGCGACGTATGTTCTCGAATTGGGCTCTGGACATAATGGAAGAAAATGAAGAACTCCAGCGCATTTTTTGTCAAACGGCTTCGTCAATAAGCAAAATAAGTGTTATGTACTGGACTGTTTTGTGCGGTTTTCATGCAGTTGGCGTTATTGGGCCGTTTTTTTTCGATGAAAATAACCGTCACGTAACGTTAAATCATATTCGCTACAGATACATGTTAGAACGTTATTTCTTTGAGCAATTGGATTATTGGTCATCAGTGATTTGTGGTTCCCACAAGATGATGCCACAAACCACACAGCCGGTGCAACAATCGAGTTATTGAAGTCTCAGTTCAGTGAACGTGTTATCTCTAGAAACGGACCCGTCAATTGGCCGCCGAGATCGTATGATTTAACTCCTCTAGACTTTTTTTTATGGTGCTACATTAAAAAATTGGTCTATGCCAATAAGCCAACACGACGTTTCAGGAATTCAGAGCCAATCACAACAAAATTGTGTGGACGAATCATTGTGTTTAACGTATCGGCCGCTGCTGTATGCGTTCCAGTGGTGGACATATGAACGAAATCGAATTCCTTTCATAAATGTTTTGATATTATTTCAATTCAGTAAAATTTTTGAGTTATCTCAAGTAGTTTGCATTTTTATTTGAAAAAGAAGTTGTCAAGTTCTTTTTTTATATAATTTTTTAGTTTTAGAACAGCGCGGGCGTTAAGGACATTCGTGGAGATACTGATGCACATTGGTTGCCTGTACTGTAAGTTATAATGGAGAGGAAAAATAGAGTTTGGTAGAGCATTCCACATTCGTGTTGTTCGGTTTATGTACGAATCTCTATATTTCAGCGTTCGTCCGAAAATAGGCTTGAGAGTAAACTGACTTGCGTTCATAGAGGAACGAGTATTGCGGCTGAATTGTTGAATGGGAGGAATGCAGCTGGCTATTCAATTTGAGCATTGGTTGTTAAAATAGAGATAGAACAATGTAAGGCAGGAGATATTTCGACTCTGTTCGAGCGAAACTGAAGAGTTCGCTATTCTGATGTCTCCTATACGTTGTTTCGCACTGGTTTGAATCCTATCTAGAAGGTTCAATGTTGATTTTGGTGCACCCGACCAGATGTGGTAGTTGAACTCAAGTTTAGGGCGTATAAACGCTTTATATGGATCAAAAAAGGGTGAATTATTTAATACATCGATAAAGGAATCCTAGACGCTGTGTTTTTAGCGACTTCGAATATGTGGTCGTTCCAACGTAAGTCGTTACTAACACACATACCTAGCATGGAAAACATTTCGATTTCTTCGACGTAAGTGCCATTCATGGATAATAGCTGTAGATTATGTTTTCGGTTTAATGAGAGAAGACAGCATTGTGTTTTGGAAGAATTGAATTCTACTTTGTTGGATTTACCCCATTTGATTATGCTATCAAGTTCGGAATTCAATAAGCTTAACATATTTTATCGTTTAGAGTCCACGTTCGATGATGAGGGACGTGCACCTGAGAGTACAGTAATGAATTCGAATAGAAGTTACAGACCGGAGATCATTTATAAAAAATGAGAAAGAGAGTCGGAGATAAAACTAAGCCATCATTTGTTTGGTGAGTTGCAGGCTTGAAACCGTCCAGAACAGCTTGAATTGAACGTTTCGAAAGATAATTTCTAATCCATAGAAGAAGTTTTTCATCGATTCCAAATGCACGCATTTTCGACAAAAGGGCTGCATACCAAACCCTGTCAAAAGCCTTTGAAATATCAAGCGAAACAGTCTTGCTTTCTCCACCATGGTGGATTGATTGGTTCCACTTTTCGGTGAGATATGTCTTAAAATCACCAGTAGACCTGTTGCTGCGAAAACCATACTGCCGGTCATTAAGAAGTTTTCGTGTTTCGAGATATTTCATAAGCTGACGATTTATCAGCACTTCCATGACCTTGGTAAAAATGTACGTAAGTGCAATTGGTTGGTAGTTGGTGAAAGAAAAAAGATTCCCCTTTTTTGGTACAGGCTGGACAAATGCAGTTTTCCATCATGCAGATAGATAGAAAAACTTACGCAGTGGTTTTGCTAGCGAACACCTCTTCAAAAGAATGGGGTATACACTATCTGGACCAACGGATTTATGAATGTCGAGATCAAATAAAATTATTGCAACAGTATGAGTACAAAAGTGAATTTGTCCCATAGAATGATCTATATTCTCAAGTACAAGAGGAGATTGGGAACAATTTGGCAATGTAGCAATAGCTGCGAAATGAGCAGCAAGCAGATTGGCTTTGTCTAAAAAGCTAACAGCTAGAATGGTATTGTGAATGAGCGTCGGAACTGATGATGAGGCCGATTTTTTTTATATTTTTAGCAAATGAGTGTATCCTTGCTGGTGTTTAAGGATAGTTATGCGATTATATGAGGACACAAGCGTTCTCACTCTAGCCTCTCACTATCAACTCCTACTCTCACCTCCACGCTGTTGACTGGTATTAATCCCCTGTGGAAGGTCGTTGGTGGCAGCAAACTAGAGAGGGGGAAGGAATGTCCTTTCACTAAGGCACTCACTCTCAGGCGGCAGCGGAGGAATTCCCTAGATGGAGTCAACGGTGGCGCCTACAGCTCCAGTTTGATCGAACTGGGAGTGAAATCCCTATATGAGCTGCTTCGACATAATTGAACACCAGGTCTATAGGGATTTCCAATACGGAGCCAGGGTATTGGAAAAGAAAAGAGTGGCGGAGGAGCCCTCAATGGGACAACGGCAGCGCTCATATCCCAAAATGGGCTACTGACATCGGTATTTTCCCGGCCCGCTGTCCTAGGGTCAAAACAAGAGCCTGTTCCTCCGGGTTGGGGCTTGTGTTTTGGGTAAACTACCCATCCATGGAAAAAAGCTTATGTGACGAAGCAACCAATAACCTCGGAAAGGACTGATATTATTGTTGACGACACTGCTAAACGAAAAAAGGACAACGACGTTCGTATCTACACCTGGAATGTGAGAACATTAAACAGGAGAGGTGCAGGCGAACAACTAGCGGAAGCCCTAAACTGCTACAAAGCAGACCTTACTGCCATCCAGGAAATACGATGGGATGGGCCGGGCAAAAAGAGGATGAAAAACTGTGACATCTACTATGGACCGTGTTATAGTGAGCAGAAACAGCCACTATTCAGATGCGGATTTGTTATAAGTGCTAGACTTAGGCAAGAAGTCTTATGTTTCCAAGACACAAACGAACGCATTGTAACTATCCGCATCAAAGACAAATTCGCCAACATAAGCCTTATATGCGCTCATGCTCCGACGGAGGAAAGATATGATATAACTAAGGATTGCTTCTACGAGCTCCTCGACAAAACCTATGAGCGACTACCAAACTACGATGTTAAAATCGTGCTGGGAGATTTTAACGCAAAGGTAGGAAGAGAAGACATCTGAGGATATGGAAGAACCACTTCTGCAGACTGTTAAACGGCGATGACGGACAACATTCCGCTGTCAGGCAGAACGAACCATTAAATATTGGCAACGACAGCGAAAACTGCCAACCAAACGACCTATTTGAAGTGAGGATATCTATATCTCAAGGTTAATAAGGCCGCCAGAAATGACGGCCTCCGCGCTGAGCTTTATAAAGCTGGCGGGATGGCTTGGTAAGTAACATCCACCAACTCATAAGCCAAATCTGGTCGATTGAAAGCATGCCTGAAGAATGGAACCTCAGCATCGTTTGCCCGATCCACAAAAAAGGAGACAATCTGAGCTGCGCCAACTACAGAGGCATAAATCTGCTCATACTTCGCCTACAAGTTCCTATCTGCCGTAATATGTGAACGCCTGAAACCGTTTACCAACAACCTGATCGGCGGTTTTAGGCCAGGAAAGTCCACAATCGATCAAATTTTCACACCTCGGCAGATCCTGGAAAAAAACCCAAGAAGTCCAAATCGATACCCACCACCAATTTATCGATTCCAAAGCCTCATACGACAGCATTTATAGAGACGAACTATACAGAGCCATGTCTAGTTTTGGTATACCGTCCAAACTCGTCCGTTTGTGTAGGATGACGATGGAGAATTCTCGCTGCACCATCAGGGTCGGAAACGACCTCACCAACACATTCGATACCAAAAAAGGATTTAGATAAGGCGATGCGCTGTCATGTGACTTTTTCAATTTGATTCTTGAGAGCATTGTGCAAAACTCCCGAGCCAACACCAGAGGCACAATTTTCCAAAAATCGGTGCAACAACTAGCATACGCCGACGATATTGACATCATTGGTAGGACTCAACGTGATGTCATAGCCATAGTTTAGCAGTAAATGAGGGTAAGACTAAGTATATGTTGTCAACACGAAAGGACACACAACATCGACGAATTGGACAGAACGTCACCATTGACAGATATAACTTTGAGGTAGTACGGGACTTTGTCTACCTCAGCTCCGCTATTAACTCTGACAACAACATCTCTTCAGAAATCAAACGAAGAATTACTCTTGCCAATCGCTGTTTCTTCGGGCTAAGAAGGCAATTTAGTAGTAATGCCCTCACTCGAACTACTACGGCGCTGAAGCATGGACCGTATCAAAAGCGGATGAAGAAATCCTTTGTCGATTCGAGAGAAAAATTCTTCGGAAAATCATCGGTCCCGTTTGGGTTGACGGGCTATGGAGACGAAGATTCAACCATGAACTATACGAGCTGTACAGCAACATACCCCCAGTCAAAAAACTCCGCATTGGACGTTTAAGATGGCTAGAACATGTAGAACGAATGGACACTAAAACTCCGGCTCGCAGAGTCTTCGATTCCCAGGCAGACGTCGGACGCAGTAGAGGAAGACCTCGCCTTAAGTAGCGCGCACAAGTAGAAACCGACCTCAGTTAGTTAGCTAAAGACCGGGCTAATTGGAGATGCATGTTGGTTGAGGCCCAGGTTCATCCCAGACTGTAGCGTTACCTAACGTTAACATCTTAACACAGGTTATTTTAATGTTAGGAGGGAATGGAAATTTTTTTTCTCAGAGGTAAGATGACTGCGGACTGAAGTCAGAACCCTAACACCAAGCGCTTTAAGGTCATTTGTATGTATATATACTGAGAACTCATGACTAAAAAGTTCCAAGTCACGTATACTGGCGTTAAGCCACGTTTCTGTCAAGGAGAATATGTCATAAGAAAAGGCTTGGTAATTAAGAAAAAATGTTTTAGTTTTTGTTTGGAGCCCTCTTACATTTTGGTAGTAGAGGGATAGTCGGTAGAGTTTTTTGATGCTGAGTTAACTCCGCGTTTAGCTCTACATGGCTTTAATTCATTGACAATATTGTTTTAAGGCCATGAATTAGTGTAGCATACTTTATCAAATACATTTGGAGGTACTACTATTTTATATGATGAAATGAAACCATCCGGTTTACTAATTTTTGTACATATAAATATAAGTACCTGTTGGGACTAGGTTTTTTGAAACAAAGTGTCTAATCACGTCTTCGGGGGAAGTACTTCGTTTCAGGCGTGCTATAAAGACCGATTTATTTCCGCTTTATTGAGGGAAACGTTCGATGCAACGTCATCTCAAGAAATGTTCCTGTCAATTGGCCAACAAGATCTTGTGATTGGACACCATTGGATAAATTTCTATGTAGATATCTATATGTGAAATCTCTTGTTTACGCCAATAAACCGGAAACGATTGAAGTTTTGAAAGCCAACATAATTCGTGTTATTCATGGAACATGGGCCGATATGATTGAAAAGAGTGGTCGAAAATTAAACCAACAGAATGGACTGTTAGGCCCGGTTTTTCAGTGCTGAGTTAACTCTGAGCTAACCAAGAGTTTACTAACACCGGAATATATCAAATCCAGAGTTAACTCACGAATCAGTTTTTCAGTGCAGAATTAAATTTGATACAGTGAGTGGAGATTTGATTTGGTAGCCGTAGCACTCATGTTTTATCGATTTTGCTGTCAAAAAGTTATTGAATCGTATAGAATCTCAAGTTATAGTTATCAGCTGTTTAGTTTTTTTTTTCCTCAAATAAATGAAAATGCTTTTGCAGCGATCTTACAAGTTTTTTTCTTCTTAAAAGAGTCAAATTCAATTTTTAAAACAGTTTCGAGTCGCTGAGATCTGTATCTGAATATATTTCTTCTTTATCATCTGTCAAAAACATATGATCATTTAGTCCCAGAGTTAACTTACCAAACTTGCTGGGTTAACTCAAAGTTAACTCTGGAATTAGTTTGAGTTTAACCCTGAAACTAGGCTGAAAACGCACTGAAAAACTGGGCCTTAGTCGTGGGCAATTATCTTTAAACATTAAATGGCATGAACATTACATTGATTCTGTTTTATTTAACAAAAAAGTCAGGATGCTCTTATTAGCTAATAACGCTTTATAAAGGGTGTCCCATAATTCAAGCAGAATTTGAATTTTGCGCCATTTAATAGTACCAACGGAAAAAATTATAATAATGTGACAGCTGACAGTTCAGGTTTAGTAAAAAGGGAGAACTATACGATATAATAACGCAATTTCATTTTTAAAATAATGACAAAATTTAAAAACTTGAATTTAATATAATACAATATTTAAAATGATACTAAGAAAAAGAAAAAAAGAATCACATAAGGAAGTAGAAGAATATCTAGGTAGTAGCTTTGCCAGACGTCCTGGTTTGCTTGGGACGTCCCAAATTTAAGACTTAATTTCGGTTGTAGCGACTCAGTCACAAAAAAATTAAACTAATTCAAGAATTTTTTATTGTTTACAACACACTGACTGCATTGTTATATGACCTTAACAAATGCTCGTTAAGATTTTCAATTAAGCACACCTAGCATATTGGAATGTCATTTTTGCAAATTGACAGCTGTCATTGAAATCAATAAAAATAGCAAAACTTGCAAATTTTTCTCCTGGATTTCGAAAGCAAGTTTTTTTGTTTCTTACTAAATATACGTAACTATATTTTAATTTTTTAGATCTTAACTTTTATAATGAATTTGATTTAGCATTAAGCGAAATGATTGAAAAAAAAAGTTAAAACAAACGCTTATAACAGTCATTGGGAAAAGCAATGTACTTGGTTCAGAGAAGTAAAAGAAGATCAATACAAGGTATATTGTCGTTTGTGCAAGAAAGAAATTTCATGTAGCCACAGAGGACAACATGATTTGAGAACATATGCATCCATAATATCTCACTGTTCAGAATGTGGCATCTTCAAGTGTATTCAATTTTTTTTTTCAAAGCTGTGAACATCTGGAGATTGCTGTTGCTGAATTAACATCTGTATTTCACACCGTAAAACATTCGTTAAGCTACAAAAGTATGGATTGCAGTCACAAATTGCTGCCATAAATTTTAAGCGATTCGAAAATAACAAATGAGTTGTGGAAGAACAAAAGTAGAAGCTTTGGGAAAACAAGTTCTTGCTAAAGAATCTGTTAAGATAATTTAAAACAAAATTTCATTTAATAACATATACAAGGTGGCGCAAAAGTAATCCTCCTATCAGAAAATGCTATAAATTTTGCGATTGGCTCCTTATGTCAGTTCTGTTTTGACATTTGTGTAGTAAACACATGCGAAATACACGTTACACAGACCATGCCCTGTCAAGAACATTCTGCCTTTAAATATTCTTCAGATTTCCACAGATGAGCTTAAAATATCCGATAACGGTCAGTAAGTTAGATCGCAGATTTCCTAGCCGTCCAACGCCTACTGGTGAAACACTGCGACGTTTAGCCGCTCGCCTCGAAGAGACTGGCACAACACGAGATGCTGCCAGGCGCTGCAGACCCCGGAGTAGCCGTTCTGCAGAGAATATTGCTGCTGTAGCCGAAGATGTCAAGGAAGCGCCGTCGACATCGACCAGACGACGTGCCACGCAAATGGGTATCAGTCAACGGTCTTTAAGCGAAATTTGGTACAGGATTTGAAGATGTTTCCGTACAAAGTCCAGACGGTGCATCAGCTGTTAGCTGCTGACCGCCAATCGCGTCTAACATACGCTCAAGCCATCCTTAATCACCACCAAGAGGAAGATGATTTTTCATCAAAAAAAAATCATGAGTGATGAGGCCCATTTCCATTTCCAAGGCCTGATTCGAAGCGGTTTTGTGGGCATAAGCTTTTGACTTTACATATCCCCTCAGGAAAAAGTCTAACGGTGTGATATCACACGATCTTGGTGGCCAATCGACCGGCCCAAAACGTGAAATTATGTGCTCACCGAAATGTTCTCTCAATAAGTCCATTGATTGATGCGATGTGTGGGAAGTGGCGCCGTCTTGCTGAAACCAAATGTCACCGAGATCACGAGCTTCAATTTCAGGCATCAAATAGTCGGTTATCATGGCACGATAACGGTCGCCATTGACGGTTACGTTCGCACCGGCATAATTTTTAAAGAAATATGGACCGATGATTCTACAGGCCCACAAACCACACCAAACGTGCTGGACGTGGTCTATTCGGTCGAATATTATCCAATAATGAATGCTGGGTCTCAAAATGGGTGATGGTGTTGCGAATAGTACGCTCAGTAGGCCGATTATGTTGACCATAAGTTGAGCGAAGTGCACGAAACACATTCCTCACAGAACGTGAATTTTCATAATAAAGTTGAACAATTTGTAAACGTTGTTCACGCGTAAGTCTTTCCATTATGAAATGCCAAACAATAAACAAACAAAAATAACATGACAGCATGACACGACTCACACGTGATCTGTCAAAAAAGGCTATTGAAAAAAGTATCTCTACTTGGATCACCCTTTACTTCTTCATCGCTACCAAGCAAGCAATAGTAAAAATCGAAAAATTTTTCCGATTTGCATTCGATATTTCTGTCATATAGGCGTTGAGAATCTGCTTCTCGACTTTGAACGATGAATCTTCAAATCAAGTTTTTATGGTATTAGCAGAAACTTTACAGAAAAATTGACTTTCCATTGCTAAAATATCCGCCTTTTCTGCTGAGAACACAAATATGAACTTCGGCAACAACCATTCCATTTATATAATTTTAGCTGCGAAAAACGATAAAATAATAAAAGCAGGCTGCCCAGTTCACATATTACACAATGCCGAAAAATGTTCGGTTGGTTTTCGGTCGAAACAACTATGAAAAAATTGAATCAGATTCTCTCTGTAGTTGAAATGCACATTAAAATGTACGAAATTCGTGACAAGTTAAAGCAAAGACTAAACGACATATTTTTTGGAAGCAGGGCAAGACCCTGGTTTAATTTCGGATGCTTTACTAATTTTTTTCAATGTGAAGAAAAACGTTACGATTTTTCTGAAAATAATATTCTATCCAAGCTTTCATTTTTAAATTTAGAGGAACCCTTAAATTTTGAACATTTTTAAAGTGCTGTTCGCCTGATACGTATATAATATAAAAATATTTATTTTCATAGGTAATGGCTTTACAAAATTTGCATTTTACGCAGCTTGCTCAGAGATTTGATATTTGAACAACTGAAAAATTTTATAAACATTTCTTTAATAATTCTTATATTATATTACGATCGAAGGAAAACTATGATCAAAATAAATTTTAGCATTTTACAAAATAAAAAAGTGACTAGAGAAAAAAAAAGTAAAAAGACAATATATCAATAATTAGATTGTGATTAACAAATTAAAAAATAAATAACTAAACAAATAAATAAATAAATAAATAAATAGATAAATATATAAATAAACAAACAAAAAAAATAAATAAATAGATAAATAAATAAATAAATAAATAAATAAATAAATAAATAAATAAATAAACAAACAAACAAACAAATAAATAAATAAGTAAATAAATAAATAAGCAAGTAGGAAAAAATGAGATGAAATAAGAATATGTATAGTTAAAAAGTTTATTGATTTATTAATTATTTTATCAATATGTTTTTGGAATCACTACATCTTAAATTAAATCTTTCATTGAGAATTTCAATTTTTCTTGCAACTTTTGTTCAACTATTTTGTGCATGTAAGAGTAGAGTGGAATAAAATCAAGGTAAATTTGCCATCATCTTCAAAAAAATAAAAAATCTCAACTGACCCAGTTTCAAATGTATTTTCGATTATTATTTCAAAACTTGAGGAACAAAGCAAAACGAATGAACTTATTTTTGACAGGCTCGTTAAGCTCGAAAATAGTATTCGCAATAGAAGTACCCCACCTTTAACATGAATAGATTGCTTAAAATTCTTACGTGGAATGCCAATGGCCTTTGGCAAAAACTTGGAGAACTTGAATTATTTATGCAGGAAAAAGATATAGACATCTGTTTAATATCCGAAACTCACGCAAAGAGTAAATCGAACTTAAAAATTAAAGGTTACCTCGACTATCATGCTCTACATCCATCGAATAAGGACAGAGGTGGAGCCTCACTATACATAAAAGAGTGTATCGAACATTCGATTGATCTTAAACTAGGAATCGTCAAACAAGTTAAAAGCAGACAATCCTTTCTGAAGATATCGTCTATTTACTGCCCACCACGATGCAAGGTTGAGAAAATTGACTTTGAAAACTTGCTTAATTCCCTTGGACAACGTTTTGTCATCGGAAGGGACTTTAATGCAAAACTTACATTCTGGGGATCTAGATGCATATCACAGAAAGGTAGGATGCTTTATGATGTAGGTAGAAAGTACAATACCGAATTTCATTCTACGGGGAAACTAACTTACTGGCCAACTGATGTTAGAAAAATAACGGATTTGATCGATTTTTTCATTCTAAAAGGTCTGCCGTCCAATCGAATCAAAGTTGAAGAATGCTTTGATCTTTCCTCTGATCATTCTCCAGTCATTTTAACAACAAGCGAGTCACTGATTATAAATGAAAAACTACCCAGATTAACAAACGCGAAAACCAACTGGGAAGGTTTCAAAAACGATATTGAAAATAATATCCGACTGGGTGTATCGCTTAGAACCCCATTGGAACTCGAAGTCGCTGTTGACTCATTTATCAATACCATCCAAAAAGCAGCATGGAATAATACTCCTCAACAGAACAAAATTGTGAGCTATAGTAAAATTAAGTACCCCCGGGAAATACAAGATTTAGTAAGACAAAAAAGAAAAGCTCGTAAAAGATGGCACCAAACTCGTGCCCCGCAAGATAAAACACATCTCAATCGGTTGAGTAATTTGCTATCAAATTCGATTAAAAATTTTAAAAACCATGCAGTAGAAACTTATCTACAAAGCCTAACCGCTGGAAAGGAATGGAATTATTCGCTCTGGAAAGCAATTAGAGTCATAAAACGGCCAAAAATCGCTGTGTCGCCAATTAGGGTAACTCAAGACGTTTGGGCAAAAAGCGATAAGGAAAAAGCTGACGTTTTTGCCTCACATCTTGAGGAAACATTTAAGCCATTTGATCGTCCAGCGCAAAGTGAAAACATTAATATATTCGAGAGTACAACCGATAATAATATTGTAAGATATGCAAGTATTGCCGAGCTTAAACGGGAAATACAGAAACTAAAGCCTAAAAAAGTTCCGGGTTATGACCTGATTACAGGAGAACTTCTTAAAATGTTGCCTCGGAAAGCATTAACTAAGCTTCAATTCATTATAAATGCAGCAATCAGATTAGAATACATACCAAGACAGTGGAAAGTCGCGGAAGTGATAATGGTCCTAAAACCAGGAAAATCACCGAATGAAATAAAATCTTACAGGCCTATTTCACTTTTTCCAATAATTTCAAAAGTTTTTGAAAGGGTATTACTCGGTCGCTTACACCCCATAATTGAACAGAAACGTCTTTTACCTGACCATCAATTTGGGTTTAGAAGTAAACATTCAACGGTGGACCAAGTACAACGAATTACAGATGTAATTGATAACGCTTTCGAAGAAAAGAAAATTTGTTCAGCCGTATTTCTTGACGTGTCGCAAGCTTTTGACAAGATGTGGCACAAAGGCCTTAAGTATAAACTATGTCAAGTTCTACCAGAGCAATTAAATAAAATCCTCGTGTCGGATATTGAGCATAGATTCTTCCGTGTGAAACTTGGAAGCGAATATTCCGAGTTCAAAGAAATAATGGCAGGTGTACCGCAAGGAAGCGTCCTTGGACCAATCCTGTATCTCCTATTCACTCGTGATATCCCACAAACAAACGATACAATAGTTGCAACGTTTGCTGACGATACTGCTATAGTAGCAGTTGGCACAACAATAGAGGAAACAAATATCAAATTACAAAACGCTCTTAACGAGGTTAATGAATGGACTAAATCCTGGCCTGTTGCACTTAATGAGAGCAAATCGATCCATGTAGATTTTTCGTATAAACGGACAAACAATTTGCCTGTATTTCTAAATACGGTTCGAGTCCCTTTTGCAAATGAAGCGAAATATCTCGGTATGACGCTCGATGCAAAATTAAAATGGAAGTCGCATGTAAAAAAGAAATGCGAAGAACTAAAAAAAAATACAGAGAACTGTACTGGTTGCTCGGAAAATATTCGAAGCTTAACCTTGATAACAAGCTGCTATTATACAAGCAAGTGCTAAAACCGATTTGGACATATGGTATACAACTATGGGGTTGTTCCAGTGAAACGAATCTAAACACTTTACAAACTTTTGAAAACAAAATGTTAAGATCATTCGTCAATGCGCCGTGGTACGTAAGGAACGAAGATCTACGCAGAGATCTGGGTATTCCCGCGGTTAAAGATGAAACAAAAAATTTTGCACGAAAACATAAAAAACGTTTATTTGGACACGTTAACACAACAGTCCTCCAAATTCTTGACGAAACAAATATATTGCGGCGGCTTCAAAGAACTAAACCCTTATATTTGGCCCGATAATAACAAACCGCGCTATAAATTGCGGAAAAAGCATGAACTCTCAAAGGAAAGTTACCTGCCAAACATATTATATACTCGTGATAAAAAAAATTGCTGGATATGTCGAATACTTAGTTGCAATAGAAATACAAAATGGGTGGTGGTTTTAGTGAGTAAAAATCTCACACTACTTTGGGCACGTGCTCATCGTGTCTATGAAGATTTCCACCAGCCCACGGAAAAAAAAATACTCTGGGTGTCCTGCCACAAGTCGGTCAACAGAAAAAGCAGTTCGCAAGAGTATTGCTGACAGTCTAGGAATATCAATTCGGCACCGTAGTCAAGAATTGAGCATTCCAAACCGCTCTACAGCGAATTCTTACGAAAGAATTGAAGCTTCATGCTTATAAAGTTCAATTGAACTGAAGACTACTGACTATCTAGCGCGAAGAGAGTTCGTTGAATATATTTTCGAACAACAACAAGTGGATGCTGATTTTCCAAACAAAATCCTCTTCGGTGATAAAGCTCATTTTCATCTTGATGGCTTCGCTAATCATCAAAAATTGTCGCATTTCGAGTTCAGAAAATCTACGAGTATTTCTACTCGTTTAATACTAATTTCATCCACGATGAGTGGATGGTGCGTATTTTGAGCTGGAGGCATTATCGGACCATTCTCCTTTGAAAATGCGGCTGTCAGGCAGTACAAATTAATGGTGTTCATTATCGTGACATATTAACCCAGTTTTTAGTGCCTAAATTACAATATATGGATGGGACCAATATGTGGTTTCAACAAGACGGTTCCACATAGCATACAGCCAGAGAAACAATTCAACTACTGCATGAGCCATTTCCTCATCGTGTAATCGGCCGTTTTTGCGATCAGAATTGGAAATCATGATCTTGCGATTTCACGCCATGGAACTTTGTTCTTTTTGTTTATTTTTTAAGTCAACATGTCTATGCAAACGACCACTAACGTCTTGAAGGAGAAAATTGGCTGTATTAATGAAATTCAGCCACATTTATACGAAACGGAAATAGCAAAATTTAATAAACGAGTACGTAAGTCGTGACGGCCATTTATTCGATGTGCTATTCCATACATAACCCCAATCTGTATACTCTTTGAATCAATAAAAAAATAACGGGTCCGCCATCTAACGTTTTTTTCTAAACTAGTAATTATTTCGTTAATGGTAACACTTAGCTCATGTCTGATTTGACAGATAATTAGTTTTATCCTTCCGCTGAACGAATATGGTTGTGTATACACTTGAACAACGCTGGCAAATATTGCGACATTACTTTGAAAATCATGGTAATGTTGCAGAGTGTGTGCGAAAATTTCGTACGGATTTTGGAAAAAGAGAAGCACCTTAAGCTCCGTATGTTCGTTATCTTGTGAAACAAGTGAAAGAAACTGGCATCATCATCGATAAACCAAAGCGTGAAAAGCCAAAAACAGTGCGTACACCCGAGAATATTGCTGCTGTAGCAGAAAGTGTGCGTGAAGCGCCATCAACATCAATTCACCGTCGTTCTCAACAATTGAACATTTCGGAGACATCATTGAGACGAATTTTGCATAAAGACCTTGGTATGACGCCATACAAAGTCCAATTGGTTCAGGAGTTGAAGCCAACTGACCATCCAATGCGTTTTCGCTTCGCTAAGTGGGCCTGCGATCGACTTAGAGAAGATGCCGATTTTTCCAAAAAAAAAACATCTTTTCAGATGAAGCTCATTTTGATCTTGGCAGGTATGTAAACAAGCAAAATTGTCGCATTTGGGATACAGAAAGCCGCACGCATACATTGAAAAGCCAATACATCCAAAACGAGTCACTGTTTGGTGCGGATTTTGGTCCAGAGGCATAATTGGGCCATTTTTCTTCGAAAATGAGCAAGAAGTGGCCGTTACAGTCTATGGCGATCGTTATCGGGCCATGTTGAACGAATTTTTGTTCACAAAAATTGAAGAGGAGGATTTGGCAACATTTGGTTTCAACAGGACGGCGCTACGTGCCACACAGCCGAAGCTATACTCGATGTTTTGCGCCTTGTTTTTGAAGATCGCATTATCAGCCGCAGAGAGTTGGACTATTATTTGTGGGGTGCCGTAAAAGATAAGTTTTACGCCCACAAGCCAGAGACAATTGACGCTTTAAAGGGCAATATTCGTGAAGCCATTGGTGAAATACAGCTGCACACAATCGATAATGTGCCTAAAAATTGGACCGATCGTGTAGGCTACTGCATGGCCAGCCGAGGCAGCCATTTGAATGAAATTATTTTCCATTATTAACCGGAAGAATTGTACTTTCAAATAAAAAAAGAAATTTGAGAAAACATTCAGTAATTTTTTTTATAGCATTTTCAAAAAAAAAGTTATTTGGCGGACCCTTTATAAGAAATCTGTATTTTCTATCAAAATTAAATTTTGCGTGAATTATCGGACACAACTAGGTAGTGAGTACATTTTCCATTGACTCTATGAGGTATTTATTCTTACGTTCGCCTCCCCTACTATAGGTGCGATTCCTTAAAGACATTCAAAAGTTATTCTTCGGAAAGTTTTTTTTTAGATCGGGTTAAAGTCTCTCACGATTGCAGAAGTTTCCCTCTCGATAACACCTCTGTCCTCTGCAATATCTTTCGATGATTTTTCCTTCCAGAGAACCTCCACAAAAACAAAAATAAAATGAAATATCGTTGAAAAGTGTAGAAAAGTTAAGCAATTGGTATTACTGATGGGGTATGTTTATCAGTCGAAAATTGTAATAAATTGTTGGTACTTTCATTGACACAAGTCATATACAACTAAAGTGGAAGGGGAAATGTTTTATGAATTGGAATATGTGCGACAATGAATGAAGGATGCATAAATTCATATACAGTGTATATCTATACATACTCTGAGGGGTTATTTTTTTGAATGCTACTAAATAACGCTAGAAGTAAAAGGACTTTCCTCAAAATGGAAATTTTTTAAAATGAATATATGAACTTGCACTACTTCGTCACTTAAAAGATGAATTTCTCCAAAAAGCATAACCTCATCTGGGAAAATAGTTTACCATTGCACATTACAGCTGTATAATCAAAAAAAAAAAAAAAAAAACGTACCAGAACTCTTTCAAAAATGGTAGCACTGATAGGGGGGTGAGTCAGTGGGAATATTTTATTTTTTCCTTTCTATGTGTGTGTGGGTGTTTGAGAGTATAATATAATTCTCAGGGAAAGACAAAATTCGTGAAAGTCGCACAGATAGTTGGGCAATAATTATGAAATTTCACAACAATAGTGGGAATCCTTGTTTTTTTTTTTTTTTGTATCATGTCACTTAACAATTATTAAATTCAGGTCGTGAGATGAAAACACAAACACACACACTTACCTTAGATGTTGGTAATTTTCTTTTTATCGGTAAAATAGCTGAAGATGTTAGATATAACTTTTTCTTTTTTTTATTAACTCTTGATACAACTATTTCATTTATATTTTGCGAATGCGAATTTTATTTTATTTACAAATATGATTTCTCTTTTGTGGTATACACTGCACTGAATTGTGTTATTAATAATTATTTTAAATATTTGCTTTTTATTATTTTTTATTATTATTATTAAACTTGTTCTTATACTATTGTGCAAGTTTGTTTCTTTTATTAATTTTCTTTTTTATTTTCTTGTTGTGAGAAAGTATTATTTTATCCTTGGGAAATAAATTTAAATAATTTTATTTGTTGTTATTTATTTTGTTATTTTAACCGAAAGGGAAAAAAGTTTTCTTGAACGGTTCATTTCCGGAAAAAACCGTTTGACAACTGACTGAAAAAAATCAAATGAAACACAGGCAAGTAGTGGCGGAGAAAGTATGGTATGGTAACTCCATGCTCTTTGGGGAATATTTTTCGGCCCTTCCTCCGCCCGTATTGTGTCGTTATCTCGTTCCTTGGAATATACCTAATGTTGACTTTTGTTAGTGTTTTTTTTGTCAAGGCAGAAGTTAAAGCCAAGCTGGGGTGGTGGTGGTGGTTATGAGTCCGTACCCCAGTGTGGGTGAGTTCGGCAGCAAGGTGGTGAATAGAAGAATAGAAATTCTTCGTAGGGGTTTTTTTTTTCGTTCTCGTAAAATAACGGATCAACCCTCTTTAATGCGCGCGTTTCAATATCTGGTGTGTGTTCGTTCGCACACAAAGACGGAGACCCGAATGTGTTAATTTCCTTGGCTCTTTATTTTCGTGATTGCTATCGCAGATAATGAACGCTTGCGTATGGTTCGGTGTTAGTTCTAATTTCACATTTGTTCCGTAATTTTCCGTCAGTTGATTCATTGAAAAGTACACCTTTGTTTTCGAGGGTTATCCGTTTCACACGCTTGAGATATTATTAGTAACTTACTGGCTGTGCTATGATGCACTTGAGTTGGAAGAAGTACCTATTACCATCCCTAGCTGTATCGAAGCTTCGATGGTATTTTGTGACTAAAGTCGCATTTTGAATGTTATGTAGTTTTTTTAATTTTCTAGTATTTTTGTCATTTAAATTTTTTAAGTAGAGGTTTTAATCAAGCATTTAATTATGGGTATGAAGAAATCCGTAAAGTGGGTCTAAATCGTTGCAATCAGTAAACTGGTCTTGGTTTTATTTTTTATACCCTATCCCATAGGGGGGTATATTAGTTTTGATACTTAGTTTGTAACATAGAGAAATAATTTTGCTACATATACCTCAAAGTATATGGATCGACTCAGAATCGCTAGCTGAGTCGAATTAGCCATGTCTGTCTGTCCGTCCGTCCGTCCGTCCGTCCGTCCGTCCGTCCGTCCGTCCGTCCGTCCGTCCGTCTGTCTGTTCGTCACCGATTTTTGGGCCTTAAATTTTGAGCTAGGATAATGAAATTTGGTATATAGGATCCTCGTCCGTGCCACCAGAACAAGTGTAAAAATTTTTGAAATCCGCCCACTGCCACGCCCCCTTTTTAGAAAAACTCATTTTTTGGCCAAACCGTAAGGAATTTCAAAAAAGTGTCTGAGCAGGATATTTAGACAACCCTAATATCTATATTTCGTTCATACAAAGTTTTTTGCCACGCCCACTTTTTGGGGGCGTTTTTAGTAAAAAACGCTTTTTGTCCAAGTTTTAAAACTTTCGAAAAAATTTTTGATGCAAATACTTCCGCAATGGTAATATCAATATTTGGTCCATAGATCATTTTCACCTACGCCCACATTTTAGGGGCGTTTTCTTACAAAAACCATTTGTATACCCAATCCCAAGGCATTAGCAGTAGAAATACGTTGTTTTTTGGCGAACCACAAAAGATTTTGATAAACTGTCTGAGCAATATATTGTGACAATGTCATTTTCTGTATTTCATCGCCATAAGGCCTATATTTTGAGGATATTTATAATAACGATGTGATGGGATAGGGTATCCAACGATCCGCACAGCGGATTGTAGCCTCTCATATGTTTTTTTTTTATAATTTAGGTGAGGCGAACCTATAATGCGTCTGTTGGTCTCGTGTAAAACACTTTTTTTATTCAAACATTGTTGAGTAAACTTGACCTAATTTTCTGAATCGTTAAATCGACTTTGAAAGCATCAATTTATCTGTGGATTATTTGCACAGATCTGTGACGTAGGGCACTCCCAAAGAATTAAGTCAACTATGTCCAATATCTTGCGGGGAATTGAAGACTCTGGCAGCAGAAGTATTGGTAGTCATTCGCTCTACATGTCCTAGTCATCACAATCATCCAAAGCGAATTTGTTTTTACCATGCTCTATGTCGCTGTGGCGTCAAATGTTAGGCAATGCGATTATATGGAAACACTAACACTTTCACATAGCTGATGCTGATGCTATTCATTCGCTCTACATGTCCTAGTCATCACAATCATCCAAAGCGAATTTGTTTTTACCATGCTCTATGTCGCTGTGGCGTCAAATGTTAGGCAATGCGATTATATGG
Source organism: Rhingia campestris (assembly GCA_932526625.1). Classification (NCBI taxonomy): domain Eukaryota; kingdom Metazoa; phylum Arthropoda; class Insecta; order Diptera; family Syrphidae; genus Rhingia; species Rhingia campestris. The sequence goes on from OW052186.1 coordinate 12,605,842, forward strand.
AAACACTAACACTTTCACATAGCTGATGCCTAAAAAGCTCTGATTCTCAGCCTCCTCGCGACGCCAACTGAGTGAGTAGTACCTTGAATGTATATAGCTACACAGACTTCGGGACCGAAGATTTCCGGAAGACCAAGGGTTTCTTCATCAGATTTTGATATAATCGATATTATGGTGCCGTAAACCAGGACTGTAATGATTGGGGTCTTATAGAGGATCTCCTCAGTACTTCAAGTTAGAGATTTATTAATAAATTTTCATATTAGCACGAGAAAAAAGGGGTTTGAAAGAGCAATTCTTTGATTGATTCTGGACGAGATTTCACCGTCAGAGGTAATTGCGGAGCAAAGGTAGTCCATTACAACCTCAAAGACGAGGGGTAGTTGTGTGTAGATTCTTGTTGACAGTATATATATTTTTAACTTTCTCTTACAAAGAGAAAGATATTGTTTTCGTGAAAATTTTCGACCTCGAGATTTTGATTGATGATAGCGGAGCCTAAAAAAGTGGTTTTTGGAATTCCGTCCGCCGGTCCGTCTGTCCGTAATGGTCTCCCCAGCCTAAACGGCTTGACCGATTTTCTTCAAACTTCGTATCCAAGCTTGTTTTGGTCATAATTCTAGGCCATTTTTTTTGTTTGCTTTTAGCCATGTTATTAACGGTACCTGCCATATAAAAATTACCTACACATAACCTCAATTTTCTCGAAAACGGCTCTTACGATTTTGATTAAACTTTATACATACTATAAGAATATTAGTTCCAACAAAACTGCATACCCAGTTTTTTCGAGAAAATCCATTTAACGGATTTTGTCATTCAGGCCATATAAAGAAAATTGTTAATTTCTCGCAAACTACTATGTCAAATTGAATGAAATTTAATATATATACTACTATAATAGTTTTAAACAATTCCACATAATTAGTTTTAGCCCAACTATCACTTTACGGAATTTTCAGTTTTGGCCAATAACGAAAATTAATTATTTTTAATATAGACACCGATTCCTTCAAATTTCGGAGTAAACGTTCGTATAATCACATTTCGACATTTTATATATCATTTTAGCATTAATAATCAAAATGCGCACTAATTGATCTAACACCCAAGTCGCTGTGAAAGAGAAAGTTGCGTACGACCCAGTCGTGCACCCACCACTCGTTTTAGTTTATTTTCCTATCAAAATTCTTGCATTGTAACTATGTACAGTCAATTGAGCCTGAATTGAAATCGAATCCAAATCAATTTTGGTATTACATTAATACAAAGCGGAGAAGTGTTGGATTTCCGTCAACGATGCATCTTGAAAATAAATCTTCTTCTGACCCGGAAGAAATTGCAAATATGTTAGCTGACTACTTTCAAACTATTTATGACTCAGCGAATTCACTATCGTTGAATGAAGATTATTTCGAATCTCTTCCTTCTTTATTTAATTCATGTAATTTTAAAGTTACGATTGATAATGTACTTAAGTTACTAAAACAACTTGAACCTATAAAAAAGCCTGATATATTGGGATTTGTTCCGATTGTTTTAAAGCACTGTGCTGATGAACTCTCTACCCCGTTGACTGAATTATTTAATCAGTCTTTATCTTCAGATATTTTCCTTGAGGAGTGGAAAATTTCATTTATAAATCCCATTTTTAAATCTGGGAAAAAAGACAATATTGCAAGACAATATTGCGAACTATAGGCCAATATCAAAGTTATCCACTATACCCAAGATGTTGGATTGTCTAGTAAAAGACCTCTTTCTCAATTTATTAAAAGGGCACGTAAGTGATTTTCAACATGGATTTTGGAAAGGTAGGTCTACGGTATCAAATCTGGTTGACTTTACAAATTTTTCAATAAATGCTTTGGAGAAAAATAGGCAAATTCATCTAGTTTTTACCGATTTTACTAAGGCATTAAGCAGAGTAAACCTCAAAATTCTTCTGAAAAAACTTGAAAGCTATGGAATTTCTAACCCTCTATTGGGTTGGTTTAAATCTTATTTGTTTGGTCGGAAGCAAATGGTAATTGTGGATGATGTATGCTCTAAGGAAATATTTGTTACCTCAGGAGTTCCTGAAGGGAGTCATTTGGGCCCCCCTATTTTCCTACTTCATGTAAATGATATACCTGAAATGTTGAAATTTTGCAAATGTCTCATATTTGCAGACGATATCAAGTTCTTTGCAATCATTTCAAATTCCGCCGATTGTTTGCTTATGCAAAACGATCTTAATTCGTTTGTTAACTGGTGTAAACTGAATGATTTAAAGCTTAATCTCCAAAAATTCACCAGTATGTCTTATAATCGTTCTTTGTATAACATTGTTCCATCGTACTCCTTAGACAATGTTAATTTAAAAATTGTCCATGAAGTTCAAGACCTTGGTGTGATATTTGATGAAAAACTCACGTTTCGTTTTCATATTAATTCCATAATTTCAAAAGCTAATTCTCTGTTGGGATTCTTGAAAAGAAATTCTTCTGAATTCTCTGATCCTTACACTTTAAAATCACTATATTATAGCATTGTAAGACCTTCTCTGGAATACGCTTCTGTTGTCTGGAATCCATCAACTCAAAGTGATATAATAAAGATTGAAAGAGTTCAGAAAAACTTTTTGCGGTTTGCTTTGAGAAAATTTTTCGGTAGCGTTTTCTTATCGTTCAAAATGCCTTTTGTTAGGAATGCAATCTCTTGAATCGCGAAGAGAAATGTATAGCGTAATGTTTGTTCGGGATGTTTTGTGTAGCTATATTGATTGCTCTAGCTTGCTTTTTAATATAAATTTGTATGCTCCTTCTCGAGGTTTAAGATCGTGAAATTTCACATAGAACTAATTATGGTTTACGAGAACCTTTAAGTCATTGCAGTAAATTATTTAATGAAGTATACTATTATCTTGATATAAGCATGGAAAGAAAATACATTTAAAAATTTATTGTTAGCATATTTAATGCATAAATTTAATACTAACGATATTATATAAAGTATCACTGTTTTATAAATTATTTTCAAATCTGTTGATATAAATCGTACAGAATAAATAAATAAATAAATAACGGGTGGTGGGTGCACGACTGGGTCGTACGCAACTTTCTCTTTCACAGCGAGTTGGGCGTTAGATCAAATAGTACGCATTTTGATTATTGATGCTAAAAATGATATAAAAAATGTCGAAATGTGATTATTCGAACGTTTACTCCGAAATTTGAAGGAATCGATGTCAATGTGAATAATAACGATTTTCCGTTTTTGGCCAAAACTGAAAATTCCGTTTAGTGATAGTTGGGCTAAAACTAATTATGTGGGATTCCTTCAAGCTATAATAGTAGTATATATATTAAATTTCATTCAATTTGACATAATAGTTTCCGAGAAATTATCAATTTTCCTTATATGGCCTAAATGACAAAATCCGTTATATGGATTTTCTCGAAAAAACTGGGTATGCAGTTTTGTTGGAGCTAGTAATGGTTATGGTATATATAAAGTTTAGTCAAAATCGTTAGAGCCGTTTTCGAGAAAATTGAGGTTATGTGTAATTTTTATATGGCAGGTACCGTTATTAACGTGGCTAAAACCAAACAAAAAAAATGGCCCAGAATTATGACTAAAATAAGTTTGGATACGAAGTTTGAAGAAAATCGGTCTAGCCGTTTAGGCTGGGGAGACCATCACGGACAGACGGACCGACGGACGGAATTCCAAAAACCACTTTTTTAGGCTCCGCTATCGTCGTAATGTTAGAATCAATCAAAATCTCGAGGTCGAAAATTTTCACGAAAACAATATCTTTCTCTTTGTAAGAGAAAGTTAAAAAAACGAGTGGTGGGTGCACGACTGGGTCGTACGCAACTTTCTCTTTCACAGCAAGTTGGGCGTTAGATCTAATCATAAGCATTTTGATTATTGATGCTAAAATGATATAAATAATGTCGAAATGTATTTATACGAATTTTTACTCCAAAATTTGAAGGAATCGATGTCAATGTGAAAAATAATGATTTTCCGTTTTTGGCCAAAACTGAAAATTCCTTTTGGTAATAGTTGGGCTAAAACTAATTATGTGGAATTGCTTCAAGCTGTAATAGTAGTACATGTATTAAATTTCATTCAATTTGACACAATAGTTTGCGAGATATTAACAATTTTCTTTATATGGCCTAAATGACAAAATCCGTTATATGGATTTTCTCGAAAAAACTGGGTATGCAGTTTTGTTGGAACTAATATGGTTATAGTATATATAAAGTTTAATCAAATCCTTAGAGCCGTTTTCGAGAAAATTGAGGTTATGTGTAATTTTTATATGGCAGGTACCAGTTTTAACATGGCTAAAAGCAAACAAAAAAAATGGCCTAGAATTATGACCAAAACAAGCTTGGATACGAAGTTTGAAGAAAATCGGTCAAGCCGTTTAGGCTGGGGAGACCGTCACGGACAGACGGACCGACGGACCGACGCGACGGACGGAATTCCAAAAACCACTTTTTTAGGCTCCGCTATCATCGTAATGTTAGAATCAATCAAAATCTCGAGGTCGAAAATTTTCACGAAAACAATATCTTTCTCTTTGTAAGAGAAAGTTAAAAATAAATACCCTATCCCGTAGGGGTATATTAGTTTTGATACATAATTGTTACATAGAGAAATAATTTAGCTAGATATACCTCAAAGTATATGGATCGACTCAGAATCGCTAGCTGAGTCAATTTAGCCATGTCTGTCCGTCCGGCCCAGTTTTTGGGCCTTAAATTTTGAGCTAGAAGGATGAAATTTGGTACACGTGCTCTTTGTTGCTCCCAGCAGAACAATTGTAAAACTTTTTGAAATCCGCCCACTGCCACGCCCCCTTTTTGGATAAACGTATTTTTTCGCCAAATCGTAAAAAAATTGAAAAAAGTGTCTGAGCAGCATATTTAAAGAATCGTTATATCTATATTTCGTCAATATAATGTTTTTGCCACGCCCACTTTTTGGGGGCGTTTTTTTTATAAAAAAACGTTTTTTGGCCAAATTTTAAAATTTTCGAAAAAAAATTGATGCACAATCAGTAGTAGTATTAATATGAACATTTCGTCAATAGACCATTTTAACCCTTGCCCACTTTTTGAGGGCGTTTTCCTACAAAAACCATTTGTATGCCCTACCCCAAGGCATATGCAATACAAAAACGTTGTTTTTTGTCGAACCACAAAAGGTTTTGATAGACTGCCTGAGCAATATATTGTGACAATGTCATTTTCTGTATTTTATCGCCATAAAGCCCACAAGATGGGATGGGATAGGGTATTAAACGATCCGCATCGGATTGTAATCTTCTCATATGTTTTTTTTTTTTTAATTTGCGCTCACTCAAGGTAGTGTTTGAGTGTTGAGAAAGAGAAGAAGAAGTGTTTAGAGAAGGAGAAGAAAGAGAGCAATAGGAAAGATAGCTATATCTTCGGTGTATGCTAGTACCTGCCTATATTTATTAAAAAAATGTTTCTAAAAAAAACTTACCAGAAGGCTATAATCCGCTCTGTCAATCGTTGAATACCGTTTCCGATCCCATCCATAAAACCAAATGTCCTCAAAAAGTGGGCATGGCTAAAAAATAAATGTTGATGAAATATAGAAAATAACATTTTGTCATCATAGGCAGTTTATTAAAATTTATATGGTTGGACAAAAAAAAAGTTTTTCTATTGCATATGCTATGGGATATCGAATGTCAAAGAACAATGGCAACGATGTTAACAAGCCATTAGATCAGCCGCAACTGAAGTATTAGGTTTCTCGCCGCCACCAGCAAGAAACCTCAGGTTTGATGAAGAATGGCGACAGATGCTTGCAGCCAAGAACGAGGCCTACGAGGCTAAACTCCAGACAAAGACGAGAGCTGCCATTGAACTCTATATAAAGAAGGAGGAAAGAACATCGAACAGAAAACTTTCGAGATGAACAAGGAAATATTGTAGCTGAGACACAGTCGATGCTGAGAATATGGAAGAACCACTTCTGAAGACTGTTAAACGGCGATGACAAAAAACATTCCGCTTTCAGGCAGAATGAACCATTCAATATTGGCAACGATAGCGAAAACTGTCAACCACCCGACCTAAGTGAAGTAAGGATAGCAATATCTAAACTCACCGGATATGACTGCCTTCCATCTGATCTTTATAAAGTCGGCGGAGATGACTTAGTAAGTAACATCCACCAACTCATAATTCGAATCTAGTTGGATGAAAGTATGATGATGATGAATGGAACATCAGCATTGTTGCCGGATACACAAAAAAAGGACACCCTCTGAATTGTGCCAACTGCAGAGGCATAAGTCTCCTCGACATCGCCTACAAGATCCTATCTGCCGAAATATGTCAACGCATGAAACCGTTTACCAACAACTGATAAGGACAACTGATAAGGGCCAGTGTGGTTTTAGACCAGGAAAGTCAACAACCGATCAAATTCGGCAGATCCTGGAAAAAAATACCAAGAAGTCCAAATCGATACCCACCAAACATTTATCGATTTCAAAGCCACATATTATGACAGCATTTATAGAGATGAACTATACAAAGCCATGTCTAGTTTTGGTATACTGCCCAAACTTGCCCGTTTGTGTAGGATGGCGATGGAGAATTCTCGCTGCACCATCAGGGTCAGAAACGACCTCACCGACACATTCGATACCAAAAAAGGATTTGGGCAAGGCGATGCTCTGTCAGGTGACTTCTTCAATTTGATTCTTGAGAGGATTGTGCAAAACTCCCGAGCCAACACCAGAGGCACAGTTTTCCAAAAATCGGTGCAAGTTCTATCATACGCCGATGATATTGATATCATTGGTAGGACTCAACGTGATGTCATAGCCACGTTTGCTAGTATAGAGAAGGAAGCGGCGAAAATGGGTTAAGCAGTAAATAAGGGTAAGACTAAGTATATGCTGTCATCACGAAAGGACTCACAACATCGACGAATTGGACAGAACGTCACTATTAACAGATATAACTTTGAGGTAGTACTGGACTTTGTCTAACTCGGTTCCACTATTAACTCTGACAACAACATCTCGTCAGAAATCAAACGAAGAATTACTCTTGGCAATCGCTGTTTCTTCGGGTAAGAAGGCAATTTAGTTTAAATTTAGTTTAGCGGGCGTAGACATTTCGCTGCGTTTTTAGCGACTTCGAATATGTGGTCGTTCCAACGTAAGTTGTTACTTACACACATACTTAGCATGGAAAGCTTTTCGGTTTTTTCGACGTAAGTGCCATTCATGGATAATGGCTCTAGATTTTGGTTTCGCTTTAATGACAGAAGACAGCATTGTGTTTTGGAAGCATTGAATTCCACTCTATTGGATTTACCCCATTTGATAATGCTGTCAAGATCGGAATTCAATGAGCTTAACATATTTTGGCGTTTAAAGTCCACGTTCGAAGGCGAGGAACGAGGACCTGTAAACGAATATGAGAAGCTGAGGGTACTGTCATCAGCGAAGGAATGAATTGGATAAGAAGTTGCAGACAGGAGATCATTTATAAAAATGAGAAAGAGAGTCGGAGACAAAACTGAGCCTTGAGGGACACCAGCATTTATCTGGTGAGTTACAGACTTGAAACCATCCAAAACAACTTGAATTGAACGTTTGGAAAGATAATGTCTAATCCATAGAAGAAGTTTTTCGTCGATTCCAAATGCACGCAACATCTTGCTTTCGCCAACATGGTGGATTGATTGGTTCCACTTTTCGGTGAGATATGTCATCAAATCACCAGCAGACCTGTTGCTGCGAAAACCATACTGCCCGTCATTGAGAAGTTTTCGTGTTTCGAGATATTTCATAAGCTGACGATTTATCAGCGTTTCCATGACCTTGGAAAGAAGGGACGTAAGTGCAATTGGTCAGTAGTTGGAGAGAGAAGAAGATTCGCCTTTTTTTTGGTACAGGCTAGACAAATGCTGTTTTCCATCTACTCGGAAAGAGTCCTAATGAGTAGGATAGATAGAAAAGCTTACGCAGTGGTTTTGCTAGCGTAGAAGAACACCTCTTCAGAATGATGGGGGATATACCATCTGGACCAGCGGATTTGTGTATGTCAAGATCAAATAAAACTCTTGCAACTGTACGAGTACGAAAGTGAATTTGTCCCATAGAATGATCTACGTTCTCAAGTACAGGAGGAGATTGAACACAATCTGGCAATGTAGAATTTGCTGCGAAATGCGCAGCAAGCAGATTGGCTTTGTCTAAAGAGCTGATTATCCCAGTCCTGCTCTACGGCGCTGAAGCATGGACCGTATCAAAAGCGGATGAAGAAATCCTTGGTCGATTCGAGAGAAAAATTCTTCGAAAAATCGTCGGTCCCGTTTGCGTTGACGGGCTATGGAGACGAAGATTTAACCACGAACTATACGAGCTGTACAGCGACATACTCCTGGTCAAAAAAAACTCTGTTTAAAATGGCTAGGACATGTAGAACGAATGGACACCAATACTCCGGCTCGCAGAGTCTTCGATTCCCAGCCAGACGTCGGACGCAGTAGAGGAAGACCTTGCCTTAAGTGCGCGCACAAGTAGAAACCGATCTCAACCAACTTGGAGTGCGCCACTGGAGGCAGTTAGCTAAGGCCCGGGCTAATTGGAGAGGCATGTTGGTTGACGCCCAGGTTCATTCCGGACTGTAGCGCCACTTAAGTAAGTAGTAACAAAGAGGTATATAACTATAGAGTACGCATCACAGCTAAAAATGTTTTTAGTCGTTTCAGACGCGGGCGGTAAGTGTGAAGGTAACTTTCTGTCGCTCGTATGCATCGGCTATGCTTTTGCTTGATGCTGGCATGGCAATTTGAACACTGGGGTATCAACATCAGTACCCCACATAGTAAATTTTCGTTGTATGAGATGGACACTCTATGTAGTTGTATACTCTTTGGTAGTATATTACTAGATAAAAATCAGCGAGTTTTTCTTTATTTTATTTATTTATTTCATAACTAAATTTTAATCATTAAATTTAAGAGCTTTCTACTTTCAAATCATACATAATATATATTTTTTGTTTTCTTTCTTAATTTCATTTCTTTAAATATACAAATTTCTCACATATATACACACATGTGTATAGAAAATATAAAAAATAAAAACACTGACTTGATCTGACTTCTCTTATGTATGAGAACAATAGTTTGTTTACTTTTAAATAGTTTTCTAATATTTTTTTTTAAATAGTAATTGATACACTATATAAAAAAAACAACATATACAATAATTCTATTAATCTCACGTTCACTAATTTTTTTTTGTTTCGTTTCCAAACATTTGTTCAAATGGATTTAAAATTAAACAAACAAAATATTTATAAATACAAAATTTTTGCTTAGAAAAAGGCAAAGGAGGAGGGAGACAAAGAAAATTAAAAAAAAAATATATATCATAACATTTTTACGCGGGGTAAGGATTAGGCTTTTATGGTGTGGTTGGGAACACTGTTAGATGGGGTTCTCTTTTTTTAACATTCTACAGAAGTGTTCCTGGCTTTCGGATGGGTAATCGCCTTCTTTGCGCTAGTAGTCCCAGTCCACGAGGTTGTTTCGTTGTTGTCTCAGGAACCTCAGTGTTGTCTTCTGGCACCGATTCTTCGGTAGCGCTTTGATTTGAATCATCAGTTGAGGATGCATTGTCAGCGGTGTCCTCTGATGGCTCCTCAGCAGCTGGGATAGATTCTGGAAATTGGTTTTTTTTTTAACCTGGTCTCGGATGGATTGCAGAGCGGTACATACCTGTTGTTGATGGTCCTAAGGCTAATTTTCTTCGCGCCAAAAGTGGATTCACCTTCCTAATGGGAACTGGTGATGCCTTTGGCTTGCTTTCAGTCTTGGGTTGAAGTTGTAGGCGTGGACGGGTCTTCAGTCGGTTGAGCCCTCCAACAGCAGCAGCTGCGGTTGTAGTCTCTTGTTCAGTTTTTCCAGCGCCAGCGTTTTCATCCTCAGCGTCGTCTTTTACGTCATTGCTACTGTCATCAGCTACTTCAGCTGGTGCCGCTGTTGTTGAGGTTGTACGAAGTGTGTTGAGGCGAGCACGTGGCAAAAGGCGGTTTCCACCAGCTGCGCCACCAGCACGGTTCAAATTGAAGCGTGATGGTCTTGCTGGTAGGGGTGATGAAGTTGGTTTCTCCTCTGCTGCTTCTGACTGGACAGCTGGAGGGCTAGCAGATTCGTCTTCTTCTGCGGCTGGAGCTTGAGTAGAAGCTGTGGGACGAGCCCCAATGCGACTTCTGCTGCGAATGTTTAGAGTAGGACGGCCGCGTAGGGTACGCGCTGTAGTGCTGGATACTTGATTTTCTTCATCATTTTGATCTTGTGACTGAGCGGAATCTGGTGTCGCTGTTGTGGTGGAGGTTTGACCGCGTAGATTGAAACGGTTGCGAGCTAAAAAATAAAAATTGTAGTTTATTCGTACACATTCGATGTGACAAGATCAAAAAATCGTTTACTTCTTCCACGGAGTACAGGTGTGGCTGCAACAGGTTTTTCTTCTTCCTTAACAACAACTTCTTCCTCTGCTGAAGCTGGGGTTGGAGCAGCGGTAACAGCACGATTGCGATTGCCAAATGATGGACGTTGGAAACGGTCTAAAAATTAAATAATATTGGTTATACCACTGTAGGAGAGATTGAATTGAAAGATACTTACTTCTTCCCTTGAGTACACCGGTGCTCTCTGGCTCGGCAGCTTCAGATGGTGCTGCTTCTGTGGTGGATGTTGTTGTAGCAGCAGTAGCTCCAGACTTCAAACGGAAGCGGTTTCTACCAGCAGTAGCCAATCCACGACGACCGGCACCAAACAAGGATGTAGGAGCTGTAGTTGTCGTTGTTGTAGTTGTTGTTGTGGTGGTTGTTGTGGTTGGGGGTTCCGTTGTCGTTGTTGTTGTTGTGGTTGTAGTAGATGGTGTTGTTGGAATTACTGTCTCTGCTTCGTTTTCATCCATAAACATGGTAGTCATCATGTCGTCATTGGATTCAGTTGTATCTGGCATGTCTGTGGTCAAGTCGGTATCCAAGTCGGTGGTCATATCCATCTCGTTATTTTCATTTGCCAAAATGGCGTACAAATCCAAAGCAGCTTTCTCCATCAAAGGAGTAGTTTGATCGACTTCAGCAGCTGATTGGGCATCTTCTTCTTCTTCTTTGACATCTTCTGACTTTTCAGCTTCAGCTTGGACCTGTTCGTTTTCTTCGGATTTTGGTGCTTCTACGGCAACTGGTGCTGGTTTCTCTGAATCTCCATTGCGTGGGGATCCCTTAGCCTGCTTCTCGTCCGTGTTAAATGTCTCACTATCCACCAATTCCAGACTTGGACGTTTCACGCTGATTTTCTTGCTCTTCTCATTAGATGCGCTCGCTGTATTTTCGAGAGGTTCCAACGAAGCTGTCGGTTGGGCTTCTACATTCTTTCCTCGCGATGGGAATCGGGTCATAACTGGTAGACGGCCCTCATCAACATCTTCACTTGCTTCTGGTATACTGGCACGTCCCTTTGCCTTTCCACTGACCAAGACATTGTCCGGTGGAGATGTAGTGCTACGTTCGATATTGGTGTAGCGAGACTTGCCACGTTCCAGGGTTTCCTTTTTGCTGCTCTCTTCCACAACTGTCGACTCGGCTTCTTGTTGTTTCTTACCAGTGGCTGCCTCATCATCGTCATAATAGTAGTACACGTACTCATACTCGTAGTCCATGCCGTTGGGACCCTTCTTGATCTGGATTCGGGACTTTTGATTGTTCTCTGAACCAGCAGCGTCCAAACTGATTGTCTGATCAACAAGCCCAACGTTAATATCATCATCCATGGATAGGTCATCGGCTTGTGGCGTTGGTGGCTTGGCTGTTGTCAAAACATACGCTGAACTCTCAGTTGCGATTTCAGCTGACACCGCATCGAGTTCTTCCTGTTCAATGGCACGCTTTGCTTCTATGCTCTTCATGACATCCTCATTGATGAGAGCGCTCAGAATGGGATTCAGTTCGGGGCGTTCCTTGGTTGCAAGCAGATTCTGAGTCTGTTGCAGCTGCATTAGCGAACTGGCAGTGTCATCATCTTCATCGTACATTTTGTAGTACTGCGCATTCGGGAGATTCGTGATCTTGTGAGACGTCTGGAATTCTTCGTCAGGGCGATGGATTTTATGTGCAGTTTCGAAGCCATTATCCTCAAAAGAGGTGCCTTGAGAGTCATCCGCATTACACAGGAGTATTAAGGAACTTAGGAAACAGCTAAAAAGAAAATAAAGAAATTCATTTATTTCGGTTGAAATGGTTTATAGTTTGTGCAACCTAAATAGTTTGTGCAAAAAAAACAGTTTTCGATGAGTTTGCTTAAATTTTAAGAACGACTTAAAGAAAACACTCATAAATAATGTTGTTAACAGGTAAAGAGCTGACTAAGAAGCTGCAGATTTTAGAAATGCATTTCCAAAGTTGCGGATACATCTGTAACATAGGGGACTTCAGCATTTAACTGAGAGCTAGCTTCAAGACCAAATGGTCCCTTCGAAGAAACCTCAACATACTGAGAATTTTATTTCCCAAACAGACCATGCCCTGTCAAGAACATTCTGCCTTTGAAGAATCTTCAGCTTTCCACAGATGAGCTTAAAATGTCCTATAACGGTCAGTAAGTTAGATTAAGCCAACCTGTAAATGATACGCGTTTTTGTATCGTATTAAGTTAATATTTTAAGGGGAAAATAAATTCTTCAGCAATCCGATAAAATTCAGCTGGTTTCCCTAACTATGCAAAAAAAAATCGAACAAGTTCAGAAAAAAATTGTGATGCAAAGACCAATCGCTATGTTTCCCAACGAACTTCAAGCGTTGAGCGAAGATTATCTCAGAAGACGGCTAAAGAAATGAACCACTAAGTGATCGGTCCAATCATTTATTTCAGAAGAAGCCTTTAGCATCAAAAAGCGGATAAAGATTTTTGGTCCGAACAATTTCAGTGGTCAGACAATTAAGAATATTAAGAACCTGAGGAATTTCTAATCCATGAGATTTTCAGACTTATTCAACCAACTTCCACAATTGCAAGTTCCTTTAGTCAGACATGAGTTGCAATGATTGAGTACTTGGAGTAAAAGGAGTAAATCATTATCCTCCGTTAAGAACTCCAAAAACATGGAGTACTCAGCTGACAAAAATTCAGCATAAAAGCATTGAAATATAGATGAACGATTTTAAAAACGTACTATTGATCGTTCGGAGTGATGGTCTCTTCAAATTTATGGAAACTGCAAGAAATCTCTTCGAATTGAGGCATCTGCAAAATTTATTGAGGCATCTGCAAAATTTATCGTCGCTCGTTAAGCGTTAAAGTTTAAAGTTTATAAAAAATGGCTCATTGAGCCATTTCGGACTAAATCTCACTATCACAGACTATAACACCACATGCACAGAAACATGTACGGAATTAAGGTTAAAACGTCATCGCCCTCGAAGCTGAGATCATTGACCTAAGGATTGAAAGTCTGCGAAATAAATTTATATCCCGCTCGTAAGAAACAACAGAGATGAAATTTAGCGAGAAGTTATGAACAGTTTTGTAATGGTAGTGCTGTTGAATACCAGGCTCAAGAAACTCCAGGAGTACCACCAATGGTTGTGGTCAAGCAAGAGACACAAGCTGGAAAGTCAAAAATGTGTACGCTCCTTAAAATAAAATCCTTGGTACGTGGAACGATTATTAACAATGGCAGCACCATGGGGAAGGTAATCTTATAAGAGATTGCCATTTGAGCATGCTGCAAATAAAATACAAATGTTTGGCGCAACAGGCTCGTTAGATTAGCATTCTCACAACCAGCATGCTCCAGCGACCCAAATATTTTCGAAATTTATGTGTTAAAGGTTGAAAAATGTAAAGAAATAGGAATGACAGACATATAACACCGTTAGAAAAACTACAGAGAATTCTTTTTGAGGTACTGCGAGGGTAGAGAAATAAATATAGGTGCTGCTTAAAGCTGTGATTGCGTAAAATGAATAAAGCTGAACATTAGCTTTGCAATGAACTCGTAGTACGGTCCATATTTCTTATCACTTCCTGACTTGAGGAACATTTTCTAAAAGCATGGACAAAAAACATAGGAGAAGTTGGTGAAACCTTGTAGAGATACTGGAACTCTGGAAATGAAAAATGGAGCGAAAACGATATACTCTTCGAAGGAAATTAGCTCATTTTACTTAAAAACCTCATATCCAGCATACTAAAAAAAGGTACACTATGAACAGCTAGACTTGAAATACATTCTTCTTTGGCCGCCATACATGCAAATTGTTCTAAAATTGTTCTAATATAATTAAATAGACAAATTAAAACCCAAAATAGTCTTTTTGTTCGAAAATATCAGAGCAGTTTGTTCACTTACTAGGACTGAAGACGCCACCGCCGCGCCGTCTAGAGGAGGACTATTTTTGCCAAACAAAAAAAAAGTGTTTTCTTTATATCCTCCACAGGATTTTCTAAGAAATGGCATGCATAGATAAAGCGAAGTGTGCGCTCAGTGGAGTTAGAGAGCAATTTTTTTACTAATCATCCTCCGAAGACTAAGGAGCCCTTAATTTTAAAGGAGATTTCATCATTACCTTGGGAGATTGTAGATTGCTATATCTACAGGATTTTCTAAAAAAAAATGGCAATCCTAAGTAAATCGTACGCTTAGTGGAGCTAGAGAGAAATTTATTTTCCTAATCATCCTGTGTAAATGCACCGAATCAATCCTAATGGTTCTTTAAATTAGCTTTGATCCATTTCAATGGAGCGGGCCCTTAATTTGAAAATAGGTCAAAGAAATATCTATAGGTTTTACAACTTTGAGGATCTTTATAGATCATCATTAGCTGAGCTTATCAGGTGGCTAAAAATTGATTTACATTAAATAGCATACAGCTATTTGTTGAGTCGGACAATGGGCATCAGTTCTTAACTAAAGAGAACTAATTGACAATGACCTGGGGACTTAAACATCAAGCCCATTATATCGTTACTCCAAGCGACTGGTCGAAAGAAAGTATCAGCTAAACGGTTAAGACATCAAGGGACCACTAGTAACCAAACAAGCGTCTATTAAGTTGACAAATCTCAAGTTTGCACCCTGATGCGAAAAATAGACTGGCTCTGAAAGTGACTGAAAATGTCATGAAAGGGACAACCAACACAAGTAAAAATAAGTAGAAATGACAGACTGGAAGAAGATAGATGAAGACTAGGTTCAGATCCATCCTGATTGAGATCCAAAGTCATCTAGAAGATTACCATATAGAAAGTATATAATCAACCATCGGTCAAAGTTAACCTAGATAAGACAGACAGTCATTTAGCTAAACAGCATCAGAACCAACAAATAGAAGTGCAGAACTGAAAGCAGGTAACTAAATACTAAGCTACATGGAAGCCCATATCGTTTGAGGGTCATGGGCAATGGTCATCCTAAAAATATCCATAAATCAAAATTAACCTTGAGTTAACACACTGAGTCATATTTCTACTGAAGAAAGGTGTAAGGGGACCAAATTTGTGGAAGAGTCATCTGGACTAAGGCTCAGATAATTGGCAAATTCCGAAACACACTTAAAAAAGGAATCTCGTCCAAAGATAAAAGAATATAATGATTTTAACGCCTATTAACTTTCGGGAAGAGCGAGAAGCTGATCATCCTTATTTTAGTAAAGACTTCGTCGAACAATACGAAGACCTTGAGATAGAACTTCACCATGCACAGTCCAAGTTAAAATAAGTCAGCGTACTCTTATGATCGCATCTATCTACTGTCCATCACGCTCCGCGCTTGAAAAAAGTGACTTTACTAATGGCGTTTTCTATTTTGATCAAGATCAGTCAAAAGACCGATTTTGACAGTTGTTGTTTTCAATTGGGACAAATTTTAATTTTTTTTATCTCAGATCCAGTGTTGCCGGAGAGAAATATTATAAGGGAGTACTGCAGCCAAACAAGGGGAGTATTTTGAAAAAAATAGGAGTACAGACAATTTTTAGTCTTTAAAAATAAGTATGTGCACAACATCTTTGTATACTCTATCCCTTAGAGGTATATAAGTCTTGTTTTAAAGTTAAGTTTTTAACATTATATACCTTAAAGTATATCAGCTAGCCATTCTTAGTCGATCTAGCAATGTCTCTCTGTCTGTCCGTCCGTTCGTTTGTGTATCACCGATTTTTGGCCCTAACATACCAGAATTTTGAGATAGAGTGTTGAAATTTAGTGCATAGACTCTCTTTCCAACGAAGCAGAATAAACGTCTTTTCTGACCAAATCATAAGGAATTTAAAAAAAAAGTGACTGAACAAGAAATTTAGACTATGTCATTATCTATATTTCCTTCATATATAGTTTTTGATCAATTTTTGCCGGAGTTTTATTAAAAAATGAGATTTTCACCAAAAAAAAAAAACATTTCGTTGCCATATATCATTTTGATTCAGTTTTTGGGGTGTTTTTCTACAAAAACCGTTTGTATAGCCTACCCAGCGTTGCCAGACGTTGGTGGGACGTCCCGATTTTGAGCCCAAAATTAAATTTCCGCTCATTCCTCTCTTTCAAATATCTTGGCAATCATGGCAACTATGAATGTTAATTGCGGTAGGACGAAGAGTGAAGCAATAGTTTCTGAAGTATTGACAAAATAATTTTGAAGGATGCAATACAAAATTTTAAAGAATATTCATTCTATTTGCTTTCTATGGATGCCACCAATATGTCTGCGATATTTTAGTTTCGAGAAATGCATACAAAACAAATAACTGGATTTTGTAGATAGTAATGATGAAACAGCTTACCAAATAACAAAGGTACTTTGTGAAACAATGGATAAACATAGCTTAAAATTATCGCAAGTATATTCATATGAAGCTGACAATGCAAATGTAAACTTCGGTTCAACTTAAAAGATAAGTATTAGAAAAACATACTGACTACTTATGCTCTTTATGTCCCGCTTTGGACGTAAGAATCCCGCTTTTATCAAAAGGTTCAAAATCCCGCTTTGCCCGAAAAAAAATCTGGCAGCGCTGACCCTACCCCATAGCATATGCCATAGAAAACCATTTTTTTTGTCGAACCATAAAAGATTTATATAAATTGTCTGTTCAACCATCCCTAAAATAAATGACCCCAAAAAGTGTAAATATGTCTAAAATTGAATGGAGAAGAAATATAGAAAATGTCACATCTGATTATGATATGATGTATAGAAGAAATGTTCATAGAATTACTTAATAACCTTTTTTAAATTGTACCTAAAACCGTTGTTTACTAAAAACGACCGAAAAAGGTCGCCTGGCTAAAAGATTTATATTTATGAATTATAGGTTTTGGGATTTTCTAAATATGTTTTACAAAAACTTTTTGAAAGTTCTTTACCGTTTGGCCAAAAACAACGTTTTACTGAAAAGCGGGCGTGATTTTTAAGACCTAAAAATTGGTGATGGACAGACAGGCTAATTCGACTAAGCTAGCAATTCTGAGTCTGAGTCATAAATAAAAAATTATTAAATCAAAATAATTATACAGCTATGGGATGTGGAATACACACACAAGAATGAATGAAAATCACTTTTTGACGACAGTTTTGAATTTTAAGTGAATTAAATTATTTTGGTTGACATTCACCTAGCTGCAAGTGTATGATATTTTAGGTCTTTAAAAAAAAAATAGGAGTACGAATTTGAAAGGAGGAGTACGGGAGTACGGAGGTGTTGAAAGTAGTACAATACTCCTATGGGAGTACTTTCGGCAACGCTGCTCAGATCAGATCTATTTTTCAGATCTGGCTTTTTCGGCAGATTTACCCCTCTTTACACTAACACTAATAGAAATGACAGCTGTCAGTTTGACTAGAGTGATTTGCGGTTTGATTTATTATTATATCGGTTGTGAAAAACTATAATTAATCATTGAAACTGTAGCAGTTCTATGTGAAACATAAATTATATCAAAAACAAACAATCTGTATGACTTGAAGACACAAAATAACAACAATACACAGAAAAAAAAGATCGAATTTCAGATCAAAATCCAGATTTACCAAAAAAAAAAACGCCATTACTTGCTTCAATCTCTAAAACCTTGTTTTCATTATTGGCAGCGATTTTAATGCGAATGGGTTTAACATTCATTCCGCGAAAATTTAAAATGCTCTCTAAGGTAGGTATGGAGTGCAGCACTCAAGGGATTATGAAGGGGAAGAAAGAGAGTGCTAGGAAAGATTTTGGATTGAGTGAAGACTATCTCTATTGGTGATATCCGAACTAACTTCGGAGAGTCACTGTTTTTTGTGTTCGTTAAATTCGCAGAGCTTTCAAGATGGTGTATACTTTGAGGAGTAACTACCGACCTTTTTTTATATCATTGAATAAAAGTTTCATGGATTTAAGTTGGGATTGAACGCCCAACCTTCCACTCAACAGGCGAACACATCACCAGTACAACGCGGCCAACAAAACTTCGATTTGTCGTTTGATCATTCCCCAATTATTTTATCATTGTGCCTAAAAATAGTCTATAACCTAGAGCCAGCGAGATTAATGAGTAGATCAACTAACTGGGAAGGCTTCTGAAACGTTATAGAAAAAAAAATGTTAAACTGAGTGGTCCACAAACGACAACCGACGAAAAGATACTTAAAAGCAGACATTACAGCCATCCAGGAAATACGATGGGATGGGCCGGGCAAAAAGAGTATGAAAAACTCTGACTACGGACCGTGTTATAGTGAAACCTTTAAACTTTTGGTAATCAAGTGATTCACTTGAATTTCAATAGGAACCATTATTTGACGATTTAGCAATGATTTGATCACCGGAGAAATTCTCAAAGCTAAAACTAGGAAGGCTGAGCTCAGACTTAAACACGTGCCTACCCAATGAAATTTCCAAAAGGAACTTTTCAAAAGATAGCGGTATTCCTGAATTAAAATCATATAGACTAATTTCGCTTCTTCCAGTCATATAAGGATACAGGCGCTTATAGCAGATAATAAACTTATCCCTGACCACCAGCTTGGGTTCAGAAGAAGGCATTCAACGATTGACCAGGTGCACAGAACTACTGACGTAACGAGGAAAGCTATCGATGAAAACATGCGCATTCCTTGACGTCTCGCAAAATGAAGCACGATCGTTTGAAATGCAGATTACGACAAGTTCTCCCAGGATACCTACATAATATCCTAGAATCATATCTCGGGAATAGACTCTTCCATTTTACACATGGAAACGAATAGCTTAAAGAAAAATCGACCGGTGTAACCCAAGGAAGTACTCTTGGGCCGCTTCTCTATCCGTTATATACTCGTGATATGCCACAACTCTTGATGACACTTCTATCCTAGCAGTAAGACGATCGAAGAAACGACACTGAATAAAACGAATAAATGGATTGGGGACTGACGGATATCCCTCAATGAAACCAAATCGCTTTATGTGCATTTTACCTATAAGAAAACTAGAGACTTGACAATTTTTCTAAACTTGGTGAGAATACCCTTTGCAAACGAAGCCAAATACCAAATGGAATTCGGACATGAAAATGAAACGTAAGAAACTTGAAATGAAATATAAAAAACTCGGAAGCCTTTCCCAGCTCGGGACCGAAAACAAAATTCTTTTTATAGCGGGTGGGCCATATGAACAAAACTAAATTTTGTCCCATTTGTTATGGGTTTATTAATAAGAGCAAACACTCCCAATAGTAATGGAACCCAACATCGTTCAAGAAGCTGCCTAGGCTAGTTTCGCAGTAGTGCATTCTGTCACTCCAATTTCCCGAGACCTATTTGATGGTTTCGGGCTGTAGCTCACGGATTGATCGGATGATATTGGCATTAAGTGCGGATTGTTGGCATAACTTCGGTCCTTCACTGTTCCCCACAAAAAAAAAGTCCGAAGGGGGTCAAATCGCAGCTCCGACCAATTGACATTGGGAATTTGGTGCACAAAAGATCAATTGTAGCATGAGCTGTGTCCAAATTCATGTCCTTAATTTCAGTAAATACGAGTGGTGGGTGCACGATACGGTTATGTATATATATATTACATGGCACGTACCGTCAATAGAATGGCTAAAAGAACAAAAAATTACCTAGAATTATGACAAAAGAAAGTTCTGGATACAAAATTTGAAGACAGACAGACGGAGCGACGGACCAATATAAAAAATTACCTAGAATTATGATAAACAAAATTCTGGATACAAAATTTGAAGATAGACAGACGGAGCGACGGACGAAATTACAAAAACCACTTTTTTGCTTTCCGCTATGTTAGAATCAATCAAAATCTCGAGGTCGAATTATGTCACGAAAGCAATACCATTTCTCTTTGTAAAAGAAAGTTAAAAAGTTGGTAAACATGGATCTGTAACGCCCACCGTTGACCGAAAGGTTGTCCCCAGCCTAATTTTTGAAGAAAAATTGTTTCAATGATGCCACCACTCCACAATCCGCAACCAAAGTGTCACTCTATGTGGATCCATCGGCTTCTTGACAAATACTTGAGACTTGAGACGGAACCCCAGATGCGGCAATTTTGTTTATTAACGTCGACAAGATGAAAATGTTCCTCGTCAGAAAAGATGATTTTTCGCCCAAAATCATTGTCTAATTCAAGCTGCTCTAAGGCCCAATTTGCGAAGCGATAACGAAGCGGATGGTCGTGCGCCTTCAATTGCTGAGTCAATCATCAGGCTGGTGCGGGAATTTATCTCACACTCTCGGCTACAGCAGCAACATTCTCATCTGGGCTACATTCTCACCGACGGAGAGTTTAGCATACCAGTATCACGAACCTTTTGCACAAACTTGCGTACAACAGGTGGTCAGTGCTTCGTTTGGTCAAAGCTTCTTTTCAAATAACGCACTGTTTGGACTACACAGCACTCACTTTGGAAATAAGTTTTCAATGTTTCCCTACGTTGTTCGGTAAAGCGACTTGTTTCGTTCGGTGGAGGAGTGATACAGATTTCGAGCGGGAAACAGATGTCACAGTGTCAAAATAACCTATGCTTTAAAAAGAAACCACTAGATGGCCCACCCTGTACAAGCAATTCCTAAAGCCGGTAAGGACCTGGCGGTATACAACTTTTGGGTTGTACCCAGAAAGTAAATGCTAATATTTTACAAACTTTTTTAAATAAAGTGCTTAGAGTAATTGTCCAAGCACCGTGGTATACTAAAAACGACGGTATCCATAGCGATCTCGGAATTCATACAATAGAAGCTGAAGAAGTTTTCCGTGAAAGCATAGAAACTAGTTAATCGGACATATCAACAATACAGACCTACAAATTTTGGATATCCTTAACTAATGGCGTTTTCCACTGGGAAAAAAATCAATTTTTTTTTATCTGAAGCTGTCAAAAGACCG
The DNA here is from genome assembly GCA_932526625.1 of Rhingia campestris. Taxonomy (NCBI): domain Eukaryota; kingdom Metazoa; phylum Arthropoda; class Insecta; order Diptera; family Syrphidae; genus Rhingia; species Rhingia campestris. The sequence goes on from OW052186.1 coordinate 12,627,279, forward strand.
ATTTTGACAGTTGTTGTGTTCCATTGGGCAAAAAAATTGATTTTTTTTTATCTTAGATCAATTTTGCAAATCTGTAATTTTCGGCAGATTTACCAATACCAATACAAATGATAGCTGTCAGTTTGACTAGAGTGATTTTCATTTGGATTTATTACTTTAGTTGTGAAAAACAGGAGTGCTTTGCGTTTGGATTTATTAATGGATATAGATACAGAAAATAAAGTTATACTTGAACTATTAAATTCGTCTTCGGAAAAAGATGAAGATAATTTCTGTATTTTCAAATTTTTGTTATGTTTTTAATGTTGGCAGCTACACCGACGCTAACTTCACAGACACAAAATGACACCAATACAATGACAAAAAAAATAAATCTGAATCGTGTTCCATTGACACTCAAAAAGATCAAATTTCAGATCAAAATCTAGATTTCCCAATGGAAAACGCCATTAAATCGCATCAGGACTTCCCAAATTGCACTAGAACGCACTAGTGGTTCACTTGCATCCACATCGGTTAGGTCTATTTGAATTAGTCTCCGTTATCGATTGTGAATAAGTAATTTTTTTGAGTTTGATAAGAACTCACAAAAATTTAACAAAAACACTATTCAAACATGTGCAACCTAATGCGGATGACAACTATCTCTTGACACATCAAACGTGTCCCATTGACAGTTGCAAAAATGTGTGGATTCAGTCGAGTTGGAACGTACAACAAATAAACCCTTTATACAGAATTATACCGGTTAACAAGCACAGAATTCACAATATCTAACCAAATAACCGTTGCATTTAACAACGTCACCGATTCTGTCAACTCTAACACCAGTTATGCAGTGTGACCTTTAAACGTCACCAGACCACGAGTGTCGCAAAGCCTTTATTTTATGCAACTGACTTTTACCAATACACCAACACCAAGTTAATCATCTTATTTAATGGTTTCTTCGAAAGTGAGTCTTACAAAATATTAAGCAGTCTCTTTGTCTGCCTCCGGCTATAAGTTCGTATTGTTTGACATTTACTGTGGGGAATTGGAATGTTGTTTCATTTGTATACGGTAAAAAAAAAAATTGTACCCCTGATGAAACAACAAATCGAAACCGGTAAGTTCAGCATACACTCACATACAAGTTGCAGTCGACGACGGCACGGTGTATGATCCGCACAAGAGTCGTTTCTTTCTTTCGAATATCGATTGGAATGCGAGAGATGCAGTTCCAATTTATAGTGGACGAACATTAATTCTGTTGTGATGCCATCTAGTTGATATGCGGAAGAGTATTCCCTGCTTCTTCGGCAGCAAGCGGTTAGCGGTGCATTGTGCATAATCAATTTTTTTTTATAAATATTGGGTGGTGCAAGTCAGCCAGCCAAGCCAAGCCAGCCAACTCATCTTGAATAACAATTTGAGTGAATATTTGTTGAGCAATTAGGTTTTTCTTTTCTTCTCTGTTGATGGCATTTGAGGTGTAATTTAATACAGGATCTACCCACTCAATTAAATGGCTCTGACATAGGTATTGCCATATGCGAAATTCAAGGAATGTGTTTATGAAAAATATTAAAAACTTTGCGAGCTGTGGCCGGCATGTAAACGATTTTTAATAGTTTGTATGCAAACCGAGTTGGTATCAATTTATAAAGTTTCGGTGTAGAATGTTATGTTTTATTTTTAAATGAAATACAGTTTAGGAAAGATACAGACAAAACCTTATTTTTTTTCAATGCCCCCCAAGACCCCCAAATAAGAGGGGTCTTACGAATGTCTGGCTTACGAACGTCTGACAATCATCCAGGAGTATACAACTGTCATGGGAATGAGTAGTGGGTAAGGAGGTCTCCGTGTTTATATCAAAAATATAAGTTCGCTTACAGAAATTAATGGATGAACCAGGTTTGAGGCCCTGTATGACCACCTTAAGTCAGATATTTCCTTTTTTAAACGCATTTGATGCAATTCTTGGGTATTAATCTCACCCTATAGTAGCAAATGTTTCAGTTAGGATAGACAAAAAAACAACCTATTTGAGCTGCTTCAAAATATTTGCACAACAGGATATTAAGGAATCGCAAGGGCTGGTCAGGTTCTTGAACAGAGATGGTAGCGGAAGAGCTGAGTGGCCAACGGGAGTGCACAATCCCGTAGAAGATACTGATGTCCCTGCGTCCTGAGGGTGTCTAATAAATTGGAGCTGCGGCCCTCCAGTTTTTTGCTGTGCTTTTGGTTAACTACCCAATCACGGAAAAAATAGTTGTTGCGATGCAATCAACAGCCTCGGAAAGGACTGATTTTATTGTAGATGAACATGCTAAACGAAAAAACGACAAAGACGTTCATATCTAAACCTAGAACGTGAGAACATTCAATAGGGGACGTACAGTGAAACAATGAAAGCTGCCTAAAAGCTAACATTACTGCCATCCAGGAAATACGATGGAATGGGCTGGGCAAAAAGAGAATGATAAACTGTGACCGTGTTATAGTCAGCACAGCAGAAATTGCGACTATTTGGATGTGGGTTTTGTACAAGTGCCAGACTAAAGCAAGAAGAACGCATTGCAACAATCCGCATCAAGGCCAAATTCGCCAACAAGTCCTTATATGCGCTCACGCTCCAAAGGAACATGCGGCGCTGCATGCAAGTGAACATCGCTCACTTTGCCACTGTCGATCTACAAGCGACATCGGAATAATTGATAATATTAACACAAACAGTATTATTTAAATAATATCAACCTGCAATTACAGATTTATTTTAGATAAAAGTCGACATTTTAACAGTCAATGAAATTTATATTTGACCAGTCGACATTTTATTTGTCAACCATTCGTACGCTTCCCCCAGCACATGGTTTCCTCAAATCGATATATATAAGGAGACATGGTAGTCTCCAGATCACGGAATGGTCAATCATCCAGTATTTTGGATGTCCAAACTTTCCGCGGGGCTAACATCGACTCAGCCCACTACCTTGATGCAGCCAAGGTAAGAATACGGATATCTACAATGCCACAACAAATCAGAAATACTGTTCAAAGATTTAATGTCGAAAGACTGCAATCACAAGAGTGGCGGTCTCTTGTCCTTCGCGGAACGCGTATCTCTTAACTTATTTATTTACACCATACAATCTAATATCGAAGAACAATGGCAACGATACCAACAAGCCACAACTGATTACTCGCACACAAACCTAGGGTTTGATGACGAATGCCGACAGATTCCCACAGCCAAGAACCATGCCTACAAGACTAAGCGGTAGGTGAAGACGAAAATTGTCATTGAGCTCTATAGACACAGAAGGAGAGAAGAACACCGGCTTTTCAAGAAAAAAGTAAAAAGAGCAAAAAAAAAAGCGCGCGATCTATAGGATACAGAGAGGTGCCACTCCGGGAATGATGTTAGCAAATTTTACCAAAATGTAAAACGTCAATATCAGGGATACTAGGCGCGAACAAAGTCCTGATGAATAGGGAAATATTGGAATTGAGACACAGTCGATGCTGAGGATATGAAAGAACCACTTCTGCAGGCGATGACTAACAATCTCCCGCTCTCAGACAGAACGAACCTTTCAATATTGGCTAACAAAGGGAAAACTACCAACTACCCGACCGAATTGAAGATAGGATATCAATATCTAAACATAAGCTTGGGAAAGCTGCCGGAAATGACTGCAGAATGGACCCTCAGCGTCGTTCTTCCGATCCACAAAAAAGGAGACCCTCTGAAATGCGCCAACTACAGAGGCATAAGTCTCCTCAACGTCGACAACAAGATCCTATCTGCGGTAATATATGAACTCCTGAAACCGTTTATCAACAGACTGATCGGTCCTGGTGTGTTTTAGGCCAGGAAAGTCCACAACAGAAAAAATCTTGTCACTTCGGCAGTTTCCGAAAAAAAGCCGTCCAAATCGATTTCAAAGCCGAATATGACAGCATTTATATAGAATCTAGTTTTGGTATACCTGCCAAACTCGTCCATTCAAGCAGGATGAATATGGAGAGCTCTTGCTGCTCCATCAGTGTCGGAAATAACCTCACCAACACATACGATACCAAAAAGTATAAACTCAAGGCGACGCACTGTCACGTGACTTCTTTAATTTGATTCTTGAGAAGATTGTGCAAAACTCCCAAGCCAAATCCAGAGTCACAATCTAAGATAAATTGGTGCCGACGATATTGACATCATTGGTCGGACTCAACATGATGTCAAAGCCACGTTTGCTAGTATAAACAAGGAAGCGGCAAAACTGGGTTTAGCAGCGAATGAGAATAGTTATCAAACTTCTAGTTTTGACCCGCAAATTATATTTCCTATGTTTCATACAGAGTAGAGCCCCGACAGCAATCATTACTTAATTACTTACTTAAGTGGCGCTTCAGTCCGGGATGAACCTGGACCTTAACCAATATGCCTCTCCAATTAGCCCGGTCCTTAGCTAACTGCCTCCAGTTGCGCACTCCAAGTTGGTTAAGGTCGATTTCTACTTGTGCGCGCCACTTAAGGCGAGGTCTTCCTCTACTGCGTCCGACGTCTGGCTGGGAATCGAAGACTCTGCGAGCCGGAGTATTGGTGCCCATTCGTTCTACATGTCCTAGCCATCTTAAACGTCCAATGCGGAGTTTTTTGACTAGGGGTATGTCGCTGTATAGCTCGTATAGTTCGTGGTTGAATCTTCGTCTCCATAGCCCGTCAACGCAAACGAGACCGAAGATTTTTCGAAGAATTTTTCTCTCGAACCGACCAAGGATTTCTTCATCCGCTTTTGATACGGTCCATGCATCAGCGCCGTAGAGCAGGACTGGGATAATCAGGGTCTTATAAAGCTTCTTCTTCTTAGCCCGAAGAAACAGCGATTGGCAAAAGTAATTCTTCGTTTGATTTCTGACGAGGTGTTGTTGTCAGAGTTAATAGCGGAACCGAGGTAGACAAAGTCCCGTACTACCTCAAAGTTATATCTGTCAATGGTGACGTTCTGTCCAATTCGTCGATGTTGTGTGTCCTTTCGTGTTGACAGCATATCCTTAGTTTTACCCTCATTTACTGCTAAACCCATTTTTGCCGCTTCCTTCTCTATACCAATGATGTCAATATCGTCGGCGTATGCTAGTAGTTGCAGCGATTTTTGGAAAATTGTGCATCTGGTGTTGGCTCGGGAGTTTTGCACAAACCTCTCAAGAATCAAATTGAAGAAGTCACCTGACAACGCATCGCCTTGCCTAAATCCTTTTTTGGTATCGAATGTGTCGGTGAGGTCGTTTCCGACCCTGATGGTGCAGCGAGAATTCTCCATCGTCATCCCACACAAACGGAGGAGTTTGTGCGGTATACCAAAACTAGGTATGAGTCTGTATAGTTTGTCTCTATAAATGCTGTCGTATGCGGCTTGGAAATCGATAAATAGGTGGTGGGTATCGATTTGGATTTCTTGGGTTTTTTCCAGGATCAGCCGAAGTGTAAAAATTTGATCGATTTCGGACTTTCCTGGCCTAAAACCACACTGATAAGGGCCGATCAGGTTGATGGTAAACGGTTTCAGGAGTTCACATATTACGGCAGATAGGATCTTGTAGGCGATGTTGCGCAGACTTAAGCCTCTGTAGTTGCCGCAGTTCAGAGGGTCTCCTTTTTTGTGGATCGGGCAAACGATGTTGAGGTTCCATTCTTCAGGCATACTTTCATCCGACCAGATTTGGCTTATGAGTTTTTGGATGTTCTTTACCAAGTCATCTCCGCCAGCTTTATAAAGCTCAGCGGGAAGGCCGTCACTTTCGGCGGCCTTATTAAGCTTGAGTTTAGATGTTGCTATCCTCATTTCACTTAGGTCAGTTGGTAGGCAGTTTTCGCTGTCATTGCCAATATTGAATGGTTGGTTCTGTCTGACAGCGGAATGTTGTTCGTAATCGCCGTTTAACAGTCTGCAGAAGTGGTTCTTCCATATCCTCAGCATCGACTGTGTCTCAACTACGATATTTCCTTGTTCATCTCGACAGGATTCTGTTCGAGCCTTGTTTCCTTGGCTTTGACGTTTTACATTTTGGTAAAACTTGCGAATATCGTTCCTGGAGTGGCACCTCTCTGTATCCTCGATGGCGCGCTTTTCTTGCTCTTTTTTCTTCTTTCTGAAAAGCCGATGTTCTTCCCTTCTTCTTTGCCTATAGAGTTCTATGGCAGCTCTCGTCTTCACCTGCAGCTTAGCCTTGTAGGCCTCGTTCTTGGCTGCGAGCATCTGTCGGCATTCCTCATCAAACCAGGGGTTTCTTGCTGATGGCCGCGAGAAACCTAGCACATCAGTTGCGGCTGATCTAATGGCTTGTTGGCATCGTTGCCATTGTTCTTCGACATTAGATGCTGGTGGTGTGTTGTGAGTCGAGAGGTTAAGTGATACGCGTTGCGCGAACGTCTTAGCGGTCTCTGGCGATTGCAGTCTTTCGACATTAATTTTTTTCACAGTATTTCTGGTTTGTTGTGGCGTGATAGATATCCGCGTCCTTACCTTGGGTACAACAAGGTAGTGGTCCGAGTCGATGTAAGCCCCTCGGAATGTTCGGACATCCAAAATACTGGATGCGTGCCTCTTGTCTATCGCAATGTGATCAATTTGGTTGACTGTTCGTTGATCTGGAGACCGCCATGTCCCCTTATGGATAACGAGATGAGGATGCCGTGTGCAGGCTATAGTGGCATTTCGTTCCGTAGCGAAGTCAATTAGCCTAAGTCCGTTACCAGACGTGTTGTCGTGTAGGCTATATTTTCCGACAGTACTGCTAAAGGTGTCTTCTCTTCCTACCTTTGCGTTAAAATCTCCCAGCACGATTTTAACAACGTACTTTGGCAGTCGCTCATAGGTTTTGTCGAGGAGCTCGTAGAAGCAATCCTTAGTTATTTTTAGATTTAAAAGGAATTTTTTCATTTTTGGTTTTATTTCGTTTAGACTTATTTCACTTCACCGACAAAAATCATCCACCACTGGATATTTTTATTGACATAGGCGGCCATTTGTACGAATATTGCTGACTCGTATGAACGTTCGTACTCTTTTGACTTTCCAAAAGCGAACTTTCAAAGTCTATCCGAAGAAATTATTCATTCGAATGTGAAAATTGACGGTTTCTCTAATTTGGAAGAAGCTGTAAAAAAAATGTTATCTTCTAATAAAAGATTGCATGGACAGAACTATTCCAGTTAAGCATTCTGAAAATGCTCAAATCCAACATCCTTGGTACACGTAAGAGCTTAAATCTCTTCAAAATAGATGTAACCAGGACTGGAATAATTTTGTAAAAAGCCAGAATCATTACGTCGGAATTATTTCAATGAATTCTCTGCGATGTCAAATAGTTAAATTATAGCCTATTTAACTATTTGTCATCGCAGAGAATCCAGTCAAAATGTAGAACGCTCTTAAAAATTACCCTTAACGCTTTTGGGGATCTGTCAATTCGAAGAGGATCCAACTTCTCTTATAGTAATTCAAAAACATCGAGCTCTCTTATTTTATCAAACTTATTCGCAGAGAATTTCAGTAAATCATTTATTGATATTCCTCTAGCCTTAGGCGAACATTATTTCAGTTATCTCATTAACTGTCCTCAAGTTGTACGCAATGCATCAGTCGTAAAGCAATGCAAAGATGCTTGCCATGCCTTAAGTATATGCCAAATCTGGTCGGTTGAAAGCATGCCTGAAGAATGGAACCTCAGCATCGTTTGCCCGATCCACAAAAAAGGAGACCCTCTGAACTGCGCCAACTACAGAGGCATAAGTCTCCTCAACATCGCCTACAAGATCCTATCTGCCGTAATATGTGAACGCCTGAAACCGTTTACCAACAACCTGATTGGCCCTTATCAGTGTTGTTTTAGGCCAGGTAAGCCCACAACCGATCAAATTTTCACACTTCGGCAGATCCTGGAAAAAACTCAAGAAGTCCAAATCGATACCCACCATCTATTCATCGATTTCAAAGCCGCATATGACAGCATTTATAGAGACGAACTGTACAGAGCCATGTCTAGTTTTGGTATACCGCCCAAACTCGTCCGTTCGTGTAGGATGACGATAGAGAATTCTCGCTGCTCCATCAGAAACGACCTCACCGACACATTCGATACCAAAAAAGGATTTAGGCAAGGCGATGCGCTGTCATGTGACTTCTTTAATCTGATTCTTGAGAGGATTGTGCAAAACTCCAAAGCCAACACCAGAGGCACAATTTTCCAAAAGTCGGTGCAACTACTAGCATTCGCTGACGATATTGACATCATTGGTAGGACTCAACGTGATGTCATAGCCACGTTTGCTAGTATAGAGAAGGAAGCGGCGAAAATGGGTTTAGCAGTAAATGAGGGCAAGACTAAGTATATGCTGTAATCACGAAAGGACTCACAACATCGACGAATTGGACAGAACGTCACCATTGATAGATATAACTTTGAGGTAGTACGGGACTTTGTCTACCTCGGCTCCGGTATTAACTCTGACAACAACATCTCGTCAGAAATCAAACGAAGAATTACTCTTGCCAACCGCTGTTTCTTCGGGCTAAGAAGGCAATTAAGTAGTAAAGCCCTCACTCGAACTACTAAGGATATCCTTTATAAGACCCTGATCATCCCAGTCCTGCTCTACGGCGCTGAAGCATGGACCGTATCAAAAGCGGATGAAGAAATCCTTGGTAGATTCGAGAGAAAAGTTCTTCGAAAAATCTTCGGTCCCGTTTGCGTTGACGGGCTATGGAGACGAAGATTCAACCAAGAACTATACGAGCTGTACAGCGATATGCCCCTGGTCAAAAAACTCCGCAATGGATGTTTAAGATGGCTAGGACATGTAGAACGAATGGACACCAATACTCCGGCTCGCAGAGTCTTCGATTCCCAGCCAGACGTCGGACGCAGTATCGGAAGACCTCGCCTTAAATAGCGCGCCCAAGTGTGCAGAAACCGACCTCCACCAACTTAAAGTGCGCAACAGGAGGCAGTTAGCTAAGGACCGGGCTAATTGGAGAGGCATGTTGGTTAGGGCTCAGGTTCATTCCGGATTGTAGCGCCACGTAAGTAACTCACTAAAATCGTACAGCAAAATAGTATTTTTTCTACACTCTGACTTCAAAAACACGGACAATTCTATAGTAAAGGTCAGAATGGACAATTCCAATTTATAAGATAACCATAGGGGCGATATTGGCCTTTCAGCATATCTTCCACCATATCTTTACATAAAAATGTCTGATTAAAACTTAAAATGTATATGACCTCTTGTCCAAATATGTCAGAGCAGCTGAAAAGGTTATCGCAGCTTATTTATTCAACTATCAGTCATTTTCTATTGTATTTCAGACAGCTGATCCATGTTTAGTTGAATAAATACACGTGGTTAGTGTCCCTTAGCTTATTTGCGTTTGCTATTATGTACTGGAAATTATGTTAGATGATGTCAACCGTTGGCCCAATCTCATACATTGCAGAACAGACTCAGTTAAAAAAAAATCAGTACAATCTACATGCTCTCAATAATGTTAAGCAATACTTTGAACTTGGCTAAGCCCCTCGTCTAGTTTGTTTGCAATTACATACTTTGAACGCCGCTTATTGCTTAATCCAAGACTAGAAGCGTATCATAGATATCACTTTCAATTTCAATTAAAAACCCCAAACCAGTTCGAATAAAATCTTGATGACCTTTCCAATATAGTGTCTCGTCACCTATAGCAGCTAGTTAGATGCAATATCTTAAGTGGCCTAGCGACATATCATCAAAAAAAAATTCTTCATCCGGGAGATTGTATAGACTTTCTTTTGGAACTTTTTTGGTCGTACGTCCTTCAACTCTTCAGAATCCATTAAAAGTTATTATAACCCTATCCCCCCCTTAGAGATAGCATCCGATTCATACAAGACTAAACAGAAAAACATTTGACCATGAAGATATGTCTCTGTATGCGTTCTCCTTCTCTCTCCGGGTTGCCATGTCTAGATACATTTTTATACAGGGTACACTGAAACTGAAGACATGTGTCAGCGACATGAACTGGTTTTTAAAGGCGAACATGCTTTCTTTGCAATCACAACAATTTATACACTTACACATGCAATATAATTACGATTCCACACCCAACAATGCGATTGTTTCTTGTCACACATCCTTGCCTAAAAGTACGGAAGCAAGAACAATTTCCAACTTAAATAACAATACACTTGACCGCGATTAAAAGAACGAATTGGGACACAAAAGAGTCGCTTTAAGAATACATCCCCCCATCCATAAGATTCATCAGCCGGCCAATTAAAATGTCAGGACTCTGACCTACCTCACTATTCACTTTCGATTTCAAATTCGACATCGAGTTGCTTGGTCGGGTTAACTTTCTGTGTTTGCATGTAATCTTTGGAAGTGGTGAAAAGTACACATAGATACATCTACCTACCTACCTAAAAAAATGGGGAACAACCAGCAAACGCGTTCCACCAGCTTATAACCTGATCAAATCGATTTGGTGGTTAGCGATAACGCAAACATCTCACATAGGTATATCTCGTGTATCTGTGGGCCCCTTCAGAAGGCCTTCGCCATTAAAAATCCACAACAGAGGTGTGCTAGTTAAAGAAAGATATAACCATGCCAACATGAGTTAGTTTTTGTTTGTTTTTGTTTTTTTTTTTTATTATTTTCGTCTAACTGGTGTTTATCTCTCGCCTTCTTGAGAGTGCTCTTGCATAATCTTTGAATTCATTTTCGGTTTTCTTTTGTCGGTCACAAAAATGTGCTATGACATAAGGAAATAGTTTTGTTGTGAGTGTGTGTGTTCTCCCTTTTTGGACGGGTTAACAGTTTTTTTTTTTTTTTGGTTTGTTCTTCATCACCTCAAGATTAGCCTTCACCGAGTATTCCTACGCTAATTAGTGTTAGAGAACTTGCAAAGCGTGATTAGTTTAGACATGTAATGTTAGGGTGGGTGAGGGTGAGACACGGGTTGAAGAACGGGTGGGTAGGTGTGTGGTTACTAAAATGTTATCTTGAAACGGGTTTCACAATATTCTCGCTGAGGAATGTGGTCCAGCACGTGGTTGGCACCGCTTTTGGGAATGTTCTTTGACGGTGAGTGGTTTGTTTAAGATGGGAAACCTTTGCGATGTAAAAGTTGATGTACTTTCAATTGACTTTTACATGTAGAGTTGCAGAGTGGGTATCAGTACTGTATCAATGAAAACTGACTTGACCTATGGGCTAACACATTTCTGATACAATTTACTGCCTATTATGTGGTGTTAATAAATGCGCGCCATTTTTTCTTTCATCGGGACATATTTTATCCTGCAGGACTCTATTACTCTTTGACAACGGTGCGATCTACGAAATTCCGAATGCATGACTTATTTACCCTATTTTTCATGTTGGACTTCATTGCGATCTCAAACCTGCTAAAAAGTACAAAGTACTTACTTAAGTGGCGCTACATTCCCGAATGAACGTCGCCTCAACCACCACACCTTTCCTCTTAGCCCGGTTGGCTGAGGTTGATTTCTGTTTGTCCGCGCCACTGGGCAAGGTCTTCGTACGACGTCTAGCTGGGAATCGAAGACTCTGCTAACCGGAGTATTGGTGTTCATTCACTCTGCATGTCCTACCCATCTTAAACCCATATGTCACTGTACAGCTCGTATAGTTCTCGGTTGAATCCTTGTCTCCATAGCCCGTCAACGCAAACGGGACCGAAGAATTATTCATTCAAATCGTCCAAGGATTTCATTATCCGCCTTTGATACGGTTCAAGCTTCAGGGTCTTGTATAGGAACTTCTTAGTAGTTCGAGTGAGGGCTTTACTACCAAATTACCTTCTCAGAACAGCAGTTGGAATGCGTAATTCTTCGTTTAATTTCTGCAAGATATTGTTGTCAGAATTAATAGCAGAGGCGAGGTAGACAAAGCCCCGTACTACCTCAAAGTTATATCTGTCAATGTTGACGTTTGTTCAATTCGTTGATATTGTGTGTGTGCTTTAAACCCATTTTTGTGGCTTCTTTCTCTATACTAACAAACGTGGCTATGACATCACCGTGAGTCCGACCAATAAAGTCAATATCGTCGGCATCTATTTATGGAAGATTGGGAATCTGATGTTGGCTTAGGAGTTTTGCACGGTCTGCTCTTGACTGATGTTATAAAAGTCACATGATAGTGCGACGCCTTGCTTAAATCCTTTTTTGGTATCGAATGTGTTGGTGAGGTCATTTCTCATAGTCATACTCCACAGTGGGAGCAGGTTGGGCGGTATACCAATACTAGACATGGTTCTGTTTAGTTCGTCTCTGAAAATGCGGCTTTGAATTCGATGAATAGTACGTGGGTATCGGTTTTCACTTCTCGTTTTTTTTTTGTCGAGGAACTGCCTAAGTGTGAAGATTTGACCTGGTGTGGACTTTTTCGTCCTAAAATTACATCGATAAGGGCCGATCAGGTTGTTGGTAAACGGTATCAGGCGTTCGCAGAAAGGATCTTGTTGGCGATGTTGAGGAGACTCATAGGTATCTCTATTTTAAGAATCGAGCAAACGATGCTGATGTTCCATTCTGCAGTCAGTTTGTCATCCGACCAATCATTCCTGGCTTTGACGTTTTACACTTTAATGAAAGTTGCGAATATCATTGCTGGAGTTGCATCTCCTCGATCACGCGTTTTTCTTGTTGGTTTTACTTCATTCTGAAAAGACGGTGTTCCTTCTACCTTCTGTGCCTATACAACTCAATGGAAACTCTTGTCTTCCCCTGGAAATTAGCCTAGGAAACATCGTTATTGGCTGCGAGCATCTACCGCCATTACTAACCAAACCAAGGGTTTGGGTGCGATATCAGTTGAGGCTGATCTAATGGCTTTGGACATCGTTGCCATTGCTCTTTGACATTTGATGCTGGTGGTTTGGTGTGAATCGAGAGGTTAACGGATACGCGTTGCGCGATGGCCTTGGCGGTCTCTTGCGATTGCAGTCTTTCGACATTAAATTGTTTCACAGTATTTCTGGTTTGTCGTGGCGTAAGATTGCGGATGGATATCCGCATTTTTCCCCGCCGGAGCCTGAGTGAATATAAAGCTTTTGTTGGCGAATTTGGCCTTGAATGTAACAATGCGTTCGCTTATGTCTTGCAATCATAAGATTTCTTCCTTAAGTCTGGAATTTATACTAAATCCACATTTGAAAAGTTACAGTTTCTGATGACTATAACACGGTCTGTATAAGTTGTCATAGTTTATATCCTCCCTTTCTCCGTTCCATCAAATCGTATTTCCTGGATGGCAGTAATATCAGCTTGAAGCAGCTTAGGTGCAGCAGCTGCACCTCTCCTGTTTAATGTGCTCACATTCCAGGTGCAGATACGAAGATACGTTGTCCATTTTTCATTTAACATGGTCGCCAACAATAGAATCAGTCTTTCTCGAGCCTCCATTCCCTACAATTTGAGCTATGAATCGCTTCACACTGAATGAACGAAACATTTGAAGTAAAATCATTAGTCCAGCAGATTCAGATTCTGATCCTGAGCGGATGCTCAGTAGAACTTTGGGAGATAATCCCTAAACGAGTGAAATCCAACAAGACCCACAAGTCATAAAAAAAATTAAGATGGCTAGGAGAGTGTACACTAATGTTCCAGAGCTCCCGGAAGTTTGCGAACACAAGTTGAAACGAATTTTAAATGTGCAGCTGAAGTAGCTAAAGATTGACCTAATTGAAGGGAAATATTGGTTGATGCCATGGTTTACTCTCGAATTTAACACCACTTATGTAAAAAGGACAAGGACAGGCAGATAGACATAAAAACGTGACGAACAACGCAAGACCAAAATGAAACGAATCAAGAGGCATTTTACCACCAACCAACACAATCTCCAAAAATCGAAGACTTAAACATCTATACAGGCATCTTGCAATACAGTTTCAATGTTATACGTTCGTCTCAGCTGAGAAATGTGCATAAACCAAAATAAATCGTTGATCTTTCACCTACGACCTTATAAAGTGGGACACGGTATCTATTGTATATACCCATCTAAAAAGATCCATTTAAACATAAAGGTTTTGATAAACACACCTTTCAACACATGGTCTACTTATCTCATTTGTCAATTTTGATAAGTAGCTGCGAACTTTACAGCAATCATATCGAATAGACAATAGAAAAATAATTTTGCAATTCAAAAAGAAAAAAAAACCATGCCTGACAGCTAATATTTCACGCAAACAAAATGTCATCATCATCCGCACTTATGCAACAGTTGCTACTTCATCTTCTTCAGCTTCTTGCGAGGTGTGGTATTTGGCTTCAGTTTTTTTTTTTGCCATTTTGCCAATCCGTGGGATAGGAAAATCAACGTGACATATCATTTTACATAAATAATTGGAGTACAGTTCATGGTTATATTGCTCACATGTAGACTCGAATCTTTTCTTAAATAATTTGATTTAATTTTTTTTTAATTGTAAGTGGTGTATCTACAGCTTCTTTACGACAAGTAAAAGTTTCGTAAAGAAATTAGACTCGAGATTTTCATCACGTTTCTGAGATATTTGACAGTTTTGAGGACACTACACTTCTACGGAGCTGGAAGAATTTACTTTAAATGTGATATTAAGCTGAATAGCAGAATTTAGAATACTATTTGTCATCCGAGTGTCATCTATGTATAATTTGGTGTCAAGATGACACTCGACTACAAGAATGACGCCGGCAGTCATCAGCATTATGTTTGAGTCCCAAAATGGATGATGTGTTAGCTAGTTTATCTGGATGATAGAACTGTTTGTTAGGCGATTTCACGGGATGACCATTGTTTGATTGTATTCGGGTGACAAGTCGACATCATACAAAAGAAAAGGTGCCGAAACAGTACTACAGAGCATAGTCAGTACGATAGAAACATTTTTAGAGGACAGACAATACACCAACAACTAAAAAGAAAATATTGAACCATTTGTCATCTTTGAAATACCAAGGTGTAAGACAGAAAGCTAAACTGGGAAAGGCAAGGAACAAAGAAAGCCATTATTCCCGTCGATTCATGCAAAAGTATATTCTTCAAGACCTTGTGTCCTAAACCCATAATGATCATCGCCATCTAACCCTTAGTGACAAAACCAATACTTCCACAACTAATGGTAGGTTAGTTCGATGGTACAACCCTCAAGACGTCGAAAATACAAAAAAATAATATAAATAGGCTATCCGGATGGCGGATAGAGGAATCCTCTGCTGATATGCGGGGTAGCTAGGGGTAAAGTCGAATATCAAAAATCCCCCTAGACGGAAACGGAAGAATTTCCAGGTTGGAGTCAACCGCGGCGAATACATTTCTAGTTGGGATGAATGAAGTAAACAATCTTTTGAAACTGCTCGGACATACTCAGACAACAAGTCATCTAGGAATCTCAAGGGTTAGTCAGGCACCTTGAATAGAGATGGTGGCGGAATACATCAATCCCGTAGTAGATACTGATGGCCCCGTGTCCTAGGGGTATCAAATAAATTGGCCCTCCAGGATAGGGGTTGTGCTTTGAGTTAACTCCTCACTTACTTCCTTGGAAGAACTTTCTCAGCATAGGGACATTTTTTTTAAAAAAACACATTTTAGATAACTTTGCAGCATATACTAAGGACGACTTCCCTTCATGAAATATACAAAATAACCAGCTGTACCCTATAAGCAGAAAGGGTGAGGATACGAATCCAACAAATACAAGGTGGCGCAAAAGTTGTCACCCGATGTTTTTTGGCCGCCATTTTTTAAAGTGTTTTGCAAAAAAATCGAAACAATTATTATAGGTGGCGCATAAGACATGAATCATGGAATAATTTTTTCTACTTTTTTTGCTGAAGAATTTAAATATTTGCAACCAAAAAACCTCGGGTGACAGCTTTTGCGACGGGTGACAACTTTTGCGCCACCTTGTATTAGTCTAAGCATATTGCAAAAGCTCTCCACTTTCCCAAATAAGGAATCTTCTCCACTAACTGATTTTGCAGAGATCTCGGAGGCATCTTCAACTGGAACACACCTATTGTCTTGGTTTTCGGTGACAGAAAGCTATTGGCTGAATTTTTTTTATTGTTTCTGTTGATTCGGAGTTTGCCAAAAAAAAATAAAACAAGAGCCTCGGAAAGGACTGATTTCATTGTTAAATGAAAAGAGGGCAATGACGTTCGTTTTTGCAATTGCAATGAGAGAACATTTAAAAGCAGACATTACTGCCATCCAGGAAATACGATAGGATGGATCGGGCAAAAAGAGGTTGAAAAACTGTGACATCTACTACGAACCGTGTTATATTGGGCAGAAACAACGACTATTTGGATGCTGGTTTGTTACAAGTTCCAGACTTAGGCAAGTAATCTTATATTTTCAAGGCATTAGTGAACGCATTGGAAAAATTCACATCAAGGCCAAATTTGCCAACATTAGCTTATATGCGCTCTCGCTTCGATGGAAAAAGATGATTTTGCGAAGGAATGTTTCTACGAACTCCTTGGAAAAACTTATGAACGACAATCAAAATACTCAAATTTAGGAAAAGAGAATATCTTTAGCAGTATTAATGGAAAACAAAGCTCACACTATAACACTTAAGAAAAGCGCATGTTCAAGGATAAAGAGAGGTGCTTCTCCAGGAATGATGTGAGCAGTTTTATCATTGTGTTAAAATGTCAAAGCCAGGAATACAAAGGGCAAACAGAATCCTTTCGAGATGAACAACGAAATATCGTACTTCCACAAACTATTAAACTGCGATAACGAATAATCTTACGTTGTTAGGCAGAACGAACCAATTGGCGACGACAGCGAAAACTACCAACAACCTGACTTAAGCCTAACAAGGCTGCCAAAAATGATGGCCTTCTAACAGAACTATACAAAGCCAGTGAGAATGATTTGGTAGATTCACCAACTGATAAGCTAAATTTGGTCGGATGAAAGTATACCTCATGGATGGAACCTCAGCATTGTTTGCCCGATCCACAAAAGATGAGACCCTCTGAACTGCGCCAACTACAGATGCATAAATCTCCTTAACATCGCCTACAAGATCCTATTGGTAGTAATATTTGAACGCCTGAAACCGTTTACCAGCAACCTGATTGACCTTTACCAGTGTAGTTTTAGGCCTGGAAAGTCCACAACTGATCAAATCGTCTCACTTCGGCAGGTAATGGAAAAAAAACACAAGAAGTCCAAATCGATACCCACCACCTATTCATCGATTTCAAAGCCGCATACGACAACAGCATTTATAGGGACTTACTATACAGAGCCATGTCTAGTTTTGGTATACCGCCCAAACTCGTCCGTCTAGGATCCGACGATGGAGAATTCTCGCTCTCTTGGAAATAAGCTCACCAAAGCGTTCGAGAAAAATAAAGGATTTATGCTAGGGGACGCACTGTCATGTGACTTTTTTATTCTCAATCTTGAGAGGATTGTGAAAATACAAGAGTCGCAAAATCTTTTATAAATCAGTACAACTACTCGCATACAAGACCCTGGTTACCAAACAACTTGAAGAGCGCAACTCGAGGCAGTAAGTTAAGGACGGTGCTAAGTGAAGAGGCATGTTGATTTAGGCCCAGGTTCATACTGAACTGTAGCGGCATATAAGAAAGTCATGATACATTTTCATTTTTCATCAAAAATTTGCAGATTTTGAAATTTTTACATGACCCTAGGGACACGATAAAGTTTCATATTTTATCAAAATTTTTGAGATTTTTAAATATTTACACGACCCTAGGGTAACGATAAATTTTAATTTTTCATTCAACTTTTTGAGATTTTTAAACTTTTACACGACCCTTGGGTAACGTTAATTTTTTATTTTTCATCAAAATTTTTGAGATTTTTAAATTTTTACACGAGTCTAGGGTCCCGATAAATTTTCATTTTTCCACGCGGTCTATTTGAAGATAATGTGTCAACTTTAGTCCTTGTAGCTATTTTTTGTAATAGCTTTCGAAAAGATTTGTCGAAAATGCCAAAAAATGATAAAAGCATATGAGAAGCTACAATCCGCTTTGTAAATCGTTGAATAACATATCCCGTTAAAAAGACCCAAAAAGTGGGCGAGGCTAAAAACGTTTTAGGGATGAAATATCACAGCATATTATTCATACAGTTTTTCAAAATCTTTTAAGGTTTTACAAAAAGTAAAGTTTTTCTTTTGCCTATGCCTTGGGGTATGGTATTCAAGTGGTTTTTGTAGGAAAACGACTCCAAAAAGTGGGCGATATGTTCATATTAACTTTATTAATGGTTTTGAGTCCAACGTTTTCTTTTCAAATTGTATTAACATTTAACCGAAAACCGTTTTTAACGAAAAAATGGGCGTGGCGAAAATGTGTTTATGGACGAAATATATTTACTTTGATTGTCTAAATATCTCCTTCAGACACTTTTTTAAAATTTAAACCGTTTGATCAAAAAGAATGTTTATTTAAAAATGTTCTCTAGATACGGACAAGGATCCTTTTTATTTAGGGCTATAAAGACTAAGAAAAAATCGCGTGATTATAAAGTTGAACATTGCTATCATACACATAAGTAGACCAGTTCTTGATATAGTTTTATGGCTCATAAAAGTTTAAAAAAAATAAATAAAAGCGGTCCCAGAATAGAACCCATTGGAATCCCTTTGCTAAAACGAATTAAGGACGATCATTTGTTGTTACCTACGACCGCCTGTGTTCCGCTAATTACCTAAGTTAACATATAGGATCCACTTACAAACAGGACTTTTTTTCAACTAAAAACTACCCACTTATTCCTAAATAAATAACCAACATGGAGTCAATCTCTCTAGGAGCAAGTGATCCTGTACCCCATACACTTATTATAATCATAATTAATTTTGCAACTTTATTAACATTTTCTCAAACAAATATCTATGCACAGGAATGCAAAGTGTTTGTGAAATTTCTCTCACTCGATGACCACTCATGACCCACTCCCATTTTTGTTTTTTACAATAGATACATATACATTAAAAAAAATCACCATTGCGGCGTGTACTTACATTTTAAAAAGAAGCATCTTTGCTTTTTACTTTCACTTTCCTTCACAAACTTGCTGCTGGTGCTGCCAACCTAGTGAGCGATGCAGATACTTTTGTTTTTTTTTGTTCGTTGTTGTTATTGTAATTAAAGATAATGGTCAATGTACGTAGAGGAGTCAGTATATGTGGAGTATCTTTGCTGTACTGCAGTCTTTCGCAGATGTTAGTCACTGCCTGTAAAGCCGGTACACAAAATATTTCAATTATACAAGTTATTATAGAGATACTATACGTAAGTGCATTTGGATTTATCGCGAAACCGGGTTCCGGAATAGAATATCAAGAAAACCAGAAGGAGAGAGACCCAAGGAGGAGGATAAACGATTTTTAGACAAAAAAAAAAAAAAATTAAAAGTGACCAACGTGAGTCTTACTGCTGCTGTCCGACTAAGCTACGCGGCGGTGATTGCTACTCGATTGGTTACGGGATGACGATATATTATCTCTTCGCAACAATGGTTCAGAAACAAGTCTTACTTTCAACTTGAAGGTGAGCTTGAAAAAATGAAAGAAAAAAATACTAAAACCCGTTGTTGCGTCATAGTTTTGTTTACCAAGTTAATATTCACTTTGGATATTACTGATTTGCTTAGTCGGTATTTGTTTATGGCAGCTCTGCGGTTAGCATTTTGATGTGGTAGTAGGTTACTTTAGCTCTTTGTTAACATGTTTAAGGAAGGATCTGATTGAAGGTATGCGTTCTACGCGTTATGCAATGTTGTGACAAGTATTGTGTATTGTGTGCCATGCATTGGTGAGTGAAGATCACTGGAAAGAAAGAAAATAAAAAGTTCTTTAGTACAATTACAAGATACAGATACAGGCTTTGGAAATATGGATAGATAGGGGTAAAAATATAGGGTGTATCAAAAGAAAGTTTTTCATTGGTTAATCGATTCGATCGATCGATCTATTGGCAAAAAAAATATTATTATTATTAAAGTATGTAATTTGGGAACTTATTTTAAAAAAAAATTATATCTCTCAAATGTAAACCCTAATGACTGTGGAACTCATTTAGTCGAATAGTAAAATTTCTTTGGAAAAGATTTAGATTTGAGCCTTGAAGCCGATTTCATTGAAAATGTCGTATTTTACGTGGTAGGTAGCTTCGTCCTGCTGGAACCATGTTCCACGGTTATACCCTTGTTTCTTACCTCTTATCCTGATAAAAACACATATTATGCTTCTAGGTTTGTCAGACCACTGCATGATATCAGCATATTTCTCGTTTATCAATCACACAAAAAAAAAAACATATGAGAAGGCTACAATCCGCCTTGCGGATCGTTTAATACCCTATCCCATCCCATCCTTAAAATTGATATCCCCAAAATATGGTCTTTATGGTCATAAAGTATTGAAAATGACGTTGTTACAACATACTGTTCCGAAGGATTATCAAATTATTTTATGGTTCGACAAAAAACCACGTTTTTGTATTGCATATGCCTTGGGGTAGGGCATACAAATGGTTTTTGTAGAAAAACGCCCCAAAAAAGTGGGCGTGGGTTAAAATGGTCTACTGACGAAATGTTCATATTTATACTACCAATGATTTTGCATCAAAATTTTTTTTCGAAAATTTTCAAATTTGGCCAAAAAAGCGTTTTTATAAAAAGATATTACGATTCTCTAAATATGCTTATCAGACACTTTTTTAAAATTCCTTACGGTTTGGCCAAAAACTGAGTTTATCTTAAAAGGGGGCGTGGCAGTGGGCGGATTTCAAAATTTTTTACACTTGTTCTGATGGCACGAGCGAGGATCCCATATACCAAATTTCATTATCCTAGCTCAAAATTTAAGGCCTAAAAATCGGTTACGTACAGACGGACGGACGGACGGACAGACGGACGGACAGACATGGCTAAATCGACTCAGCTAGCGATTCTGAGTCGATCCATATACTTTGAGGTATATGTAGCTAAATTATTTCTCTATGTTACAAACTAAGTATCAAAACTAATATACCCCTATGGGATAGGGTATAAAAAAAAACAAATTTCAAATTTTTGTTAGTACCCAGGATCTAGCTTTCTTACAACCAATCACGTGTGCGTGTGTTATTCATTCACGATTGCGGGACCTCCTGTTTTATGCCGACTCCGAACGGCTAAGTTGAGATGAGCTATTCTTGACAATTGATGCTACTCGGATGATTTGTCAGATCTTCACGGGAGAAGGGGCAGGTAAAAATCATTTTAGTGTTGCTATCACTTGATGGCTTAGAGCCACAGGCAGGTTCACATTGATTCACAAACCGGGAATAACAAGTTTTTTGTCACATGCAGCAGATTAAGGGTGCGTTGCTCAGAACTAAAAATACATGAACGGATCGGTTATGGGGTTCGCACATCTTGCTTCATACAGAAAACCGTACTCTTATGGCTTACAATCGCAGAGATCTGACTTAACAGATACTTTACCTTGTAGACAAGTGCAATCTACCTAATACCTTACGGGAAGGTACAATGGAAGAGCAGACAGACCGCGTTTAATCACATTTTCTTCGACCTCTTTTTGCTGTTTGTCTCCCTTGATCATTTTAACTGCATCTATTACTATATATTGCCTGTTTTCAGATCGTTAGCTATGTCATCCTTTAAGCCCGACGCATGTAACCCTCTAGCTACAACGCGTAAAGGCCTTTCCAGATTTATTTTCAAATGAATACCATTCTATTTTAACGGTATCTATCTTGCGAGATAATAGGCGGTAACTATCAGGGTCTTTAACGCAGACTTTCCATGTATTTTTTTAGCGTAGTTACTTGGTAGCCCGATAATGGCACCGATTTTATCAAGGTATGCAACTTGTTAAAGTCGTCAATACCGATCACATTAATTGGCGGTGGGAGCCGGTGTTTAAGCTGTTTCCCCTTATTAAACTCTTTATTGCGGTTTACTATTACAGGAGGGGATACAGCTTTCCTTATTTTTATCGGTCTTTTCCAGATCCAGTCGGTTTCGCTACTGAGTTCTTCTTTATCCGTGTGGGATTCGGAATTCACTGGTTCGCACTTGGTTTTGGCTCATTAGGTATTTTTGATGAACTTTTTAGAGCCATATTTTCATCCTTAAGGTGAAGAATTTCTTTATGAAGTTCTTCGCAGAGCAGTTCGACATTAATTAGGCTCGTTCGAAGAAGGTCGTTTTCGTCATTAAGGCTTTCATTTTTCACTGAGTCTCGTTTTTCGTGAGCCGACACTTCTGGCGTTGTCGAGTTCCTGGATACCCATAAATTTTTAGGGGTCCAGATGTAGGTGACCTCGTTTCCCTTGAACTTTTCCCGAAAGGGTTTAATGATTGCAATAATAGGCTCTCCCCAGAATCCGTAGAGCCGACCTCCGAAGAGGGTGAATTTTCCAGCGAATCTGGATTGTCACCTGGGGTTTCATATCTTTTCGTTGTATTCATTGCATTTTTTTTTTTCGTATACACTTTAAACACTGTGTATACGCGGAGTGGATTTTAGTCACCTTCTACGAAATACGAACCATTGAAACTTTCAGGTACAATGGATTTTTCCTGCACAAAATCTAATCCAAAAGTTTTAGCTTATCTAAACCATTCACAGGGATTGTATCTCATCGTAACCTTAGCATGGACACGACCTGCGAACTTGTAAAGCGGAATACTTGAGCCTGAATGTATGGAAAGTTGGAGGTAGGGTAATCAAATAAAATGAAGAAACAAAATCGCCAAAGAAGGGTTGGAGAGTTTCGACATTAAAAACTTAATTCCCAGCTATAAGAGCTTGGATTGCTTGGTGCAAAATAAATAATTTCAGTTCAAATTGTCCAACAGGATTGATTGTGGTTAGGTATTTGCTAATTATTTTTGAGAGAACATCATTCTTTAAGTACAATTCTTGTACAAAAAATCTGCAATTTCAATATTGTGTGGTCCGAATGCAGTCGAACATCCATCTCCATACTTCTTACTGAATGAAAATTTAAAAGCATTAGCATTAGCATGATCTGCTATGAGAAAGTTACAGACTTGGGATCCGCGGACTGGGTATCAACAGACAGCAATAAAACTCTTTTTCAAGATCCTAGGAGGGTGGGTATTATCTGGCATCTTGGCGAAGAGTTCATGATTTAACGTTCTTATAGTGGGGTCTACCAGTTTTATCGAGGTTAGTAGAGAAATTAAATAATACATCCATCATATGACTCGAAGACTGACTCAGACACATCTAGCTGGAAGTTCATCAATCATGATCATCAATAATTAAAAAAACAGAACTGCAACTTCTTGGAAGTATTAAAGCGAGATATTTTTCTCCTCCACAACCCTCTGTCGACTTAATATTCAAAAACATTATCTTATTATTGCGCAACAGTGGTCATAAAAATCAGTCGCCTCAACTTATCTGTACCCACAACATTGAACTCATTTCAGATAGAACTGATTTTCGACTTCAAAATCGTGCCAAATTTCTTAAAACACTTCCTCTTTGTATACCGGCAATACATGCAGCCAATACTAATGTCATGATGATGAGACTATCTTCCATTTAGCTTATTCAAAGCTATGCGGCACAGACCTCTAAGCACTTATAAAAAACATTCATGTACCAATGACAATGATCACAACAAAGACATATAGTTTGTGATGATTTCACTTTTTTTCTCAATACCTCATAACAAAACAAAAAAAAAGGTGAATTTTGAAAAAGTCTTGGAAATGGTGTCGCCGGTACCGATCACGGCTGCAAGACGGAGTAAGAGAAGTGGCCAATTAGTGACCATGAAATTTTTGGTTTACTATCATGTTAATTGGTAATCCAGCATGCGATGCACGCATATGTATGTGTGACTTTTGTTGACGCATTGTCAAAAGGATTTCCCCAATTTGTGCGTTTTCTATTGATAGATCCGATGTGTACCAAGGTCAACCAGATTTCTGTTTTTTTTTTTTTTAATTTCGCATTAATTTTGTGATGTTTGTTATATTATGTGATACGGGATGATTCCAAATGTTGGTTAAATATTTTTATTTTTTCTTAGGTGAGAGCAACATATAAAGCTCAAATAGCGCACAGTGGGGCCAAGGAGGAAAAAAATCGATTTTCAAAAATTACTGATTTTGCTGATTTATGTTTCTTACAGTAAATAAGCCAGAGAATCTAGATACATTAAGGATTTGAGCAAATATTTTAAGCCTAGCACCTACATAGACGCCATAAGTCAAATATTTGAAATTGTTTGGCAATTTCAATTTAACTTCCCAAGGTTATGTCAATTGAACTAAAAATTGTTATATAGAACGCCTAATAATACTATACAGCGGTCAAATTCAAAAAAAAATTATGGTAGCACCATATAAAACTCAGTCCGCAGTAATGGGAAGTTGTAGTCTACGGTCTGAGATAAGTATTGAGCTCCAAATAGTTGCAAATCCGCATAGTAAGCCGATTATATGTGAAGAAATATCACAAAAAATACTTTTTCCACTACAGTTTGACAATTGTATTGTATTTGTATTTTTATAATTTGCATTCAATAATTAAGAAAAATTTGCAATAGTTACATCATCTGTTGGCGAACGTTTATGCATTTTTTAATGACATAAAATTTTTCATATAAAAATAAGTTTAACTTTTTTTCTTTTTTAATTTCTTTATTGATATTTTTTTATTCAATTGAGAAAGGCTGGGCCGATTTTTCAGTTGTTCGTTATTGGATGTCCGAATATTCCGAGTGGCTGACATCGACTCGGAGCATCACCTTGTTGCAGTCAAGGTAAGAATGCGGATATCCACCACGCCATAACAAACCAGAAATGCTGTAAAAAAAAATTTGTCGAAAGATTGCAATCGCAAGAGACCCATAACCTCTCGATTCACACCATACCACCAGCATATAATGTCGAAGAACAATGGCAATGATGGTAACAAGCACGCCCACCAGCAAGAAACCCCTGGTTTGATAAGGTGTGCCGACAGATGCTCGCAGCCAAGAACGAGGCCTACAAGGCTAAGCTGCAGGTGAAGACGAGAGCTGCCATTGAGCTCTATAGGCAAAGAAGAAGGGAAGAACATCGGCTTTTCAGCAAGAAGAAAAAAGAGCAAGAAAAACGAGCGATCAAGGATATAGAGAAGGGCCACTCCAGGAACGATGTTCGCAAGTTTTAGCAAAGTGTAAAACGTCAAAGCCAAGGATACAAGGCTCGAACAGATTCCTGTCGGTATGAACGAGGAAATATCTTAGTTAAGACGCAGTCGATGCTGAGGATATGGAAGAATCACTTCTGCAGATTGTTAAACGGCGATGACGAACAACATTCCGCTGTCAGGCAGAACGAGCCATTTAATATTGGCAACGGCAGCGAAAACTGCCAACCACCCGACCTAAGTGAAGTGACGATACCAATATCGAAACTCAAGATTTATAAGGCCGCTGGATATGACGGCATTGTTACTGAGCTTTATAAAGCTGGTGGAGATGACTTGGTAAATAACATCCACCAACTCATAAGCCAAATCTGGTCGGATGAAAGTATGTCTGAAGAATGAAACCTCAGCATCACCGCAAAAAAAGAAAATCCTCCGAACTGCGCCAACTACAGAGACATAAGCCTTCTCAATATCGCCTACAATATCCTATCTGCCGTAATATGTATGTGAACACCTGAAACCGTTTACCGGTACCCTGATCGTTTTAGCCAAGGAAAGTCCACAACCGATCAAATTTTCACTTCGACAGATCCGAAAAATAACCATGAAGTCCAAATCGACACCCACCACATATTTTTCGATTTCAAAGCCGCATACGGCAGCATTTATAGAGACAAACTATACAGAGCCATGTCTAGTATTGGTATACTGCCCAAAATCGTCCGTTTGTGTAGGATGACGATAATTCTCGCAGCTCCATCAGGGTCAGAAACGACCTCACCGATACATTCGATACCAAAAAAGGATTTAGGCAAGGGCGATGCGCTGTGTGATTTTCATTCAACTACTGGCATACACCGACGATATTGACATCATTGGTAGGACTCAACGTGATGTCATAGCCACGTTTGCTAGTATAGAAAAGGAAACTGCAAAAATAGGTTTAGCAGCAAATGAGGGTAAGACTAAGAATATGCTGTAATCATGAACGGACAATCAACATCGATGAACTAAACAGTACGTCACCTTTGACAGATATAACTTTGAGGTAGTATGGGACTTTGTCTACCTCGGCTCTGCTATTAACTCTGACAACAACATCTCGTCAGAAATCAAACGAATAATTACTCTTACCGACCGCTGTTTCTTCGGGCTAAGAAGGCAATTTAGTAGTAAAGCCCTCACTCGAACTACTAAGGAGATCCTATATAAGACTCTGATCATCCCAGTACTGCTCTACGGTGCTAAACAATGGACCGTATCAAAATCGGATGAAGATATCCTTGGTTGATTCGAGAGGAAAATTCTTCGGAAAATCTTCGGTGCCGTTTGCGTTGACGGGCTATGGAAACAAGATTCAACCAAGAACTATACGAGCTGAACAGCAACATACCCCTGGTCAAAAAACTCCACATTGGATGTTTAAGATGGCTAGGACATGTAGAACGAATGGAGACCAATACTCCGGCTCGCAGAGTCTTGGATTCCCAGCCAGACGTCGGACGCAGTAGAGGAAGACATCGCCTTAAGGGCGTGCACATTGAGAAACCGACCGCAACCAACTTGGAGTGCTCAACTGGAGACAATTAGGTAAGGATCGGGCTAATTTGTGAGGCATGTTGGTTGAGGCCCAGGTTCATTCCGAACTGAAGCGTCGCTTAAGTAAGTAAGTAAGTAAGTATACCAGGAAGGCGAATGGAGGAGAAGATACAATCACGAACTTTATGAGCTTTACTAAGATGTAGATGTAGTACAAAAGGTCCCCTAGCTCCGAACATAGAGCAAATGAACTACAATGCTTTAGCCAACCGATTCTTCGAATCCTAGCCCTCAGGTTCGAGGTGACAAGAATGACCGAACCTCCGGCTTCAGGATCAAGTGGTTGCGGAGGCTAGAGCGCTTGGACTAAATAACTGGCAGCAACGTGCCAGGCAGATATCATCAACGCGTCGGAAGCCCGTTAAGTGTAGTACTTATTTCTGGCTAAGATTTAGTTAATTCCCTAAGTGCTAATCTATCACTCAATCGTCTTTAGTGATTTAGGTGTCAACATACTAGTTGTCGTAGATTTGAGATGCACTTCAAATGCACTTCAAAGTCGCTCATCTTCTGAGAAACCTGTGTGAGAGACCTTTTTTTAAGAGATTTGACAAAAGTTAATATGCCTTGTATTATTATTATTAACTCCCTTAACTCACTTAGAATGACAATCAACTCGAAGTTTTTTTTTTTTTGTTGGGGCTTCCGATGGGCTAACGTTTATTCCGATCATTTGCTGGTGGGGGACCATGTTAAGAATCTGGACCATGCTTGATCCGCCCATACTATTACAGAACCCGTACCCCTTAATTTTTCCAAGTAATAAATACTATGCAGCAAGCATCTTAATCCAAGGCCAATGCGAGATTGCCAACAAGCTTTATGATCAGCCGGAATTGAAAGGCCGACCATCAAGGTAATGACGGTAAGTATCAATTCTCTTTCTACAACTTCCAATTCCCATCGGAACTAAATCCTTCCTTTCGTTGGTCACTAAAGAATTTGTCAATATAGTGGGCTAGTGAATCGTGCCTTGGACTGCGGTATTTTACAGCCAAGAAAATAAACATCTGATCTGATGAGGAATCCCGACAGATTTTCGAGGACAAGCTCTGCAGACGAAGACTTAAAGATCTGGAAAAGCTGCGATTGATTTTTGTAGGAAATTAAGGACAGACCTTTTTATTTTAAAAAATTATGGGACAGAAGATGTAGAGAAGTAACACTCAGGAAAAAATGTCAAAGGCATTCAATTCAAGATGTTCATACTAGGAAAAATCAAAGTTGAGTTCCGTTAACTTCTCCAAAAAGCGATGACGACCAATATCTCACTGTCAAGCAAAACGATCTATTTAATACTGAAGACTATCATCCACCCGAGCTAGGTAAGGTTAGGTTAGAGTGGTCGCCAGCGAGTTCGCCAGCACACTTAGACCAATTGGTCCATTGTGATACCGCATTGTCCATTCTCCTTGTTACCTGTGAGAAAACCATTCTGAGCTGTTAATGAAATGCACGAGACTCCTCACTTCCGTTCTTGTCAAATAGCTGAGATTTTGAAAGAAGTAAGCTCCAAGATGAAGCTTCCTTTTGTTTGGTGGAGCCGGGCAATTACAAAGAAGATGAAGTATTGTCCCTTAGTCTTCTTCTTCCAAAAAGCTCCTGCAGAAGTCGTTTGAATGAAGGCCCAGCCTTTCTGGGTGCCTAACTATTAGACATTGTCCAGTGAGGATACATATGGTGGTGCTAATATATGGACTAGCGAGCGAAATCAGTCCCTTTAAATCCAGCCTTGGCCAAATCGTCGTGCCAAGACACCATCTGAGATTTTATTTGCTGTAAGCATGCTGCGCTAGTAAACTTTTGCATGAAGCGATAGGAATAACTAGTGCACCCGTGTCGGGTACGACTATAGTAATTGGGTCCCAAATCTGGCGAGCTCATCAGCCTAACAGTTGCCTGCAATTTCGCTATGCCCAGGTGAATGTTAAAGTACTCTTTTACAAAGTTGAGCTACAATCTAGGGTTTTCTTTGAGGTTGAGACCGATTCCAGGGATGTTATGGTCGCTTGGCTTATGGTCGCTTGCCTGGATATTATGGTATCCTTGGCAGATATTACATTCTCTTTCAGCCAAGATAAGTCTTCTTTGATCGCCATGAATTTCGCCTGAAACACGCTTCAATGATCAGGAAGACGGAAATATAAGTTGAAGTTTAGCCTGTCGGAGAAGACACCGGCACCCACTCCGTCATTTGCTTTGGAGCCATCGGTATAAAAATAGATCGAGTCATTTTCCGCAGGATCGTTTCTTTCCCATGACGATCTGTCTGTAATTGTTATCTGGAAACTCTTGTCAAAGTTTAACCTGGTAAGGGTATGAAATCGATGTTTTCAGGAATTGTTCGTTTAGAATTTTGGCGTGGCCAGTTTGTATATTTGACCACTAATGGATGGCTTTGAGACGGATGGCTGAGTTAGCTGCCATTTGATTGCCAAAAACATCAAGGTGCAGTAGGTGCAAAACAATGTCTGACCTAAATGTGGTGATGACAGTAATATCAAAACTTAAGCAATTTAGCAGTAGCAGCTGAATATGGATTGAGAATCGATTTTGGAAAATGCCAATTCCATCAGTCCATCTACGGAGCAGAGCACATTTCTCTCACCGAAGGACAAAAAGCACATTTTACGCGTTACGTTACGTTCAGTTACGAGTGCTCCGGTGGGAAATGATTTTGCAGGAGTTCGACTACGACAAAAAGTAAACACATTGATGTCCTATGCCGAGTCTCGTGTCTGTTGGCAGAGGATTCTTTGAATCATAGGATCAGAGGGACACAGAGAATATATGATTGGATAATAGCGGTTACCAAGATCCTGGAAAAGGACGAATACAAAGACTTCTTCATGAGAGCTGAAGTAAATATCACACAAAAAACCCACCATGGAGCTAGTGGTTATACTGGTGGAAATGGAACGAGAGATAATAGGCGTGGTACATCAACAAGGGCATACTTCAGCAAAAAAAACCCAAGTCGTACTTGAAAGGACGTTCTACAAAACAAATGCTATGATCAAGGCGGCAGTGAAGAGCTGCATGAAATGCATAGTTTCGGATTAAAAGGTGGGGAAGATGGAAGGATACCTCAATCCAATCGACAAAGTAAGTAAACCTTTGAGCACATTTTTATAGATCACGTCGGCTCAATGGAGGCAACACGTTAGCAACAAAACCACATTTTTTTTTAAATTCTGACCTGCCTAAGCAGTAATATACACATCGACCTGAAAGATCTATTGTGCTTGCCGTCAGATGTTTTTTTTAGGTTAGTAGCGCTTCTACTTTCCTAATGTAGCTGATAATACTTTCAGCCGAAGATTTCCTCAGTTCTTCGGGACTAAAAAATTCCCTGAAGGAAGATTCCCTTCTCATACCCTAAAGGGCCGGGCATTCACATATGATATGCTCGGCTGTTTCGTCTTCTTCTAGACATAGTCTGCACTCCGGTGAGTCGACTAGACGCATTTTGTTTAGGTGATATCGCAGACCGTGATGACCAGATAACCAGCCTACTTAGTTTTTGATATCGTGCCTGCGAAGATTTAGTATCTTATTGGCATATGATTTGAAGGGCTGAATAGCTCTTTTGGCCTGTCTTAAGCCTGGGATGTTTCCCCAGTATGAAACACATTTGTTTTGTTCCCAGTTTTTTATGACCAGATTTATGGCTGATTTGGGGATTGCACAGAAGGGTTCAGGTCCAATGAAGGGGGTTTCCGAACCTTTTCTGGCTAGTTCATCAGCTTTTTCGTTACCTTCAACTCCCTTATGTCCGGGGACCCACCAAAGTCTGGTTTTGTTCCTGGAACTGAGTGTTTGGAGGGAGTTGAAGCGGTGTAGTACTGATTTGGAGTCAATGATGTGTGAGCTAAGGGCTTTTATAGCTGCTTGACTGTCCGTGAATATATGGATGTTTGCGCCTTTAATACCTGAGTTGTGTATAAGGTTTGCGCATTCTTTTATGGCAAGGAGCTCAGCTTGGAATACACTAGGGCTTTTTCCCATTGTATTGAGATGTTTTTATTTGGTCCATGTATGCCAGCTCCTACCCCTGAGTCCATTTTATAACCATCCGTATACCACTTTAGGCCGTTTAGGCAGTGTGGTGGGTTAAAAAAAACCACATACTGGTCGTAGTAGATGCGTTCTCAAAGTTCGTTTGGCTGTATCTGACCAAAAGCACAGGACCAGGAGAAGTCATCGAAAGGCTGTGGCAACAGATGGCAACGATAGTAGAACGGGGTTCACCTCAACCGCGTCAACGACGACTACGAAGACAAGAAACACAGCATCTTGTTAAAGCATCAGGGGTTCCATGCGGGAACGGGCAGGGGATACGAATCTATAGGAAGCTGCTGTTGACGGAGAATGCACGAATTAGGTCTCCAGGATAAAAGACGCCTCCGTTGAATCATTGTGAGTTTTGGTCAGCCATGACCGCGTATTTTATCTTCGAGAGAAGAGCTTTGTTTATCATCATTTATAAAACTTGCAGGACATTTTCTTACGGATTTTGTGGATCCATCCACTTGTATGTTGATTAAATGCATTCGTGCAAGTGAGCCTTGGCAGTTTCCTAAGCTTCAATAACAAGTAAACTAGACTAATGTCAAATTAATTGGAACCCATAATATCCACTCCACTACTCGAGTATAATTGCAATATCAAGACCAGACCTACTTAAATGGCAATCCACTACCCATCACATTCTAAATAAAACAAAATTAACGATCGTTTATTTTTATTTTATTTTTTATGTGCAATTTAGTGAAAACGTTATGCTCAGGTAACAAAAGCCGTTACTTTCGAAATTATAGTCTTATTGGTTGCGGTACCGTAGTCTTGAACTTTTGTATTTACGCTAAGGTCAGACAAACACTGGTACGGTGTAATACCTTCTAACAGATGAATTGCCTTGCCAGTGGTCCATCTCCAACAAATCAACAAAATTAACTTTCCATATGCACACTTTGCAGGCCTTTCGGTCTCGAGACGTCAGTCAATGAAAGTTCATCTATCCATTCATTCACCCTCTCACTTGTTGTGTTGACTTTGGACTGTCGAGTATCGACGCGACGGTATGTTTGCTAAGCGCTACCGATTACAATCAGATGTACCAGTCATCGAAACTGCGCGGCGCAACGGCGCGGTAGAGCTAGAGACTTCTTACAAGCAAGATGCCAAAAATTATGTATCTAATCTACGACTATGTTACTAGATAGATATACACATGGTTATATGGCTTTAAAAAAAATTGTTGTTTGGAACTTTCACATGAAGAGCGAGAAAATGAAAGAGAAACACAAAACAAAATGCGACAACAAGTTAAGAAAGACAAAACAAACTATTTCAACGTACACCGACACCGATATATCGATTTTCTGCATTACTGACTTCCATTTGCAAATTAAAAGCATTTAGCGAAAAAAAAAGCAGCGATTTCGATACACAATTTGTGAGCGGGTGTAGAAACTATTCGATGGTATTCCCAACACAAGGCATTTTCACATCAAACACTTTGTTACCAGGTGGGCATGTACTCGGACACGTCTGTTGTGTTGAGTGTGATGAACCTCACATCGAACCTGATTAAAATTCGATAACAGGCTGAGTTGAAATTAATGACTTGATGAGAGTTTTGCATCCTTACACCGACACTACGACAGGTTCTCTCATGTAACTTGATGCGGTGTATTTTTTTTAATGTAACATAACCCACAGGCGAGAGGTATGTTATGGCGTTTTCCATTAGTAAATTCATATGTTATCGGAAGGATCTAGGATGTGTCAATACCTTCATTTACTTACGTGGCGCCACAGTCCGGAATGAACCTGAGCCTGAACCAAAT
Source organism: Rhingia campestris (assembly GCA_932526625.1). Lineage (NCBI taxonomy): Eukaryota > Metazoa > Arthropoda > Insecta > Diptera > Syrphidae > Rhingia > Rhingia campestris. Next base: position 12,659,968 of record OW052186.1, read on the forward strand.
TGCCTATCCAATTAGCCCGGTCCTAAGCTAACTGGCTCCAGTTGCGCACCTCAAGTTGGTCGGTTTCTAAATACTTATGCGAGGCAGTAAAGGTGAGTTCCTCCTCTACTGCGTCCGAGGTATTCCTGGGAATCGAATATTCTGTGAGCAGGGGTATTCATGTCCATTCGCTATATATGTCCTAGCCATCTTAAACGTATAATTCGGAGTTTTTTTTACTAGGGGTGTGTCGCTGTACAGCTCGTATCGATCGTGGTTGAATATTCGTTTCCAAAGAATGTCAACGCAAACGGGATCGAAGAATTTTTTTCTCAAAACTTCAAAATATCCATGCTTTAGCGCCGCAAAGTAGGGCTGGGAGGATCAGGGTCTTGAATAGGATCTCCTTAAAAGTTCGAGTGAGGGCTTTACTACTAAATTGTATCCTTGGCCTGAAGCGGTTGGCAAGAGTAGTTCTTCGATTCATTATTGAAGAGATGTTGTTGTCAGAGTAAAACACGGACACCAGGTAGAAAAATTCCCATAATAACTCAAAGTTTTATCTGTCAATGGTAATGTCGTCGATGTTTTGTGTCCTTTCGTGTTGACAGCATACTTGTTCTTACCATCATTTACAGCTAAAATCCATTCTGCCGCTTCCTTGTCTATACTATCAAACCTGGCTATGACATCACGTTGAGTCTGACCAATGATTCAAATATCGTCGACGTTTTCTAGTTGGTTGGCTTGGGGATTTTGCAAAATCCTATCTAGAGTCATGCAAGTGCTTCACCTTTCCAAAATCGATTTTTGATATCGATGTGTCGGATAGTTCGATTCCGATCATGATGGATCAGTGAGAGTTCTTCATCGTCATCATGCAAAACTAGTCATGGCTCTGTATAGTTCGTATCTATAAATGCTGTACTGGCGTCTTTGAAATCGCTAAATAGGTGGAAGTGTGAAGATGTGATCTGTTGTGAACTTTCCTGGTCTAATATCACACTGATAAGGGCCGATCAGGCATACACATATAAAAGCAGGTAGGAACTTGTAGGCTATGTTGAGCAGACTTATGCCTCTGTAATTGCCGCAGTTCAAAGAGCTTCGTTTTTTGTGGATTTGCAAACGATGCTGAGGTTCCACTCTTCAGGCATACTTTCAACTGACAAAATTTAGCTTTCGAGTTGGTTAATGTTACATACCAAGGAAGGGCGTCATTTCCAGCAGCCTTGTTGAGCTTGAGTTTATATTTATATTGCTATCCGCGCTTCATTTCGATGAGGTGGTTGGTAGTTTTCGCTGTCGTCGCCAATATTGAATGGTTCGTTCGGCCTCACAGCGGAAGATTGGTCATCATCGCCATTTAATAGTCAGCAGAACTACGATCCTTCCCTTTATCATCTCGACAGAATTCTATTTGTGCGTTCTATCACTGGCTTCGACTTTTTACACTTTATCTTCGATAGCGCGCTTTTCTTGCTCTTTTTGATTCATTCTGGAAAGCCGGTGTCCTTTCCACGTTCTTTGTCACTTTGAGGTAAGTGAACATCCCACAGTGCTGGCTATGGTTTATTGAAATTTACCATCGAGTCGAATTCTACGTTTTGAATGTCCAAGAATTTGCAGACTTATGCATCGAAGTGCATTCTAAGGAAATAAAACTTTTTGTGGATTTTAGATTATGCCCCTTATTTTGCGGAACAAAACCCATTTTTTTTTCAGATTTCTTTTTTTTTTTATAGTCGAAAGTCAAATACTCGCATCCTTTTTTTCCAAGTTATTGTGAGGTAGGAGTTAGTTGAAAAAAAAAAAACTAATGAAAGTGAAACCCCGTCATATATTTTATTTTAAATAATTTCAAGACATTCATGAACCTCATGAATAAATTATCAACCAGCATCGTTAATGTTTAGATCATCGTCGAACAAAACTATAAGGAAATGTCTTTTACTACACATGTACGTATCCGTCTAAAGAACATTTCCCAAACAGCTATTACCATACCATTATTCAATGCAGTATTACATCAGTCGATCAGAGGCTATCATCCCTATCTTGTATGTGTGTCACGTTTACAACCGACATGGGCGGAGAAAAAAACGAATTAAACAGTTAAAGCCACAGACACTGTAACCTTAGGATATTAAGTTAAAGGCAGTTGTGGTATCTTGATAAAGCTCCATGAAATACAAGGGTGTGGCCCCTGTCTTGCTCAGTCGGCCGTGGCAAGACTTTAAAAAGGAATTTTGTTTCTCCCAAGAAAAAACTGTCGAATCAGTGCGTCTTTAATCATTTTTTGTCAAGGCACGTTATTTTGTGTATACGAAGAATCTGATGGTATGATACTTTCGTATGTCATTAACCTCTGGTCATGTGTAATGTACGCTTACTCATGACAGTCATAATATTGTTGTTGTAGGAATTGTTGTTGTCTTAATTCACTGCGCCTCTTCCTGTTTGATAAAGTTAACGGAGAGATTACATATTCGAAGGCAGAGGCTTTTTACAGGGGAAGTTACCTACATCCTTTGGATGGATTGAGGGAGGTATAGATATTGATTGATTTGTCGTATGAATGTAGGAAAAGAATAAAGGATATGACTTTTTTTTAAACAAGGCTTTTTAAAACCCTTTATAGGCACTAAGAGTCATAAATTAGGATACAGCCGGAAGGTACCATCTTTATAGCCTATTTCATATGATAATATTTATTTTGTTACAACGCTTGGAACGCAGAGAAATAAATGAGATGGTGATTATATTTGGGTTAACTACTCAATACGAAGAAAAATTAAAAAAACTATGTTTGTATCTTCACCTGGAGCTGGAACTTAAAACACAGAACAGAAATGGTACGGCCAATCAACTAAGCTGCTAAAAACATTACTGCCATCCAGTAAATACGATTGGAGGGACCGGGTAACGATTTTAACAACTCAAATGACCAAATGTGCTAGGTTTATACCTCCCACCATTGACAAAGAATGCCGAAAGTTGCTTCAGGCATATAGGCGAAATCTGCAGGTAAAAACGTAATCCATCGACATTTCAGAAAAATAAAAAAAAAAGTAAAAAAAACGTTTATTTGCACGTTTTTCTTACTTTTTTTCATATAAATTACCAAAAGTGTAAAACGTCTTAGCCAATGATACAAAGCCCGACCTGAATCGAGATGAACAAGGAAAACTTGATGAGAAAATGTCGATGGTGGGAATATGGAAAACAATCTGTTTAATGACAATTACAAACAATCTTCCGCTGTCAGTCAGATCCAGGCACGCGATCCTTATGAAGCGAGGATAGCAATATCTAAACTTAAGCTCGACAATGCTGCTGGAAATGACGGCCTTTATGTCAAATCATATAAAGGGGGTGAAGATGCTTTGGTAAGTAATAAGCAAATTTTCGGATGCAAGTATGCATGGAAAATGGGACCACAACATCGTTTTCCCGATCCGCAATAAGGAGACCTTCTAAACTACGACAATTAAAAAGGCAAAAGTCTCCTCAAACGAGATCCTAAATGATGCCAAAATATGAGAGTACCGCATTAACAATCTGTTCGGTCTTGAGCCTGGAAAGTCCACAACTGATCATATCTTTACAATTTAGCAGATCCTAGAAATAAACCAAAAAATTGCTAGCTCGACTCCGACGAGATCTATTCAGAAAAATACGAAGAATTGATCTTGACCACCGTTCTTTCTTCGGGCTTTGAAGGTCCTTACTCGATAGAAGTCCCACTACGGATCGTATTAGAAGGGGATGAAGAAATCCTTGATCTTTTTGGGTGAGTAAACGGTTGTAAAATCGTCGGTCCCGTTTGCATTAACAGTGTGTGAGTTCACACGCGGTAGAAGTGAACCGTATTCTAGTTCGTTAAAAATACTAAAAATACTAAAAATACTAAAAAAATACTAGAGAGAGAGAGTTTGTTAATATTCGGCCATTATACATTTCACTATCCTCCATTCATATTCTTTCGAATGGATCGTTTCATCTTTTTACGAAGATACCGTTTCATCTTCTTCGTGAGCGTCCAGCTTAAATGCTATCACACAGTTCCATTCCAGATGTTTGAATGAAATCAATTGGACATTCTAGTTCAATTAGTTGGAGCCATTGTTACTAAAAAAATTAAATATTTGGCAATAAACCTAGCTTCTCCCTTTATTTGTGTGTGCCAAGTTATTTTTTGTTTTTGCCACAAAGAACATCTTGTTTAATGCCCAATCCGATTGCCGATTTTGAAAAGCTTTACAAAGCAGTGATACTCTTGGATGTTTGTCAACCTTTCGCAAGAGGTTTAGTAGTGAAAAAAAGGTAGGCGTGGTCACTTTCGAACCACGAACCATTTTTATTAGAAATTAAAAAAAAAGACAATCACAAAAAAATCGCCATCAATCACTTCTGCACGAACTCCAGTATATAGATATAATCGCTTCACTGTAAACAGCTCACAAAATCCAACCAAAGCTACACACTCCACCTTTTAAAAAGACTCCCAAATTTCGATAAAACCGTCATAGCTATTCTCGAGAAACAAATACATTCAAAAGTCAATCTTAATCAAAGGTATCGTTATACAACTGAATACATCATAAAATCTTACTACGTCAACCCATCCGAAACAATCAGACCACATACCAGTCAATTGGGCAATTGACTCCTTCTCCCCCTATAAATCCCCAGGTGTCGATGGTATTATCCCGATCGTGCTACAAAAATCGAAACACCTCGTAACAGCATTCCTACGCAAACTGTTTGTTAGTAGTCTAAAATGCGGTTACATCCCTAGGTGCTGGCGGGAAGTAAAGGTAGTCTTTATCCCAAAAGCCGGCAAGCCCAGTCACACGACCGCGAAGGACTTTAGACCAAGTCTTACATCCTTCATACTAAAAACCTATGAAAAACTAATGGATATTTACATTCGTGACAAACTCGACCCCCAACACATATCCTCGGCACAGCATGCCTACACGAAAGGTAAGGGAGTCGGAACTGCCCTACATGATATCGTTAGTACAATAGAAAAACCTCTTCACGAGAAGGAATATACACTCGCTGCATTTCTCGACATTGAAGGAGCCTTCAATAATGTGAACACAAACGCAGTCGAAAGAAACCTCGCGAAGAACAACGTGGACCAACCTCTAATACATATTATTGGAAGTATGCTCAACCACAGAAATATAAATGCGAATCTGGGAGACACCCATCTCAAAGTAATGGCATCAAGAGGCACACCACAAGGAGGCGTTATCTCACCTCTGTTGTGGAACATAGTCATCAATGAGATACTCAAAAAGCTGCAGCGAAATGGGGTAAAAGTCATAGCCTACGCAGACGATGTAGCGATACTAGTTAAAGGGAAATTCCTACCCACTATTAGTGAACTACTCGAGCGGGCATTGAAAACTCTCAACGAGTGGACAAAACAATGTGGGCTTGGCATCAACCCCCAGAAAACGGAACTCGTTCTCTTTACGAATAAGAGGAAGATACCAATATTCGACCTACCGGCTATCGATGGGACTACCCTCAAACTAGCCGATAGTGCAAAGTATCTGGGTGTCATTCTTTATAGAAAACTCAACTGGAACCTAAATGTGCGCGAGCGCATTAAAAAGGCCACAGTCGCTTTCTATACGTGTAACCGAATTTTCGGAAAAAACTGGGGTCCAAACCCCAAGATCATCCTATGGATGTACACGGCCATTGTGAGACCTATATTAACATATGGGGGGCTTGTCTGGTGGCAATCCACAAATAAAGTCACCCATCTGAAAAATATGACAAAGGTACAAAGGATAGCATGTAAGGGCGCTACTGGCGCAATGAGAACCACACCAACAGCGGGACTGGAAACCATCCTTAACCTGCTACCGCTAGAATTTACATGCAAGAATCTGCAGCCAAAAGTGCTCTAAGAATCAGCCAGCTCAACCGCTGGAAATCGAACTCAGGAGGACATGCCCAAAATCTACACAGATATCTGGGCTCAGCTGTATCCTCTGACTACATGCTGCCTCACCATGACTTTCAAAGACCATTCTCCTGCATCCTCTCAAGCAGAGAGGAGTGGGAGAGTAACGAATTGGGCCCCGAAACCATATCCATCTACACTGATGGTTCAAAAATGGATGTAGGCGTTGGAGCTGGAGTGTTTTCAGAAACACTTGAGCTAAACAGCACCTTTCGTCTCCCTGAGCACAGCAGTGTCTTCCAAGCCGAAATATTGGCAGTAGCAGAGGCAGCCAAAGCGACCTCAATGCTGGCGATACCACCAGATGATATCACCATCTTTATTGACAGTCAGGCTGCAATAAAAGCTATCTCTGCTGTCGAAATAAAATCTCGGCTTGTGAAACGTTGTCGTGAAGAGCTAAAGGTTCTTGGCGTCCAACAAAATGTTAAGCTCTGCTGGGTCCCCGGACACAGAGGCATACAGGGCAATGAAATTGCTGACGAACTGGCAAGAAAAGGATCTGCCTCCAGCATTGACCAAGCAAACCAGTCTGTCAAACCACCACTATGTGACCTCAAATCTCGGGTGGGACAGAAAACACTGATCACTGCCAAAAACAGGTGGAACTCCCTTCCCACCTGTGAAACTTCCAAAAGGTTGAGGCCTGAGTATGACAAAGCCAGAACCCATAAACTACTTCGTAGAAACAGGAAATCTGTCTCTACTATAGTTGGGATTCTTACTGGACACAACTTACTAAAAAGCCAAAAACTGAAAATGCATCTCATAGATGATGACCTCTGTAGAGGCTGCGGTGATGAAGAAATACACGAGGATACCCTCCACTTTCTGTGCCACTGCCCAGGCCTCAGCCAATTAAGAATGAGAACCTTGGGAAAATACTTTTTCCATGACCTCACGGATCTATCCGAAATCCCTCTCCCTAATCTTTTCAGGTTTGCAACAACATCTGGATGGCTGTAAAGAGGCTAACAACAATGGACAGTAACGGGACAATGAATGAACCAACCACACAAGTGGACCCCCAACGGGCATCACAATGGGTCTATATTGACCTGAGTGCGATGAGGGAAGACACACACCGTCTGCCTCATCAACCCACCAACCTAACCTAACCTACCAATTTTCATCTTCATCTTGCAGTCCTGTATTTGTATTTACAACGAAAAACGTCAGAGGTGTTTCCGAAAGCATATCGTTCTTAAAATATATCGTCCATATGTAAAACACCGTCATTCTTGGAGACAGCACTCGAATATCAAAAATACATCTTCATTATAACTAACACATTAAAAACTTAATCAAATCTATCTAAATTCAAGCTTCAGACACAGATTTCAGACGTCAAAAACATACCTTCTCAAAAACCACCCCACATTTATGTCAGTACCATCAATCAGATGTCATTTCAACATTCAGAGGAAAACAACCATTTTAGCCAGTTACCCTCAAACCTCCCAGAGAATAGAATCTTTTTCAGAATATGTTTCCAAATGTAGCATCCATATATCTAACAACTTTTGTTTGATTACAACGAAGAAGATTGCGTTCCTGGACTCACCGATGAGTTCGCTCACACACAATGCCACGTGTTTTCATTTTTAAGATTTGTACCCACTACACACCACCACACTTTCTTGGGGTTCCGGTACATAAACGCCATTTATGCTATGTAACTAACAATAACATCCTCCTTGTTCTCAAACCTACACGAAATCGTCAACGCGTTGAGACGACAGATTTAGATTAAATAACAAACTAGCTGCGCACTTCCGACAATAGATCAACATACATGTTGACTCAGATACAAGTACACCCGTTCAATAGACATGAGCAAACAGCCACAACACTCTAGAATCAGTGCGGATTTTTTTCTCTTTCGTGACGCTTTTTCGTTTCATAACATCCAATTCACACAGTCCCAAAAGAAGTTTCACTTAAAAAAAAACGCCGCATTGGATGTTTAGTGATAGCTCTGACATACAAAGCAGATGGACTCTAATACTTCAGCTAGCAAAGTCTTATATTCTCAGACAGACATGGACGTAGTAGAGGACAACTGCGCCTTATATGGCTCGCAAAAAATAGAAACCAACCTCAAAAATCTTGAAGTGTGCAACCACCGGCAGTTAGGTAGCTAGGGTCCGGGATTATTGGAAACGTACGTTTGTTGAGGCCGAGAATAATTCCGAACTGCTAAGCCACTTACGAGAAGGAAGATATGTAACGACAGCCCTCCTTACATAACCTAATTAACCATCTGCAACCATAAAATCTCATAATCGGTTCACAAATTTCTTTCGTTGTAGATACCACACTTCAAGAGATAGAGCAATAGATCAGACTAAAGCGCATAGGTTCAAAATAATGCTCAAAACATATATTTTACTCAATTCTGACTTTTAAATCAGCAAGCTAGCTAGAAAGTTTTGGCTCATTTTAATCTCTTGAAGTATACAGAAAGAGACGCAAATTATAAGCAAAAAATTATATCTTCTCCCTTAAATTCCGGTTTTAGGCTTGATACAACTTTCTAATCAATTTACCGATCCTATAACATTTTATGTCACCCCAACTGTATTCTGTAGTCCAAACAAAACTAACCTCACTCTGTTTTGCGGTATCCATAAAAAAAAGAAACCCCTAACATGGTTTTTTTAAACCTAGGAATACGACTACAATTGGGAAACAGGTTAAATCAATAAAACTTTTAAAACTCAACTGGAAAATATATTTTGACATTTTTATCTCTTGACAAGTTATCTATAGGTTAAGGCCGTGCTGATATTTCATTATTTCTCGATACAAAGCAGATTATGATTGTGAACCTGTCACAAAAGTTAGCCAAAATTTAATGAATATGCAAATGACCTTGATTTTAGCGGAAATTATTTTTAAATTGTGGAATTAGGCTAATTCATGCAATTTAGTCGAAGTGAAATGAGTAAGCAACACGCTTTGGGTTAGTTACCTATCACCGTGCAAAATCGATTGTTATGGGGAAATAAGAGTCTAGAAAAAAAACTCCCACTGACTACTATTGAAAATGATATAGAGGAGAGTGATATCGCATATGAATATGATGTGTACAGACCCTTAATAGAGTGCGTGTGCTCTAGTAAGACCTAAGCTGCTCCAAAGCAGACTATTTGAAACTCTTCTGTGGCTAATAACTCTTCAGGTGGTACATTGGATACAGTTGCCAAGTGGTTGGTGCGTTGGACTACTAAAGCTTGGGGTCTCCGGATCAAATCTCGAAATCTTGCGAAAGTCAGACACACATCGATAAGTTTAAAACTGTCATTAAAGACTTCTCAAATTTTAGCCTTTAATCTTCAATCCAATACTTTATAGCAAAATATTACTTAGCTATTACAAATAAATGGATTTCTTGCAAACGAAATGAAATACATTGTTTAATGAGAATTACGAAGAAGGAACAAGGAAAGCGCGCGATCAGGGAAATAGAAAGATACCACTTCAGAAATATATTATACCATGAGAATTACGAAGAAGGAACAAGAAAAGCGTGCGATCAAAGAAATATAGAGATGCCACTTCAGAAATATGTTTATTCATGAGAATTACGAAGAAGGAACAAGACAAGCGTGCGATCAAAGAAATATAGAGATGCCACTTCAGAAAAATGTTGTTTCCTGAGAATTACGAAGAGGGAACAAGAAAAGCACGCGATCAAAGAAATAGAAAGATGCCACTCCAGGAATAATGATGGGCAATTTTACCAAAATTCAAAATACAATACTATCCTGTCGAGCTATAAGAATGTAGCATACAACAATTCATTACCAAAATTTAGTCGGATGAGACCATCGGTTGCCCGATTCACAAAGGACACCATCTGAATTGTAGATATACAAAGCCATAAACCTTCACAACTTCACATACAAGATCCTAACTGTCGTAATACTATGAACAAAGACCAATTAATAAACTCCATGGTCGGAAATATATTATTTCATGAGAATTACGAAGAAGGAACAAGAAAAGCGTGCGATCAAAGAAATATATAGATGCCACTTCAAAAAAATGTTGTTTCATGAGAATTACGAAGAAGGAACAAGAAAAGCGCTATCAAAGAAATAGAGAGATGCCACTCCAGGAATGATGATGGGCAATTTTACCAAAATTCAAAATACAATGCCAAGGCATGAGCAGAATCTTGTCGAGCAATCCTACCTAAGTGAAGCGACGATAGCAACATATTACTTAACGATTTACTAGCCTGTCGGGCCCCAAAAGTTTGGATTTCGGCAATAGAACTGATCAAATCCTCGCCCTTTGGCAGATCCTCGAAAAAGAAACCAACATGTCTAACTCTAGGCTGACCGTTCACTAATAGACGGCTTATACATGACAGAACGAGTTACACATGACAAAACGAATAACTAACGACGACAGCAAATGACATTGACCATTTTTGAAATTAAATTGCGGCTGAGTAGTAGAAGGCAGTACTTCTCGTAGACCTGGAAGAAAGACATTCAAAGGGGGATAGCGACAAACTTTTACCGCTGTCAGACGCTAGGAACGAGTTTAGCGTGTATAGGATATTTGAAAGTTTATTTTAATCTTTATAGTGAGATATAGTCTTAGCCTATTTTTTATTTGAAACTAGAAATTATGTTCAAAGGTTTTTTCTCAATTTTTTACGGTAGTATTGACATACGCCATTGAATTTCTTACCATTTCCACGTTTTCTTCCCATCTTTTCATTTTCATTTTTCGCGCAGAAGTTCTGGGTTCGATTCCCAGCCGTAGCAACACAAAATGATTTTTCACTAGTGATAGTCTGACAAACCATCCGAGTCAAGTATTTTATAAGTATTTTATCTCAACTTAGCCCTTCGAAGTCGGGAGGTCCTGCCATAGTGCAAAATGTACGCACGCACACACAATTGGTTATGAGAAAGCTAAGCCCTGGGAACTAACAAGCTTGTTGCGTCAAAAATTTGCATTTTTGGATCCTTTTCATTTTCGGGGTACGTTTAGTCTGAGCACAGTAGCTTTCTTATTTATTTGAACTTAACTTCAGCTGAAATCTCTTATGAGATGGCACGGGTAGCAACAACATCGAAAGTGAACCTGTAACCAATATAAACTCACAACAGTGGAAACCGCCAAACGGAATAATCCCCCCAATAAGCTCCGAAAATTTGTATTTTATTTGTATGTGACCTAGGCTGTCAAAGATGTCGTCTAAAAGGTGAAGTTTTCATTTCTTGGAGAGTCCTTCTCATCCTCCATATCCTCTTCGACCAGAGAACTTCTACAATAGACATTACCTGATGAGGGTTATTCTTTTCGCATGTAGTACCTAGACTTATTACATATCACCTACAAGACATGCAGTTACACCATATAGGAATATAGTACATTTTACAATGACGTGACCCTAATACTAAAACTCTATTTGGTAAAGAATAAGCAAACAGAAATAGCAGAACTAACAGTACAGTATTTCCGGCTGCATACAGTCTACGACAATTTAAAAGCAGAGTTTACAAAACATCTGCAAGCATAATTTTGAGGCGCTCTTGCAGCATTATAGTTTAGCCCTAACGTAGAAAAATGTTCCTTAATACTTCAACATATTATGTGGACCATAATTCAGAGAAAGACAGTAAACAGATTCGGTTTTCGTAAAGATGGCAGAACCAATAGAGGAATCCTTTACCTTAAGTGGCGCCCAAAAGTTGGAACCGACCTCAACAACAATTGGTAACTTGATCCAAATAGAGAAAAAATGGTTTCGCGAAAAAATATAAATCTCGGTCCGGCAATTCTGTTTGCCTGCAGGTCTTTGGCCGGCATCTTTAGCCTAAACGGCTGATTGAATCGGCATGGGGGGTTTAAGGTCACTCCGGGCTAGAACAACAGTAGTAAGCAGATCATTGCTTCAGAATCAAGTGCTAGATTTGTAGCACCTTTTTTTGTTTCTAATTAGTACGCATAAAGGGTTTACAAATACCTTTATAGTGTTTGAGCACAGCGTGGACATAGATCTTGAGAAGAAGAAAAGAGGGGATTCCGATGTGCGTTGGTTTTAAATGTCTGCAAATTGTTTAGGAATGAATGTCTATACATCATTGTAGTCCGAAGATAGTCTTCTGGGTAATTAGTAATTAATAATTAGCATTCATTGCACGGCGAGTATTAAGGTTGTATTTATATTTGATGAGGCAGGAGATATTCCTATGATGTTCGAGCGGGACTATAGAGTTCACTACGATTGAGCCTCCCATCAGTTTTATGTACCCCATACAGTAGGTGCAATACTGTTTTTGCTGCACCTGACTAGATGTAGGCGTTGAACTTTTGGGGTGTATATAGGCTTTATATCATATGGGGTGAAATATTTCTTGCATCGGTTAACATTGCGCAGCATTTTTAGAAACTCCGTATGTGTGGTCGTTCCAACGAAATTCGTTTCTAACACACATACCGAGCATTTAAAAGGTTTTCAGTTTCGACGAAACCAGAAGACATAAGATAGGATAGTGTTCTGGAATCATTTTATTTCAATCAATTAGACTTACCACAGCATAATTAATGTCGACGCGACGTCGGAATTTAATGAGCTTAACATATTTTTTCGTTTTTGTTCCAGTCTAAAGGTGAAGGCTGTGCATTCGAGAAGGAGTCTGAAAAGCTGAGAGTACTGTCTTCAGCAAAGAATGGATTCGATTACAAGTTGCAGACAAGATTTCATTAATAAAAATGAGAAAGAGTGTCGGAGATAAAATGGAGCCATGGAGAACACCAGTATTGAGGGACTATCCAAAACAACTTAAATTGAACGTTTCAAGAGGTGATTTCTAATCCATTGAAGAAGAGTTTCATCGAGAATAGATCCATTCAGCTCCTTAATATGTACCTGTATGTCGGTAGTAAAAAGAATCTCCAGGGTGTCTAATCTTTTATGTCGGTGTATGACAATAAATAACCGATTGAATTGGATAGATATGTTTTTGAAACAAAACCTCAAAATAATAACGCTGTACATTGAAAATATTCATCCAGTTTTGTTAGCTAGACGTGTATATCATCAAAAATATGGTGGCCAATAAGTACCGTATGACAAAACTATTTTGTGTTGTTTGGTGTCGAATTTTGTTGATCATCATTGTTTGCTCACAAACGTGTGAAAAAGATATGGACGGTTACTGGTTTCAAGAAGACGGTAAGCCCTGCAACGCTGGAAATCAAAAAAATTCGGTTCCTCCAGATTTTACCCATTTGGATTTCATGTAGGGTGTTTTGAAAAATAAAAAGCTCAGATCATTGACGAGTTCAAGGCAAACATTCATGCTGAAACCATCGTGAAAAAGGGATGGAAAACGCAGCAAAAAGGCCACATTTTGCTTGGTCAATAAATGTTAAATGACCAGATATATGAAAATGAGCTGCTTTTAAAGTTATTTAACATTCACATACCGACATAGAAGATGGCGCACTATATATTTAGCCCCTGAGTTGATAGTAGTAAGTAAAATGGATCCATTTAGTGCCACAATGGAAAGTAGTGGCACGTCGTAAGCAAATAGGATTCATATTGATTCAGCTTAACCTTAAAAATTAACGCCAGATCACTTCGTCACTGAGGTCAATCAAAAGCTAGTTTTACAATACCTAAGTGATTTGTTAGTTATAAGACCTTTCAAACTTCCATGTGATTTCCTTCCACAATATAAAAAAGATGTTATATCCGGGCCTATATCCATGGCGTAAACTTTGAAAACAAAATTTCAAGTTCAAAACACGTAAGTCAGTCTATCATCAATGATGATCGCTTAGATCTTGATGAATGTGCACGAAATTGTTAAATTGTTAACCAAATTCACCACAAGCAGGTGACACATTTGCCCAAGAGAAGGGGTATGTATATTATAAGTCTGCCTAACCTTGGATAAGTTTCGATACAATAACAAGTTTAAGGAACTGCCTTTGCAATGGAATGAGTGTACGCCCCTTGGGATAAGGAAATACCTATCATCGACTATCCGTAACCGGATGTTACTGACTCTACTCATGGGCACGTCCTTGGGACAGAGCAGTAGCAGTAACTGAGTAGTCCTTGAAAAGAACTTAACCATAGTGATTACAAAGTCTGAAAAAAAAAACTTGTTTACTAGTCAAAGAGGATCTTGCAGAACGTCTGCAAATTAAAAAAAAAAAACTGAACGAGTTGACGACGCACAGACCCTGAATTCCATTTTGTCAATCACAAAGCCGCTGACTCGATGTTCGAGGTCAGTGTGATATTTTATATGTGATGTCTGATGTCTCTGAATGAGTGATATGATGTTGTTTTTTTTTTTAAATTATTATGAGATGACATCGACGTGACAGAGTCAGTACTATTGAATTTTAAAAATTTCTGATTCTGTTTTCGGTTTAGTTATGCTAAGTAAATAAATTTGATAATCACCTTTGAAGTCAGTACATCTCCAGCATAATGTTATTCCAAATGTTTGGTATCCTTTAAGAGTCACAATTTGAACACATAATACTCAATACTTGTTGCAAAATTACCAACACACACAAAATGCACATTTCTATTTTATTTTTTTTATCCTTCGCTATTTTTCTCTCCCTCTTTCTGGTTTTCTTGTACTTAAAAGTAAAAGTATTCGATATTCCGTAAAAAAAAAACAAAAAAAAAAGTGAATTCAAACAAATTTCGTTTTCCTAAACATTAAACTAATTTTTTTTTTACAAAAGCACCACACACTTTTTTTGTTGGCAAGACTGTAATCCATAAAATTGTTATTGAATAAGAGATCACGGCAAGGATTCAAAGGCAAATGGTAAAAAATAAATATAAACAAAAAAAAATATTAACAACGTTCGTGTTCCGTTGTAAGACAGCCTCAGTCGGTGCTGTGGCTCCTTTCACTTTAAACTCTTGAATGAAGTATAAAAACAAAGTGGGGCTTTAAGTATGCAGTGCCCCCACCTTAAATACAAGAAGAAACAAATAAAATAAAGATATAATCGACGAAAAAAATGCAACAACACCAACAACAACAAAAACAGCAAACAGAAGAAAAAAAAAGTATCCACGACCCATTGAATAGTCTGCGTGCCTGGCTTAATGTATAGCATTTACACTCAATCGCCATCCCCGGTTGAGTAATTCGAACGATACTCGTATTCGTATCTCGTAGTAGTGTATAGTCGTATGTTGGCAAGAGAGAATGCGCGTAGATGAAAGACTTCATAGTGTCGCATTCGCATTCGGATGGCTGTTATGGTATTCGAATTTGAATCCGGTAAGCGCGATAAACTGGTCCACTACACTTAATGACGAGTGAGATACTCGTGAGTGAAAATCACGAGGTTTGAGTTTGACGGCGATCTAATGCATTTGTGGTGCGTGCCTCCACTCATCAGCAGTGTAAAACCATTGTGTAGGTTTCGTGTACTCGTATAGCTTAACAACCTTTACATGACTCTATCCACTTTGAAAGTGTGGTTTTTGCCAGCTGATATGTCAGACTAGTCGTAGGCCAAATTGGATGTTAGAAGCCAATATCTGGTGGGCTATGAATAATAATAAAATTTGGTTTTGCTGTGTCTGGTTAAGTATGCATAAGCGATACTAATTTCTCAATAAGAATGCGAAGTTTTGTTGGATTTTGGGGCTTTCAGCTTCCACTTAGAATTTGCAGACTATGTGAATAAACGAAGGTTGATCTAAAACTGATCCGTTTGGAGTTGCTAGTCACCAATCGGAAGCGTCCTCGGGTGGTGGATAGAACAACCCTCTCAAGATATGCAGGGTAGGTGGGAAATGAAATACCACCTCCCCAGGCGGACCCGAAAGAATTCCCAAGATTAAGCCAACGGTGGCGTCTACAGTCGCAGTTAGGATGGAAAATGTAAAGAACCTATTTGAGATGCTGCGATGTATTCGGACAATAGGTCATCTGGGGATCTCAAGGGTTAGTCAGGATCCTTGAACAGCGATGGTGTCGGAAGAGCTGAGAGCCCAACGGTATGGCTCGATCCCGTAGTGGATACTGATGGCCCGTGTCCAAGGGGTCTAATAAATTGGAGCTGGCCCTCCAGGTTGGGGGGTTGTGTTTTGTTAACTCTCCACTTACGTAAAAAATGCTACGAAGTAACTAATAGCATCGGAAAAGACTGATTTTATTGTTTACAACCATGCTAAACAAAACAAAAAAAACAACGGCGTTTGTATCTGCACCTTGAATGTGAGGAATTAAACAGGAGAGGTGCAGACGATTAACTAGCGGAAGCTCTAAGCTGCTACAAAGCAGACATTACTACCATCTAGGAAATACTAAGGGATGACGAGGTATGAAAGAGGATGAAAAACATCTCCTACGGACAGTGGAAACTGAGCAAAAACAGCTATTATTCGGAGTGGATTTGTTATAAGTGCCAGACTTCGGTAAGAATTCTTATGTTTCCAAGACAATAGCGAATGCATTGTAACAATCCGCATCAAGGCCAAATTCGCCATAATAAGACTTATATGCACTCACGCACCAAGGGAGGAAGAATATGATATAGCGAAAGACTGCTTTTATGAGCTCCTAGACAAAACTTATGAGCTACTACCAAAGTACGATGTTGAAATTGTGCTGGGGGACAAGACTTATATGCACTCACGCACCAAGGGAGGAAGAATATGATGTAGCGAAAGACTGATTCTACGACAAAACTTATGAGCGACTACCAAAGTACGATGTTGAAATTGTGCTGGGGGACTTGACCGCAAAGGTAGGAAGAGAAGACATCTTTAGCAGTATTTTCGGAAAACACAGCCTACACGACAACACGTCTGGTAACGGACTGAGGCTAACTGACGAAGTTACGGAACGAAATGCCACTTTAGCCTGCACACGGTTTCCTCACCTCGATATCCATAAGGGGACATGGCGGTCTCCTGATCAACGAACAGTCAACCAAATTGCACACATTGCGATTGACAAGAGGCACGCATCCAGTATTTTGAATGTGCGAACATTCCGAGAGGCTAACGTCGACTCGGACCACTACCTTGTTGCAGCCAAGGCACGAATGCAGATATCCACCACGCTACAACAAATCAGAAATACTGTGAAAAAATTTAATTTCTGTTGACTGCAATCTCAAGAGATCGCCAAGGCCCTCGCAGAACGCGTATACTCTAACCTCTCAACAAACACCACACCACCAGCATCAAATGTCAATAATGACAACAAGACATCAGATAAGCCACAACTATAGCAAGAAACCCTTGGTTTGATAAGAATGCCGACAGATTCTCAAAGCCAAGAACAAGACCTACAAGGCTAAGCTCCAGGCGAAGACGAGAGCTGCCATTGAAGTCTATAGAAAAAGAAAGAGGATAGAACACCGCCTTTACGAACAAAGAAAAAAGGGCAAGCAAAGCGAGGTATCGAGAATATAGAGAGGAGCCACTCCAGTAAAGATCGCAAGGCGTCAAAGCCAGGGAGGTTAATGAATGGACAAAATCCTGCCCGATTGCACTTAACGAGAGCAAATCGATTCATTTGAATTTTTTGTATAAACTGACAAAAAAATTTGCCTGTATTTCTCAAAATACGGTTCGAGTCCCTTGTGCAAATCAAGTGAAATATCTCGGAATGAAACTCGATGCATAATTGAAATAGAAGTCGCAAGTAAAAAAATGCGAAGAACTTAAAAACAAATACTGAGAACTGTACTGGATGCTCGGGAAATATTTGAATCTTAACCTTGATAACAAGCTGCTATTAAACAGGCAAGTGCTAAAACCGGTTTGGACATATTGGCGCAAATTTATAGTCAATCGATGTTTAAGGGTTCAACTCCACACCAGTTATGAGGTTCTTTAAATTAAAATTTAGCTTTAACTTATTTTCAATAATAGATACTTTTTTAACGTGGCGCTAATGAGTGTATGCTAATAAACATTCCCCTAAGATCTCTAAGTCAAACTCACCTAAAAAGTGACATAACGCTACCTCTTTATTAAATATTTAAAGTGAGGTTTCGGTCGCTTTAACTTTAATGCAGAGTGACAACGAAAGAACATTTTTTGATTAAAATTATCAAAACGCGTTAGTACGCGATCAAATCAATTTTAAGGGGACCGACTATAAATTTGCGCCATTGTATACAACTATGGGGATGTACCAGTGAAACGAATCTAAACATTTAACAAACTTCTAAAAACAAAATGTTAAGATGATTCGTCAATGCGCCGTGGTACATAAGGAACGATCAACGTAGATCTGGGTATTCCCGCGGTTAAGGATGAAGCGAAAAATGTTGCACGGAAACATAAAAAAAACGTTTATTAGGACACGTTAACATAAAGGACCTCCAAATTCTGGATGAAACAAATTTATTGCGGCATCTTCAACGAACTAAACACATGGATTTGGCCCGATAATAACAAACCGCTCTATAAATTGCGGAGAAATTCAAAAAGAATAGTTACTTGCCAAACATTCATTTCAACTCATGATAACAAAATTGCTAGATAAGTCGAATGCTAAGTTGCAATAGAAATACAAAATGGGTGGTGGTTTTAGTGAGTAAAGATGAAAAAGAAAAGATCGTAGCTGAGATACAGTCTATGCTGAGGATATGGAAGAACCACTTCTGGAAACTGTTTTATGGCGATGACGAGTAATCTTTCTTTGTCAGGTAGAACAAACCATTCAATATCGGCAACTACAGCGAAAACTATCAACAACCCGACCTAGGTTAAGTTAGGTTTACGGGTTGGTGGAGTAGAGGATTCTCTATTCCGCCACACTTAGGTCCATGTGGACCCATTGTGATACCCTTGGTGGGATTACGTCCTTCCATATCGTTACTACGGGATACTCAACTCTATCCAGCCATCCTGATGTTCGTAGGAAACTGTAAAGATAGGGTAATGGAATATCGGAAAGCTCTTGGATGTCTTGAAAGTAGTAGCTTCCAAGTGTTCTGTTCCTCAGGTGACAGAGACTCGGGCAGTGACAGAGGGAATGAAGTGTATCCTCGTGTATTTCCTCATCGCCGCAGCCTCTAGAGATATCGTCATCCTTGAGATTTAATTTCATTGTATGGGTTCTGAGAAAGTTGTGACCAGTGAGAGCCCCTACCAGTTTCGATAAGGAGCTTCTGTCGTACCGCAAAAGTTTTTTGGTCCGGTTTCCGTTGTATACTGGCCAGAGCTTCCGAGATATTTCGCAGGTAGTCAATGACTTCCACCTGGTATTGGCTTTCATTCGGGTTTTGTATTCCACTCTTTCTCTTAGGTTACAGAGTGGTGGTTCGACCGTTTGTAGTGCCTGGTCATGATCTGTAGCAGATCCATTTCTTGCCAGTTCTTCGGCCATCTCGTTGCCGTCTATGTCCCTGTGATCAGGAACCCAGTAGAGATCAGCATTATGCTGTGAGCAGAGAACCTTGAGCTCTTCGCGACAGCGGCGAACTAGCTTTGATTTAATTTCGATAGCAGATACTGCTTTTATAGCCGCTTGGCTGTCAATGAATATGGTGATATCACTGTGTGGTATTTCCATTATTGACATCAAATGAGGCGCTTCAGCGATTGCTAGCACCTCAGCCTGGAACAAACTACTATGATCAGGAAGCCTAATTGATTTGTGTATTACAACCCGACCTAAGTGAAGTGAGATCTAAACGTAAGCCTAGCAACGCTGCCGGAAATGACTGAAGAATGGAACATTAGCATGATTTGCCCGATCCACAAAAAGAAGACCTTCTGAACTGCGCCAACTACAGAAGCATAAGTCTCCTCAACATCGCCTACAAGATCCTATCTGCCGTAAACTGTAAACACCTGAAACTATTTACCAACAACCTGATCGGCCCTTATTACTGTGGTTTTAGGCCAGGAAAATTGACAGCCGATCAAATTTTCACACTTCCGTAGATCCTGGACAAAACCCGAAAAGTCCAAATCGTCACCCACCACCTATTTATCGATTTCAAAGCCGCATACGACAGCATTTATTGAGACGAACTATACAGAGCCATGTCTTGTTTTTGTATACCGCCCAAACTCGTCCGTCTGTGTAGGATGACAGGGTCGGAAACGACCTCACCGACAAATTCGATACCAAAAAAGGATTTAGGCAAGGCGATGCGCTGTCATGTGACTTCTTCAATTAGATTCTTAAGAGGATTGTGCAAAACTCCAGAGCCAACACCAGAGCAAACTTTTCCAAAAATCTGTGCAACTACTATCATACGCCGTAGATATTGACATCATTGGTCAGACTAAACGTGATGCCTTACCCAAGTTTGCTGGTATATAGAAGGAAGCGACAGAAATGGGTTTAGAAGTAAATGAGGGTAAGAACAAGTATGTTGTCAACACGTAAGGACACAAAACATCGACGATTTGGACAGAACGTCACCATTGACATATCAAACTTGGAGTTAGTACGGGAATTTTTCTACCTCGGGTCCACTTTTAGGTCTGGAAACAACATCTCGTCAGAAATTAAACGAAGAATTACCCTTGCCAACCGCTGTTTCTTCGGGCCAAGAAGGCAATTTAGTAGTAAAGCCTTAACTCGAGCTACTGAAAAGATCCTAAATAAGACCCTGATCATCCCAGTCCTGCTCTAGGGCGGTGAAGCATGGACCGTATCAAAAGCGGATGAAGAAACCCTTGGTCGTTTCGAGATTAAAATTCTTCGGTCCCGTTTCCGTTGCGACATACCCCTGGTCAAGAACGAATGAACCCTAATATTCCGTATCGCAGAGTCTTTGATTCCCAGCGAGGCGTCGGAAGCAGTAGAGGAAGACCTCGCCTTAAGTGTCGTGCACAAGTAGAAACCAACCTCAACCAACTTGGAGTGCGCAACTGGAGGAAGTTAGCTAAGGACCGGGCTAATTGGGGAGGCATGTTGCTTGAGCCCCAGATTCATTCCGGACTGTAGCGCGTGTAAGTAAGTAAGTCAGCGGTCAACCATTATAATTGGAAGCGGAATTCCTTAGAAGCATCAACATACTCACCAATCAAGAAACTGATAAAGGACTACCAAAGCTTTATCAATGTAGTCTGCAATTGCAGTAATGACCTGCAAAATCATAATTTCTTATTGAAGGCTAAAAATTGCACTAGCAGTTCAATTGTTGTGATTGCTGTGTCTCGTGCTGCTTCTTAGCACAATTCCACTTGAATGACCTACCCAATTAGAATGGTTGACATGGATCTTTTTTTTAATTTTCCCTTACCACGAAACTATTCGCATCTAAAAGGCATTCTAAAACATTTGGATTGATCTTAAATGGTAAAAAAAAAGAAATTAAAAAACCATATGAAATTATGTAATTTTATTTCGAAGATATAGCCCAACAACATCGGGTGAGAGTTGTTGGACCACCCTGTATCCACTACCATGACAACCTTCTCATAATTGCCTTCCGGAATCAGTGTTAAATTGATACACCCTTTGTTAGTGTCAAAAATATCACGCACATAATTAACTGAAAGAGCTAGGTTTAAGGCCCAAATAGGCCGAATAACCATTTTTTACGATCGGTTGTGCAATCGCCCTACCGAATTTGAACCATTTTCGCGCCAAAAAGTTTAATTAATCTAGATAAGCATTAAAAAAACCTGCATTCGAGTTATGTAGCGTTGTGCTCGTTTGTGTGCGCATAATCAACTTGCATATTTGTCTAAGTTTTCGGCTTCCACTTGCACTCGTACAGATAGATACAAAATAAAAAATTATCGAACACGATTTAGACTTGTCATCTGTCAGACAAAAGATCAAAGGCTACTCTATTCGTCGTCGTCTGGTTCAGTGTCGTCGCGTCGTGTCGATCTCTAAGCAGATTTCAATCTTCAACTTTTGCATTTAGGTTCGAATAACTTTGACTTCCTATGACGTAGACTGCACTCTGCTGAGTAGCACCAATATAATGCGAATTAAATTAGGTAGTGTGCAGTTCTGTTATGTCGTCAATACTATGAGACTGGTTTGACTAATGGCATTTGAATGAGTGAGGTTGAATAATGCGATAGCTAGACAGGTAGATAGATTGATATGCATGTATTTTGAAAGAAACAAAAGTTGTTATTAAGATAGAGATACATAGCATTTATAGTGCGTTAACTACTTGTTGGTTTTGTTTTGTTTTCTATGTCTAATGGATAAATATTATTGCTCTATCATGTTTTCGGTATAGGTACGGTAAGGGTGTGTGCAAGGTATCTGTAGTCATGTTTCCCGAGTGAAATAGTATTTCGGAAGCAAGTTGGTTTCAGTTGGGTCAGACTTTGAATTTGAAAGGTATTTCGGAAGCTGTTGAGTTCGATTTTAATTCGGTTGAGTTTTATATTCCCCTCAGTATATTCTTGTTGATACATACCTTTCGAAATGTTTAGATATAAAAAGATTAAACATATCGAAAAGTTTATGAATCGCATAAGAATCGCTGTAGTTAAAACAGGTGGGAGTTCAGAATGTAGAAGGATTGGAACCACGGCATATGTTTTAGATCGATTTTTTTTGTTAAAATTTAAAAGACAATTTTTTCAATATGCGAACAACTCTAAAATGATTGGCCATGTTCAATTTTTGGGATAACATATTAAGATAGTGATGCGTCCCAGTATTTTATTTTCACACTATCATATCAGTGTCGCAGCATCCACAGGCTCATCACATAGTGCAAGGCAAAAGGCTCATGCTTACCATAGGTTAGGTTAGGTTAGATGGGCTGTTAACGCTCGGGTGAGTCGTCAAACACGCATAGGCCTACGTGGGCCCATAGCGATACCCTTCGAAGAAGTATCCTGAAATAGAGAAAGAGGATACCTGGTTAAGTTCGCTAGTGATACTTATGCGGTGCTGGTCTGTGTTGCTCCTTCGGCCTCAAAGAGGTATTTGCTCCATCCTGATCTGCAACAAAAACGGACTATCAGCGCTTTTGGGATAGTCGTTAGGTCACTTAGGTCATCGAAGTAAAGGCTGCCTAGTATTTTAAATCGACTGCCACTGATCGCAGGGCAGTGGCATAGCAGGTGTGAGACATCTTCTTCGACGTCAGGGTCGCTGCATTTCCTGCAAAGTTGGTTCGCACCAGTCAGTTTTATCTTATTAGAGTGCTTACCCAACAGGTTGTGAGTTGTGACCTGTTATCACTCTCACCGCTATAGAAATGGAAGCTCTATTCAAAGCTAATAGCTTGTTTGATTTGCTGCCACTTAATTCTGGCCAGAAAGATTTTGTATGTGTAAAAGTTCTTGTATTTTGCCATCTTGTTATGGTTGCTTTTTGAGTGTGCTTAGTTAATTCATGTTTTTTAGATGCTAACGGGGGATTGACCCTTTTATCAGCTAGGGAAATGCAACTGGACGATCCTAGTCTGGCTAGTTCGTCTGCTTTCTCATTTCCTATAATGTCATTATGTCCTGGCACCCCGATAATTTGGACTTTGTTCTGGTTACAAAGAGCCTTCAGCTCTTCGCGGCAGCGTCCAACTACCCGTGATTTTACTATATTGGATGCCAGAGCTTTAATGGCCGCTTGACTATCCACGTAGATGGAGATTTTACTATATTGGATGCCATAGCTTTAATGGCCGCTTGACTATCCACGTAGATGGAGATATCCTCATGTGATATGTCCAATACCCTAGCCGAGTCGGCAGCTTCGAGTATGGCCAGGATCTCAGCTTGGAATACACTACACGAGTTTGCTAATCTTAAGGATGTAGCTAGCCCGATCTTTTCAGAGTAGACACCAGAGCCCACTCCGACTTCCATTTTGGATCCGTCGGTATAGATTGCTATTTCTGTGTTAGATAACACATTGTTTGAAGACATGCTTACCATAGAACAGGTCTTTTTCTTTTTAAGTGTCACTTTAGTCCTTAATAAACCTGGGTCTTAGCCGACATGCTTCTCCAATTAGCCCGGTCCTTAACTAATAGCCTCCAGTTGCGCACTTCAAGTTGCTTGTGGTCGGTTTCTACTTGTCCGCGCCACTTAAGGTGCGCTCTTACTCTACATCGTCCGACGTCTAGCTGAGAGTCGAAGACTCTGTGAGTCCCTTCGCATCACATGTCCTAGCCATCTTAAACGTCCAATGCGGAGTTTTTTTTGGCTAGGGGTAGGTCGCTGTACATCTTCTTCTCCATAGGCCATCAACGTGAACGGGACTCAAAGATTTTTTTATCCGCTTTTGATACAGTCCATGCTTCAGCGCGCTAGAGCAAGACTAGAATTTTCAGGTCAGGCATAGATGTTCAAGTTAGGGCTTCGATACTAATATTAAACAAAGAAATACTCTTTTTGACTGCTGTTTCTTCGGCGATGCCGTTGTCAAAGTTAATAGCGGAGCTGAGGTAGTCAAAGTTCGTATACTACCTCAAAGTGATATACATATGTCAATGGTGACATTCTGTCCAATTCGTCGACGTTTTTTTATAATTTTTTTTTACATGTTTTACCACAGTACTGGCATTAGATAAGGGGAAGAAAGAGAGTGATAGGAACGATTTTGGATGCAGTGGAGACTTACTCCATGGGTGGTGTCCTAACTAAGGTTTAAATTCACAGAACTTTCAAGATGGTGTATACTCTTAGGAGTAACTACCTACCTTTTTTTTCTCTTTGAAATAAAAGTTTCATGCATTTTGGCTGGAGCTGTTTCGTTCAAGCAGCGTACTAAGCTTAAGGCAGAAAAATTTAATCTCCACAAGCAATCATTTCTATAGGCCTTACTATATAAGAGTGCTCGGAGGTTGAACATTTTGGCAGTCGATTGTTTGAGTAGAAGCTTGTTTAAGACATTATGCAGGGAAATTCACACGCATAACCGAAATTATGTTGGCGTTACTTCTGTAAGGTTGTTTTTAAGCTTCCGGAGATGTGTGTACATGTACTTACTTACTTACTTTACTTACTTAAGTGGCGCTACAGTCCGGAATGAACCTGGGCCTCAACCAACATGCCTCTCCAATTAGCCCGGTCCTAAGCTAACTGCCTCCGCAGTTGCGCACTCCAAGTTGGTTGAGGTCGGTTTCCACTTGTGCGCGCCACTTAAGGCGAGGTCTTCCTCTACTGCGTCCGACGTCTGACTGGGAATCGAAGACTCTGCGAGCCGGAGTATTGGTGTCCATTCGTTCTACATGTCCTAGCCATCTTAATCGTCCAATGCGGAGTTTTTTGACCATGGGCATGTCGCTGTACAGCTCGTATAGTTCTTGGTTGAATCTTCGTCTCCATAGCCCGTCAACGCAAACGGGACCGAAGATTTTTCGAAGAATTTTCCTCTCGACCGTTGTGGACTTTCCTGGCCTAAAACCACACTGATAAGGGCCGATCAGTTTGTTGGTAAACGGTTTCAGGCGTTCACATATTACGACAGATAGGATCTTGTAGGCGATGTTGAGGAGACTTATGCTTCTGTAGTTGGCGCAGTTCAGAAGGTCTTCTTTTTGTGGATCGGGCAAATGATGATAATGTTCCATTCTTCAGTCATTTACGGCAGCGTTGCTAGGCTTACGTTTAGATCTCACTTCACTTAGGTCGGGTTGTAATACACAAATCAATCAGGCTTCCTGATCATAGTAGTGTGTTCCAGGCTGAGGTGCTAGCAATCGCTGAAGCGGCTCATTTGATGTCAATAATGGAAATACCACACAGTGATATCACCATATTCATTGACAGCCAAGCGGCTATAAAAGCAGTATCTGCTATCGAAATTAAATCAAAGCTAGTTCGCCGTCGCGAAGAGCTCAAGGTTCTCTGCTCACAGCATAATGCTGATCTCTTCTGGGTTCCTGGTCACAGGGACATGAGATGGCCGACGAACTGGCAAGAAATGGATCTGCTACAGATCATGACCAGGCACTACAAACGGTCGAACCACCACTCTGTATCCTCAGAGAAAGAGTGGAATACAAAACCCGAATGAAAGCCAATACCAGGTGGAAGTCATTGACTACCTGCGAAATATCTCGGAAGCTCTGGCCAGAATATAACGGAAACCGGACCAAAAAACTTTTGCGGTACGACAGAAGCTCCTTATCTAAACTGGTAGGGGCTCTCACTGGTCACAACTTTCTCAGAACCCATACAATGAAATTAAATCTCAAGGATGACGATATCTGTAGAGGCTGCGGCGATGAGGAAACACACGAGGATACACCTCATTCCCTCTGTCACTGCCCGAGTCTCTGTCACCTGAGGAACAAAACACTTGGAAGCTACTACTTCCAAGACATCCAAGAGCTTTCCGATATTCCATTACCCTATCTTTACAGGTTCCTACGAATATCAGGATGGCTGGATAGAGTTGAGTAACCCGTAGTAGCGATAAGGAAGGACGTAATCCCACCAAGGGTATCACAATGGGTCCACATGGACCTAAGTGTGGCGGAATAGAGAATCCTCTACTCCACCGGGTTGGTCGGTGGAGTAACCTAGGTCGGTTTTCGCTGTAGTTGCCGATATTGAATGGTTTGTTCTACCTGAAAAAGAAAGATTACTCGTCATCGCCATAAAACAGTTTCCAGAAGTGGTTCTTCCATATCCTCAGCATAGACTGTATCTCAGCTACGATCTTTCCTTGTTCATCATTACTCACTAAAACCACCACCCATTTTGTATTTCTATTGCAACTTAGCATTCGACTTATCTAGCAATTTTGTTATCATGAGTTGAAATGAATGTTTGGCAGGTAACTTTTCTTTGGGAGTTTCTCCGCAATTTATAGAGCGGTTTGTTACTATCGGGCCAAATCCAAGTGTTAAGTTCGTTGATGATGTTGCATTAAATTTGTTTCATCCAGAATTTGGAGGTCCTTTATGTTAACGTGTCCTAATAAACGTTTTTTTTATGTTTCGTGCAACATTTTTCGCTTCATCCTTAACCGCGGGAATACCCAGATCGTTGATCGTTCCTTATGTACCACGGCTCATTGACGAATAATCTTAACATTTTGTTTTTAGAAGTTTGTTAAATGTTTAGATTCGTTTCACTGGTACATCCCCATAGTTGTAAACTATGCGCAAATTTATAGTCGGTCCCCTTAAAATTGATTTGATCGCGTACTAACGCGTTTTGATAATTATAATCAAAAAATGTTCTTTCGTTGTCACTCTGCATTAAAGTTAAAGCGACCGAAACCTCACTTTAAATATCTAATAAAGAGGTAGCGTTATGTTTATTAGCATACACGTTAAAAAATATCTATTATTGAAAATAAGTTAAAGCAACATTTTAATTTAAAGAACCTCATAACTAGTGTGGAGTTAAACCCTTAAACATCGATTGACTATAAATTTGCTCCAATATGTCCAAACCGGTTTTAGCACTTGCTTGTATAATAGCAGCTTCTTATCAAGGTTAAGATTCAAATATTTCCCGAGCATCCAGTACAGTTCTCAGTATTTGTTTTTAAGTTCTTCGCATTTTTTTACTTGCGACTTCTATTTCAATTTTGCATCGAGTGTCATTCCGAGATATTTCACTTCATTTGCACAAGGGACTCGAACCGTATTTAGAGAAATACAGGCAAATTGTTTGTCAGTTTATACAAAAAATTCAAATGAATCGATTTGCTCTCGTTAAGTGCAATCGGCCAGGACTTTGTCCATTCATTAACCTCCCTGGCTTTGACGCCTTGCGATCTTTACTGGAGTGACTCCTCTCTATATCCTCGATAGCTCGCTTTTCTTGCCCTTTTTTCTTTGTTAGTAAAGGCGGTGTTCTATCCTCTTTCTTTTTCTATAGACTTCAATGGCAGCTCTCGTCTTCGCCTGGAGCTTTGCCTTGTAGGCCTTGTTCTTGGCTTTGAGAATCTGTTGGCATTCTTATCAAACCAAGGGTTTCTGTCTTGTTGCCATTATTGACATTTGATGCTGGTGGTGTGGTGTTTGTTGAGATGTTAAAGTATACGCGTTCTGTGAGGGCCTTGGCGATCTCTTGAGATTGCAGTCAATAGAAATTATTTTTTTCTGATTTGTTATAGCGTGGTGGATATCCGCATTCTTACCTTGGCTGCAACAAGGTAGTGGTCCGAGTCGATGTTAGCCTCTCGGAATGTTGGCACATCCAAAATACTGGATGCGTGCCTCTTGTCAATCGCAATGTGTGCAATTTGATTGATCGTTGATCTAGAGAAAGCCATGTCCGCTTATGGATATCGAGAGCAGAAAACCGTGTACTGGCTATAGTGCCATTTCGTTCCGCAGCGAAGTCAATTAGACTAAGTCCGTCGCAAAATGTGTTGTCGTGTGGGCTGTGTTTTCCGAAAGTACTGCTAAAAATGTCTTCCATTCCTACCTTCGCGTTAAGGTCCCCCAGCCCAATTTCAACATCGTACTTTGGTGGTCGCTCATAAGTTTTGTCCAGGAGCTCATATAAGCAGTCTTTCGCTATATCATATTCTTCCTCCCTTGGTGCGTGAGTGCATATAAGTCTTATTATGGCGAATTCGGCCTTGATGCGGATTGTTGCAATGCTTTCGCTTTGTCTTGGAAACATAAGACTTCTTACCTAAGTCTGGCACTTATAACAAATTAGCATTCGAATAGTCGCTATTTCTGCTCACTATAACCCGGTCCATTGTAGATGCCACCATCTTTTTGCCTGATCCATCCCATGGTATTTCCTGGATGGCAGTAATATCTGCTTTGTAGAAGTTTGGGGCTTCCGCTAGTTGTTCGCCTGCACCTCTCCTGTTTATTGTTCTCAGATTTCAGGTGCAGATACGAACGTCATTGTCCTTTTTTCGTTTAGCAGGATCGTCAACAAAAAAATCAGTGCTTTTAGAGGCTATTGGTTGCTTTTTAGCAATGTTTTTTTTCCATTGGTTGGTAGTTAACCCAAAGTACAACCTCCAACCTGGAGGGCCAGTTCCAATTTATTAGATACCCCTAGGGCACGGGGCCATCAGTACCAACTTCGGGATTGAGCGATACCGTTGGCCTCTTCGCTTCATCTGCTACCATCTCTGTTAAAGGGGCCTGACTTACCCTTGAGATTCCTTAATAACCTGTTGCAGCTTAATTATGTACATTGCTCGCCATCGCCGTTTAAGAGTTTTCAGAAGTGGTTCTTCAATATCCTCGGCATCCTCAACTAGGATATTTTCTAGCTCATCTTCTTCCGTTTGCGATTTGTATGTCTTCGATCGTGCGCTCTTTTCTCTCCTTTCCGAAAAGCCGGTTTTGTTTTCTCCTTCTTTGCATATAGAGCTCAATGGTAGCTTTCGCCTTCACCTGCAACATAGAATTCTTCATCAAACCAAAGGTTTCTTGTTGGTGGACGCAATAAAACCTAAACCTTGTGGCTGATCTAATGGCTCTTTGGCATTGTTGCTATTGTTTCTCGACATAAGATGCTGCTGGTATGGTGTCAATGGCGAGGTTAAGGGATACGCCTTCTGCGAAGGACTTGTTGTTTTTCGACTTCTTATCAACACTCGCACGTATAAGTTAAGGAAGTCTAATCCTGTTGGATGAGACCAGTATCCGATGGTTCCCACTTGTTGGTAAAATAATCGCCGATCAAAGTTTGACCTTGTTCTACAACATCCAACCATTATACTGGTTGACCACTTATTTTAATAGTAACGATGTCTACTTAACAAAACTCATTTCAAAACTATTCGCAGTTTATGGATTCTGAGACATTTTTTTTTGATTTGTGACTGTGAAACTACTAAAGTGCAATCTTCATCCAATTTCGCTATAAAACACGTATCTTGGATTTCAAGAACACCTCCGCTCTATTGTACATACAGTAGCCAAGTTCCTAATCGGTTAATATTGCAGCTCCTCTTAAGATTTTCGCCATCATCAAAGTTGACACTCAAATTCAAAGTCGAACATTTGGATGTAAATTACTGAGTTACTTGTTTCTATTGAGTTGCGCGCGCATTGTGCATTTATCGCTAGTTCGAGTGCAATTCAATAAGTTTTTCCTTTGCATCTGGCCAAGACCTATCCACGTTCGTTTTCACATAGCCTGTGCCTGGCTTCAGCGCAGATGGTCAAAGCATTCATTCGACTGCCTTTTGTTTTTCTCTGTCTCAAGTGAGGGGTCGTTTCGCATGCCGTATGACTAAGAAAGTCTATTTGGACTTTCATAATTTTACTAATTCCTCCCGTACCAACCAAGTCCGATGCGCGAGCGCGACGCACACCTTTGGGTGCTGTTGGAGCTGGACAGTGTTTTCAATTGCCATTGTCTCTTTCACCGCGAGTCGACACTTGGCAATTACTTTATGGGCTTATACCCTCCCAATATTTTCTCATATTCGCATACACATTTGAAATTCCTAGCAGTTGGCAACCATCGTCATCGTTACCTTCGTTACACCACGCTGCACGATTTCGTAATTCTTGGGAGAAAATGCGCTGTAAACAGTAACATCGGCAGTCTTCGACTGAAGTTTATGAGTGTAAGCAGGTATGTCCAAATTCGGAGAGGAAGTGTCTGAACGTATGAGCTTGGGCTTGCGCTTAGTAATGGAATGAGAACCTTACTTTATGCACATGACTTATCCAAAAGAATACGACTTTTTGGTTCGCTATACGGAGCCAAGGTTAGATATATTTATGGGTACGGGTTTACGTACCTTCCCATGCAAGAGGGGATTGCATCTTGCATGGAATAATTTGCATTATCCGGTAATTTTTGACGATTCTTTTATGCAGTCTTTCGGTTTGAGCAAGTTTTTTTTTTTAAATACCCCTAGGGGAAGGTATTGGTTTCGTGGAATATATCGAACTCGATGTTTTAATCATTTTTCCATAAATGGGGCAACGGATTTTCTCAAAAAGAAGTCAATGGATTTGTATGGAAATTAACATGAATATTAAGATTTATGTGTGGTAGAATGGTCAAAAATTTTGAAACACAGGGGTTGCAATAAGGATATAAGAATTTTGTATTTTGAATTAAACACAGAATAACAGAGATAAAAGGCTGAAATTTATCTTGCACGATGGCGGGACCTCTTGTTGTATGCTGAATCCGAACGAAGTTGAGGTTGAGATAATCTATTCTTGAAAATTGATTCTACTCGGATGATTTCTCAGATCATCACGAGAGGCGGACTTGTGAAAATAATTTTATGTTACTACGGCTGGGAATCGAACCCAGACCTTCTGCGTGGCAGTTCATCGCACTAACCATTGCGCCAATGAGCCCCCTAGATCGAATACCTCGTAATCCAGAAAAGTCCACCTTTTAGGTAATGATGCCCTTATATTGTAAAAAAAAATGTTCGGATCTTATGAAAAACTAGCTGTAGATAACCCAGTGCCCTTCGCTACACATTTTAGAAAATTGCTAAATTTTTGGGATTTTTGTTTTCACGTTTTTTATTTTTGTATTTTGGGTTTTCGGGATTTTAAATTTTTGGGTTTTCGGAATTTTTGATTTTCCGGATTCGAGATTTTGGATTTTTTGTTTTCGGGATTTTGGGATTTCCGGTGTTTAAAGTTTTCGAGATTTTGGGTTTTCGGTATTTCGGGACTTTCAAGACATTCACTATTTGAGTGATACGTATATGCATCTGGCATTAAATATTTACTTTGTATCAAAGATTATGAATTCTATACAGATGACGCATTGAGAACAAAAAACAGAAACTTTTGCTCAGTAGCTTCATGGTACGGGCGGGCGGTGTGCATGAAAACACATGAAAAACAAGAACAAAAACATATGGCGGGCTGTGCCAGAACGACCCGCCATAGAACAATTTTTCTTTTATGGAGTGCGTCATCTGTATAGAATTCATAATCTTTACTTTATATGGGAGGTTCCACGACTACTTATTCTACAACGTCCATTTTCTACTCTAGCAATTAGCAATTCATATGCTCACTCTAAGTTTCAAGACTGTGTCTTTAAAGGTACTCCAGATATATTGTTTATGTATGGGAGTTGCCATGCCCACTTTTCCGATTCCGCCCATTTTAAGTATGACGAATCAAAACCACAACCAATATGCCTGGACAAAATTTCAAGACTCCCACTATTATAGTGTTTCAGCTATATGATATCAAATATGTATTCACTTAATATTGGAGGTTCTATGACCACTTTGCCGGAAATGCCACGCCCCCTTGAGATGTCGAAAAAAAATAAAGTCCATTGCTCCTTTGAGATATGCAGCTAGGTCCTGTAAGAATTTTGAGAAAGCACTAGACTGCTTTAGCCAGCTATAGACTTCAACACAAACATTCAAACAATCAGTTCATTTTTAAATATAAGAAGATACCTCGTAAGCCTAGAAACGATAATTTCAAAGCTATGCTATCCTGTCTTTGACTTCGGCACGAACAAATAACTGTGTCGAGCAAAGAAATAGAAAACCAAGTTTTTAATTTTGTCAAGCTGGACAACGTTTTTGCCACACATAAAGTTAATTTTGCAACATGATGTCTAGAGGCAAGTTAATGTTATCGCTGGTCTCTAAGCATGCCATTGATATTAACCTTAACTGGGAAGTAGTTAAGACTGGTTCTGTAATTAATGTGGACAAACGTAATGAAGTGCGTAATGTATTGCAAAAAAATATTTATACTTACTTTCTTACTTAAGTGACGCCACAGTCCGGAATGAACCTGGGACTCAACCAACATGCCTCCAATTAACCCAGTCTTTAGCTAATTTCCTCCAGTTGAGCACTCCAAGTTGGTTGAGCTCGCTCCCTACTTGTGCGTGCCACTTAAGGCGAGGTCTTCCTCAACTGCGTCTGCCGCCTGGCTGGGAATCTAAACTCTGCTAGCCAGGCTATTAGTGTCCATTCGTTCTACATGTCCTAGCCATCTCATACGTCCAATGCGGAGTTTTTTTTGACTAGGGGCATGTCGGTGTACAGCTCGTATAGTTCTTGGTTGAATCTTCGTCTCCATAGCCCGTCAACGCAAACGGGACCGAAGATTTTTCGATGAATTTTCCTCTCGATACGGTCCATGCAGGACACGTAGAACAGGACTGGGATAATCAAAGGTTCTTAGAGATTATCTCCTTAGCTGTTCGAGTGAGGACTTCACTAGTAAATTGTCATCATAGACCAAAGAAACAGCGGTTGGTAAGAGTAATTCTTCGTTTAATTTCTGACGATATATTGTTGTCCGAGTTTAAAGCGGAGCGTATGCTATGAGTTGCAGAGAATTTTGGAAGACTGTGCCACTGGTGTTGGCTTCGGGAGTTTTGCACAATCCTTTTGGTATCGAATATGCCGGTTAAGTAGTTTCCAACCCTAATGGAGCAGCGAGAATTATCCTTCGTCATCCTATAGAAACGGATGAATTTGGGCGGTATATCAAAACTAGACATGGCTCTGTATAATTCGTCTCTATAAATGCTGTCATATGCGGCTTTGAAATCGATGAATAGGTGGTGGGTATCGATTTGGACTTCTTGAGTTTTTTCCAGGATCTGCCGAAGTGTGAAAATTTGATCGGTTGTGGACTTTCCTGGCCTAAAACCACACTGATAAGGGCCAAGCAGGTTGTTGGTATACGGTTTCAGGCGTTCACATATTACGACAGATAGGATCTTGTAGGCGATGTTGAGGAGACTAATGCCTCTGTAGTTGGCGCAGTTCAGATTGTCTCCTTTTTTGTGGATCGGGCAAACGATGCTGAGGTTCCATTCTTCAGGCATATTTTCATCCGACCAGATTTGGCTTATGAGTTGGTGGATGTGACTTACCAAGTCATCTCCGCCTTATTAAGCTTGAGTTTAGATATTGCTATCCTCACTTCACTCAGGTCGGGTGGTAGGCAGTTTTCGCTGTCGTTGCCAATATTGAATGGTTCGTTCTGCCTGACAGCGGAATGTTGTTCGTCATCGCCGTTTAACAGTCTGCAGAAGTGGTTCTTTCATATCCTCAGCATCGACTGTGTCTCAACTATAATATTTCCTTGTTCATCTCGACAGGATTCTGTTCGAGCCTTGTATCCTTGGCTTTGACGTTTTACACTTTGGTAAAACCTGCGTGGGCGCGAGAAACCTAGCACATCAGTTGCGGCTGATCTAATGGCATGTTGGCATCGTTGCCATTGCTCTTCGACATTCGATGCTGGTGGTAGGGTGTTAATCAAGAGGCTAAGGGATACGCGTTGTGCGAAGGTCTTGGCGGTCTCTGGCGATTGCAGTCTTCCGACATTAAATTTTTTCACAGTATTTCTGGATTGTTGTGGCGTGGTGGATATCCGCATTCTTACCTTGGCTGCTACAAGGTAGTGATCCGAGTCGATGTTAGCTCTTCGGAATGTTCGGACATCCAAAATACTGGATGCGTGCCTCTTATCTATCGCAATGTGATCAATTTGGTTGACCGTTCGTTGATCTGGAGACCGCCATGTCCCCTTATGGATATCGAGGTGAGGAAACCGTGTGCTCGCTATAGTGGCATTTCGTTCCGTAGCGAAATCAATTAGCCTAAGTCCGTTACCAGACGTGTTGTCTGTAGGCTATGTTTTCCACCAATACTTCTAAAGATGTCTTCTCTTCCTACCTTTGCGTTAAAATCTCCCAGCATGATTTTAACATCGTACTTCGGTAGTCGCTCATAGGTTTTGTCAAGGAGCTCGTAGAAGCAATCCTTAGCTATATCATCTTTTTCTTCCGTCGGAGCGTGAGCGCATATAAGGCTTATGTTGGCGAATTTGGCCTTGATGCGGATTGTTACTATGCGTTCGCTAATGTCTTGGAAACATAAGACTTCTTGCCTAAGTCTGGCACTTATTACAAATCCGCATCCGAATAGTCGCTGTTTCTGCTCACTATAACACGGTCCGTAGTAGATGTCACAGTTTTTCATCCTCTTTTTGCCCGGCCCATCCCATCGTATTTCCTGGATGGCAGTAATGTCTGCTTTGTAGCAGTTTGGGGCTTCCGCTAGTTGTTCGCCTGCACCTCTCCTATTTAATGTTCTCACATTCCAGGTGCAGATACGAACGTAGTTTTCCTTTTTTCGTATAGCAGGGTCGTCAACAATAATATCAGTCCTTTCCGATTCTATTGGTTGCTTCCTAACATATGTTTTTTTTCATGGGTGGGTAGTTAACACAAAGCACAACTCCCAACCTGGAGGGCCAGTTCCAATTTATTAGATACCCTTAGGACACGGGGCCATCAGTATCCACTATGGGATTGAGCACTGCCGTTGACCTTTCGGGTCATCCGACACATCTCTGTTCAAGGGGCCTGACTTAACCTTGATATTACTAAATAACCTGTTGTCCGAATATGTCGAAGCAGCTAATCTAGGTTCACCTGGGATATCAGGCCGGGTATTCCGTGCCATTCTGACCAGGCTGTTTATAGTGTTGCTGTTTTTCGTCGTGTTATCAACACTCGCACTTATCGCTTTGCAAGTCAAATCCGGTTATATGAGACCAGTACCCGATGGTTACCACTTGGAGATAAAAATAAGCACATTTGATGTGTAGTCATTTTTAAGTTAAACCCAATCAGAGACTACCCCCATTCTACAACACCCAACTAGGCCTGACTAAACTTAAAAAAATAGCTTTGTTCCATGACTTCATTTCCCTTTCTAATATTTTCAGGTTTGCAGCAGGTTGGACATTAAGGTTGGGCATCAACAAGACAAATTAGGCAGAAACCCATACACGTTGACCCGCAACGGAAACAATGGGTATACATGTGATGAGGAAAAACGTACAAAACCTAACCTATCCTATAAGACGCATGGACCGTATATATAGCGGATGAAGAAATTCTTGGTCGATTGAAACTAAAAGTTATTCGGAAAACTTTCGGTCCCGTTCGTGGTGACAGGCTATGGAGCCGAAGATTCAACAAATAACT
Source organism: Rhingia campestris (assembly GCA_932526625.1). Taxonomy (NCBI): domain Eukaryota; kingdom Metazoa; phylum Arthropoda; class Insecta; order Diptera; family Syrphidae; genus Rhingia; species Rhingia campestris. The sequence goes on from OW052186.1 coordinate 12,695,769, forward strand.
TTATGAGCTATGTTGCGACAAAGACCTAGTAAAGAAAAACTCCGCATTAGACGTTTAAGAGGGCTTGGTTCTATGGGTTTTCGCAAATCTACGGCTGAGTAGGCTCTTAGCGATTAATATGGCTATGGAATATAAAGCAAATGAACCACAATGCTATAGCTTGCAGACTCTTCGATTTCCAACCAGATATCGGACACAATATAGAAAACCCCTTACAGACTTCCGACAACTTTAAGTGCACAACTGGAGGAAGTTATGTAAGGACCGGGGAAATTAGAAAATCATGCTTTTTTGACGCCGAGGTCTATATCGCCACCTTTGTTAGTAAGTAGAATTCATGAGTTTATCTGTACTTCTTGCACGATGGCGGGCCAAAGGTAGATTACCGGAGCAAAATTTCTGAGGGACTTGCAAGTAAAATTTTCATATCGTCTAGTTAAATGAAGTTGGATACCAGAGTTACTTTTTACTTTCGGAATAATCCCTTGAAATTTGTTTCGGCCTTTATAACTCTTAATGGAATTTTTAGTTTTGGCCAATAATGGAAAACTATTATTTTCTCCATAATGGAGGACCTTTAACAAATTTTCTTGAAATTCCATATTAAGACATATTTCACATCTTAATATGAAAACATTAATTGGCACGGAAGTATACGGAACCTTTTAAAATAAAAACAAATTCCACCATTCCAAGAGCAAATGCATACGACCTGGACGTGCACCTGCCCCTCGTTTAAATTATCGCTTACACTCCTCGGTCGAAGAAGAAAACGACGTGCGGCGATGAACAGAAGACGGACCGTGTCGCGCCTTGGGACGTGCAAACAATTCTAAATGAGTTTGTGGCTTTTGGTAATGCAGCTTATTACCTCGAATGCAATTCCTGGGGGAGAAGTAGGTAATTGAACTGAACTTGTAGATGATCACGTACAGATAAACTAATTTTAGAAATTACCAGACGTACGTCCGTTCATTTCGTCCACATAACGTCTTGAGGTGGGATGTTGAAATGTAGTGTACGAACTCTTTTGTGAACCCAGCTGCAAAAATGTCAAAAAAGTATAAATTTCGAGAAAACATGTTTGTTTGTGAACAATCGTATTCTTAAAAAAAGGCAGAAAATGCATGATTCAACTCTACAGATCTATTGCTTTACTACTCAACTACTTTTCAAATTAATGAACAAAAAATGAGCATCGAGAAAGGAATAGATAAATAAGCGATCGGTAATATAGGTTCTAAAAGAAATGCTCTACTTCAGCACCTTCTTAGGTATATCACCCATTTATGGACATATATAATGGAAAAACATGGAGAATCACGAGCTCTTGATCGGATATTTCCAAGGATTTCGATAGAGTTTCACACAGAGCTTTGCTGGCAAATCGAAAGCATAAAGACTACCTCAGATAATGTGCGGATGGATGGACTTTCTTATAGTTAGATCTTTAACAGTAGTCTTTGATGCAATTTTCTGGCAGTTTCCGGGCCAAGCCCTCCAAGTTGTAGGTTGTGCTTTGGGCTAACTACTCACTTACCTTAAAAAACATTGTTACGGAGCAACTAAGAGAGATGGAAAAGCCTGATTTTATTGTCCACGATCGTGCTAAATGAAGAAAGATAGAAGAGGTACAGGCCCTATGCAGCTTAAAATCAGACATTACTGCCATTCAAGAAATATATTGGGATGGAACAGGCAAAAAGGGGATGAAAAACTGAGACATTGGGCTAACTACTCACTTACGTCAAAAAAACACTGAGACATCTATTTATATAGCGAGCTGAAACAGCGACTATTCGGATGTGGATATATGATTAGTGCCAGACTTATTCAAGAAGTCTTATGTTTCCAAGACATTAGCGAACGCATTGTAACGATTCGCATCAAGGCCAAATTCACCAACATAAGCCTGATATGCGCTCACGCCCCGACGGAGGAAAAAGATGATTTCTTCTAAGAAGTAGTCTACGAAGGCTACCGTCGTACGAAAAAAAAACTAAGCTGGAACTCCCACATCAACAACAAAATTCAAAAAGCAACCAAAGCTTTCTGGGCTTGCCGAAGCATGTATGGTAAAACCTGGGGAATCTCTCCAAAGACCACACACTGGATCTACACGATCATGGTCAGGCCCATTATAACATACGCTTCAATAGTATGGTGACCCAAAAAACAACTATAAATAAATTAAACAAGGTACAACGGCCTGCCTGTCTGGGCATTACCGGAGCTATGCGTACCTGTCCGACGGCGGGTATGGAAGCCTTAATAGGACTAACACCCCTCCACATTTATATAAAAAAAGTGGCAATTCGCAGCTCAGCAAGTCTGACACAAGCGGAAGATTTAAACATTAGTGAAAATCTAAAACTAATTGAACTTCTATCCGAACTTCCAGAACTTGACATGATCTGTGCGGTTACAGACCGCTTACCAAAGAAGACCGAAGAATTAAACATTAGTGAACATCTAAAACTAATTGAACTTCTATCCGAACTTCCAGAACTTGACATGATCTGTGCGGTTACAGACCGCTTTGCTTCGACAAAAGATTCTCAACGGAGATCACAACCAGAGAAGCATGGTGTAGCAACAACCCTCCAAACTGCCTAAACGGCCTAAAGTGGTATACGGATGATTCTAAAATGGACTCAGGGGTAGGAGCTGGCATACATGAAACAAATAAAAACATCTCAATACCTATGGGAAAAAGCCCTAGTGTATTCCAAGCTGAGCTCCTTGCCATAAAAGAATGCTTAAACCTAATACACAACTCAGTTATTAAAGGCGCAAACATCCATATATTCACGGACAGTCAAGCAGCCATAAAAGCCCTTAGCTCACACATCATTGACTCCAAATCAGTACTACACTGCTTCAACTCCCTCCAAACACTCAGTTAAAGGAACAAAACCAAACTATGGTGGGTCCCCGGACATAAAGGGGTTTGAAGGTAACGAAAAAGCTGATGAACTACCCAGAAAAGGTTCGGAAACCCCCTTCATTGGACCTGAACCCTTCTGTGCAATCCCCAAATCAGCCATAAATCTGGTCATAAAAAACTGGGAACAAAACAAATGTGTTTCATACTGGGGAAACATCCCAGGCCTATGACAGGCCAAAAGAGCTATTCAGCCCTTCAAATCAGATGTCAATAAGATACTAAATCTTCGCAGGCACGATATCAAAAACTTAGTAGGCTACCTAACTGGTCATCACGGTCTGCGATATCACCTAAACAAAATGCGTCTAGTCGACCCACCGGAGTGCAGACTATGTCTAGAAGAAGACGAAACAGCCGAGCATATCATATGTGAATGCCCGGCCCTTTACGGTATGAGAAGAGAATCTTTCTTCAGGGAATTCTTAAGTCCCGAAGAATTGAGGAAATCTTCGGCTGAAAGTATTATCAGCTACATTAGGAAAGTAGAAGTGCTACTAACCTAAAAAGCATCTGACGGCAAGCACAATAGATCTTTTAGGTCGATGTGTATATTACTGCTTAGGCAGGTCAGAATTAAAAAAAAAAAAACCGTCGTACGATGTTAAAATCGTTCTGGAGATTTTACCACAAAAGTAGGAAGAAATTATAACTTTAGCAGTATTGTCGTGTAGGCTATACACGACAACAAGTCAGACAACGGACTAAGACTAATTGACTTCGCTACGGAACGAAATGCCACTATAGCCAGCACATGGTTTCCTCACCTCTATATCCGTAAGTTGATATGGCGGTCTCCAGATCAACGAACAGTCAACCAAGTTGATCACATTGCGATAGACAAGAGGCACGCATCCAGTATTTTGGATGTCCGAACATTCCGAGGGGCCAACATCGACTCGGACCACTACCTTGTTGCAGCCAAGGTAAGAATGTGGATATCCACCACGCCACAACAATCCAGAAATACTATGAAAAAAATTAAAGTCGAAAAACTGCAATCGTAAGAGACCGCCAAGGCCTTCGCGCAACGCGTATCACTAAACTTTCCGATTAACACCATACCAACAGCATCGAATGTCGAGGAACAATGGCAACGATGGCAACAAGCACGCCCACCAGCAATAACCCCTGGCTTGATGAGGAATGCCGACAGAAGCTCGCAGCCAAGAACGAGGCATACAAGGCTAAGCTGCAGGTGAAGACGAAAGCTTCCATTGAGCTCTATAAGGAAGAAAACCGGCTTTTCAGAAAGAAGAAAAATGAGCAAGAAAAGCTCGCGATCGAGGATATGGAGAGGTGCCTTTCCAGGAACGATGTTCGCAAGTTTTCCAAAGTGTAAACGTCAAAGCCATGGATACAAGTCTCGAACAAAATCCTGTCGAGATGAACAGACACAGTCGATGCTGAAGATAGAAGAACCACTTCTGAAGACTGTTAAACGGCGATGACGAACAACATTCCGCCGTAGAATTCCGTCAGGCAGAACGAACCATTTAATATTGGCAACGGCAGGGAAAAATGCCAACCACCCGACCTAAGTGAAGTGAGGATAGCAATATAAAACTCAAGCTTAATAAGGCCGCCGGAAATGACGGACTTCCCGCTGAGTTTTATAAAGCTGGCGGAGATGACTTGGTAAGTAACAACCACCAACTCATAAGCCAAATCTGATCGGAAGAAAGTATGCCTGAAGAATGGAACCTCAGCATCCTTTGCCCGATCAACAAAAAAGGAGACCCTCTTAACTGCTCCAACTACAGAAGCAACATCACCTACAAGTTCCTATATGCCGTAATATGTGAACGCCTGAAACCATTTACCAGCATTACAGGGTTTGGCATCAAGCCTTTTGTCGAAAATGCGTGCTTTTGGAATCGATGAAACTCTTCTTCTATGGATTAAAAACTATCTCTCGAAACGTTCAATTCAAGTTGTTTTGGACAATTTCAAGTCTGCTACTCACGACATAAAAGCTGGTGTTCCCCAGGGCACCGTTCTGTCTCCGACACTCTTTCTAATTTTTATTAATGACCTCTTGTCTGCAACTTCTAATCCAAGCTTCTCATATTTGTTTTCTCTAATCCACGCCCTTCATCTTCGGACGGGGTACAGAAACGGCTAAATATGTTAAGCTCATTAAATTCCGATCTTGACAGCATATTTAAATGGGGTAAATCCAATAGAGTGGTATTTATTGCTTCCAAAACACAATGCTGTCTTCTGCCATCTAAGCGAAATCAAAATTTACAGCCATTATCCATGAATGGCACTTGCATCGCCGAAACCGAAAAACTTTCCATGCTCGGTATGTGTGTTAGTAACGACCTTCGTTGGAACGACCACATATTCGAAATCACTAAAAACGCAGCGAAATGTCTAGGTTTCCTCAATGGATGCAAAAATTATTTCACCCCTTCTGATCTGGCCTCAATATATAAAGCGTATATACGCCCCAAACTTTAGTTCAACGCCCACATCTGGTCAGGTGCAGCAAAAACATCATTGCACCTACTGGATTGGATACAAAAGCGTGCGATAAAATTGATAGGAGATACAACCGTAGCGAACTCTATAGTCTCGCTTGAACATCGTAGGAATATCTCTTGCCTAACACTTTTTTACCGCTATTTTAACAGGAAATGCTCAATCGAAATGGCCAGCTGCATTCCGCCCCTTCAAACATTCAACCGTAATACTCGCCGTGTCATGAATGCTAATCAATAATCACCCTCAAGCCTATCTTCGGACGTCCTATGAAATATAGAGATTCATTCCTAAACCGAACAACACGAATAGTAGGATACGTTGTTATCATTAAATCGGAGCCGAGGTGGGCAAAGTCCGTTACTACCTTGACCATTATAGACTCTTGCTATTTTATGGACAAATGGTACAACTTCTCAGTTATTCAGGAAATGCTGGCTGAATTTTAATCAAAAGCATTAGCTCCCTTTGATTAACCTAACATCATTTCCATCATTGGTGTCCTGTAAGGACACTACCTCGTAAGCCCTGATACGAAAAGAGACTTAAAGTCGGGGGTAAGACTCAGCAATGATTACTTGTAGAACCTGCGCGGATGAGGAGGAGGAGAAGAGCCATCCGCGTCAAATCGGTTTTGACAATACTCATGACTAGGACATTAAAAAAATAAACAAAATAAACATGATCGGTAAAAGTTTAAAAACAATCGTATCGACAACAGTCTATTAAACAACTTTATTTCGATCATGCACAGCAACTGCTAAATAGCCTTTTTCTCTGTATGTGTACCTGTATATGTATATACAAAATATGTAAGCCAGTAGAAGTGCAAAGTAAAAACCCCACGCCAACAAGTAGCAATGACTGTGACTGGGGTTGATGATGAAGATCGGTTACTCAATCGCTCCATAACATTACCGATCGGAATAATCAACATCTTCGTCATCATCACTCAAGGAAAAGCCCGCAAGAAGTCGAAGCTACCGAAGTGATCGTCGAAGAAGAGAATACGATGGAAGCGGAGAAGGTGTAGAAGACGCACGCCGCGAAAGTGCTGCACCGCACCGCGTCTTGACATGAAGAAGATGCGCAATGCAGAGACCGTTTCGTTCGTAATCAATTTCACCTCAGTGAACCGCCTCCACCATGCTCCGCATCGCACCATACCGCTTTTTATTGGTATGCCCTATACCTGTACGCATCTATCTGTTTAGCATTCCAATACTAATCTTTGTTACTTCTTTGGAAGATCGTGATTATCACGGTTTTACATAATGCGCCTTCGGTTACCGCTCACGGCAGGCGACATTTGACGACAACGAACGATCAAAATAGAAGACGATCACAGACACACGAACACACATTTCAGCTTGCCTCTGGTTACCTAGAAGGTGGTAAAAAAAAAGAACCGGAACTCCAAATTATGTAATTTTAATGGAACCCAAACACTGGGCTTTTATGGGGTTATTTACGGCCATGACATCCCGTTAACATTCCATGATTATTAATATTTAAAAAAAATATTTTTATTAATTTTTTTTTTTTATTTACTTGACCGTGACAACGATGAGCGACCACATTTCGTATTCGTATGCAATAATATATCGAGCGGAAATGGCGCATCGTTGTCATAGCATCTGAGGTTATGGGATATTGTGAGGTAATCTTAAGGTGTATCGTGTTGTTGGGAAGAAATCAAATATCCATAGTCTTCAGACCGCCCAAGAGATGAAATCACACATTTTGAAGGACGCCTACTTTGTTGACGTGAATGTGCAAACCGCAAATGACTGTGAAAAGATGGGATTTCTAAGTGACTCCAGTCCTCCAGTCACTGGTACTGATTCTAGTTTTATGAACACGAATTTTAAACGAAAGTTAACTCAGCGTCTGCGGTTGGAGTGCAATGTTAATCGGAGCAGGCGTTATGTTACGTTTTGCGTACACTGGTCTAGAACATCCCGTCTACAGGAAAGGCGATCACATATCTTGCTCGTTTATAAGATCATATGCAAGGTGTTGTCTGAAGGTATGAAGCCTTTAAAGGCACCAGTGTGACTTCCGGGTGACTAAAATTCCCAATAGGGTAGGTCCTGGGAAAGACCACTTTTGAGTAAAGACATGTCAGCGTATCTCCAAGGGCATACACAATAGCATCCACTAAATGAGGTTCTGTCACCAGGTTCTTGATTCCGACTTAATTGGTGTGGGAGTATCACTGACTAGTGAAGGACACACTACGCAGCGTATAGCCAAAGAGGTATAGAGCTACAAGAGTACGCATCACAGCTACAAATGTTGTAGTCGTTTCTGACGCAGGCGGTAAGTGCGAAGGGGAATTTCCGTCGTTTGTATGCATCGACTATGCTGTTGTTTGGTGCTGGGGTAGCAATGTGAACACTGGGGTATCAACATCAGCACCCCACATAGTAAATTTTTCTTGTATGAGATGCGGACTCTTGTAGTTGTATACTCTTTGGTATAGCGTATGTACGGAGGGCGCTATCTTAAGTAAATCTGTCCAGCTTTTGACAGATTTATGCTACGCAGACACTGTTGACATCATTAGAATTGGGGAATGGTGGCAAAATGTGTAAATCAGGCGCCTTGAACAAAGATGGTGGCGTATGAACCGAAAGGCCAACGGCAGCGCCAAATCCAGTGGTGGATACTGATGACCCCGTATCTTAGGGGTGTCTAATAAATTGGAACTGACCCTCCACGTTGAGGGTTGTGCTTTGAAAAGCGTTGATCTTATTGTGGACGACCCCACTAAGCGAAAAAAGGACAACGACGTTCGTATGTGCACCTGGAATGTGAGAACATTAAACCAGGAGAGATGCAAGTGAACAACTAGAGAAAGCCCTTAACTGCTACAATGCAGGCATTACTACCATCCAGGAACAACGATGGGATGGGCCGGGCAAAAAGTGGGTTAAAGTTGTGACATCTACTATGGGTCGTGTTATAGTGAGCAGAAACATTGACTATTCGGATGCGAATTTGTTATAAGTGCCAGACTTAGGCAAGAAGTCTTATGTTTCCAAAAAAATTAGAGAAAGCATTGTAGCAATCCACATCAAGGCCAAATTCGTCAACATAATCCTTATATGCGCTCATGCTCCGACGGAGGAAAAAGATGATATAACCAAGGATTGCTTCTATGAGCTCGATGATGTTAAAATCTTGCTGGGAGATTTTAACTCAAAGGTAGGCAGAGAAGACATCTTAAGCAGTATTGTCGGAAAATATAGCCTACACGACAACACGTCTGGCAACGGATTTAGGCTAATTGACTTCGCCACGGAACGAATTGCCACTATAGCCAGCACACGGTTTCCTGACCTCTATATCCATAAGACATGGCGGTCTCCAGATTAACGAACGGCCAATTAAATTAATCATATTGTGATATGCAAGAGGCACGCATCCAGTATTTTGGATGTCCGAACATTCCGAGGGGCTAACATCGACTCGGACCACTACCTTGTTGCAGCCAAGGTAAGAATGCGGATATCCACCACGCCACGACAAACCAGAAATATTGTGAAAAAATGTAATGTCGAAGGACTCTAATCGCAAGAGACGGCCAAGGCCCTTGCGCAACGCGTATCCCTTAACCTTTCGATTAACACCATACCACCAGCATCGAATGTCGAAGAAAAATGGCAATAATGCCAACAAGCCATTAGATCAGCCGCAACTAATGTGCTAGGTTTCTCGCCACCACCAGCAAGAAACCCCAGGTTTCATGAGGAATACCGGCAGATGCTCGCAGCCAAGAACAAGGCCTAAAAGGCTAAGCTGCAGGTGTAGACGAGAGCTGCCATTGAGCTCTATAGGCTGAGAAGAAATGAAGAACACTGGCTTTTCAGAAAAAAGAAAAAAACAGCAAGAAAACCCGCGATCGAGGATATAGAGAGGCGCAACTCCAGGAATGATATTCGCAGGTTTTACCAAAGTGTTAGACGTCGAAGCCAAGGATACAAGGCTCGAACAGAATCCTATCGAAATGAGCAATGGAATATCGTTGTTGAGACACAGTGGATGCTGAGGATATGGAAGAACCACTTCTGCAGACTGTTAAACGGCGATGACGAACAGCATTCCGCTTTCAGGCAGAACGAACCATTCAATATTGGCAATGACAGCGAAAACTACCAACCATCCGACCTTAGTGAAGTGACGATAGCAATATAAAACTCAAGCTTAACAAGGCCGCCGGAAATGATCACCTTCCCGCTGAGCTTTATAAAGACGGCGGAGATTTCTTGGTAAGTAACAGCATCGTTTTTCCGATCAACAAGAAAGAAGACCCTCTGAACTGCGCCAACTACAAAGGCATAAGTCTCCTCAACATCGCCTACAATATCCTATCTACCGTTATAGGAGAACGCCTGAAACCGTTTACCAGCAATCTGATCGGCCCTTATCAGTGTGGTTTTAGGCCGATAAAATTTTCACACTTCGACAGATCCAGAAAAAAGCCCAAGAAGTCAAAATCGATACCCACCATCTTTTTATCGATTTCAAAGATGAATACGACAGCATTTATAGCGACGAATTATACAGGGCCTCACCGACACATTCGATACCAAAAATGGATTTAGGCAGGCGATGCGCTGTCATTCTACTTCTTTAATTTGATTCTTGAGAATCACAAGCCAACAACAGAAACACAATTTTCCAAAAGTCGGTGCAACTAACTACTAGCATACGCCGACGATATTGACATCATTGGTAGGACTCAACTTGATGTCATAGGCACGTTTGCTAGTATAGAGAAGGAAGCGGCAAAAATGGGTTTAGCAGTAAATGAGGGTAAGACTAAGTATATGCTGTCAACACGAAAGGACACACAACATCGACGAATTGGACAGAACGTCACCATTGACAGATATAGCTTTGAGGTAGTACGGGACTTTGTCAACCTCGGCTCCACTATTACTCCTACCAACCGCTATTTCTTCGGACTAAGAAGGCAATTTAGTAGTAAAGCCCTCACTCGAACTACTAAGGAGATCCTATGGACCGTATCAAAAGCGTATGAAGAAATCCTTGGGTCATTCGAGAGGAAAATTCTTCGAAATATCTTCGGTCCCGTTTGCGTTGACAGGCTATGGAGACGAAGATTCAACCAACAAAACGAGCTGTACAGCGATATGCCCCTAGTCAAAAAAGACTCTGTATTGGACGTTTAAGATGACTAGCACATGTAGAACGAATGGACACCATCACTCTGGCTCGCAGAGTCTTCGATTCCCATCCAGACATCAGACGCAATATAGGAAGACCTCGTCTTAAGTGGCGCGCACAGGTAGAAACCGACCTTAACCAACTTGGAGTGCGCATCTGGAGGCAGGTAGCTAAGGATCGGGCTAATTGGAGAGGCATGTTGGTTGAGGCCCAGGTTCATTCCGGCCTATAGCGCTACTTAAGTAAGCAAGTATCATGAATCGGGGCAGACTGTCTTAAATCTGTATCAGAATACCTCTTGGTCTTCTTTTCTCCTATCAAGATAACTTGCTCCAATCCTGGCAAAGGATCTGTAGATGGGGAAGCGTCAACAGACAGACAAAGTCAGAAAATGTCACCGTTGATACTAATTATTGATATTAATTTTAAGATGATAAAAAATGAAAACTAAATAAAAAAAAAACATAAATGTCCAACGAGATATTAATAAAATCACAGTACTATTTAATGGCGCAAAATTCACCTCAGGGAAATAAGTATATGTGGATGAAGTTATTAAAAAAAATATACTTTTAACAAAACGATTCAGTTCAAGTTTATTTTTAGTTTATAGGTGTTTTGAATAACTTACAGAATATATAATAATAATACTTAATTTTATGGAAACTAATAAAAACATTGAATGAACTATAAATAGTCTTTAGGAAATAAGTATATGTGTGTTCTTCATTTTTAATCTTAATCTTAATATTTATTTCTGTATATTAGTATATTAGTAATTTATATCATTTCCCTTAGCCAATAAAAGTTTATTAATGCGATTTGGCATAGAGTGCGCTAGATTTTCTAGAGTTACATTGCTAATTAGCTCCCACTCTGCAACCAAAACATCTCTTAATTGTTTGACATTATCAAACCGTCGTCCATTTTTATAAATTCTTGCTGAAAGAATTCCCCAGAGATCCTGAATCGGGTTTAAGTCTGGACTTATCGCTGGCCACTCTAGAACTGGTATATTCTTTGATGAAAGAAATGCTTTTGTGGCGCGTGAGGTGTGGATTGGAGCATTGTCCTGCTAAAAAGTCCAATTATCGGCGTATAGCTCTGGTGCAAAGTCTATTAATTCTTTGTCCAGCAACTCGGTAAACATCTCGGAATTCGTTTTTGTTGGAATAAAACAAATGCGAGACTTTCCTGCATATCCAAAAGCAGCCCAAACTATCAGTGATCCGCCGCCAAAGTTCCTCTTGTGTCATGTTTCTCGGGGGTGTCTTAAATCACGCCAATACTTATGACACCCATCAGGGCCATCCAGATTCCACTTTTTCTCATCCGAAAATATAACACTGCGGAATTCTTCGGTCCAAAATTTATATTTGTCGGCAAATGCCAAATGTGCGGTTTTGTGACGTGGTAGTAGCATTTGTACAGGCACCCGAGAACTATATTTAACGGTCTTATTTTCAACCAAAAGCTGATGAAACCGTCTCCTAGACACTTTGAGCTTCAAATGAGGTCAAAACTCATTACAAGACATTTGCTTGTAAACAGCAAGACGCTTAATCTCGCGTTTACACCTCTCGTCGACGGTACTGGGTCTGCCACTGCGTTTGGCTTTTCCATAAAATTCCATGTTCCTTAAAAAATTTGAAACCGTATTTGGATGTCTGGAAACTCTGGAAGCTATTTGAGAATTTTTAGCGCCACTTTCTTTCAAAACCATTATAAGCCCGCACTCTTCGGCTGACAAGTGCATTCCACGAGGCATTCTAAGAAAAAAAAAACTTCATTTTTATAGTGCTAAATGTGATCACTTGATTACATGATTGATTACATGTTATTCTTGTGTAAAAAATAATTTTATTTAAAATACAGTTAATTAAAACCAATCCACTCATATCAAAGATCACGTTGATTAACAATTGCGCACAAACTTCTGTATTCACATATACTTATTTCCTAAGAAAATAAAATCGCGGCACACAAATTTGAGTAACATTGCTAAGAATAGTGAGCAAAAAAGAATTTTTCATATGTATTGTAAAAACAGTTAACAACAGTAGAGTATTGCATACCAATAATAGATTAACGAATAATATAAGGAATAACAGAAGTAACAACAAACCTACACATATACTTATTTCCCTGAGTGTATTGGTTGAGTTATGGTACACCCTTTACTTGATGAAGAAATAAAAAATTTCGCTCTAAAAAAATTATTTTTTATAGAAAAAATATTTTAAAATACATTTTTTAGGGAACATCGTTATCTTAGAATCAATCAAAATCCAGAGTTTAAAAGTTTTCATTTTTTTTTCTGACGAAGGTGAAAATCTCTAGAGACACTATGGAAGTATTCGATTACCATAGTAGTGTGGGACTCGAACACCACTAAAAACACCTCCCTTATCAATCTACGTGATATCGATAAGTTCTTAATTTTAATGCTACAACTAGGCTAGGCCCATCTAGTAGTTTTTCTTCAATAGAAAATACGCGTGTGGCAGGTAACCTCCCAATGGAGGCACCTGCTAAAAAGTGCCATAAAACGGCGGTTGTTATTTAGTGCACCAGATCGAACGGTTTGGTTCTTTGTAGTCTACGCACCAAGTCTCTATCGTCCAGGATTCGGAGTATAGCTGTGTTGAAATGATTATGAACACGATTATAATTTTTGCCAGCGAAATTTTTTATTTCGTCATCTAGGGTCTCTGTGGATATCATTGTTTTTAATATACCACGGTGCATTTACAATTTTCCTTAGTACTTCATTTTTAAAAGATTGTAAGATATTTCTATTACTGGTTTTTGCACAACCCCATAGTTGTCCATACAGGCTTGAGAACTTGCTTATATAGAAGCAGCTTGTTTTGTATACTCAGCTTGGAATATCGTTCAATAAGCCAGTACATTTGTCTGAATTTGTTTTTAAGCTCGACATTTTTCTTACGTGCGATTCCCATTTGAGTTTCGCATCTAGCGTCATTCCCAAATACTTCGCCTCGTTCACATTTGGAATGTTTACAGAGTCGATAAAAATAGGTGGATTGTAAATTTTTCGATACGTAAAGTTGGCATGCATTGATTTTGTCTCATTGAGAGCTATGCGCCAGAGCTTTGTCCATTGTGAGATTTAATTAATTGATCGTTGGACTTTTATAGTTGCTGACTTGACAGTGCCACTCGTTGCTAATATAGCCGTATCGTCTGCGAAAGTTGCCATCGTAGTGTCTTCTTCTTGCGGTATATCGCGAGTATATAAAAGGGATAGTATCGGACCGAGGACGCTTTTTTGATGAACCCCAGCCTTTATATCTTTAAACGTTGAATATTCGTTTCCTTGTTTAACACGAAAGAGTCTGTCCTCGAGATAGGATTCTAAAATAGTGCAAAGCTGATGCGGAAGAACTTTTCTTAGTTTAAATATCAATCCCTTGTACCAACCTTTGTCAAAGGCTTGAGATACGTCAAGGAAGACGGTGGAACATACCTTTTTTCTTCTAAGGCTTTTTCAATTTTATTGGTTATTCTATAAACCTGGTCAATTGTTGAATGCTTATTTCTAAAGCCGAATTGGTGATCAGGAATTTAGCGTATTTGTTCTATCACCGGCTGTAAGCGCTTTAGAAAGATTTTTTCAAAAACCTTCGAAATTATGGGGAGAAGTGATATTGGTCTATACGTTTTGAGGTTTACCTGGATTTGGAACCATAATGACTTCTGCGACTTTCCACTGGCGTGGTACATACAATAGTCTTAGCGAAGCATTTATAAGGTGTAGTAGTAACTTAACTAAGGCTTTTTTCGGTAGCTCTTTAAGGACATGTACGGTAATTAAATCATACCCAGGAGCCATGTTTTTCTTAAGGTTTTTAATAATATATTTTTTTTTTTTTTGAGGGCCCAGTGGCGCGATGGTTAGTGCGATCAACTGCCGCGCAGGAGGTCTGGGTTCGAACCTGGGAAAATTCAGTTAAAGACACGCTTTTTATTCGTATGTTATCAGGATTTGTACGTAATCCATCATATTCCTGAGGTAACACGTTGCCATTCAACAGTTGAAACGTTTGTTCTAAATGCTCGGCGAATAGTTCCACCTTTTTAATATTTTTTTTAGCCCATTCACCATTACTTTTTTTTATTGGCGGTGCATATATCTGAGGCTTTTTTATGCCTTTTATAGCTTTCCAAAGGGAATAGTTTGATCTTTTGTCAGCAATTAGTCCTTCGAGAAATGTCGCAGTTTCACGACTCTTATGCCCGGTTTCACAGTGGGAGCTTAATCCGTTGCTTAGCTAAGCAAAAAGCAGAGAGTCTTAAGTTTTTTGGGTTTCACAGTCATCACAAAAGTGTGGTTTAGCTAAGCCAAGTATAACAAGTCATTGTGAATGGTTCGTAGGTAATTTATTAGTTATGCGCCTAAAACTATACACCAAACGGGATTATTCTGCGAATATGACACAGTGTCTACCCTAATTTATTTCGGACATCACCCATGAAGTAAGTCTCTACTACGTCCAACATCCAAACAAATTTTTCTCTGACAGAAGTTAAGCCAATACTTAAGCCACCAAAACCGGGGGCTTAAGTTTTATTAACACTTAAGTATGGTTACCTCTTAAGCCGGCACTGTGAAATACAAACTTATGTTAAACCGTAGGTTAAGCTCCACGTGAAGCTTAAGCTCTCACTGTGAAACTGGGTATTAAAGCCTCGGATGAGATGTTTGAGCTTGTCTTTTAAATTATTAAAATAGGTTTTGTGTTGTGATGCCCGAGATTGTTGCCATCTTTTACGTGCTCGGGGTTTCTCTATTACCAACTGATTTATTTCTAGGGGATACTTAAAGTCGGGTTTTGGCGCCAATTTGCTCTTATGGGGGGTATTTTTCCATGCGGCACTCTGCACGACTTCAATATACCTATCAATTTCCTCTTCAAGTTCGTACGGCGTTTGAAGGGACGAACTTAAATTAATATTTTGCTCGCAATCCCTTTTAAAGGCATTCCAGTCAGTTTTGTAGCTTGTAAGTCTTGGCGGTTCTTCTTTCCTTATTAAGCTATCACTTACTGACAATATTACCGGCGATTGGTCTGACGAGAGTCCAAAACATTCCTCGATGTGCATAGAGTTTCTATTCACCCCTTGAAAATGTTCATGAAAACAATTCTCTCGCATGAGAAAGACATAATTTACAAAATTATTTATTTTAAACATGACAATGCTGCTCAATACTGTTTCAACAACATGATAGTTGTGTGTGTGTCTACTTCTTGTCGTTTATTTAAAACCAGATTCATGTCTTTGATATTATTCGTCATATCTGGTACCACAACCACATACGCGTTATACCATTCCTGAGATAAATCGGCTCAAAAACGGAAACAGTCAAACTTTTATACTAAAAGTTCTATCCAAAGCAACAACCACCACGTTACAATAAATCAAGGACAACAACCATTATGTATTCACCACTTATCCCAAGCAGCTTTACGATTTTCACACCGAGACAAAACCGAGTTTTCGATAAAACACCTGAAAGCTTCATCCAATACATTTTCAATTTTCTAATAATGCTTCCACACCGAACTGAAAACTGTGTTTTCGTAAAAATACCCGAAACCTTTATCGAAAACCGAAGTTTTCATAACAGGTAGGATACGCCTTAACCGGCTCGAAACGGTTGAATGTTGTTGGAGCGAACTAACCACCTTTTTATACATTCCACACGTTCCACAATCAATTTTTTTTTTTCGGAAACATTTTGAAGTCTATTTTATTTTCCCACATGCACCGAAATTATTAACAAAATAATTTTGTTTAAAAGTCATTAAGGTTTAAATGTGATTAAAAATTAAATTGGCCTATAAAAGTTTATGAACGGATTGCTTTATTATCTCTGTTTTTAAATGTCAACGAAACCTGGTAGATGTTCGGGGTGAAAGCGTCGAGTAGTTTTAAAAAGCATTTTGATGAAAACTCAGTTTTCGGTTCGGTGTGAAAGCAGGAGTGGAAACATGTAAGGTGATAGTTGACAGTCTAAATAATTCATTTTGTACGGTGGTTATCAAAATTGACAGCTATTTAGGTGTCATTTCCATGATGTAATGTCATTTCAGTGGTTGTAACTCTGGCTACATAACAACTGTGCTTATTTTTACCTGCAAGTGGTAACCATCAAGTGCTAGTCTCAAACAACCGGATTTGACTTGCTAAACGATAAGTGCGAGCGTTGATAACAAGACGAAAAACAGCAACACTATAAACAGCCTGGTCAGAGCGGCACGGAATGAATACCCAGCCTGCCGTCCCAGGCGAACCTAGATGAGCTGCTTCGACATATTCGGACAACAGGTTATTTAGGAATTTCAAGGGTTAGTCAGACCCCTTGAATAGAGATGGTGCCGGACCCCGTAGTGGATACTGATGTCCCCGTGTCCTAGGGGTATCTCATAAATTGGATCTGGCCCTCCAGGTTGGGGGTTGTGCTTTTAGTTAACTACCCAAGCATAGAAAAAACGTATTGTTTCGAAGCATCCAATACCCTCGAAAAGGACTGATTTTATTGTTGACGACCCTGCTTAACGAAAAAACGACAACGACGTTCGTATCTGCACCTGGAATGTGAGAACATTTAACAGGAGAGGAGAAGGCAAACAACTAAAAAGCAGATATTACTGCCATCCAGGAAATACGATGGGATGGGCGGAAAAAAAGAGGAAAGACAAAGATTCAACCACTAACTATACGAGCTGGTACACCAATACTCCGGCTCGCAGAGTCTTCGATTCCCAGCCAGACGTCGGACGCGGTAGAGGAAGACCTCGCATTAAGTGGCGCGCACAAGTAGAAACCGACCTAAACAAACTGGGAGTGCGCAACTGGAGACAGTTAGCCAAGGACCGGGCTTATTGAAGAGGCATGTTAGTTGAGGCCCAGGTTCATCCCGGACTGTAGCGCCACTTAAGTAAGTATGTTTGTGGTATGTCACGTGTAATATGAGGCACAAGAGTGGTCCAAGGACGCTTCCTTGGGGTACTCCTGCCATTATTTCTTTGAACTCTGAGTATTCAGGCAGAACTTGTCTTAATTTGTATTGAAGGCCTCTATGTCAAACCTTGTCAAAAGCTTGCAACACGTCAAGATATACGGCTGAGCAAATTTTCTTATCTTCGAAAACTTTCTCGATTAAATCAGAAATTCGATGCACTTGGTCCGCAGTCGAATTGGTTGGTTTTCCCGTTTGTTAATCTGGGTGGTTTATAATTAGTGACTCGCTCGTTGTTAAAATGACCAGATAATGATCAGAGAAAAGATCAAAGCGTTCTTCATCACTGAATCGATTCGACGGCAGACTTTTTACAATGAAAAAATCGATCAAGTCCGGTATTTTTCTAACATCAGTTTGCCAGTAAGTTGGTTTTCCCGTAGAATGAAATTCGGTATTGTACTTTCTACCTACATCATTAAGCATCCTACCTTTCTGTGATATGCATCTAGATTCCCAGAATGTATGTTTTGCATTAAAGTCCCCTCCGATGACAAAACGTTCTCCACGGGAATTAAGCAAGTTTTTAAAGTCAATTTTCTCAACCTTGCATCGTGGTGGGCAGTAAATAGAAGATATCCTCTGAAAGGATTGTCTGGTTTTGACTTGTTTGGAGCTAACTTGAATTGTTTCCATTTCTACTTTTAGATCAATCGAATGTTCGATACAATCTTTTATATATAGTGAGGCTCCACCTCTAGCCTTATTCGATGGGTGTACAGCATGATAGTCGAGGTAACCTTTAATTTTTAAGTTCGAATTACTCTTTGCGTGAGTTTCGGATATTACACAGATGTCTATATCTTTTTCCTGCATAAATAATACAAGTTCTCCAAGTTTTTGCAAAAGGCATTCCGCGTTAGAATTTTAAGAAATCTATTCATGTTAAAGGTGGGGTACTTCTATTGCGAATACTATTTTCGAGCTTACCGAGCCTGTCAAAAATAGGTTTATTCGTTTTGCTTTGTTCCTCAAGTTTTGAAAGTATAATCGAGAATTGCAACTGGGTCAGGTGAGATATTTGTTTGATTGTTATCGGATAATGTAGCTTGGGCATACGTTTGTACGTTTGGTTTTGGATGTACAACTTCCGAACGGATATCTGATGGTCGAGTAGTATGTGAAAATTAAGGTTTTTCGATTATAGCCTGCTTTGGCCTCGACATATTTTTATTCGTAATTTTAGGCTTTTGCTTGTTTAAATTTGATTTCTGTGAATAAATATTATTAAATTTCGTCCGTCTTTTTTGCAACTCTTTAGCTACTTCACAGCCGCGATAATTTGCCGGATGATTGCCCTTACA
The DNA here is from genome assembly GCA_932526625.1 of Rhingia campestris. Lineage (NCBI taxonomy): Eukaryota > Metazoa > Arthropoda > Insecta > Diptera > Syrphidae > Rhingia > Rhingia campestris. The sequence continues at coordinate 12,714,748 of OW052186.1, forward strand.
GTTAATGCAGATAGCAGGAGTTTACTTATCTGACATACAATCTTCCGTCAGATGATTTCCGACACATTTTACACACCGCGGTTCTTTTTGACATTTGGTTTGCGTATGATTGTATCCTTGTCAGCGCTTGCACTGGGGAACTAGTTTGGTATCCTTACGCATGGGCTCTATTTTAACAACAATATTAAGTATTGTTTTTATTTCATAAATTTTGTTCAAACTTTCTGTTCTATCGAAAGTGAGTATAAATAAAGGAAGACCGCGTTTTACCACACTTTTTGCGCCATAATTTTGCTATTTGTCTCCCTCGACAATGTTAACGGCACCAATGACTTTATATTTTCTGTTTTTCAGACCGTTAACAATGTCATCCTTTAAGCACGACGCATGTAACCTTCTAGCTACAACGTGTAGAGGCCTTTCGGATTTATTTTCAAATGAATACCATTCTATTTTATCGGTATTAAACTTGCGATATAATATACGGTAACTTTCAGGGTCTTTAACGCAGACTTTTTATGTATTTTTTCCTAGCGAAGCTACTTGGTAGCCCGATAATGGCAACAATTTTATCAAGGTATGCAACTTGTTCAAGTCGTTAATACCAATCACATTAATTGGCGGTGGGGGCCGTTGTTATAATTGTTTCGCTTTATTAATAACCTCTTTGCCGCGGTTTATTATTTCAGGAGAGGATATAGCATTCCTTTTTTTTACCGGTCTTTTCTTTAAGATCCAGTCAGTTTCGCAACTGTGTTCTTCTTCATACGTGTGGTATTCTGTATTAGTGGGACAGTTCGCACTTGGTTTTGGTTCATAAGTTAATTTAAATGAACTTTTTAAGGTCATATTTTCATCCTTAAGGTGAAGAATTTCTTTACGAAGCTCTTCGCAGAGCAATTCGACTTTGTTTAGCCTTCTACGAAGAACGTCGTTTTCGTCCATAAGGCTTTTATTTTTCACTGAGCCTCATTTTTCGTGAAACGACACTTCTGGCGTTGTCGAGCTCCTGCATATATTTTTTTGAGTCCAGATGTAGGTGACCTCGTTACCCTTGAACTTTTCCCGGGTTACACATTTGAAATAATTGGCTCTCCCCAGAATCCGTAGAGTCGTCCTCCGAAGAGTGTGGATTTTCCAGTGAAACTGAATTGCCACTTGTGGTAATAAATCTTTTCGTTGTAATCATTGCATTTTTGTTGTTTGTATACGCTTTACACTCGGTATACGGGGAGTGGATTTTAGTCACCTTCTGCGACAGGCATGCCTTACCTCGGGTATATTCTGACCCCTTACACAAAGGAGTTGATAAGATTAAAAACATACTTAAGCCAAGAATTCGACAGGCACCAGCAGCCCTTTGGATAGTCGAACACATACAAAGAAAACAAGGCCGCCCACTGTGGGAAAACAGACGCCTTTTGTAGCCGCCCAATATGGGTACAGACATTACATACTGCCACCGTTTGCCTCCTTTAAATAGGCTCATCCACCAGACTTCCATGTTGTTGACCACAATCTGCAGTTCTTCCGCCTTTAGCGAGATTGTCTTCAACCTAAGGACAAGTCCGTGCACTGACAGCAAAGCTGGTTTGTTTGCTAATACCGGCACCCTTTCGGTCCAATTTTTCGTTAGCGTTACCCACTCTCTACCACGAGGAGGTGCACATAGGGGTTTTTCCTTTCGTTGAGCCCAGGACCACCGAGGTGGCATTTCCTAAAGCTCTCCAGTATTTTAGAGAGAGCTAAAGTACTATAGCCATAGCGACATATTATTCCGCTCCATAAAAAATGATTTTTCACTCAGCATTAATTTTTCGAAATGTTCCCAAAATAAGCGACGAAATCTATTTCGAAAAGATTGACTTAAAATACCTGTTTTCGAATAGCTACTATGAATAACTGTTGTCAAGAAAAATAAAGTAACTGCTATTCAAAAATAGCAGTTTAGCATTGCAATACTGTAACGCATACCAACTTTTCCAAGTAAGCTTTAATTTTATAAAGAGTTTCACTCTTCGGTTGTGGTCGATGATATTTGATTGATGTCTTGGCTAAATTTTGCGGTAAGTGTTTTCAGTTTCCGTTTCCGGATAGATAAGTCGGTATTATAATGTATTGGTATAAAAAAGAGTGAAATTAAAACCGATTTAATTTTCACCTAGAAAAAAATCACTAACGTGTCCAAATTTAAATTAATATTTCAATCACAATAAGGAAAATAGTTTTGATATGTACAATGTACATATATACATATTAATGGCGTGCTTCTCTGTTATTGAATAAAAAATTAATAATTCGAGTTCGAATGGTAGCATTGTACTTTGGTGAATCGGTAATTGTTTCGCTTTGTCTCAAATAGGGGGCATTATTGTCACCATACCTCTTCCCCCTGGTGACGAGAAACACAATTAACTGCTGTCACTGGTGTCATGTTAATTTTTTTTAGTTGGGGGTAATTTACTCTAAATGTGGGTTCATTCGATGTCAAAATTCACTTCTATGAACTTTACGTCGCTTGTGAATACTCGGTAGCGGGTAGGGGTGTGTTTTTCATATCCTGCCAGATAAGTTTACAAAAGTAAGAAGTTAAATTCATTGAGGCATTCAAAATCTTTAGATATTTATTTAAAAACTATGCATATGGCACAACTTCGATTCAACCGAATAGATTCACTATTTTTATTTGTAATTTATTATTTTTTTACAAACATAGGACATGAATTCTCTAGTGCTAGGTAAAAAATTAATGATGCAAAGCACTTACCAAAAGGTTCATCTCTAATAACATATGATTTTTGGCCAAAAAATCGAGTGCTCATCAGTTTTTCATCCATCTTTTTGTTGCCTGATAAAAGCAAGTCTTTTCTAAGGACTCAAGTTAAGAAAAAAACATTTGTTTACGATAATAACTCAGTTTGACCTGAAAAGATACAACTAATTCAAATAAATAATAAATTAAAGTATCATCTATTTTTTTTCTCCATTTCCTTATTACCCCTTCGGGTTAGGGGTCAGAATATAACCGAGGTAAGGCATGCCTGTCGTAGAAGGCGACTAAAATCCACTCCCCGTATACCGAGTGTAAAAGGTATACAAACAACAAAAATGCAATGAATACAACGAAAAGATGTAATAACCCAGGTGGCAATCTAGATTCACTGGAAAATCCACCCTCTTCGGAGGTCAACTTTACGGATTCTGGGGAAAGCCAATTATTGAAATTGTGTAACCCTTTCGGGAAAACTTCCAGGGTAACGAGATGGTTGGGTGTTGTAGAACGAGGGTAGACTCTGATTGGCGTTAACTTGGCAATGTCCAGTGTTGCAACTCTGACTACACATCAAATGTGCTTATCTTTACCTCCAAGTGGTAACCATCGGGTACTGGTCTCATCCAACCGGATTTGACTTGCTAAACGATAAGTGCGAGTGTTGATAACACGACGAAAAACAGCAACACTATAAACACCCTGGTGAGAATGGCACGGATGAATATCCGGCCTGCTGTCCCAGGCGAACCTAGATGAGCTGCTCTGACATATTCGGACAACAGGTTGTCTAGGAATTTCAAGGGTTAGTCAGGCCCCTTGAACAGAGATGGTGGCGGATGAACCGAAAGGCCAACGGCAGCGCTCAATCCCGTAGTGGATACTGATGGCCCCGTGTCCTAGGGGTATCTAATAAATTGGAACTGGCCCTCCAGGTTGGGGGTTGTGCTTTGGGTTAACTACCCACCCACAGAAAAAAACCATGGTTACGAAGCAACCAATAGCCTCGGAAAGGACGGATTTTATTGTTGACGACCCTGCTAAACGAAAAAAGGACAACGACGTTCGTATCTGCACCTGGAATGTGAGAACATTAAACAGGAGAGGTGCAGGCGAACAACTAGCGGAAGCCCTAAACTGCTACAAAGCAGACATTACTGCCATCCAGGAAATACGATGGGATGGGCCGGGCAAAAAGAGGATGAAAAACTGTGACATATACTACGGACCGTGTTATAGTGAGCAGAAACAGCGACTATTCGGATGCGGATTTGTTATAAGTGCCAGACTTAGGCAAGAAGTCTTATGTTTCCAAGACATTAGCGAACGCATAGTAACAATCCGCATCAAGGCCAAATTCGCCAACATAAGCCTTATATGCGCTCACGCTCCGACGGAAGAAAAAGATGATATAGCTAAGGATTGCTTCTACGAGCTCCTCGACAAAACCTATGAGCGACTACCGAAGTACGATGTTAAAATCGTGCTGGGAGATTTTAACGCAAAGGTAGGAAGAGAAGACATCTTTAGAAGTATTGTCGGAAAACATAGCCTACACGACAACACGTCTGGTAACGGACTTAGGCTAATTGATTTCGCTACGGAACGAAATGCCACTATAGCCAGCACACGGTTTCCTCACCTCGATATCCATAAGGGGACATGGCGGTCTCCAGATCAACGAACGGTCAACCAAATTGATCACATTGCGATAGATAAGAGGCACGCATCCAGTATTTTGGATGTCCGAACATTCCGAGGAGCTAACATCGACTCGGATCACTACCTTGTAGCAGCCAAGGTAAGAATGCGGATATCCACCACGCCACAACAATCCAGAAATACTGTGAAAAAATTTAATGTCGGAAGACTGCAATCGCAAGAGACCGCCAAGACCTTCGCACAACGCGTATCCCTTAACCTCTCGATTAACACCATACCACCAGCATCGAATGTCGAAGAGCAATGGCAACGATGCCAACAGGCCATTAGATCAGCCGCAACTGATGTGCTAGGTTTCTCGCGCCCACCAGCAAGAAACCCCTGGTTTGATGAGGAATGCCGACAGATGCTCGCAGCCAAGAACGAGGCCTACAAGGCTAAGCTGCAGGTGAAGACGAGAGCTGCCATTGAGCTCTATAGGCAAAGAAGAAGGGAAGAACATCGGCTTTTCAGCAAGAAGAAAAAAGAGCAAGAAAAGCGCGCGATCGAGGATATAGAGAGGTGCCACTCCAGGAACGATGTTCGCAAGTTTTACCAAAGTGTAAAACGTCAAAGCCAAGGATACAAGGCTCGAACAGAATCCTGTCGAGATGAACAAGGAAATATTGTAGTTGAGACACAGTCGATGCTGAGGATATGGAAGAACCACTTCTGCAGACTGTTAAACGGCGATGACGAACAACATTCCGCTGTCAGGCAGAACGAACCATTCAATATTGGCAACGACAGCGAAGACTGCCAACCACCCGACCTGAGTGAAGTGAGGATAGCAATATCTAAACTCAAGCTTAATAAGGTTGCCGGAAATGACGGCCTTCCCGCTGAGCTCTATAAGGCCGGCGGAGATGACTTGGTAAGTAACATCCACCAACTCATAAGCCAAATCTGGTCGGATGAAAATATGCCTGAAGAATGGAACCTCAGCATCGTTTGCCCGATCCACAAAAAAGGAGACCCTCTGAACTGCGCCAACTACAGAGGCATAAGTCTCCTCAACATCGCCTACAAGATCCTATCTGTCGTAATATGTGAACGCCTGAAACCGTTTACCAACAACCTGATTGGCCCTTATCAGTGTGGTTTTAGGCCAGGAAAGTCCACAACCGATCAAATTTTCACACTTCGGCAGATCCTGGAAAAAACTCAAGAAGTCCAAATCGATACCCACCACCTATTCATCGATTTCAAAGCCGCATATGACAGCATTTATAGAGACGAACTGTACAGAGCCATGTCTAGTTTTGGTATACCGCCCAAACTCGTCCGTTTGTGTAGGATGACGATGGAGAATTCTCGCTGCTCCATCAGGGTCGGAAACGACCTCACCGACACATTCGATACCAAAAAAGGATTTAGGCAAGGCGATGCGCTGTCATGTGACTTCTTTAATCTGATTCTTGAGAGAATTGTGCAAAACTCCAAAGCCAACACCAGAGGCACAATTTTCCAAAAGTCGGTGCAACTACTAGCATACGCTGACGATATTGACATCATTGGCAGGACTCAACGTGATGTCATAGCCACGTTTGCTAGTATAGAGAAGGAAGCGGCGAAAATGGGTTTAGCAGTAAATGAGGGAAAGACTAAGTATATGCTGTCATCACGAAAGGACTCACAACATCGACGAATTGGACAGAACGTCACCATTGACAGATATAACTTTGAGGTAGTACGGGACTTTGTCTACCTCGGCTCCGCTATTAGCTCTGACAACAACATCTCGTCAGAAATTAAACGAAGAATTACTCTTGCCAACCGCTGTTTCTTCGGGCTAAGTAGGCAATTTAGTAGTAAAGCCCTCACTCGAACTACTAAGGAAACCCTATATAAGACCCTGATCATCCCAGTCCTGCTCTACGGCGCTGAAGCATGGACCGTATCAAAAGCGGATGAAGAAATCCTTGGTAGATTCGAGAGGAAAATTCTTCGACAAATCTTCGGTCCCGTTTGCGTTGACGGGCTATGGAGACGAAGATTCAACCAAGAACTATACGAGCTGTACAGCGACATGCCCCTGGTCAAAAAACTCCGCATTGGACGTTTAAGATGGCTAGGACATGTAGAACGAATGGACACCAATACTCCGGCTCGCAGAGTCTTCGATTCCCAGCCAGACGTCGGACGCAGTAGAGGAAGACCTCGCCTTAAGTGGCGCGCACAAGTGGAAACCGACCTCAACCAACTTGGAGTGCGCAACTGGAGGCAGTTAGCTAAGGACCGGGCTAATTGGAGAGGCATGTTGGTTGAGGCCCAGGTTCATTCCGGACTGTAGCGCCACTTAAGTAAGTAAGTAAGTAAGTAAGTAACGAGGTCACCTACATCTGGACTCAAAAAAATATATGCAGGAGCTCGACAACGCCAGAAGTGTCGGCTCACGAAAAACGAGACTCAGTGAAAAATAAAAGCCTTATGGACGAAAACGACGTTCTTCGTACAAGGCTAAACAAAGTCGAATTGCTCTGCGAAGAGCTTCGTAAAGAAATTCTTCACCTTAAGGATGAAAACATGACCCTAAAGAGTTCATTAAAATTAACTTAAGAACCAAAACCAAGTGCGAACTGTCCCATTAATACAGAATACCATGCGGATGAAGAAGAACTCAGTCGCGAAACTAACTGGATCTTAAAGAAAAGACCGGTAAAAAAAGAAAGCTGTATCCTCTCCTGAAATAATTAACCGCGGCAAAGAGGTTATTAATAAACCGAAACAGCTATAACAACGGCCCCCACCCCCAATAAAAGTGATTGGTATTGACGACTTTAACAAGTTGCATACCTTAAATCGTATGCCATCATCAGGCTACCAAGTAACTTCTTACTTACTTAAGTGGCGCTACAGTCCGGGATGAACCTGGTTTCTTGCTGGTGGCCGCGAGAAAACTAGCACATCAGTTGCGGCTGATCTAATGGCTTGTTAGCATCGTTGCCATTGCTCTTCGACATTAGATGCTGGTGGTATGTTGTGAGTCGAGATGTTAAGGGATATGCGTTGCGCGAAGGTCTTGGCGGTGTCTGGCGATTGCAGTCTTTCGACATTAATTTTTTTCACAGTATTTCTGTTTTTTTTTGGCGTGGTGGATATCCGCAGCCTTACTTTGGCTACAACAAGGTAGTGGTCCGAGTCGATGTTGGCCCCTCGGAATGTTCGGACATCCAAAATACTGGATGCGTGCCTCTTTTCTATCGCAATGTGATCAACTTGGTTGACTGTTCGTTGATCTGGAGACCGCCATGTCCCCTTGTGGATATCGAGGTGAGGAAACCGTGTGCTGGCTATAGTGGCATTTCGTTCTGTAGCGAAGTCAATTAGTCCGTTACCAGACGTGTTGTCGTGTAGGCTATGTTTTCCGACAGTACTGCTAAAGATGTCTTCTCTTCCTACCTTTGCGTTAAAATCTCCCAGCACGATTTTAACATCGTACTTTGGTAGTCGCTCATAGGTTTTATCGAGGAGCTCGTAGAAGCAATCCTTAGTTATATCATCTTTTTCCTCCGTCGGAACATGAGCGCATATGAGGCTTATGTTGGCGAATTTGGCCTTGATGCGGATTGTTACAATGCGTTCGCTGAAACATAAGACTTCTTGCCTAAGTCTGGCACTTATAACAAATCCGCATCCAAATAGTCGCTGTTTCTGCTCACTATAACACGGTCCATAGTAGATGTCACAGTTTTTCATCCTCTTTTTGCCCGGCCCATGCCATCGTATTTCCTGGATGGCAGTAATGTCTGCTTTGTAGCAGTTTAGGGCTTCCGCTAGTTGTTCGCCTGCACCTCTCCTGTTTAATGTTCTCACATTCCTGGTGCAGATACGAATGTCGTTGTCCTTTTTTTCGTTAAGCATGGTCGTCAACAATAATATCAGTCCTTTCCTAGGCTATTGGTTGCTTCGTAACAATATTTTTTACCGTGGATGGATAGCTAACCCAAAGCACAACCCCCAACCTGGAGGGTCAGGCCCTTGTTTTGACCCTAGGACAGCTGGCCGGAAAAAATACCGATGTCAGTAGCCCATTTTTGGGGTATGAGCGCTGCTGTTGACCCATTGAGTGCTCCTCCGCCACCAACTCTTTTCCAAGACCCTGGCACAGTATTGGAAATCCCTATAGACCTGGTGTTCAAATATATCCAAGCAGCTCATATAGGGATTTCACTACAAAGTTCGATCAAACTGGAGCCGTAGGCGCCACCGTTGACTCCATCTAGGGAATTCCTCCGATGCCGCCTGAGAGTGAGAGGACACTCTCGTTTGCTGCCACCAACGACCTTCCACAGGGGTTCAATACCCCATCTCCAGTCGAGGTACTAGGCACCCACCAGTCACCAACGTGTAGGTGAGTTTAGGAGTTGATAGTGAGAGGCTAGAGTGAGAATGCTTGTGTCCTCATATAATCGCATCACTATCCTTAAGCACCGGAAGCACCAAGTAACTTCGCTAAGAAAAAATACATGAAAAGTTTGCGTTAAAGACCCTGAAAGTTACCGTCTATTATATCGCATGCTTAGTACCGATAAAATAGAATGGTATTCATTTGAAAATAAATCCGAAAGGCCTCTACACGTTGTAGCTAGAGGGTTACATGCGTCGTGCTTAAAGGATGACATTGTTAACGATCTGAAAAACAGTCAATATAAAGTCATTGGTGCCGTTAACATTGTCATGAGAGACAACCAGCAGAAAGATGGCGACTCACTTTCGATAGAACAGAACGTTTGAACAAAATTTATGAAATAAAAACTATACTGTAAACATTATATATTAATACATTAATATAAGTATGACTGTAACCTTAAAATTTTTTGATATTCTATCTCCACCATAGCCCAATGTGTCTTCGCCTTACATAAACAAACTTTATGCAACTTCATTCTAATTTAGATGAATTGTGGGTTAACCCAAAAAACACGTTTCTTTTTTAGTATTTGTATTGCACCTTCTTCCGGCATTCTTATAAAAACTGTACGAAGGGTAAAAAGGTCGCCATTTTGAGATATATAATAAAGATTTTTTTCAAACACGAAAGAAAAAGTGTTTTTAATACTTAATATTGTTGTAAATATTGAGCCTATGCGTAAGGGTTCCAAATTAGTTCCCCAGTGCAAGCACTGCGTATGTATACAATCATACGAAAACCAATTGTCAAAAAGAACCGCGGTGTGTAAAATGTGCCGGAAATCATGTGACGGTAGATTGTATGTCAGAAAAGAAAACTCCTGCTATCTGCATTAACTGTAAAGGCAATCATCCGGCAAATTATCGCGGCTGTGAAGTAGCTAAAGAGTTGCAAAATAGACGGACGAAATTTAATAATATTTATTCACAGAAATTAAATTTAAACAAGCAAAAGCCTAAAATTACGAATGAAAATATGTCGAGGCCAAATCAGGCTATAATCGAAAAACCTTAATTTTCACAAACTACTCGGCCATCAGATATCCGTTCGGAAGTTGTACATCCAAAACCAAACGTACAAACGTATGCCCAAGCTACAGTATCCGATAACGCTCAAAAAAATATCTCACCTGACCCAGTTGCAAACGCATTCTCAATTATATACTTTCAAAACTTGAGGAACAAAGCAATACGAATAAACTTATTTTTGACAGGCTCGGTAAGCTCGAAAATAGTATTCCCAATAGAAGTACCCCACCTTTAACATGAATAGATTTCTTAAAATTCTAACGTGGAATGCCTTTGGCAAAAACATGGAGAACTTGAATTATTTATGCAGGAAAAAGATATAGACATCTGTTATATCCAAAACTCACGCAAAGAGTAATTCGTACTTAAAGATTAAAGGTTACCTCGACTATCATGCTCTACATCCATCGAATAAGGCTAGAGGTGGAGCCTCACTATATATAAAAGATTGTATCGAACATTCGATTGATCTTAAAGAAGAAATCGAAACAATGCAAGTTAGCTTTTAGAGGATATCTTCTATTTACTGCCCACCACGATGCAAGGTTGAGAAAATTGACTTTAAAAACTTGCCGTGGAGAACGTTTTGTCATCGGTGGGGACTTTAATGCAAAACATACATTCTGGGGATCTAGATGCATATCACAGAAAGGTATTATGATGTAGGTAGAAAGTACAATACCGAATTTCATTCTACGGGAAAACCAACTTACTGGCAAACTGATGTTAGAAAAATACCGCACTTGATCGATTTTTTCATTGTAAAAAGTCTGCCGTCCAATCGAATCAAAGTTGAAGAATGCTTTGATCTTTTCTCTGATCATTTTCCGGTCATTTTAGCAACGAGCGAGTCACTCAATATAAATGAAAATCCACCCAGATTAACAAACGGGAAAACCAACTCGGAAGGTTTCAAAAACGATATTGAAAATAATATCCGACTTGGTGTATCGCTCAGAACCACATCGGAACTCGAAGTCGCGGTTGAATCCTTTATCCATACCATCCAAAAAGCAGCATGGAATAATACTACTCAATTTTGGGCAAAAAGCGATAAGGAAAAAGCTGACGTTTTTGCAGCACATCTTGAGGAAACATTTAAGCCATTTGATGGTCCAGCGCAAAATGAAAACATTAATATATTCGAGAGTACAACCGATAATAATACAGTAAGTTATGCAAGTATTGCCGAGCCGAGGAAATACAGAAACTAACGCCTAAAAAAGCTCCAGGTTATGACCTGATTACGGGAGAACTTCTTAAAATATTGCCTCGGAAAGCAAAAACTAAGCTTCTTTTTACTATTAATGCGGCATACAGATTAGAGTACATACCAAAACAGTGGAAATTCGCGAAAGTGATTATGGTTCTAATAAAAGGAAAATCGACCAATGAAATAAAATCTTACAGACCAATTTCACTTCTTCCAATAATTTCAAAAGTTTTTGAAAGAATATTAATCGGGCGCTTACACCCCGTTATTGATCAGAAACGCCTTTTACCAGACCATAAATTTGGGTTTAGAAGTAAACATTCGACTGTTGACCAAGTACATCGAATTACCGATGTAATTGAGAAGGCGTTCGAAGAAAAGAAAATTTGCTCAGCTGTATTTCTTGACGTGCCGCAAGCTTTTGACAAGATTTGGCATAGAGGCCTTAAATACAAATTAAGACAAGTTCTACCTGAAAAATTATATAAAATCCTGTTAAGTATTCATTATGGAATTCCATTTCATAACACACTTTTCTCTGAATACACTCTTTAAATACACTGAACTATGAACAACGATATGAATGTAACTAATGAACTAAAGTATGAATAAAGTATATGTTTCCTTCTTCTATCCTTTGAATTCAAGCCGAGCAGACGTCTTTATTTTATCAGGTTATGGGCCCAGTAACCCAGTAATTTTATTCTATTTTAGAGAACGGGAAACAAGTGTTTCTGTTTTAAATTGATTCGCGGATAATTCAAAGTATCGCGAGAAATATTCTATAATTTCGGTTTCGCGAAAAGTACACGGATTGCGAAGATTTAATAAGATTACTTTAGCAAATCCATTGCATTGTAAGATTGCATATTTCCCACTTGAAATTATATAGACTATCGTAAGTACATAATATGGTTTAGTTCGTAAATTAGCAAATTAAAAATGGATAATGAAACGATCAAAATCGACAAGCTACAATTTGCGGACCAATGGAGCACATGGAAATTTCAAGTCCGAATTCTTCTAAATGCTGGAGATCTTCTCGAGGTTGTCAATGGAGATGAGGTGCAACCAGCAAGCACAGACACAACGGCAGCAGCATTAAAAACATGGCAAATGAAGGATAGAAAGGCGCAGAAGATCATAGCAACATCCATCGGGCAAGGGGTGCTAGTACATATAATGCATTGTGTTACGTCACAACAAATGTGGTCCAAACTATGCTCAGTCTATGATCAGAAATCTAAAGCTAGCATTAACATGCTACAACAACGATTTCACAGCTTTAAAAAAGACGAACATGATGATATTGCAACACATATAAGCAAGTTAGAAAGTTTAACTCAACAACTGAGAGATGCCGGTGAAATGGTATCAGAATCAATGCTAATAACGAAAGTGCTTATGACTTTACCAGAAAAGTATACACATTTCTTCAGCGCTTGGGAGTCCAGTGATATGAAGCAGCAGAACATCGACAATTTGCGTTCCAGGCTAATCATGGAGGAAACACGTTTAGGTATCAGTGTAAGTGAATGTCAAAACAAGAATTCTGACACAGCGTTGTTTACGAAAAAAGAGAATAAGTACAAGCAACCCAGTAACAGCTATCTAAATAGACAAAAACGTCCAGGCAAGTGTTTTTTCTGCAAGCAGTTTGGTCATATAAAAAAAAATTGTCCAAAGAGAAATTATGATTCAAAACAACTAAACTATGCTCGTTGCAACGGTCCAACAAATGATACGGTTGATGCTTTTGTTTGTGACACAGTCAGTGTTGGTGAGACAGTAACGATGGACGATTGGGTTCTGGATTCGGGAGCTAGTGAGCACATGTGTTTTCGTCGGGAATGGTTCAGTACATATGAGAAATTCGATACACCTGTACAAATAACAATTGGCAATGGTACAAAAATAAAGGCCCTAGGTAAAGGAGTCATTAATATTTTTGCTTTTAACTATCAAAAGTGGAGTGAAAAACGCCTAACTAATGTTTATTTTGTACCAGACATTAAAGTTAATCTTTTTTCTTCGGGAAGTGCGTTAGACAAGAACTATTCCTTGACATCAGATAGTAAAAAATGTGAATTTTTTAAAGGCAATGTAATGGTGGCAATGGGTGTACGATGCCATAAGTTGTATAAGATGCTGTTTAAAGTAAACACTCATTATGAAACAGCTAATTATATGTCAAAGCCTGAGTCTCTTGATGTGTGGCACTGTCGTCTTGGGCACATGTGCATTGGTCAAATAAGGAATGTACTAAAACAACGTGATATTGAGTTTGTTGATATGAAGAATTTTTTTTGTGATGCATGTGCAATAGGTAAGATGCATCGGTCTCCATTTACCAAAAGTTTCAAGAGAGCGAAAGAACCAGGTTTTATCATACACAGTGATCTGTGCGGTCCCATGCAGAACAAATCACTTGGAGGATCCAGGTATTTTCTTTTGTTGAAAGATGATTGCTCAAACTTTAGAACGGTTTATTTTCTTAAAGAAAAAAATGAAGTACCGCATTTGATTGAAAAATATCTAAATGAAGTTAAGTCTCTTTTCAGCCGAGATATTAAGATTCTAAGATCGGATAACGGGTTGGAGTACAAAAATCAAACTTTAGAAAACATTCTTTCAAAACGTGGAATCCATCACCAGTATTCAGTGCCGTATACTCCCGAACAAAATGGTAGGGCTGAAAGAGACATGCGGTTTATTGTGGAAACAGGTAGAACCATGCTTCATGCCAATAACATGCCTCTTAGGCTATGGACCGAAGCTGTAAACATGGCAATTTATATTACAAATAGATTTGGACCTAGTCCGGTCAAAGGTAAGTGTCCTCATGAATTGTGGTACAATGAAACACCTGCAATAAATAGCCTGAGGACATTTGGTAGTGAAGTGTTTGTGCATATCCCTAAGGAGAAGCGTCAGAAATGGGATAGGAAGGCAATTTCTGGAATATTTGTTGGATATCCCAATAACTGCAAAGGTTACCGTGTCTGGATACCGAACACAGACAAGATTCATATTACGCGTGATATTGTATTTAAGGAGAAATACATATGCAAGCTTGACGCAAGTGTTCCAAATATTGTGCCAGAATCCATATCATCAGATCCATTTTGCCAACAAAACGTTAAGAAGGAGGGCGAATTGTGCAGCGATGATGATATATTCAATTCGGTGGACGAAGATGAAGACTCTTCAGCAGAAGTGGACGTTTCACCAGAAGCAGAAGTAAGAGTTTCAACACAAAGGGTGTCGGATGAGGTACCGTCAGAAGAATCTATAGAAACCGAAGAATATACGTCGAAATTACGAAGTAGAGCCAAGAACAAAGTCGTCACTACAAGTATGTATTCAGCAATTGAGAGAGGATGTGCGTATCTCACTTTGATCGATGAACCATCTACTTACGAGGAAGCCATAAATTCAAAGAATTCCAACAACTGGACAGCTGCTATGGATGATGAGATGGACCAACATCGTTTGAACAAAACCTGGACTTTAGTGAACCGGCCACATGATCGAAAGGTAATACCGTGTAGATGGGTTTATAAAGTGAAATTGACTCAAGCTAATAAAATTGAGCGGTATAAGGCTAGACTGGTTATTAAAGGTTATAGTCAACAAGAAGGTGTAGATTTTAACGAAACTTTTAGTCCTGTTGCCAAATTTACAACTATACGCTCAATATTTGCTATTGCTGCATCCAAACAATTATTTCTTTATCAATTCGACGTAAAAACAGCATTCTTAAACGGCAGCTTGAGTGAAGACATATATATGGCACAACCACTTGGATATGATGACAATTCTGGACGGGTCTGTAAGTTAAATAAAACATTATATGGTCTTAAACAAGCATCAAGGAGTTGGAATATGACAATTTCAAAGCTTCTCAGTGACTTTGAGTTTAAAATGTGTTCCTCGGATTCGTGTTTATTCGTTCTTCGTAGGGGCTCTCGAATTGTGTTCATTGCTCTGTACATTGATGATGGACTGGTCGCTGGAAGTGATGTAAACGACATCAAAGAAGTTATGAATTACTTGAAGCAGCATCTTGAAATCACAGTGAATAAAGCAACATACTATCTTGGAATGGAAATAAAACGCAATTTAGATGGATCGATACATGTTCAGCAGACTGGGTATATACAACGACTTTTAAGGCGATTTAATATGGAAGATTCTAAAGGAGTGTCTACACCGTGTGAAGTGGTCAACAAGTCATCAATGCTATCTTCAGTATCACCGGATTTAAGTCATTATCCATTTCGCGAAGCTGTCGGATGTATTTGGCAATAGTTACGAGGCCAGATATTTCGTACGTAGTTGGAGTTTTGAGTAGATTTTTGGACAACCCGGATCAACATCACATTAAAACGGTTAAAAGGGTTTTTCGATATTTAAAAGCCACTTACAACATAGGTATATTTTATAAAAAATGCCATAACCTAAATCTTTTATGTTATAGTGACTCCGACTATGCTGGCGACATTGAAACTAGACGCTCTACTAGCGGATATGTTTTCTTGTTGGGAGAGTCTGCAATTTCCTGGGGTTCACGAAGACAACGATGTACAGCACTTTCGTCGACTGAAGCTGAATACGTAGCTGCATCAGAAGCTGTGAAAGAATTGATGTGGTTAAATGTACTGCTAAAGGAGTTGCTTTCTGAAGAAGTTGTGCGGCCAATTCTACATCTAGACAACCAAGGAGCTTTGAAGCTAATCAGAAATCCTGAGTATCATTCGCGTACGAAACATATTGATGTTCGAGTACATTTTATAAGAGAAAAATTTAATGAAAACCTTTTTGAAATTACTTTTATATCAACAAATGATCAATTAGCAGATATATTTACAAAGCCTTTGAGTAAAGATAAATTTAATAAATTGAAATTAGCAATTAATGTAAAAGATATGTAATGAAATAATAAGTTAATAATGAGTGGGAGTGTTAAGTATTCATTATGGAATTCCATTTCATAACACACTTTTCTCTGAATACACTCTTTAAATACACTGAACTATGAACAACGATATGAATGTAACTAATGAACTAAAGTATGAATAAAGTATATGTTTCCTTCTTCTATCCTTTGAATTCAAGCCGAGCAGACGTCTTTATTTTATCAAATCCTCGTGTCGTATCTTGAGCATAGACTCTTCCATGTCAAACTTGAAACGAATATTTAGAGTTCAACGAAATAATTGCAGGAGTATCCCAAGGAAGCGTTCTTGGACCACTCTTGTACCTCCTATTTACACGTGATATCCCACAAAGAAACGATACAATAGTTGCAACGTTTGCTGACGATACTGCTATACTAGCAGTTGGGACAACAATAGAGGAAACAAATATGAAATTACAAGACGCTCTTAACGAGGTTAATGAATGGACAAAATCCTGGCGGATTGCACTTAATGAGAGTTAATCGATCCATGTAGATTTTTAGTATAAACGGACAAACTATTTGCCTGTATTTCTAAATACGGTTCGAGTCCCGTTTGCCAATGAAGCGTAATATCTCGGTATGACACTCGATGCAAAATTAAAATGGAAGTCGTATGTAAAAAAGAAATGCGAAGAACTAAAAAATAAATGCAGAGAACTGTACTGGTTGCTCGGAAAATATTCGGAACTTAACCTTGATAACAAGCTGTTATTATACAAGCAAGTGCTAAAACCGGTTTGGACATAATTGTATACCAACTATGGGGCTGTACCAGTGAAACGAATTCAAACATTTTACAAACTTTTGAAAACAAAATGTTAAGATCAATCGTCAATGCCCCGGTCCCCCAAATTCTTGACGAAACAAATTTATTGCGGCTTCTTCAAGGAACTAAGCTCTTGGATTTGGCCCGATTATAACAAACTGCTCTAGTAATTGCGGAAAAGCAGGAACCCTCAAAGGAAAGTTACCTGCCAAACATATTATAAAGGGTCCTCCAAATAACTTTTTTTTTGAAAATGCTATAAAAAAAAAAATACTGAATATTTTCTCAAATTTTTTTTTTATTTGAAATTAAAATCCTTCCGGTTAATAATGGAAAATAATTTCATTCAAATGGCCGCCTCGGCTGGCCATGCAGTAGCCTACACGATCGGTCCAATTTTTAAGCACATTATCGATTGTGTGCAGCTGTATTTCACCAATGGCTTCACGAATATTGCCCTTTAAGGCGTCAATTGTCTCTGGCTTGTGGGCGTAAAACTTATCTTTTACGGCACCCCACAAATAATAGTCCAACGGTGTCAAGTCGCAGCTCCGAGGTGGCCAAACGACATCAGCTCTGCGGCTGATAATGCGATCTTCAAAAACAGGGCGCAAAACATCGAGTGTAGCTTCGGCTGTGTGGCACGTAGCGTCGTCCTGTTGAAACCAAATGTTGCCAATATCCTCCTCTTCTATTTTTGTGAACAAAAATTCGTTCAACATGGCCCGATAACGATCGCCATAGACTGTAACGGCCACAAGCGTTGTTTCTTGCTTGCGTCATTAAGTGGTGGTTTTTAACTTTCTCTTACAAAGAGAAAGATATTGTTTTCGTGAAAATTTTCGACCTCGAGATTTTGATTGATTCTAACATTACGATGATAGCGGAGCCCAAAAAAGTGGTTTTTGGAATTCCGTCCGTCGGTCCGTCGGTCCGTCGGTCCGTCGGTCCGTCGGTCCGTCTGTCCGTAATGGTCTCTCCAGCCTAAACGGCTTGACCGATTGTCTTCAAATTTCGTATCCAAGTTCATTTTGGTCATAATTCTAGGCCATTTTTTTTTGTTTGCTTTTAGCCATGTTATTAACGGTACCTGCCATATAAAAATTACACATAACCTCAATTTTCTCGAAAACGGCTCTAACGATTTTGATTAAACTTAATATATACTAAAAGCATATTAGTTCCAACAAAACTGCATACCCAGTTTTTTCGAGAAAATCCATATAACGGATTTTGTCATTCAGGCCATATAAAGAAAATTGTTAATTTCTCGCAAACTAATATGTCAAATTGAATGAAATTTAATAAATATACTACTATAATAGTTTTAAACAATTCCACATAATTAGTTTTAGCCCAACTATCACTTAACGGAATTTTCAGTTTTGGCCAATAACGAAAATTAATTATTTTTCATATAGACACCGATTCCTTCAAATTTCGGAGTAGACGTTCGTATAATCACATTTCGACATTTAATATAATTTTTAGCATTAATAATCAATATGCGCACTATTTGATCTAACACCCAACTCGCTGTGAAAGAGAAAGTTGCGTACGACCCAGTCGTGCACCCACCACTCGTTTCTTTAGTTTTTAGCACGACGTATGACGCGGGTAACAGTGGATAAGCTGGCCTAACCATTAGCTTTTTCCCTAATTTTAGCTGCTGATAAAGCTGAATTTGAGGCTATTCTAAGGATACTTCGCGTTTCGCGGCGTGTTTAGGCAGAAGAATTGTTTCCTCTATAATTTTTTGTGTAAGACGTAGGGTTTTTTTTAAAATAATTACTGACACAATGATCACATTCTTGCGAAACATGCATCCACTATGTTGTAAATGATTGGAAAAGTGAAATTGATAAACAGAATTTAATAGTTGCAGTATTTATAGACTTAAAAAGAGCATTTGAAACTGTAAACCATGATATTTTAATTAAAAAACTTTATAAGTATGGTATTAAATCAACCGAACTGAATTGGTTTAAATCCTTTATAGCGGGACGAACCCAAAGGACCTTAATAAATAATAAAATATCACATGAAATAGGAATTAATGTGGGCATACCGCAGGGCACCATTTTGGGAGTTATATTATTTCTACTTTATATATATAATATGACAAAGGTGGTCCAATGGTCAAAATTAATGTTATTTGCTGATGATGGCCTTCTATATTGTACTGGAAGTGATATAAAAACATGTGTAAATAATATAAATAATGACCTCAAAAGTATAAATATGTGGTTAAAAATGAATAGGCTTTTGTTAAATGTGAGTAAAACTAAATGTATTATTTTCAACATACCAAATAATGTCCAAGTAAATGTAAATATAAAAATAGACACAGAAGAAATAGAAATTGTTAAACAAATAAAATATCTCGGTGTCATTATAAATGAAAAACTAAATTTGAACGATCATACCAATTATATTTGTAAAAAAGTGTCCAAAAAACTATGGGTGTTAAGAAAAGCTAGATGTAACATGACCATGAGTATAGCTATAAATGTTTATAATGTATTGATTAAGCCCCATTTTGATTATTGTGCAAGTATTCTGTATTTATGTTCTGACAATCAAAAACAAAGACTGCAAAAATTACAAAATAAGGCAATGCGAATTATACTTAAGTGCAATAGATATACATCAATAAACTTTATGTTAAATACTTTAAGATGGACAAACGTAAACCAAATAATACATATTATGACAATGTTATTTATATATAAATTAAAAAACAATATGCTTCCAACTTATTTAAGTGATAATATAAATGTAATACAAATTATTTATTAAGAAACATAGGAGATTTTAACATACGAAGAATGAGGACAACCAGAGGACAACATACTATATCGTACATGGGATTACAAGAATTTAATAATCTACCTAATGACATTAAAAACTTAACAAACATAAACGAATTTAAAAGAAAGGTTACTGAACACATTAAATTAAACATACATTAACTAAATTTAAAATGTAAATCATTCTCTTAACAAAATATATTATAGATTAATGTTTAGAATATAAGAAATTACAAAATGTACAACATATGCAAATGAACCTAAATGGCTTAGAAAAGCTAAATAAATAAATCAATCAATCAAAAAATCAATCAATCAATCAAAAAACTTCGCAATGATCAAGGGCTATAGCACGACATGAAAGGCCTTCGGAGCAATAAACATCTATTCTAGCCCTTTTCTCTACTGTCAAGAATAATTACTTTATAATATGTACCGTGTAAACCAAAAAAAAAAAATATTTACTAAACAAAAATCGTTGATTTGTTCACTGCTTCTAATCTAATGACCCGATTTATTTCCGCGTATTTTTTACTCAATTTACAATTTGTCTTCAAAGTTCCGTTAGCCAAATCTCTCCTATACACTCATTTCCTATTTTGTTGCTAATAAAATCGTCTCTCATTTGCCATAGTCCTTTTTTTTAATCCATCGTGTAACGGTAAAAATATCGATTTTACTTCTCAAAAATACCTACTTCTAATCTTATGACTCGCAGTGTATCACTATCGTGGACTAGCGCAAACTATCGCACTCGCTTATTAGCGTTTTTTAAGATCTAGTGGGCCCTAATTCAAGAGTCGCACGTTTGCGTGTTGACTTTGTTTACATTTGTCGTACTGCGTTCGAAAGATGACATCTACAAAATTGCATGACCCTAGCTCAAAGGCCTAAAAATCTGTAACTTACAGATGACAGACAGACCAACTATATCCAGGTTGTTGTTGAAATGTCCATCATAATTACGCAATATTACAAATATATTATCACGAATAAACCCCTATTCTATCATACCGCTACTGCAAAGCTATTTAAATATCCTTGTTCTGAAAATTTGTCAGTTCGTATGTACACTACCCACTTGCAGAAGAATTTTTCTTACATACACAGATACACTTGTGTTTTTCTCACAAAAATAAAATACTTGTCAGTGTATAGTCTTTCAAGTCTTTATAGTCACGTAATATTTTACAAAACCTCCCCACATTCCAAAGGAAAACGGCGTAGGTAATGTGTTATACAAACAAACTAAGGCTCACCCTTCTTATGAGAGATAGTACGCTCGTAATTCACTTTAAAAGGAACATGTTGGTCGGTTTTTTTTTTCATTTCTTTCGTCTTATTATGTGCACCTGCCTCTCCCCCTTTTCTAAATGTTACCGATGATATGCAAAAGGACTATTTATGACTCCTTCGTTACTGAAACACTTAAAACTCCATGGGAATAATAGACAGAGTTATACAATTGCTTTTGATAGACCCTATCATACATACCCTACTGCTCATCTGCAAGCGAATTACGGTAAAAAGCAACTGTTGATTATATCGTGCCGCTGGTTTTAAGACATGACAGAGCCAATAGGATAATAGGTGTTAACTAAATTTGGAAATTGACTTTTATCTCCAGAACTTATTTTGGAAAGTAAGTTCCTGAATATTTGTGTGGCAAAAACGTTTACGAAACCCCATCAATATGGAAAGGTCCTAAGTAAATGGCATTTTTGGGTATTGTAGAACGAGGGTAGACATTGAGCGTCGTATACTTGGACGATTTTTACTACTCCGTTCACCTACTATCATCAAAGTAGGGTGTGTTCATAATTTCAAACAATGTTGCCCAAACCATGCAACAGTTTACTGGTTCGAACTTACTACTTACTTACTTACTTAAGTGGAGCTACAGTCCGGAATGAACCTGGGCCTCAACCAACATGCCTCTCCAATTAGCTCGGTCCTGAGCTAACTGCCTCCAGTTGCGCACTCAAAGTTGGTTGAGGTCGGTTTCTACTTGGGCGTGCCAATTAGGCGAGGTCTTCCTCTACTGCATCCGACGTCTGGCTGGGAATCGGACTCTGCGAGCCAGAGTATTGGTGTCCATTCGTTCTACATGTCCTAGCCATCTTAAACGTCCAATGCGGAGTTTTTTGACCGGGGGTATGTCGCTGTAAAGCTGGTATAGTTCTTGGTTGAATCTTCGTCTCCATAGCCCGTCAACTCAAAGGGGACCGAAGTTTTGCGAAGAATTTTTCTCTCGAATCGACCAAGGATTTGGATACGGTCCATATGCTTCAGCGCCGTAGAGAAGGACTGGGATGATCAGGGTCTTATACAGGATCTCTTAGTTCTTAGTTCGAGTGAATGCTTTACTACTAAATTGCCTTCATAGCCCGAAGAATCAGCGGTTGGCAAGATACTTCGTTTAATTTCTGACGATATGTTGTTGTTCGAGTTAATAGCGGAGCCGATGTAGACAAAGTCCTGTACTACCTCAAAGTTATATCTGTCAATGGTGACGTTCTGTCCAATTTGTTGATGTTGTGTGTCCTTTCGAGTTGACAGCATATACTTGGTCTTACCATCATTACAGCTGAAGTCAATTTTTGCCGCTTCCTTCTCTATACTAGCAAACGTGGCTATGACATTACGTTGAGTACTACCAATGATGTCAATATCGTTGGCGTATGCTAGTAGTTGCACCGATTATTGAAAAATTTTGCCTCTGGTGTTGGCTCGGGAGTTTTGCACAATCCTCCTATGATAGCGCCACAGCACCACGCCTCGCCTAAATCCTTTTGTATCGAATGTGTAGGTGAAGTCGTTTCCGATCCTGATGGAGCTGCGAGAATTCCTCATCGTCATCCTACACAAACGGACTAGTTTAAGCGGTATACCAAAACTAGGCATGGCTCTGTATAGTTCGTCTTTATAATGCGGCTCTGTATGCGGCCTTGAAATCGATGAAGAGGTGGTGTGTATGATTTGGGCTTTTTGGTTTTTTTTTCAGGAGCTGCCGAATTGTGAAAATTTGATCGGTTGTGGACTTTTCTGGCATAAAACCACACAGATAATGGCGGATCAGGTTGTTGTGTTTTGTGGATTACCAAGTCATCTCCGCCGGCTTAATAAAGCTCGGCTTGAAGACTGTCATTTCCGGCGGCCTTATTAAGCTTGAGTTTAGATTTTTTCTATCCTCACATCACTTAACAACCGTCGGGTGGTTGGCAGTTGGAATTTGTTCATCATCGCCGTTTAATAGTCTGCAAAAGGGGTTCTTCCATATCCTCAGCATCGACTGTGTCTCAACTACGATATGTCCATGTTCATCTCGACAGTATTCTGTTCGAGCCTTGTATCCTTGGCTTTGACGTTTTACACCTTGGTAAAACTTGCGAACATCGTTCCTGGAGTGGCACCTCTCTATATCCTCGATCGCGCGCTTTTCTTGCTCTTTTTTCTTCTTTCTGAAAAGCCGATGTTCTTATCCCTTCTTCTTTGCCTATAAAGCTCATGACAGCCTCGTTCTTGGCTACGAGCATCTGTCGGCATTCCTCATCAAACCAGGGGTTTCTTGCTTGTTGCCGCGAGAAACCTATCACATCAGTTGCGGCTGCTCTAATGGCTTGTTGACATCGTTGCCAGTGTTCTTCGACATTCGATGCTGGTGGTATGCTGTGAATCGAATGGTTAAGGGATACGCGTTGCACGAAGGCCTTGGTGGTCCCTTGCGATTGCAGTTTTTCGACATTAAATTTGTTCACAGTATTTCTGGTTTGTTGTGGCGTGGTGGATATCCGCATCCTTACCTTGGCTGCAACAAGGTAGTGGTCCGAGTCGATGTTAGCGAATGTTCGGAAATCCAACATACTGGATGAGTGCCTCTTGTCTATCGCAATGTGATAAATTTTGTGGACTGTTCATTGATCTGGAGACCGCCAAATCCCCTTATGGATATCGAGGTGAGGAAACCGTGTGCTGGCTATAGTGGCATTTCGTTCCGTAGCGAAGTCAATCAGCCTAAGTCCGTTACCAGACGTGTTGTCGTGTAGGCTAAATTTTCCGACAGTGCTGCTAAAGATGTCTTCTCTTCCTACCTTTGCGTTAAAATCTCCCAGCACGATTTTAACATCGTATCTACTTAGGTAGTCGCTCATAGGTTTTTTCGAGGAGCAATCCTTAGTTATATCATCTTTTTCCTCCATCAGAGCATGAGCGCATCTAAGGCTTATGTTGGCGAATTTGGCCTTGATGCGGATTGTTACAATGCGGTGAAAAAGCTGATATGTTACATTCATAAAGGAGGATCTGCGAAGCCTTGTGGCTTGTCTGCAGGGGGTTATTTTGCTTTTTCATTTTTACATTCAATTATCAAAATGACAAATCTAGTATACATTAGAGATTACATTACGTTACATTATTATTATTTTTTTTCTTTTTCAAATATTGAATTGATTTTACAACAAAATGGTTTTAAATAACATTACGAATTATTTACTTCACAAGTTTAATGTAAAAAACAGAAGTTGAGTAATTGCTTCTAAGAAATGTTGTTTTAGTCGTTTTTTTCTAACGTTAATCTCGTTTATACTTCTTAAATATGGTGATATGTTATTCAGGATGTTGGGTACCGAGTACAACAGCTGTCTCTTACCGTACACATTGTTGAAATGTGGAAGTTTATACATTCCTTAAGCTCGTCTTCTCGCGTTGAATGGTATTCTACAAGGTGGCGCAAAAATAACCTTCCGATGTTTTTTGGCAGTAATTTAAAAAAAAAAAATGAAAAACTTTGATTCTTCTTGTGGATTATTTTTATTTGTTTTTTTACATCAAGTCGAGAATATGATGTCATGTAAATGGCCGCCGCCACAGTTGATTGTAAGCCCTTTTATGGCATTTTCCATCACTTTGGCCAAAACTTCCGGCGATAGGTCCTCACATTCTTGACGGATATTGTCTTTAAGAGCTGCAAGAGTCTGAGGCTTGTTGACATAAACCCGCAACTTCAAAAAGCCCCACAAAAAGAAGTCTGGAGCGGTCAAATCAGGCGATCTTGCTGGCCAGTGCAAATCGCCAAAACGGGAGATTAGGCGCCCGGGAAATGCATCCTTCAGTATATCGGTTGTGGCACGTGCAGTGTGTGCCATTGCACCGTTCTGTTGGAACCACATGTTTTCCAATCCCAATTCATCAAGTTGCGGCAAAAAGAACTCGTTGATCATTGCTCTGTAGCGCTCACCATTCACAGTAACCGTTTGGCCCGCGACGTCTTCGAAGAAAAAAGGTCCGATGACTCCTCCAGCGAAAACAGCACACCATACAGTGACTTTGAGCGGGTGGTATGGCTCTTCGTGGGTTACACGCGGATTTTCAGTGCCCCAGAAGCGTAAATTTTGCTTATTTACGTACCCGCTAAGATGGAAATGGGCCTCATCACTCATGATTATTTTTGATGAAAAATCATCTTTCTCTTGGTGGTGATTAAGGATGGCTTGAGCGTATGTTAGACGCGATTGGCGGTCAGCAGCTAACAGCTGATGCACCGTCTGGACTTTGTACGGAAACATCTTCAAATCTCGTACCAAAATTCGCTGTAAAGGCCGTCGACTGATACCCATTTGCAAGGCACGTCGTCTGGTCGATGTCGACGGCGCTTCCATGACATCTTCGGCTACAGCAGCAATATTCTCTGCAGAACGGCTACTCCGGGGTCTGCCACGCCTGGCAGCATCTCGTGTTGTGCCAGTCTCTTCGAGGCGAGCGGCTAAACGTCGCAGTGTTTCACCAGTAGGCGTTGGACGGCTAGGAAATCTGCGACGAAATTCACGTTGTGCCAAAGTCACCGACCGATTATTGCTCAAATAAATAGTCACCAATATTCCACCAATATTCCGCGTTCTGGAGCAGTGTAGCGTAAAATTGTTTATTAACGTGTATTTCGCATGTGTTTACTACACAAATGTCAAAACAGAACTGACATTAGGGGCCAATCGCAAAATTTATAGCATTTTCTGATAGGAGGATTACTTTTGCGCCACCTTACATAACATGCATTGTCATAATACTCCAACGCAGCTGTCATATGGAATATCTGCTTTACGTCCAATAATTCACTCTGCTTCCTGCAATATTGTTTCTGCTTAGTATTTTGGTAGCCCTGTCCTGGATATTTTGCAGTTTTTGGATATGCGTTTTTGCTTAATTTCCCCATGCAAGTATACCATATCTGAGTATTGACTCAATAAGAGCGTGGTACACTTGTTTTTGAACAAATAATGAAGACTTGAATTGTAAACAGGCTAGCGCGAACAGAGATCCTCTTATCTTCTTTCGTAGGTTGGTAATATGCGGCTCCCAAAGAAAATGACTGTCAATAGTGATACCTAGTTAGCTAGTTAGATTGGCTGTTCGTACAAGACGAAACACAATTAGCGCTGGGGTGCGCCGTTTTGATGCCAAATACTCGTGCGGTTAAATGTTATATCTTGTTGTTAGTTGGCGTGTACTAAATCCAACCAGTGACATTAAGATAGGCGATCAGTTCTTTGATGTGTTTATCAGAGAGGTCGCGGATATTGTCAAAGAAAGGTTTGCCTAGAGTTTGTTGTCTTGCTCTTGACAGAGCCGGGCATTTGCACAGAAAGTGAGTTAAAGTTTCCTTCTCCCCCACCTCCTTGCAACTGCGACAGTTGGTGTTGTTGGGTATACCCATTCTAACAGCATGGTCACCAATGGGCCAGTGTCCAGTGGTAATTGCTATCACCCTGGAGACTTCCTTACGGGATCTGCTTAAGAGGTCCCGTGTTTTAGTCTTGTTGTAGCGAGGCCACATATCTCTTGAAATGGCGCACCCACTGAGGTTACGCCACCTATGTTCTGCTGTTTTAAGAGAGTGTGTGTTGATATTATTCATGATAGTTTTTAAAGGAGTGAGAATGCCGATTGCACGTGAGCTGGGAAGGGACGAGCCCAACCTGGCTAGGGCATCAGCCTGTTCATTTCCATCTATGTCACTGTGGCCTGGAACCCATATGAGAGTGATACTGTACCGACTCCCAATGGAGGCCAGTTCATTGAAGTACTAGTTTTGATGACGAAATAATAGCCTTAATAGCGGCTTGACTGTCGACAAAAATAGCGATATTTTGCTTGGGAGTACTATCGTGTCTAATCGCGTGACAAGCCTCCCTAATAGCCAACAATTCCGCCTGGAATACGCTGGAGGAATCAGGGAGGCGAAACGATTTTTTTATTTTTAGTGTGTCCGAGTAGACACCTGCGCCCACTCCGCAGTCCATTTTGGAGCCGTTGGTGTATATAAGTGTGTCAAAATCTTTTTCAACCACTGCGTTTTTCCAATCCTCTCTAGTTGGAAAGCCAGCGGTGAAGTGTTTGTGGAAGGTCAGTTTGGGTATCATGTAGTCGGTATGATGGTCAGCTAGACCTGCTGGCATTGAATCTAGGATATTGCTGTGCCCATAGGGCTTATTGAACCAGCAGCCAGATTCTCTGAGCCTGACTGCACTGCACATTGCAATGTCTTTGATATGGACATCTAGAGGGAGAAGGTGGAGAAGAACCTTTAAGGCATCAGTGGGACAAAATCTCATGGCCGCCGTTGTGCCGATACAAGCAGTTCTTTGTACCCTCTTAAGTTTGTCAATGATATACCTTTTACTCACAGAAGGCCACCAGACTAGTGCCCCATAGGTGAGTATCGGCCGAACAACAGCAGTGTACATCCAAAGTGTCATCTTTGGTTGTAGGCCCCATCTTTTGCCAAATGTTTTTCTACAGGCATAGAAAGCTATACATGCTTTCTTGACCCTTTGTTCTATGTTGGTTTTCCAATTAAGCTTAGTATCTAGGATAGTCCCTGGATATTTGGCATTGGATGAGAGTGAGAGCGCTTGTCCATTAAGTCGGGGGAGATTAAAGGCTGGTATTTTGGTCTTCGTGGTGAAGAGCATCATTTCCGTTTTGCTCGGATTAACACCCAGGCCACAGCTTGTAGCCCACGTGCTCACAGAACCCAGAGCGTACACCATGATTTCGCTTATCACTGGGAGAAACTTTCCTGACACTAGGATCACCACATCGTCCGCGTATGCCACTGCCTTAATCCTATCCCGATCAAGTCGGACTAACAGTTTGTTCATAACAATAAGCCACAGCAGAGGAGATATCACACCACCCTGTGGTGTACCTCTGTCCGCATATCGCGTTAAGCTGCTGTTGCCTAGTGTTGATAGAATGATTCTAGACCTTAGCATGAATATAATCCATTGGCTAAAATGCTCCTCTACACCAGTTACGGTAAGGGCTTCTAGTATGCTGTCAGTTTGTAAATTATTGAAAGCCCCTTCTATATCAAGGAAGGTGGCTAGGGTGTAATCTATGTAGTAGAGGGACTTTTCGATGGTCCCAATCACCTCATGCAGAGCGGTTTCAGTCGATCTGCCTTTGAGATAAGCGTGTTGTGATGTGGATAGCGGTGATTCATTAAGGATGCTTGGCACATGGATGTCAAGGATCCGCTCCAGGGTCTGTAGTCTTTAACTAACTAACTAGTGATACCTAAGTAATTGTAAGTATTCATCAACTCTATCATTTTTGGACTAGTCGACGTATCACAGTTAAAGCTTCTAAAAGGCATTTGAGAAGCTGGATAATGAGGACTGCGAATGTGCATCAATTTCGTTCTGGATTCGTTGATCACAAGCCCATTATCATGGCACCATTTTCCCACCTCATTGAACTCTGTATCATCATCGTTGCTTCTCATATGGATTTGTGACATACTACAATGGCCATATCATCTGCATACGCGAACGGATAACTTTTTGTTTTTAAACATTTTGGCATTTCATTTGTATAAAGTATAAAAATAAGAGGGCCAATCTTAGAACTTTGCGGAACTCCATACATTATTATATTTTCACTGCTACAGCAATCTTTAATTTTTGCTCGAAACGTCCTCTCTCTGAGATAATCTCTAAGCCAGTCCCCCAACTTGACCCTTATTCCCACTCTTTGTATTGCGTCTAGAAGCGTAGTGTGGTCGAGGATATCAAATTCTTTGCTAAAGTCTAGGAAAAATACTAAAACACGGTGACATCTACTAAGGCTGCTGTTGACTACATTTGCAAAATTGCCGAGAAGTTGGTTGGTCCTTTTTCCTCCCCGAAAACCGTACTGATGTTTGCTTATTAATTTATGTATGTCAATGAATTTCTCGCGGCCACCAGCAAGAAACCCCTGGTTTGATGAGAAATGTCGACATATGCTCGCAGCCAAGAACGAGGCCTACAAGGCTAAGCTGCAGGTGAAGACGAGAGCTGCCATTGAGCTCTATAGGCAAAGAAGAAGGGAAGGGAAAAGCGCGCGATCGAGGATATAGAGCGGTGCCACTCCAGGAACGATGTTCGCAAGTTTTACCAAATTGTAAGGCCAAGGATACAAGGCTCGAACAGAATCCTGTCGAGATGAACAAGGAAATATCGTAGTTGAGACACAGTCGATGCTGATGATATATAAGAACCACTTCTGCAGACTGTTAAACGGCGATGACGAACAACATTCCGCTGTCAGGCAGAACGAAACATTTAATATTGGCAACGACAGGGAAAACTGCCAACCACCCGACCTAAGTCAAGTGATTATATCAATTTCTAAACTCAAGCTAAATAAGGCCGCCGGAAATGACGGCTTTCCCGCTAAGCTTTTTAAAGCTGGCGTAGACGACTTAGTTAGTAACATCCACCAACTCATAAGCCAAATCTGGTCGGTTGAAAGCATGCCTGAAGAATGGAACCTCAGCATCGATCCACAAAAAAGGAGACCCTCTAAACTGCGCCAACTACAGAGGCATAAGTCTACTCAGCATCGCCTACAAGATCCTATCTGCTAAAATATGTGAACGCCTGAAACCGTTTACCAACAACCTGATCGGCCCTTATCAGTGTGGTTTTAGGCCAGGAAAGTCCACAATCGATCAAATTTTCACACTTCGGCAGATCCTGGAAAAAACCCAAGATGTCCAAATCGATACCCACCACCTATTTATTGATTACAAAGCCGCATACGACAGCATTTATAGAGACGAACTATACAGAGCCATGTCTAGTTTTGGTATACCGCCCAAACTCGTCCGTTTGTGTAGGATGACGATAGAGAATTCTCGCTGCACCATCAGGGTCCGAAACGGCCTCACCGACACATTCGATACCAAAAAAGGATTAAGGCAAGGCGATGCGCTGCCATGTGACTTCTTCAATTTGATTCTTGAGAGGATTGTGCAAAACTCCCGAGCCAACACCAGAGGCAAAATTTTCCAAAAATCGGTGCAACTTATAGCATACGCCGACGATATTGGCATCATTGGTAGGACTCAAGGTGATGTCATAGGCACGTTTGCTAGTATAGAGAATGAAGCGGCAAAAATGGGTTTAGCAGTAAATGAGGGTAAGACTAAGTATATGCTGTCAACACCAAAGGACACACAACATCGACGAATTGGACAGATCGTCACCATTGACAGATATAACTTTGAGGTAGTACGGGACTTTGTCTATCTCGGCTCCGCTATTACCTCGACAACAACATCTCGTCAGAAATCAAACGAAGAATTGCTCTTGCCATACGCTGTTTCTTCGGGCTAAGAAGGCAATTTAGTAGTAAAGCTCTCACTCGAACTACTAAGGACCGTATCAAAAGCGGATGAAGAAATCCTTGGTCGATTCGAGAGAAAAATCCTTCGAAAAATCGTTGGTCCCGTTTGAGTTGACGGGATATGGGGACGAAGATTCAACCACGAACTATACGAGCTGTACAGCAACATCCCCTAGTCAAAAAACTCCGCATTGGACGTCTAAGATGGCTAGGACATGTAGAACGAATGGACACCAATACTACGGCTCGCAGAGTCTTCGATTCCCAGCCAGACGTCGGATGCAGTAGAGGAAGACCTCGCCTTAAGTGGCGCGCACAAGTAGAAACCGACCTCAACCAACTTGGAGTGTGCAACTGGAGGCAGTTAGCTAAGGACCGGGCTAATTGGAGAGGCATGTTGGTTGAGGCCCGTGTTCATCCCGGACTGTAGCGCCAACTTAAGTAAGTAAGATTGTAATTGCTAATGTTAATAAAACATACCTACCCCAAACCTATTTAAATACAAAAGTTCATTCAAAAATAAGTAGCTATCCCTTGTATATTCTCTTGAGCTACCTTTTACCAGCCTATGGCCCACTTCGTCTCCCCCTTTAAATAGCTAAACTGATGTTAGATTTAGATGCTGCTTTCCGTTCGAAAAAAATTCCTCCACGCCACTGTGCATTGCTATCAAACGCCGATCACATTGACATCATTAGTTGAGCTCAACGAGATGTCACTTCCGCGTCCACAAATACGAAAAAAAGCAATCAACGAAAAAAAAACCCAGGGCAAGGACTTCACACAACATCGACACACATGTAAAGACAAACGGGAAAAGAATGCAAATTTTTGGCGCAACAGGCTCAACCTCCTGCGCAGCAGTTCATCGTACTAAATACTGCGCCAATGACCTCTTTTAACCTCTACTCCATCGAGACTTAAAAAACTTTTTATCTGAAGTCTTTATCCTATAGACCATCACATATCTAGAAACCGTTGGATCTAATCACGTTAAAGACAGCCGTCGCGTCGAAACAAATTCACAAAGGGAAATTAATTCTACGCTACAATTATTTACTGCCATTCATACATCCACACAAATACATCTAAACGAATACAAAAAAAAAAAGGACTTTCTCCTGATGGCGCAACTATGCCAACGAACTTGAATGTCTTTCACGTATGCGCAGTTTATCGGCGCAAGGCAATGTATCTAAAACAATAAACGTTTCATCCCCCTCCATGGAACGCATTGCATTGACCGTAGAACAATGACGATGATGATGAGCGATGCCGCCGAAGTCGTAAGGACAACAGGTGTAATGTCGATTGAAAAAGATAAGAAGTCTCTTCACTCTCATGTGTTATTTTATGTTTTCTTCTGTAGCACGTGTTATTGCATCGCGATGATGGGTTTCTATTTGAAATATGAATGTGTGTGTGTGTTGTCGTTTGACCAGTTCTTAAACCGAGGTTATTAGCTCGATCGAGAAGGTCAATGAAATTAAAAAAAAAAAAATTAGGCGGAAGATACAAAATTCCTTACTGTGGAATTGCGCGCGAGTTACGGTAGCCACCTGACCCCCTATCACCCCCACAATCCGCTAGAGCCATTCACCCCACAATTCACGAGGTCATCGCAAAGCAGCAGCATAGTCATTCACCCCATATCCACAACACCAGCAGCAGCAGCATTTTTGCATATTAAGCATTTTTATTTATTTTATTTCATATATTGTAATTGCTCAGGTGATCCCACGAATTATGCTGAATAAACGTCTGGTAGCCTTCCGGCCTACTTATTTTACAATCAATTCGTAGAATCACTGAAGCAATATTGAAGTCGATTTGTTAAGACATTATATATAAAAATTCATTCGATAAACGTTGTTCAAATGATTAACAAGTGCGTTTTTTTTCATTAACTTTCGAGTAATAATTATAACTGGCGCAGTCGGTAGTTCTGGTGAGGTTTCGAACGCCTTAATCCCGTGAAATAAATAAGACTTTTTTGTGGGTGTATACTAAAAATAAAAGTATTTCAGTGACTGAATATCATTAAAAAATACTTAACAATACTGACGGAATATCAGTATACATAAAAGTGTACAACATAAAGGCATTGTTAAACCAGCGCAAGGAATTTAGTGAGAGAATATCAATAAATTACCGAGCATACTGACGGCATATCAGTATTTGTCTGGAATATAACAAAAAGAAACCTGGGTTTTGACCCTTCATCACCAAGAACAAATCTCCCTTTAAGGATGAACATCATCATCGCCCTTGGGTGTCTGTAAGTCAAGTGAATTGTTGCTAAAATATAACATACAAAGATATATAAACAAATACATATAATAACATATATTTATAACATAAGATAAATTTTATATACACATACATATTATATTGAAATACAGTGCACACATATACTATCAAATAAGTAATCAAAAAAAAAAAAAAAAAAATTATTATTATTAACAAACTTTATATTATTTAATGCCGAAAGAGGAAAAGAAAAGTTACAAATTTAACCCATATAATATATTTAAAAGTAAAAGCTTATCCTCTATACCGGAACACTTAGATATCGTGCTCCCTATTACTGACAATATGAGTTTACCCGCAAGTAACCCTAGTCCTTCGACGCCCTCCTTACCAAACAATCAAACAGATATATTTAATTCTTTGCGTATTCCGGACGCAATCAAAGATCTTCCGCACTTCGACGGAAATCAAAGACTTCTATACGAATTTATAAACAATGTAGAGGAGATTCTCCTCCACCTAAGAGGAATAGACGGTACACCGTACAGTCAAATTTTGTTGAGAGCTATTCGCAACAAAATTGAAGGTCAGGCCAACGAGGTCCTGAACGTATACGGTACTGCTCTTAATTGGGACGCAATTAAGACAAATCTCATACTTCACTA
This sequence comes from Rhingia campestris, assembly GCA_932526625.1. NCBI lineage: Eukaryota > Metazoa > Arthropoda > Insecta > Diptera > Syrphidae > Rhingia > Rhingia campestris. The sequence continues at coordinate 12,747,996 of OW052186.1, forward strand.
CGCAGATAAAAGAACAGAGACCTCTCTTATAAGAGACCTCCATTCTTTGCAACAAAACAATAAAAGCGTTGAAACATTTTACAGCGAAATTATTGAGTTACAATCCACACTTTGTAACAACATACTTATTCATGAGAATAGCCAAATCGTTATCAAGTCAAAAAAGGAACTCTTTTCTGAAATGTGTTTAAACACATTCTTAATAGGTCTCAAAGAACCACTAGGAGCAAGCATTCGAGCAATGAAGCCAAATTCACTAGCTACAGCATTGGCGTATTGCATCAAAGAACAAAACATTTACTATACACAAACACGTTCATTAACCTATCCACGTTTTAATAGGCAAACAAATACGTATAATACCCCTTATTTTTCAAACAGAATAGCTTCCAACCAGCCAAGATACTTCAACTCATACCCCAAAAATAACACAAGGCCCCAAGTAAATAGAGATTCTAATCTATGGAACACATTCCGAAACGATTCGTACCCCAGTAGAGCCCCAACTCAACATCCAAATCCATTTAACAGAAATCCCCAGTACACACCACCAAATAGTACACCATATCAGAATACATTCCGACAATTTCCACACCAAGGTAATATCCCCGAAATCAAACAACCCCCACAGGAGCCCATGGACACTAACAGCGCACACTCACACCATAGAAATCAAGGTCCATCGCAAACAAGAATTAAAATGAGCCCAAGTACGCAAACGAGAATGAGTAGATTTTCAAACAGTGGTAACCGAGAAATGTACAACATACAAACAACACCACCACCCCAAGCTTTCTACTACAATAACCAACCTCAGGATCAGGAAGATGAAGACCAGTTAGACGAACAAGATAATAATCTTTTAGACACATTTGAAGCCCTAGATACCCAAAACCCATCAAATTTTCCTATAAATGCCTTCAACCACCAACAGGATACCTAGACGTGAACAAACATGGGTCTGAACTAGCGTACATAAATATTACATCCCCTTTTGGTAGACCCCTTAAATTCCTGATAGATACGGGTGCCTCAGCATCCTTCGTCAACCCCGAATTCATCGACCCCACTGATCAATCTAATTGTAAACCAACCACAATCACCACTATCCTCAATAAATACCAACTTAACAAACAAGTCATATTACCCACTTTCGTAGAATTTAACCAGTTCGGTACTCTCACTTTCCTGTTATTCAAATTCCACAACTATTTTGATGGACTAATTGGACTCGATATTCTTACTCAGGTAGGAGCAAAAATCGACCTATCTAACAAAACTTTAATAACCAGAAACTCGATTATACCCTTACAATTTAAACCAAACTTCACTTCAGGAAAGCACCTAATCCCACAAAATTCAAAACAAATAATAAAAATTCCAGTAGACCTAAAAAATGGTGATTTCTTCTTAAAGCACACCGAAATTAAACCCCAATTACACATTTCAGAAGGCTTCTACAAATCAGAAGAATGGTTCAGTTTTGTAGAAATAATCAACAAAAGTGGACAACCTCAAACACTTCTTTTAGAACAACCTCTCAAAGTAAAACCATACGATTCAACAGAATTTATAGAAATAAACAACTTCAACTTCAAAAACTCTAAACAAGAACCTGAAAACAGTATTGCAGACCTCATCCGTTCCTCTCACCTAAACAGTGAAGAAAAGAAAGCTTTATCAAAAGTCTGCAAAACATATAGTGATATATTTTTCCATGAGGGCCAATCACTTTCCTTTTCGAACCAAGTCAAACACCGAATTAATACAACAGACGACATCCCCATTTACACCAAATCATATAGATACCCCTTTGTCCACAAAAATGAAGTGAAAAAGCAAATTGATAATATGCTTGAGCAAGGCATTATCCGGCCAAGCTATTCCCCCTGGAGTTCACCTGTTTGGGTAGTTCCCAAAAAGAAAGACGCTAGCGGCAAACAAAAATGGCGCCTCGTCATCGACTACAGGAAACTTAATGATAAAACTGTCTGTGATCGGTACCCTCTTCCTAACATCAACGAGATCTTGGATAAATTAGGTAAATGCCTATACTTTTCCACCCTCGACTTAGCCAGTGGGTTTCACCAAATCGAAATGCACCCCAAAGACATTGCTAAAACGGCTTTTTCCGTAGAAAACGGACACTATGAATACCTGAGAATGCCTTTTGGTCTAAAAAACGCCCCATCCACGTTTCAAAGGGTGATGGACAACATTCTCAGAGATCTTCAAGGAAGAATATGTCTCGTGTACTTAGATGACATAATTATATTTTCGACGTCATTACAAGAACACATTGAGAACTTAACAAAAGTATTTGACAAACTTAGGGAATCAAATCTGAAAATACAACTCGACAAATCCGAGTTTCTTCATAAGGAAATTGCTTTCCTCGGACACATAGTGTCGACCGATGGTGTTAAACCGAATCCGGATAAAATTCATGCTATCAAAAATTTCCCAATTCCCAGAACTCAAAAAGAAATAAAGGCATTTCTTGGCCTTCTCGGCTACTACAGGAAATTCATAAAGGATTTCGCTCGTTTAATAAAACCCATGACTATTTGCCTAAAGAAAGGTCGATCAATAGATCTAAACGAAGAATACGTAAGAACTTTTGAAAATTGCAAAAGTCTACTAACCAACGATCCAATCCTTCAGTACCCCGATTTCTCCAAGCCTTTTTTACTGACGACAGACGCTAGCAACTATGCGATTGGTGCCGTTTTATCTCAAGGACCGATAGGCAGCGATAAACCAATATGCTATGCTAGTCGAACCTTAACGGACACAGAAACGAATTACTCAACTATCGAGAAAGAACTGTTGGCCATCGTTTGGGCAACTAAGTACTTTCGCCCATATTTGTTTGGACAGAAATTCAAAATCCTAACAGACCACAGGCCCCTTACTTGGCTGATGAGTTTAAAAGAGCCAAATTCAAAATTGATAAGATGGCGCTTAAAATTAGAGGAATTCGATTACGAAATCATATATAAAAAAGGAAAACAGAACACTAATGCTGACGCATTAAGTCGAATAAGACTAGATAACTACTTTGCAGATATAAACATAAATGATACGTCATCAATCCAAGGTACAGCCGGATCAACCATCCATTCAGCCGGAGAAAATCTCGATGACGGTATACCCATATCAGAAAAACCACTTAATGACTTTAACATTCAAATAATTCTTAAAATATCGGTTGAAACTCCAAACATGTCGTTGGAAGTTCCATTTAAAAATAAACAACGGCGCACTATAGGTAGATTAGAATTCACTGAGGAAACTCTGATTGATATATTCAAACAATTTTTACCACCCAATAAACTCTCCGCAATATACACAGATGACGACACCTTCCGTACTGTACAATCAGTATATTCAAAATATTTTTCAAACAATAAAACTTTTCGTTTATTACGCTGTACAGAAATTCTAGAAGACATTACAGAAAGTGATAAACAGGAACAACTTGTTAAAGATCGGCATAAAGAAAGTAATCACAGAGGTATTACCGAAACGTATCTGCATCTGAAAAGAAAATATTATTTTCCCCATATGAAAAACAAAATTATGCAGGTAATTAACAATTGCGAGACATGCCAAACGTTAAAATACAATAGGCAACCACCGAAACCTAAATTTGAAAAACCAGAAACACCAATCAAACCATTAGACATCCTACATATAGATATTTACAGCATTAATAACAAACAGATTTTAACAATAATAGATAAGTTCTCAAAATTTGCAGCAGGCTACACCCTACCTGCAAGAAACAGTATTTCAATTCTCAAATCACTAAAACACTACATTAGCCTCTTCGGCACACCCAAAAAGGTTGTTTGCGATCACGGCTCTGAATTTACTGCAAATATATTCAGAGACTTTTGTAAGCAATTTGAAATCATACTTCACTTCACCTCAATTCAACAGAGCACAAGCAATGCTCCAGTAGAAAGACTCCATTCAACACTCACAGAAATTTACAGAATCATAATTACCACACGTAAAGAAAACAAACTTAGCACAGATCACGAAGAGATTTTCACAGAAACCCTTATAACCTACAACAACTCCATCCATTCAAGCACCAAATACACACCCTACGAACTATTTTTTGGCAAAACATACAAATTCAATAACGAAACCACATTTAATAATGAACATGAATACTTAAAAAAGCTTAATGAATTCCAAGAAAAGATCTTTCCCTCTATCAAAGACAAATTAGAAAAACTTACGAGTTCAAGAATAGACAAATTAAACAAAAACAGAATAGAACCCGAGCAGAAACGAACCAATGAAATTATATTCAAAAAAGAAAACAGAAGAAATAAACTAACACCTAGGTTCTCAAAACATACTGTCAAAAATAACAATAGAATCACGGTAATAACAAAAGATGATAGGAAATTACATAAAGCTAAGATACAAATTAGAAAACGTCTCAAAAGTAGGAAATAATCTCCCTATATCTTTTCAGAATACCCTTAACACTAACACAAGATTTAGAAATTCAGGACTTAAGAGAAAACATAGGCCTTGTTAAACTTCAACTAGGACCAGCAAGGACTATTGAAAGCTTCAGTAACTTAATACACATTATCAATCTGACCAACTATCATATAAACATCGAAAAAATCGAAAACACTCTAAGTACATTTAAAAGATACAGTCCAATAGTGGACCCTATCAAAATAACAAAACTCAAATTATCAGAACTTAAAGCAAAATTAGATACACTAACACCTTTCAGTAGGAAGAAAAGAGGACTCATCGATGGCTTGGGTACTGCAGTTAAATTCATCACCGGAAACATGGACGCAAATGACGCCCACAATATAAACTCCCAAATAGATAACCTCAATGAAAACACAAAAAATTTCGAAACATCCATTATGTACCAAAACCGAATTAACTCACAAATTTTCCATAGATTCAAAAACATAACAGACCATATTAACAAAGAACAAGAAATTATAGAAAAATATTTAAATAACAAGCAATCTGTGAACAATTTTCATAGAAACGAAGACATAATGTTAGAAACACAATATATTAACAATATTAATTATAACATTGATCTTTTAACCAGTCATATTACAAACATAGCCGAAGCACTAGTACTCGCAAAACTTAACGTCATATCTAAATTTATACTAAGTCAAAACGAATTAAAAGAAATAAGAAGTACTATGTTGAAACAATCTGTCGAAATTAAATCAAATGAGCAATTGTATGAACTCCTCAATTTCCAAGCATACTATAATGATACAAACATCATATTTAATATAAAAATACCAATTGTAAATCCGAAAATATCTAGATTTTTCCATATTATAACATTACCCATAAATGAAACCAAACAAATAATAACAAAACCATATATAACTATTAACGAGCACACAATTCAATACTTTGACAAAGCATGCCCAAAGGTAGAACACACTTACTTCTGTAGAGACCCACTACTCCAAGAATCAACAGCAGAATCCACATGCATAGGACACCTGATGAACAACGAAGAGCCAAGATGTCCACTTAGTGACATCGGAATGGAAAAATCCATAACACAACCTGAAGACAATCATATTCTTTTTATAAATGTCCCACCATTAACATTTAACTCTACTTGCAGTAACTCTAAAGCCCATAAGCTCGAAGGAACCGCTATGATGACCTACAAGAACTGTCAAGTTACCATAAACGGGGTCACCTACAAAGACAACCCATCTATATTCTGGGACAATGTTTATGTAGCTCCAGCATCTTACTTCAAAATAAAGCAGGAATCCATCATTGACACCCTGAGTCTACAAAAGCTGAAGCAGTTTCACTTCGAAAACCAAATGGCAGTAGCAAATCTGGAGATTAACACGAAACAGCACATCATCTACACCTATGCAGCAATTGCAGTAATCAGCGCTATATCAACAGCAGCCTTCATACTGATTTCAAGAAGGATAAGAATACAGTATCTCCCTCAGCATCCAGTCGTTTCGGCCCCTTTGAAATCTTTGTGGCCATCACTCTACACCAAGGGGGGAGGAGTTACGGTAGCCACCTGACCCCCTATCACCCCCACAATCCGCTAGAGCCATTCACCCCACAATTCACGAGGTCATCGCAAAGCAGCAGCATAGTCATTCACCCCATATCCACAACACCAGCAGCAGCAGCATTTTTGCATATTAAGCATTTTTATTTATTTTATTTCATATATTGTAATTGCTCAGGTGATCCCACGAATTATGCTGAATAAACGTCTGGTAGCCTTCCGGCCTACTTATTTTACAATCAATTCGTAGAATCACTGAAGCAATATTGAAGTCGATTTGTTAAGACATTATATATCAAAATTCATTCGATAAACGTTGTTCAAATGATTAACAAGTGCGTTTTTTTTCATTAACTTTCGAGTAATAATTATAACTCGCGCACATTAGCCAACCCATAACAACATCCGAAAACTTTCTAAATCTGACAAAAAAAAAAAAACAATTCAAGGAATCCCAATCCATAACTAAACCTAACGACAACTCTCCACAGCTTCGCATCGTGTAAGGCACATTCGCAACGTGTCTGGTGTACAAACGATTTGCTCTAGCATAGCCAAAAGTGATAGAGTGCTCACTTGTGGTGTGCTCTGCGTCTTATGCTAATAGTGTCTTAAGAACGTGGCACTGCAAATCCCAGCGGCTACTCACCGATTGTTTACGTGTTCTAGAGCAGCATTCAGGTAGCTCCTTCAAAAGCACAATACCCCAGCGCTTCAGCTCTAATAGGAAAGTTACAAAAAAAAAAAAAAAAACAGCGAAAAAAAAAATCAGATACACAATAGAAATATATTTTATGCAATATTATGCAGCATGAGGCACACAACACCGTCAGTGCAGTGAATGCTCACGTTGCCATCGCATTTATGCCAATGTCAAGTTCTACGTCCCTCCTCGCACCGCAAAAGATATTCGTATCAGAAATATTATGAATGAATGGACGAAGAAATTGTATCCGTAGACGCCGAGCCGAGTGCTCTAGGAATATTTCGGTTATCCGAAGGAGAGTCATCATCGTCATTGTGTCTGCACAAACAAGACAAAA